>PVNU02000607.1:1200000-1878627 GCA_003013855.2 Liriodendron chinense | reverse complement strand
ATAATAGAAACGCTTATCATTGAAACCTTTTTGGAGCCACTGTAGCATTTAAATGTCATCCAATCAGTTAATAAAGTATTTCCCATAAAGATAAAAGGGAAACACAAATATCAGCCTAAGTCAAAACTTGTACCCACCCTCTAACAAGATTCAATGGTGGGCGTTTGCATCTCACTTTGACTTTTGGATCTGTTTCATTTTTGGGTCTCCGTCCTATCGTGAATTTATTAAACTATCAATGGAGTGGTTTCATATGGAGAATGTGATGGGCATCACGCGGCTTTGCATTGCAGAAACTTAAACCCCATATAGCCCAACAAAATAGGCCTAGCTAGGCCTCGACGATACCCATCTCCATTAATTTAAGTGGGATAACATTCACAAGGAAATAAACACTAAAAAAATGAAACGAAGAGCCCACATTCAAGATTCACTTATTACTTAAGATTTAAACCATGGTTTATAGGCTCAAATACTTTAATCAAAGTCAAAATGCAAATTAAGGTTGTATTGGTACAGCTCAGGAGTTGGGGTGATATAGGAGAGTGACTTGTGGAATCAAACTAAATTGAGTAGCACGAAATCTGAGTTAACTTATTTGAGTTGCACTAAACTCACTGATTTAAACAATACACTGTAGGATAAAAACACATGTAATTGTGAACTCGAGCCCAACGTAATAGGAATTACTGAAATCAAGCAAAATGACTTAATCCTGACCCTGGAACACCCTGAGATTTCGGCTCCCGTGTACATCATGGCAGCCAAGTTTCCAAGATTATTTGAAATGTGTGAGAGTTATATCCCTTACATATTTTCTCACAAACATATATATTTCACATTATTTTGGAAACCATGAACAAGACGGAGGAACCATACTTATATATTATTTTATTAACTAAAGTAAATCATCAAACTATGTAATTGTCATTCAATTAATCACTATGTTCATAATTACGTTTCCCTACTAAGACTTGTTACAAATTCAAATACTTAATAAATGTTAGAACTATGTATGATTATGCAGTCTCGTCTTCTATTATCTGCTCGCACAAGCCATCATAATCATCTCCTTGAGGCTCGAGCTCCTGAGGATCGTCACCTGCATGTTTTAAATTATTTTTCACAAAGACACCATCAAAAGCTGCATAGTGAAGAACTACTTTAAGATTAGAATAATAATTACATAAAAACCATAACAAAGCATCAATTACTCTTACTTAATGCAATGCATGATAATGGATGACCCAGCGTAGGAATTCTTAAACATAGCTGTTAGGAGTTTTGAGACACGCAAGCCCATAGTTTTGCCCGTCCACGTGAGAAACGGGATGCTTATATTCAAAATCTACACGTGACAGTATATAGGAGAAGTAGGACACTCTGGCCTATTCTCAATTCCATACACGTGTTAGCGTACTTTTGTTTAAAAAATGCTCTTACATGGCTATTTTGAAGCTGCACTCCTTTGGAAGATGTTAAACATCATAAAGGAAGATACTTTTGTACTTTTTTTCTAACCTTTTAAATTCTTTTCTATTTAAATATACAAGCAAAAAAAAAAGAGCCGCCACCTGTTTGAACTCGGCTCGGCTCGGCCCGGCCCGACCCGATTCGAAAGTTTTGACCAAACCAATCCCAGCTTGAACCAATTTTTTCTGAAGCGAACTATTTTTTTCTAAAGTGAACTAAACTTGGGCCAAATGAGTCGGCCCGAAACCCAAACTAAGCCGATCCACAAATTGAGGTGGCACAAAAACAAACCAAACCAAACTAGGGCTAACTAGCCTCCACCCGGATCATTGCCCACCTCTTCCCTCAAATGACACCCAGGTCCATAGCTTAGCTCAAGTGGTAGACTGTGTGAAGATAGCTTTGTATCGAAATTGAGGTCATGGTATCGATTCCCATAGTGAAACACTTTTAAACCCAAAATTTCCCCTTCATATGCTTACATGTAAGCCATAGAGCATTGAACAGCCTAACCTCTAATGAGTGGACATTGAATTTTTTAATTTGGACCATTGGCTATTTTTAATTTTTACCGTCCTTTAGATGTCCACCAATTACTCAGGCAGGTTGTTGGTTTGCTTGCTTATGACCCATATAAGTCGGGCCCATTGCCTGGATGGTGTGATTTGAGTCAGCTCATGCCACGTGTACAACATCTGGGTGCATGTGTATGACCCACCATGGTCTGCCAGAGTATCAATGCTTCTCTGTTATCTCTGGTAGTCTGGTGGTATTGGTGGGACTGTTGACCTATGCAGGAATGAGCGGTTGAAGTTGGATAGGAGATTGTCCACTTGCATCCGCCGTGGATACCTAATTGCATGAGGACACGTGGATAACCCAAACAATCGATCCAACCGTCCATTTCGTCTGACCAATCGTGCCATGGGCCACTGGAAAAGATCGGATGATTCTAACCATCTGAAGAATAGGTGAAGTGGATGGTCAAGATTATTTATAGAAATATAGGTCCAATCAACCTCTTGAGCCATCCATTATGTGGGCCCACCATTGATTGGTAATGTTTATGAGAGTTTACTCCGAAAAGATAATCCTTAACAACCCATCCATTGAATGGCAAACAGATGGATGTGAAAAGGGTGGCCAACTATCTGATGGATGAGATCAACCGATCAGTTAGGACAGATATTGGGACCCTAGAAGCGTTCAACCAAATGACTTATAGTGCTCTGAGAGAGTACCGGATCATCCCTAGTGTAATGAGAATTTATGAGGATCCTCATATAAGGGGTGGAGCACGTGCCAGAGATCCAGGCCCTTCATCAGGTAGGGTACACTGTGGACATGCCATGGGCCAAAGATAACTTTGGCCCACTTATCAGGCCTGAGCTTGCATGAGAAAAATGAGCGGCTAGAAAAAAAAGAAGTTTCAACAACGCAGGTGTGTGGCTCAGCGACTGTGAGGCTTACCTTGATGTATGTATTGTATATCTATATTATTCATTAGTTTTCCCGGCTCATTTTAGGGCATGGTCTCAAAAATATCATATTTGTGACCATGCCCTAAAATGAGGTGCAAAAAGGAAAGCATCATGATATACAACATGCATCAAGGTGGTCTCATTTCAGGGAAACACCCACCAACGTTTTACCGGATAACACCTAGTATACTCTACTAATGTACTCTATGGGCGGATTGGATTACGTACTATATCCCTACCAGGACCTAGCTAAAGATGGACAGTCCTATTAGGGACCATGTGGGGTCCACCGTGGTGCATATGTTTTAACCATGCTAACAGATTATTTATGGGCATGAGCTTAAAAAGAAAGCAAATTTAAGGCTCGAGTGCACCACGCCAAGGAAGCAAGGGGGATTGGACTCCCATAGAGGAAAACTTCTAGCCCCTGTGATGTTTATTTACCCTTCAATTTGATCATAAGGCCACATAAATATGTATAAAAGAAAAACATAAATATCAACTTGATCCAAAACTTCTATGGCCTTAGAAGAATTTTTCTCCCATCAGATATTATTCTCCATTGCTTCATATGATGTGGTTTACTTGAGCCTTCTGATTACTTATCTTTTGGGATTGTGCCCTAAAATGATATGTCGAAAATGGATGAACAGCGTAGATAAAACATATACATCTTGTTGGCCCTATTAAGCCCCTGACAAGATTGTTCATCTCTAGCTAGGTACAGTGGCAATAGTACTTAATACTTCTCCCTTGATGAGGGTTGCAGGTTGTTCACTACTCCCACCAAGACCTAGCTAGAGACGGACAGTGCCAGCAATGACGTCTATCATTGAAACCTCCGTAGGCCCACTGCTATGTTTATTTTTCATCTAACCTGTTCATGAGCCCAGTTGTAAGCTTGATCCAAAATTTATATAACTCTTAATGTTTTCAATGATACGTGTTTCTATCCTATCTGTTTCCTGTAGTGTGGTCTGCCTAAGCCTTAGGCTTGTCTCTTTTTTGGATCATGTTTTAAAATAATCTTTCAAAAAAAGATGGGATGCGTGGATAAAACACATACATCATCGTAGGCCCGCAGAGCTTTTCCAAACTTGTGTACCAAATCCGATTGCCTTGACTGTGGGGCCCACCGTGATGAACGTTCCTTATATCCACGCTGTCCATCCATTTTTCCATATCATTTTAGAGAATGAATAAAAAAATGCGGTAGATCCAAATCTTAAGTAGACCACACGACAAGAAACAATGGTCATTGACCTTTAATAGCCTCTCAGACCCAAAAGTTTTGGATCAAGCTGATATTTACGTGTTACTTTCATCCCGGCCTTTTCTTACCTTATCAAGAGGCACGATGGCAAATAAACATTGGGCAGATATAAGACACACATCACGATGGGCCCCACAGTAGGGATCCACTGACATCGGCGGATATAATTGTGGTAATCCAACCGTCACAATCACAGATTCCACTGTATGTCCCATAACCCAAAACTCAGATTTGGACGATCCTGACCTTTCATTATGAATATGTCTTTGTCGAAATTCTACGGCTGGTTATTTTCATACATCACCATCTACATGCTGGCCATCAATCTGGCTGCTATAATAGTTGGTTACACTATACGCCATCTGCGATGGGCCCCCACCATTTTAACAGATTGGATTGGGCTGCATTGATGCCACGCATGCAAGCAGTCGTGTGCATGTGTATAGATAGCCAACACTACCAGAGTATCAAATTCATTTGTGATGCCACCTCCCACCTGCACCTGGTCACGTGGAAGCTTGTACCATCACGCGGATTTTCCAGCTCATCATCGCAATCATGGATGGCCCACACGGGAAAATTGCACGGATCGAGCAATCCGCACTGACTGGTGGTGGATAAATGACCAGTGAGACACAAACGTAATGAACGGTCCACGTTCAACGGTGGAATTATAGATTTTAAAGCACTTAAAAATTGTAGGACAACTCAACTGCTCCTCTTAATATATATAGGGGCTGATCTATCACAATGGCATGGCCCACTTTCGTTGAAACCGAGCATGAGGATGAAAATGGTTGGTGGAACTCACGCGTCTGTAATAAAGCTCATGTACATGCCACATATATGCCAGCATGGCACATGGGTCTAACATCCGATCCGTCCATCATAACGGCACCACTATATTGATATTCTAGCCCAAGAATTGGGTTCATCGACTAGTCAGGTGGGCCACAATTTGCAAAACAAATGGACGGCTCTGGAAAAACTTGGCTGAAGTTTTCTAGCCCGTCCATCTTATGGCCCACATGCTGAGTGACCCAGATTTAATTTTTGGAAAACATGCACAATGTCAGACCAACCTGATGGATGGATTAGATTTCAGACCTATGTGCGATGTGGGAACATGTGCAGCTGGACACCCACAACAAAGATTTACTATGGGTGCGCCTTGATTGATTGGTGATGGACAGTGGGCCCCACTTTTAGTTATAGGATGCATTAGGCGAGCGTGACAAGACCCACTGGTGGGTATGTATTGGCACCCACAAAGAAAAATTACTATAGGTGGACAAATGGTTGAATGGTGATCGGAAGTGGGCCCCACTTTGATTTTAGTGGCCACCGAAATGAGTGTGGCAGGATATCACCTGGTCAGAATGTATTCACACTCTTAGCGCGTGGTTTTGGGGAATCGATAAAAAAAAAGTACGAGCTTTTCAGGAAAGTGAATTTTTTTTGTCTTTTACCCTTTCCAGTCAATTGTTCTTGTGAAGGAAAGATCATGATTTTAGCGCTGTTGACGAGTCAAGCTAACTCGGTTGGCTCGCTCGACTCGGTTTGAACCAGCTCGGTTCAGCTTGGTTCAAACGCTGGGTTCAAACTGAGTCGAGCCACTTTTTTCCTAGCTCGAAGATTTTTGAGCTAAGTTTAAGTTACCCTTGCCCGATTCGGGTCAAGTCGAAGCTCAGTTTGTGTTGACTTGGATCAAATTTAAATCGGCTTGACTAGTTGGAAAAGGAGGTTGCTTAGCCCCATTTGAAAAGAGAGCAAAGAAATAAAGTGAAAAATTGTCTATAAAAGCAGCAATTAGAGGTGTTAATAGGCCTGAGTTGCATTTGAGCTTAGATTTTGAACTATTCTAGGTTGAGCTTTTGAGTTGAGCTTATTTAAAATTTGATTTTTTCCAAGCTTGAAAGCTTAATCGAACCAAGCCGGACATGCTATTTTACCTTAAGCCAACGTTGTTTGCTGGTTGAATCAAGCCAATTTGGTTCAACTCGATGTACAGCTCTAGTTAGGAAACAAGCGGTCCATCACCCCCCTTGCCATGTGGGGTTTTCGTCATGTATTTGTCGAAAGCAGCTTGGTTGGTGTATCCCTGATTGTGGGGACCACTGTGATGTGTGCCTTCCATCCAGGCTATTGGTTCATTTTGACAGTTCATTTTAGGACATGATTTCAAAAGTGAAGCAAATCCAAATATCAGGTGGATCACACCAGAGTGGTGATTGAATACTCACCATCTTTCTAGGCCACTAGAATGTTTATTTTCTGTCCAACCTGTTGATAAGATTACTAGAACCTAAATGAAGGGACTATCTGCTCCTTGATCCAAAATTTTGTGGTCCATAAAAAGTTTTAATGATAAATAACCATTATGCCATTGTTTCATATGCAGTGGTCGACCTGAGATTTTAATCGGCTTCATTTAGAATTTAGAATCAAGACCTAAAAATGAACTACAAAATGAGGAGACGGCATGCATGGAAGGCACATACATCATGGTGGGCTCCACAATCAGGATTCTTTGGACCCACATCTGTATTTGTCTAATGCAGATTAGGTGGTGAGTAGTTCACCACACCAAGCATGGTGTGGTGATGCCGTGAGATTTGATTGGTGGGGTTGTATGTTGTCAGAGGGATGGATTATCATTTTATAAGTTATTTTGGAGAGTGGTTTGGGTGGGTAGATTCCTAACTGCGGAGCCCAATGTGATGTATGTTCCTTACATCCACACCCTCAATCCCTTTTGACAGATCATTTTAGTACATGATAAAAAAAAAAAAAACAAGTCCAAATCTTAAGTGGACCTACCATGAGAAACAGTGGTGATTGAATCCCCACCATTAAAAACTTCACGGGGACCACCAGAATGTTTATTTGCCATCCAACCTGTTGGTAAGGTAAAAAAGAATTGGATTAAGAGACTACCAGATTGATCCAAACTTTTGAGGCCCATGGGAAGTTTTTAATGGTTGATTACCACTCTTTTCTATATTATGGTCCACCTGACATTTAGATCTACTTCATGTTTTTGAACCATGCCCTAAAATGAGTTTACAAAATGGATAGACAGGTTGGATATAAGGAACATATATCAAGCTCTACTTATCAAATCTCACCACATCACCGCACCAGTGCAAGGGTCTACACCTCTGCAATGGTCGGTAGAAAACATGATTACGGTTCAATATTGATAATTCTAGAAAACGTCATATCAAGATTTGGAGTGTCTATAATGTGTGGCCCACCTTTGATGTCCCAACTCTCTTAAAAATCACTCTAATCAAATGATCCTAACCATCCATGTACGTCTGATTTTTTATTTGTATCTTCCATTAAGTTAATCTAACCTCGCAGTCAATCTCTCTCAATCACTTTGATGATCCTAACCATTAGATCATTTTTTTTAAGATGTACGGCCTATAATAATTATAGTAGAAAAGGTTTGATCGCTTTGATGACTCAAACTCCCTCAAAATTTACTTTTTTTTAGATATCATCACCATCATCAGTGGTCAGAAGAATGGATGGTCCTTATTAATTGTACTAGAAAATGTCCTAAAATTGATTTAGACCATCTGCCATGGAATGGTTCATTTCTCTCAAAATAACTTTGTTTAGATGATCCTAGCCATCTAAACAATGGCATCACAGTTCATGATCCAAAACACTTGAAAAAAAGGTTTGATCATTGATGTGAACTGTCCATGATCAATTGATCAACGGTCCCAATTCAACCAGCAAATTTCATTAATTAGAGATCATGGTCTTTTAATCAATATGATTTTTACCCCTAGCAAACTCTACCCAAACACTAATTGCATTGGATGCGGTTGAGAAGCCCATCAAATCATAATTTGGTGGTACACCCAAACACTGCCTTGCAATGCAGGGTATATGCAATTTTGGCCGTTGACATGCCTTGTGCCTGAGATGTTTGCTAATTCTACGGTTGTATGGAAGCCCTGCCATTTGCACGCAGGCACACGTGCAAATATGAAACACGTACGAGATTTGAGCCTTCCATTTCGCTGGAAACAATGCCTCAGGTGGACCACAATGTAGAAAGTAAAATGGCCGTTAAAATAATTTCTTTCTGACCGTCCATTTATTTCCAATGTTGTGGCCCACCGAAGTTGTGAAATAGTTTTAATTTTAGGTAGAAAGATCTAAACATTATACCCCACCTGATGGAAAGCTCAGATTTTGCACGAGTGTCATGTATTGCCACGTGTGTTTCTGCGGCTCTCTCTTCCGTGGATGGGCCGACCACCCAGTTGTGATTGTGACTCGGTCAACTCAGTTGACCGTGACTCGGCCTAATCACATGGGAGGAGTTATGAGCATGAGGTAGGGTAGGTCGCAAGCTGGAATGCTGACATGAAATCCCAACCGTAGATTAAGCAAA
The DNA here is from genome assembly GCA_003013855.2 of Liriodendron chinense. Lineage (NCBI taxonomy): Eukaryota > Viridiplantae > Streptophyta > Magnoliopsida > Magnoliales > Magnoliaceae > Liriodendron > Liriodendron chinense. The sequence continues at coordinate 1,869,983 of PVNU02000607.1, read as the reverse complement.
TCCATTTAGATAAGATGCCTGGGAATGTCTGATGATCTTATTATATGATAAAATGCTATTTTATATTCAATAATCAGGTGGGCCACCGTTCTCGCCCTATTGTTAGGCTTTTCAGGTTGTACAAGTGGGGGCCACTGTTCAACGATCCAACCCGTTGATATGATGGGTCCCACCATAGATGGCCCATTTACCAAAATTCCCCAAGAATGAGAATTTTAAACCTTGCTAAGGAAGAAAATACAGCAACTATTCCTATTCAACCAATGAAAGGCCACTTATTATATTGATAGAATTTTCCAATTTAGATGATTTTTGGAGTATGGTCCATCTACAGCGAGTCCTACCATATCAACGTTGATGATAAGGGAGAAATGGGCCCCACTTGTACAAATTGAAAAATCGAGAGTAGTGTACAATCTCTTCTACACCAGCATTGTATAATACCTTTTTGTATACATCAGTTGATAACTTTCCACCTAATCCCAACTTGCCTATGAAAAGTTTATAACTAATCATGTACGTCAGGCTGGATGCTAGCTTACTATACAGCTCCATTTTTCTTGCCATTGTGTCATTTAATTAGGAAATCCAAGCCGTTCAAAGAGTCGACCCTAACATGATATCACATGTCGCAAAAGTCACGTCAGCTTACTGACAATTGTGGCCACATATCGGATTTAATAGATAGCCACTGGTTTGAGACAATCCAACTCAATTTATAGATGTGGCCCACTTATTAAGTGGAGAAGATCTTCATAGAAAGACCCAAATTCCACATGGGTCAGATATCCTACACGTATAACATGTAGACAGGAAAAACAGGATTGCATCCTAAGTTATCATATGGTTAGAAACTGTTTCTATTCAACCAATTAAAGGCAAAGCATTCTTTAGAAAGGGTTTTTGGTGCATGGGCCATACACAGTGGGTCCCACCATTTCAACGTCTTGGATCAGTGATCATAGACCCCACTTGTAAAAATTGAAGACTCGAATCTAATGTACAGTCTCTCCGGGGCCGGAGCATTTCGGATGTTGATCCCATTCGAACCTAATCCCACCTTGCCTACTAAAAAAAGGAAGTTCTTTGATACTCTGGCTGCGTATGACGCTTGATACTCAGCCACTGAAAAATGGTACACGTGGCATATGTAAACCCAATTAAACCGACTAAATTGTGGAACCCACCGCAACAATCCCAACCCATAATTCATGAACGCATATATTTTTGAAATAAGACTATTATATATTTTTCATTTCTAACCGCCCAATAAATATCCAACAATCTAAATATTTAAATAACCAAATAAAACTAATTTTCAGTTCATGATATATCTAAACAGAATTCCATAATTTGGACCGTTTAATTTGAATTATTTATGTGCCACAAAAGCAATTTCTCACCTGCGTATCATCCATCCCAGTCAGAGTATTTCTCTATAAAAAAAAATGTGGCCCGTGCTTCCCACTTGTATTATTAAAGTAGGGATCACATCACATTATTTATAGGGACATGATTTGGGTAGCTAGTTGATACTCTGGAGGAGTGTGATGGCCATACACGTGCGCCATACATGTAACTCAATCAAAACACCCGAATAGTGCTGCCCCATTTCAGATGGGTCATAGACCAGTTAAGGTACACTGATATCCTCCAGCAGCTTGGTGGACATCTAATGGACGGCTACGATGAAAAATTTCAATGATAGAGAATTTCAATAAACACATCTATCAATGAGACCCATGATCTCGACGGTTTAATTTGAGTTACATATAATTGAGATATGTGATTATGGAATGCAGGAGTATGAACTATCAAACTCCACACTCCGCCAAATTATCAAATTACTACTTTATAATCTTCATGTGCTTAAAAAGTGCACGTGCTTTGCACGGGGTGGACACTTTTTACGTGGAACAGTAGGTCTGGCAACTGACCTTTGTTGGGCCACGTCAAAGTCAGCAAGAGGCTGATTCGATTATTAATTGGGTCTGATACTCGGGTCCCAACCCGGATCATTTATTAATCGGGCATTTGATTTGAAGTCCAATGCTGTCCATTGATATGGTAACATGGTTTGAAGATTCAAAGAGACTCGACCTAGTTGACTCAGATTCAGTCAAATCCAATCTAGTTCGATCTAATGACTCACTCCTAACTCAATTGAGTCGGGTGTTTCGCCCCCAACTTGACTTGAGACTGGCTAAGTTGTTCAAGTCGCAGAGTCTCTTAGGGGGTGTTTGGATCGTAAATTACGTGAGCTACTTATGCCTTAAAGTAGATTTTAATGGTTTCTACTTATTAAGTTGATGTGATTAAGTGTCTTTATATAATAAAAAATCACTTACAATGGATCATAAACCAAACTTATGACTTATCTCAAATAAGTTACTTATCTACTGCTATAAGTAAAAAAATAGTATCTTATTTGGTGGTTTAGTGGTTTGGTGGTATCCAAACGGCCCCTTAACCATGCACCATAGAGGTTTTGTATCTAGAGTTGTAGACGAACTGAGCTAGCTCAACAAGCTCACTCATATCGGCTCGAAAAAGCTCGGTTCGGCTCAGCTTGTAGGGTTGAACAAGCCAAGCCGAGCCTATTTTATGAGCTCATTGAAAATTCAAACCAAGCTCGAGCTCGGCCTGAGCTCGATTCGGCTCGGCTCATGTACAGGCTTGGTATTTAAAATATATTATATATTATATAATATATAAAAAAAAGTTAAAATAAAAATAAAACCCTAAAAGTTGCCATCGCCCGCGGCTGTCTTCCTGTCGTCCGGCCTCCACGAGGACCACGACCCCCTGATCTCTCTTAGTACCTCTCTCTCTCTCTCTCTCTCTCTCTCTCTCTCTCTTACCGACCATTCTAGCCATCCCCAAACTTGTCCGATAGCCGACAGCCACTGTCTGACAGTCAACCTCCCTCCAGCCAACAACCGCCCCTGTCCAACAGCCGACCTCCATCCAGCCGACGACCACCCTAACCTTGAAAACCCAAACTTGATTCGACTCAAATGCCTAAACTCTATAGTGGCTCAAAAGCTCGACTCAAATTTGGGCTCAAAAGCTTGAAGCTCGAATAGGCTCAAATTTGGCTTGAAAGCTTGAAGCTCGAATAGGCTCGAATTCGACTCGAAAGCTTGACCAAACCAACCCAAGCTTGCTAGTTGGGCTCGAGGACCAAGCCGAGCCAAGCTCGAGCCCAGGTCGCTCGCTAACCAAACCAAGCTGAACTATCCAAAGCTCAGTTCGGCTCGGATCATGTACACCTCTAGTTGTACCCTATTTTCAACCAATCTAATAAGAGCCAATCAGAAAAGGACATGGGGCATTACACAAGAAGTGTGTAGCACGCTGAAGATCTTTGGAGATATTTAAAGCGTATTTTATGAAAATAACAACTAGCATTAATCGAGTGGTACATCATCTGAAGTTGAAATGCGGCTAAGTTGGGATGTGGTCGAATGAAAAGAAGCCTTGTAACTGGTTATCAAGACAATTGCCAAAAAAAGAAAGAAGATTTTGAAAAGCTAGAGTAATGTTGAAACGATCAAACATGGGAAGCATCCAAATGGTGATTTCAAGTCTATGAATAGTAAAGGAGTTCAATGAAGAAAAAATGTCTCACACCAACCAATCTCATAGTCACTCAAGAAAATCAGTTATCCTTTATTTTCCTTAGCATAATTAGTTACCCTTTACGTTCTTGAGCCTAATCAGTAACTTAATATTGCATTAGGAGTAGAAGTAATCTAAGTAGCTGTAACACTTAGCTATAATCTAAGTCTACACTCATGCGCTAGACAAACCTTGTCTTAATACAAACAATTCCTCTATAAAAAAAAATAAAAAAAAAAGGTGCTTTGCAACTACTCCATGTAGTTGGCTGTAAGTGTTCCCTCTTTCCTTTTGTACAGAAGGCAATGTGCAACCCATTTATGGAGGATGAACCACACCCTTAGAAATCACCTAATCATTTTAAACAACATCTTGTGAGTGGTTGAATAGGGGACCAATCTCCTCATATTTCAGTCATATATGGTCAAGCTTGACGTATTAGCTAGCCAATCTTGACACTTGGGGTCAAAGTCTCATGTGACCAAATTGAAAAATGAGAAGCAACAAGTGTTGGGTTTGTCCCACATCGGCCAGGTTGGACGATAAAAGAAGCTTCATATATCCTGGGGTCTCGCCTGGGAGGAGAGACCCTGTGAGCGAGGGGGCCAGTGCCCGAGAGCCCAGGGAGGGTAGTGCTTGGGAGCCCTGTCTGCTGCAAAGTTTCCGCTGTAGGTTAGCCTTTTGGGGTGTGATATAACTAGTATTAGAGATCTTCTATTTATTGTAATTCAAGCTTTAAAATCATGTTGATACTTGCCTCTGTTACAAACCTGGTGGGCCAACTAGCCATTGCCAATCGTAACAATTTGGTTGTTGGCATGGGGAATTTATTTCTTAATTTTTTTGTTTTATGAAAATGTTAGAATTGGCCTATTTTTCCTTGGGGAATTATTAAATTTTGTTTGGGATACGTTGGGGAATAAAATTCATGGAGAATCTATTTCTTAATTTTTGTTTGGGATATGTTGGGGAATAAAATTCATGGAGAATCTATTTCTTAACACATTTATCAATGAGACCCATGATCTGGACGGTTTAATTTGAGTTGCATATAATTGAGATATGTGATTATGGAGTGTAGGAGTATGAACTATTGAACTCCACACTCCACCAGAGTATCAAATTACTACTTTATAATCTTCATGTGGAAATATGCCTGCAAGGACTTAAAAAAGTGCACATGCTTTACACGGGGTGGACACTTTTTAGGTGGGGACAGTAGTTTTGGCAACTGACCTTTGTTGGGCCACGTCAAAGTCAGCTAGAGTCTGACTCGATTATTAATTGGGTCTGATACTCGGGTCCCAACCTGGATCATTTATTAATCGGGCATTTGATTTAAAGTCCAATGCTGTCCATTGACATGGTAACATGGTTTGAAGACTCAAAGAGACTCGACCGAGTTGATTCAGATTCAGTCAGATTCAATCTAGTTTGATCTAATGAGTCACTCCTAACTCAAGTGAGTCAGGCCGATTTGCCCCAAATTGACTTGAGATTGGCTAAGTTGTTCAAGTCGCATAGTCTTTTAGGGGGCGTTTGGATCATTAATTACTTAAGCTACTTATGCCTTAAGTAGATTATCATGGTTTCTACTTATTAAGCTGAAGTGATTAAGTGCCGTTAAGTAAAAAAGTTACTTATAATGGATCATAAACCAAAGTTACTTATCTACTGCTGTAAGTAGAAAAAGTATCTTATTTGGTGGTATCCAAATGGGCCTTTAACCATGCACCATAGATGTGTTGTACCTTATTTTCGACCGATCTTATAAGAGCCGATCAAAAAAGGACATGTGGCATTACATAAGAAGTGTGCAACACGCTAAAGATCTTTGGAGATATTAAGAGCGTATTTTATGAAAATAACAGCTAGCATTAGACGAGTGGTATGTCATCCGAAGTTGAAATGTGGTAAAGCTGGGACATGGTTGAATGAGAAGAAGCTTTGTAAATGGTTACTAGGACAAGTGTCAAGAAGAGAAATAAAATTCTAAAAGGTTAGAGTAGTGCTGAAATGCTTGTTATAACTATTAAACGTGGGAAGCATCCAAATGGTGATTTCAAGTCTATGAATGGTAAAGGAGTTCAATGAAGCAAAATGTCTCACACTAACCGGTCTCACACCAATCACTTAAGCAAATTAGTTATCCTTTATTTTCCTTAGCATAATCACTTACCATTTACATTCTTGAGTGTAATCAGTAGCTTAATCCTACATTAGGAATAGAAGTAATATAAACGCTTAGTTGTAATCCAAGTCTACACTCAAATGCTGGACAAACCTTGTCTTACTACAAGCAGTTCCTCTATAAATAATAATAATAATAATAATCATAATAAAAGGTGCTTTGCAGCTGCTCCCTGCGATCAAGTGTAAGTGTTCCCTCGTTCCTTTCGTACAAAAGGCAAGGTGCAACCCATTTATGAAGGATGAACCCCATCCTCGGATAATCATCTAATCATCTTAAAACAACATCTTGTGAGTGGCTGAATAGGCATTCGATCTCCTCATATTTCAGTCATATACGGTCGAGCTTAACGTATTAGCCAATCTTGGCGCTTGGGGTCAAAGTCTCATGTGACCAAATTAGAAATTGGGAGGCAATAAGAGGCTTATTCCTAGGGTCAGGTCCAACCGCTTTTATCTATCGTGATTTAGGCTTTAAAATCATGTTGATGCTTGCCTCTATTACAAACCCAACGCCCCATTCAGCCATTGCCAATCATAATAGTTTGGTTGTTGGGGAGTTTATTTCTTAATTTTTTTTGTTTTTTGAAAATATTAGAATTGGTCTATTTTTCTTAGGGAATTATTAAATTTTGTTTATGATAAGTTGGGGAATAAAATTCATGGAGAATTCAAAAACTAAAAATCAAGAGCTCTTCAGAGGGTCATTGAATGCAAATTATGTTGAGGGGGTATTCCACATAAGCAAGTGCTTATCGGACATTTGATTTTCTAAAAATTAATCTCATTGGTTAATTTTTAGTGAGTAGACTTTTAAGTGCATATTTTAGGTTTAAATGAGGTTCATGAAAGTACATCCAACTACACAACTAAATAATGGTTGCGTCCAAATGCACAACCAAATAAGGGTTTGGCTCAAAATGGTGTTTATGCATAAAATAAACCTTGTATGGGTCCATCTAAAGTAGCCCTCAACCGAGCATAATAAACAAGTATCATATCTAAAGTTAGGAATCACGACACTTAGAATTATTCACTATCAAAAATTAAGAGGAGCATTGGGCAAGATCAAAACCTTTCATCAGGCAATTGTTAAGAGGGCATTTGGATCATAAGTTACTTAAGATAAGCTACTTATGCATCAAGTAGCTTATCTTGATTTCTACTTGTTAAACTGAAGTAACTTCAAATGAAAAAGTTACTTATAAGTGGTCATAAACCAAACTTACTTATCTCTAGTGAGTTATATTATTTTATTTTATTTGTTATTATTATTTTTTTTAATCTCTAGTGAGTTACTTATCTACTGCTGTGAGTAGAAAAACTATTTTATTTTGGTAGTATCCAAAGGGACTAAAAAATCCAAGTTGACATATCCATCGTATGGGACACCTGTGTACAAAATGAATGGACAGTAGGGAGAAATTGACCAATGGTTCTCCAATATGATGATCACATAGACCTGATTTTTAGGTCATGGCCCGTACACAATTGGGACCGCCTAATCAACATCCTTGATTGTTCGCATGTGTTCTCATTTCCATGTATGAAGCTGGCCATTCCTCCCTTGTGTGAACTTAAAAATAGCTCAAGGGCTCCTACTTCATTGAGGACAATGTATGTGAAATAATACGTTGGAATGGATAATAATTTCTTCGTCTTCTTTTTTTTTTTTTTTTTTCTTGTGTGAACAGATGAGAATAAAGGGCTCCTTTTTTAGTTTATTTGCATACTCTAGAAATAAGGATAAGAACACCGGTGGTTACAGCTAACAATTGTTTGCAACGATCCTTTGAATTCAACAATTTTGAATTTGAATTCAATATCACGGATATCACAATCAGTATGGTTCCAACCTTCTCGAATCCCGCCCAGTAGAATTTAGATCTTCTAACTATTTTTTTAAATAGGTCAATGATGTGTTTGGATGCTTACTTTTTCAATTGAAAAAACCCAATTGAAACCGATGAGGTGACCAAGATAGAGGTGGGTCCATTTTAGTTCACACTAATTACCATCTCCTTTTACTATTCCATGTGTTTCATGTAAGATAGTCATTTGGGAGGTTTAGGCCGGGTTGGGGTTTGCTTGAACCAAATCTGACATATATATGACCCATGCTGGGAACCCAACCCAAGTCATTTAGGGCCTGTTTGGATACCACCAAATAAGTTGCTTTTCTTGTTGATGGTAGTTAAGTAACTTAATTGAGATAAGCTTTTACTTTTTTCACTACCGACTGGAACAAGAGGTGCTCGTCCATAGCCATGTTGATTTTTGTGGCAACCACTCAGCCCACATTGACCATCCAGCTTGCTTGGCCCACTGCAATATATTTGATTTTGGACGTGAGTGGGGCTAGCATATGAGGCAGATCTAAACCTCAGGTGGACCCCACATCAGGAAGCAACAGTGATAATGATGACACAGTTGAAACCTCCCAGGGCCCAACGTGATCTGTTTTACTCATGCCATTCATCCGTTTTTCCAACTAGTTTTGAGTGGCCTACTGAGTAGTGGGGCCAAACGCTATGCACATGAAACTCACACCATCGACCCTTGTTGATCCATCCCAAAAATGAAACAGAATCCAATCTCAAATAGAACGCACCTCAAGAAATAGTGGTCATCGATACCCACATTGGTCGGCCCTAATGATGAGTGGCCCATATCCAAGGCAGGCCCTGCATGATAGACGGCCCACATTAGAGGTGGGCCCCACATTTGGGATGATCCACATTAAAGGTAGCTCCACATGACGGGCAATGGATATTGATGGTGGACCCACTTGATGGATGACCAACATCAAATGTGGGCCTTACATAAAGAATGATGCAAATGGCCCATATCCAAGGTGGGCCCCACATGATGTACTGCCCACATCAAAGGCGAGGCCCACACGATGAATAATCCACACCAAAGGTTGGCCTCAAATGATGGATGGTGGATGTGCAGGGACCAAACAGACTTGAGGAATGATGTTGGAAACAAACATGCTTTTCAACTTTTTGGTTGATAAGCATGTTGTTTACCAAACATACTTATTTACTAATTAAATAGAAACCAAGATAAGTTACTTATTTGATAACTAGCTTATCATAAGTAACTTACAAGCCAAACGGGGCTTGTTTGGATAGCAACAAATAAGTTACTTTTTCTACTTACAGCAGTAGATAAGTAACTTATTTCAGATGAGTTAAGTTTGGTTTATGATTTGTAATAAGTAGCTTTTTTACTTAGAAGTACATAATCACTTCAGTTAAGTTTTTTATCTTTTTTACTTTTCATTAATTGCTGAAGAGAAAAATAAGAGAGACCAAAGGAGAGGAAAAACTGATAAATATATTGTTTACCAAACATATTTATTTTCTTAAATAAGTAGAAACTAAGATAAGTTACTTGTGGCATAAATAACTTATCTTTAAGCAACTTAAGATCCAAACGGGCCCTTAATTGTAATAAGGTCAGTAAAATAGTATTTCGTGAGGTTAATTTAGGTTAGGTTGGGGTTTGCCAAATCTGACATATATATGACCTATACGGTTCGACCCAACCCAAGTCATTTAATTGTAATAAGGTCAAGATGGACGAACCAGTCACGGCCATACTTTGATTTAAGAATGGAGTATCTGGCTAAATGCATGTCCAGCCCTACCCAATTAGTAGATCATACAAGCTTATCTATTAGTTTTTTTTTCTAGGTTTTAGGCCGGGTTGGGTTGGGTTGGGTTGGGTTGGTAGGGTTCATCCTATACCTGACCCATCTATTTAAATGGGCCGCATTTTTTAACCCTTACCCAAGCCTAACCCACTATCCATCTTGCTTGGTCCACACCTACATCAGAAGCGGGTTGTGGCTAGTTGACCCACAGGCCACAGGCCCAACTGACCCATTTGCCACCCTACTTCCATGTTGGACAAGAGATTATCCGAATTGCTTAATGGGTTCTAGCCCTCATGATAGATGTGGTGGGCCTAACCTAACTTAGGCCATTTCCACTTTACAATTCAATTCAATTCAATTCAATTAATCATCCAAACACGGCTTAATCTACATTGATGGCATTTTCATGATCATACAAACCATCTGGGGTCCTTTGTGCAAGTGGAATGCCTTAGATTTCTTGTTGATTTTCTCATTAACCAATGATGAAATTTTTGTCCAATTTTAAGCACAAAAAATATAAAACGACCATTATCTGCCATGTGATATAAAGGAATCATATGATATACTGCATGTACCTAATTCTGAAAAGTGGGTCCCATAGTTTGGTAATCCAGACCATTTGTCTGTTTCATCCCACCATGGATGGACAATGGCCCAAAAATCTTCAAGATTCAAATATCCCAGCCACCAATTGCAGACAATTGTTGTATTTCTCTTCTTAACCATCTATTTGTCGGCCAACAAATCAAAAGGTTACAATTTTCGAATTGGGGAGGTTTTTTGGGCATGGTCCATCGGCTGTAGGGTGAAGTAAACCAATGATCTAGATCACTAAAACATGGGCCCCACTTGTTAGAACAGCAGTGTTCGAAGATGTGGGCCGCGCATCGACAGTAAGCTAAAGCTGGAATCCTGATTCATCCCATTGCAAGACAGCGGACTCCGGATTCTGCTCTCCCTTGAGCTTGTCCTTCAGAAACCAATCACAGACCCGGCCTGCATTCAGCTCTTCTATTGGACAACCTTCTTGCTCTGATATCACTCTCAGTAGATTCAAAGATGATATCTGGAACAACACATCACAACCGTTGATCATGAAGGATTTGTATTAATAAGAAAGATATATAATTCATCCCAGGGAATCTATATATCTACACCTGAAGCCGGATCCTCTGCAAATCTTTGCAGTTTAGGCTTAGATGCAACACGATATGTGGGGCCGCTGTGATGTGTGCATGACATCCAATCTGTTCATCATGTGTGCCCTATCATGTTCTCCTAAGGGCCAAAAAATCACGCCGACCCAAAAGTCAGGCGTGCCACGCCACAAGGAACAGTTGGGATTGGGATGCCCACCATTAAAAACCTTCCAGATTGTGTGTGGGCCCACCATGTTTTGTATATGCCATCCAATCCATGAAGAAGACGAGTCCCACCAGGATGAATAGACAGTAGAAAAATCAAGCATTCCAAAACTCATGTGGGAAGCCCCATGTGATTTTTAGAAGTATTAGACATGATTTTGAATGGTTGTCCCACTTGGTTGTATGATTTTTAGGATCCAAGGAAAACATGAGTGGGTAGACATGGTGGTCGGATTGGATGTCACCCACGTACATTTCAGGGTGGGCTCCACATATCAGTTTGTGGGTTAACATGCAAAGCTACACCCAACATAAAAATTTAAAAAAAAAACAAAAAACTTCCAGCTTGTGTGTGGGCCCACCATGTTTTGTATATGCCATCCAATCCATACAGCTGAGCCCCACCAGGACGAATGGACAGCAAAAAAAAAAGGCATTCCAACACTCAGGTTGGTAGAGTCACCTGATTCTAGAAGTTTTAGACATGATGGGTTTTGTACCAGTGTGATTTTGGATAGCCAAGGAGAACATGAGAGGGTACACATGATGGTTCCGATCATGTAATGCACACTTTAGGTTGGGCCCCATATATTAGTTAACATGCAAAGCTTTGGATGGGGACGCCCACCATAAAACAAAACTTAGTTTGCGTGTGGCCCACCATGCACCATGTTTTTTCATGCCATCCAATCTGATGTAGAGTGGGCTGCCTGACTATTTCATGGCCTAGATGGACCAACAGAAGACCAGTCCGAGTCGGAAGTGATCCAGACTATCAGGGCCATAAAACGATCGTACCTCACAATTCAGAACGAGTTTCTCGACATATAATATATGATTTTGGGTAGCTAGAGCTAGTAAAGCCAACCAACCTGCTACACCGAGTTGCCCATGCCAAAATTGCGAAATTCAACTAAATCGATGGTCATTAGCCTAATTTCAATTATATCTTTTGATCCCTAAGGTTTTAAGAATCTGTATCTTTTGATCCTTAGGGTTTTAGGAGTCATACCCAACATAAAAATGCTTAAAATAATTAGTAGAACAACGTGGTTGGTCCCATTTGAATTTTTTTTATATTTCTGGCTAAGTCGAAAACTATGAGTTTATTATTTATGTTAAGTCGGGTTTTTTTAGGAGTTTCAGTTTGAGTTGGAGTCTAATACTTTACCTAGGGCTTAGTTTCCTATTTATATGCGTTATAATTCTGTTTTTAAGTATTCAATTAATTATCTTACAATTTATTTAGAATTAATTTTCTTTTATCTTTTTTATTTTTTTTCGTGGATTCAAGAACCAGACGGTGATTGATCTCTCACATCCTCTTTGGCATGATTCTACGTGGTTGTCCCATCTGTGTGATTTCTAGGAGCCAAGGAGAACATGAGGGGTCCACTTGATGGTCGGATTGGATGTCATGCACACCTTAGGGTGGCCCCACATATTTCTTTTGTGGGTTAAACCTGCAAAACTTTGTAGTGGACTCAGCCTCTGTTTCCAATTCAAAGGAGGGCCTCTGTTTCTAATTCAAAGGAGTATTCTTTATAACAGAGGAATTACATTATCCTCAAACGGGGGATATCCACAGAATGCTCAAGTTTTCGGGTGATCCAGACCGTTGTTCTGCTTGGATCCATCGTGGATAGATCATGACCCAAAAATCTCTTTGATTGGACAATCCTAGAATTTTAGGCCTCCAAATATATGGTTGAGAAATACAGCAACTATCCATGTTCTATTAGAAAATGGGTCCAGGGTAGAGGGTAGTATTTGGGGTTGGCCCATCAGAGCAATGACCTCGATCACAAGGCTGCATTCCATCCTGATGTATGATTGTGGGCCCTGTTGGGAATTGCATGCAGTGATGTTTTCATGATCTGAGACATCCATCTCCTGTGAGAAACGTGGTGGATGAACTGCTGTCCAAGATCTGAACCAGCTTTATGAACCGTCAAGAAATTTCTTTCCAACGTTCCAAATTCAATCTCACATATCGACGGTCAGAGTCATACATTCAGGATGAATTTTAGATGGTGTCCCATCCACCGTAGTGCACAAACGATGGATGGCTGTGATCATACAATCATCTCTGCATGTGAGCTCCATGGTGTCATGGACACTTAGGTCCGAAAGCACACGTCTAATGCACCAAGCATGGGACCCAGGTGCACTGATCACACCACTGCATCAAGATGGATGGCTCTGATTAGACGATCACGTACCGTTAATCGACATAGGAACCGTTCGTGAGTGCTCAATCCGGAAATCTCAACCAAACCAGCTTCTTCTAAGCTTAGGAAGGTCCTCTTTTCACTCTTCTTCTCTTCTCCTTGGCATCCCCTCACCACAAGCCTCCTTCCATGCCTTCTTCTCTCTATTTCCTTCTTTCCTACATATATACACAAAATCGTGAGAAAATATCCAAAGCTGCCTATCAAGTGGGTCCCGCGGTATGGACTCATTGGCCGAATTGGGCTGGTCCAGTCATCAAGTAGGCTCACGAGTTGGCAATGAACCGGGCAGCCCAACCCTGTAAACTTGGTTAAAGGGCTGAGCCCACGCTTGAAATCTAGGCTTAGCGTCTTGGGCCTATGATGAATGGCCCAGCCAAGGCCATTGATCCAGTCCAACAATCAATTGGGTTACAATTATACGAAAAAAGAATAGACAATTTAACTTCACTAGTTAGCCGCTCTCGTTTAGAGCTAAACACCAGCCAAGCTAGCTAGCTAGGTTAACTCACTCGACTCGGCTCGAATACGATTCGGCTTGGATCGAAGGTTAGGTTCGAGCGGAGCTAAGCTATTTTTTTTTAGCTCAAAATAATTTCGAACCAAATTCGAGCTAACCCGAGCTCGACTTGACTTGATTTGAAGCTTGGCTTGAACTTGACTCAGTTTGACTTAGCTCGACTTGGCCTAGTTTTAAATAACTTAAATATATATAATGCATCTAATATTGGTCGAATTCAGGTGCCTTAATCCCTAACTTTCTTAAAAGAAAATTTTCGGGTTTTTTTTATTTTTATTTTTCCCACTCTAGCCGATTGAAATTCGGCTCGAAAGCTCGAATTCAAACTTGGCTCGTACTTAGCCTGAGCTACTGATCGAACTGAACTGAGCTGAATTCAAGCTATAATCGAACCGAACCAAGCTGTGCCAAGCTCGACTTGATTTGGCTCGTATACAATTCTACTCCCTTTCACCATAGAATCCTAATAGTCTGCTCCGCTTTAACAGGATTTTCCTGTTTGTTGACACCCAATTGGTCCAATTCAGCACTGAATAACCAGACGATGTGGATTCTTAACCATAAATGGGTAGTTTTAAAACAGTTCTTAGATTTGACCCATATTTCAACGATCCAAACAACCTCCTCGATCGGCTGATCCAAGCTAGACTAAGATGGCTAGGATCATCTGATGAGGAAAACATTGCAGAATGGCCTATACAATATGGTGCCCACCTAAGGAGCGGCTTAGATTATCACAGTGGGCCCCATCTATAGGATGAGCATTGGATTTCGGCGTCCATTTGCAAGCCATCGATCGGATGATTAAGATATCCAATCAAGAAGGCATTCGGGCATGGCCTATCCAATGATGAAGAGCACCTGATGAACGGCTTAGATTATCCAAGTGGGCCCAACTAAACCATTTTCAAGATAGATAGATAGATAGATAGATAGAAGACGTACCTTGATGGAATGTTTGGATTGCTCTTTGAATCTTTGGAGGTTTGAGTGCAAATGGTGCATTCAAATGGTGTTTGTATGTTTTGAGTTGAAGCATCTCTCTCTCTCTCTCTCTCTCTCTCTCTCTCACACAGCAATTTCTGGTTTAAGAGCTTGTATTCATGTGGTATGGATAAGGAAGGGTATGGTTGCTGTTTTTCATGCCTTCTCTGAGCACAAACGCTCCACATGTGTCAACCTGGCAGTTGTGTATAGGATGGGAGTGGTCCCATGATGCATGTCGTCCATCGTAAAAGTTCAGCTTGGCCGTTCATCAGATGAGCAACACATGTACGTCAAACGTAGACCGTTGGTTATCGATTTTTTGAACCGTCTACTTGTTTCCGTCTTCGTACATGTCCATCAGATAAATGGGTCAGTTGGATTTTTGGGCTAATTGGTATTAGTAGTGTGGTCCACCATTTGAATGTCCTAGATTCTTCATTCGTGTGCCTTTTGGCACATGTGGGGTGTTTGTATTTGGCGCTTGAAGACGGGGGCGAGTAGAACTAGCATTGCTCGCTTGGTGCTTGTTGGTAGTCTGCGGGACTACACTAAATTGTAGGGAGAAAGCCCTCCACCGTCTGTAATAACTACCCTCTGCGATCCGGCTCGTTCATCCTCTTGGCCCCACCAAATTCCCAGTGGTTGGACAGTTCACCGGGTCTCATATTGCCTAGAACCTGACAAGTAGGTCCCACGGTTGGCATTTTTAAGTGGAAGGGTAGGATCATCCGATCAGTTTTTTTTTTTTTTTTTTTTTTTTCTTGTGCAGTGGGAAATGCATAATGACTCATGATGACTGGACTTGGTTAGCCCGGCCAGCTCGAGTACAGCACACATTGGGCCGATTTCAGGCTGGCCCAATAGCCAAATGGTTGGACCCCGGCCTTAAGCTAATAACATATTAGATCAGCCTGATCCTTTTTTTTTGGTTAGTCATGCAACACACCTACCCTGTTAGTTTAGCTGCGCAACACACCCACACGGTTAGTCACACTATGCATCCACCCACCGATGTGGTTAGTGTGTCTCCTTAGCACTCGAACATAAGACCTGCTGCTGAAATGCCAAGGTGTCTTCCAGCTGGGCTAGCAGACAAGACAAGCCCTATCCATTTACCAAGTGGGTCAAGAAACGTACATGAAACCTAAGCCACGACTTGTAATCCGGTGACCCTAGTGGCCCACTTAAAATTTATCCAGCCTAAGCTCGAGCCCAACGCGGCCTGACACATTCAACTGTAATTGGGTTGGACCCAACCCAACCCAACCCAACCCAACCCAACCCAACCCCTGAGGACCCAACTCGAGCTCTTATGGGTGGATCAGATCAGCTCCAGTAGAGCTCAACCCAAGGCTGACCCATTTACTTAAATGGGTCATATTTTTAGCCCAAGATTAACCCACTTCTCCCTTCAAAAGCATGTTGGACAAGTTGACCCATAGGTTTCCACCCACATGTAGACGGGTATTAGATTCGCTTCAAAAGCCAGAGTATGGGTGAAATGATGCTATATATAGTAATGGGCCATCATATTAGTCATTTTCAGGGATGGCCCATGTTTCATAAATTCATAAAACACAGCTATTGGACGATATTAGCCATTATTTTGCAACAATGTGTAACTGCTAACAATTTTCATTTCAATTCCATTTCTTTAATGGCCGCCTAATCACACGGCTAGAATCATCTGATATGTGCACATGTGGAAGATGTTTCAATCCATTGTCGTGGACACCACATAGCCCTGTTAAATGCATGGTGGAGTGTTGGCCCCACCATTTTCTGGTCTCACTGGCTCAACCATATCATCATCTCAAAAGGTAAGGTGACTGGGTGTCACGCCCCGAAATCTGGACACAGAGTGTGCACCCTCAGGCCCAGTTTATGGGGTATGACTTGTGCACAAACGCACTTAATTCAAAAATCAAACTATTATAGAGGCATGGGATCATATGTGTACTAGGTTCAAATTATCATTTGACCAAAAATTAAATAAAAATACAATCCATACACAATGGTCCACCCATTTGGGACTTATTAATAATGTCATCAAATGAAAATAAAACGGAAAAATGATAGAAATAATCTAAATGTCTTGATTCATAGCAGCAACTTCTTTCTTCATTAAAATACTTGGTGGTTCCTCCACTTGTTCAGGTTCCCGCTCATGTATATCATATGTACCATCTGTATATATTTACTTCCGTCAGCGGGGAAATCCAGTGAGTAAACCCATCATGGCTCACACCCGTCCAAATAAGTAATACATCCAAATACAGCCTTACAATTAAATTTACACTATGGATGCAATAATGTTATGCAAGATGCTATGATGCATCAAGTGGGCATTACTCAGTCTTCCACTTGCTTCGATTGGATCCATCAATCGGCTCCCCCTTCCTTGCAGGGCGGACTTCCACATATTAGTGGGCTTCCAGGATGGTCCCTGGGTAACCGGGTACTTAAGTACCTACCGGTCTTCCAGAGCGATGCTCTAGGATAACAATGTATGAATGTATGAAGCGTATGACATGTCGTATTCAATAATCATCTCCCTGACTGAGAGGCAACAGATAATTCATTCATCTCTCCTTTTGAGAGGCACATATATATTAGTCAATCATCTCTCCTTCTGAAAGGCACATATCATTCGTGTCATCTCTCATATTGAAAGGCACATACATATTATTTGTCATTCCTTTCATTTAACATGTATAAGTAATAAAATGCATTGACATATATGCATAACATCATCATAATCAACACAAGTCACTCCAAACATAGCATTACACAACAACAACCTACTTTATTTAAATGAATAGGAAACATGTTGGGATTTACTCACCTGAAGTAATGATTTGATAGGCTCTATAATTTGACGTAATCTTCAACGTGGCTTAACTCAGTTGGATACAATGCGAATCGGTGCGACTTAAACAAGTTCCATCAAGACTTATTGATATTTTAATATGAGAAATACATACTGACCTATCAACCCTTGATCTAGGGTTATTATGTTCCTGGATCAAAAGACAACTAGTTGATTAACTATACTTAGTGAGTCAACTCACTGAGTCATATAAGGGAAATGATACCAATGTTCTATTTAAGAATCGAAAGGTTTAAAAGGATAACTTATCTGATAAATGGGAACTGCAGAACTTGGGAATTCTTTGGATTAGCGTGTTGAGTTGTCGAGTCAACTTGGTGCATCTTACTTCCCTTCCTTCTCTTCTTCTTCTCTTTATTGATTTTTATCTTTCCATACAATTCAGCAACCAAACATTGAAGGCCAACTGCACAGTGCATCATCGGCCTTCTCTCTCTCTCTCTCTCTCTCTCTCTCTCTCTCTCTCTCTCTCTCTATCTAAAATTTATAACCACTTTCTCTGTTTCTTAACTCTCTAAAAGCCTGCTCGAACACTCCTATGATCTCATACATATACTTTTAAAATGCCTCATACCGATGCTTTTAGAATGGTTCCAGCATAATATACATAACAGGAAAGAAGTGTCGTGTGGTGGTGCGTATTGCTGATTTCTACACGCTAGTTAGTGTCTGGTTTGATACTTTAGTGTAAGCTTGGTCGGAGAAGATGAGGACCCATCAATGATGATCTTGGAACTAAGGTGCTTCCTTTCGATCCGAGGCCATTGGGCGGTCTAGATAATATACACGGCCAGCATGTTTTGAAGATCAGATTAGTGATTTTGAATCTATCGAAAGTTGCACACTTACAGAGGAGTGTAAACGGAATGGAGACGATGTGATGGGCCGACAAATGATCTTAACGTTGGGAGGAGGAATACCATTGTATGAAGAGGATATATAATGGTTTGAATGAATGAGATGCGCTGAAGGTGGCCCCACGTGGATGGCCTATTGCGACGAGATACAAAGACGAGGAGGTTTTCGGCCTTGGAAGATGACGAGTTTATATAAACTGAAATTGGTACAGGAAAATCTTGAATTTTGATTGGATTTTGGTTTTAAAATGATGTGTGCTATTGGATGTGGCGAAGAGTTTATAGATTGTAGAATTAGATTAGATCTTAGGTGGTTTGGTGCGGTTACAGTGCTCGCAAAGAACGGAAAGGAAAACTCCATTCCACATCGAACTTTCGAATGTTGGGGGATTATGTGGGGTCCACTACAGGAGGCTGAGATGAAATCTAATCCGTCTAAAAGATTTGTTATGTCCGATAAGGTCATGGGCTGAAAAACGGGTGGGTCCAAAACTTGTGTGGGTCGTATAACAAGAAATAATGGTGGGGAGATGCCTACCGTTGAATTCTCTCTGGGAAGTTTGTTATGATTTGGATAGATTGAGATCAGATGAATAACTGAGGAGCAGTTAGGATAAGGATAAGAGGTGGTTGAAATTTTGGAATGAGACGATATGATTTGGATATCAAGGTTTGAACAATTCTTGTTGATGGATTGCATAAAGTTTTTAGGTGGCCTGACGGTTAGGATTTAAACTTCCCAAAGTTTGTAAATTGAAGTGAAATGGATGGACATCATGTGGACAGATTGCTGGACTGGTTTGCTCATGTACGGTCTGGATGGATGAAAGGTTGGACTAGAGGACTTTGTAAGAGAGGCTAGATGTTTTGACGTCTGATGGATTTTGCACACCTGGATTCAATTGAATGAGTGGTTGGACGGTCCAGATTAAGGGTTTATATGGTCTTGATGTGTTGAGAAAATAATTGACAAGTTAGATTAAGGACGGTTCAGATGGCTATAGTCTATTGTTAGGTATGGAGGGCAAGAGATGGATGTTTGGTTCTGATTGAGTGGTGGCTGTTAGACGTCACCGCCAAAACTAAGCACCTATATGCCTTCATGGGAACGTGGGTTGTTAGATGTCTAACTTGATTTGTGTTATATTATTATTATTATATTTTTTTTTTTCTTAAGTGGCGTGAGTTTAGGCAAGTGTGAACACACACGTGCTACACCAATGCTTGTGTGGCATGCATGTGTGTCACATGTGCATAGGGTCAACATATGTACATTGTGTGTGTGTGATGTGTTATGAATGGGTGTTGTAATGCATGCATGTACGTATACATGGTTGTATGATGAATGAGTGGTTTGAGTGGGTTGATTGGTTACATGATGGATTTGATGGTTTGGTTTAATGCAAGGGCACATTCATTAGTTGATGATGGTAAACAAGGTTTGAATGGTCTAGATTTAGTGAATGGGTTGGCTAGTGGGCCCCATAGTACTATGCATGGTACATTGAGATAATTGAACTCCCTCACCTTTTTCTTTTTTTCTTTTTTTTTTTTTTTTTGGAATGAATGGTTGAATTACTTTATCTGTGGGTGAAAAACACTCCATATGGTTTAGATTCATACTAGACTAGAAATGGAAGATTAAAATCGATCAATCTACATATGTAGAGTTGAATAAATTCTATTGTACGTGTAATCATGCACTCAAAATTTCGGGTTGTTACACTGGGTGGGGAATTATTGTGGATAGATCATGGCCTGAAAATTAAATTCAATGAACCATCATATCAAAGGCTCCCAAATAGACTGTTTAATCCCATTAATGCAAAACAATGAAACCCTTGTAGGGTCCATCATGATGTTTATATACTCCCACTAGGATGAACTGAAAACAGAAAATCATTAGCTTGATCCAAAATTTCTGTGGCCCCATGAATATTTTAATGGTGAGCGTACCCTTCCTATTGTTTTTTGTCATGTGGGCCACTTGAGTTTTAGATATAGCTCATTTTTTAGATCATGTCCTAACATAAGCTGATAAAACGGATGGATGGAGTGGATTTCTCAAACAGCTTCTAGCTGCAGGGATGAGATTGGCTTGGTCATTGAAATCAACCTCACCTGGCCCAACTTAATGTTTCCATCTGTTTTCCACCCTTACAATCATCCATTCCGATCATGCATGTGGCCCACCTTATCGTTTGGATGGACCATGATTATTCACCACCACTAATTAAGCCAGGCTAGGTAGGGCCCACCCCATCCACTTTTTAAAGACTTGGGCTAGAACCCTTGGGCCTCATACTATCACACCGCCCAGATTCCAAAACGGGCCCACCACAACTTAGATGATGTGGGCCTGCAAGCATGCCACGTGGCCAACTGGATGAATTGCCGCATATGTCCATCAACATTCCAACTTGCGACCCCGCACACAGACTAGCTTTTTTAAGTGGATAAAAGCCACTGGTATGTGGGAAAACCGGACCCGGTTTTTCCAAAACCACTAAAAATCGCCTACGGTTTTGTCACCAACGCATCTCTCTCTCCCTCACTCCTTATAAAATAAACCCATCAACCCTTCTCTACTCTCATCCAAAGATTCACAATCAACTACACTTTTGCTAAAGAAAAGAAGAAGAAAAACCCATTTCTACAGAGAGAGAAGATGAGTTACCCGAGCAGAGCTTGGATGGTAGCAGCTAGCGTTGGAGCCGTTGAAGCCTTGAAAGATCAGATGGGGTTATGTAGATGGAATTACGGTCTCAGATCTCTCAATCAACATGCGAAAAAGAGCATCCGATCTTACACACAAGCCCAGAGACTCTCTCCATCTCTCGAATCTTCTTCTTCTTCGATGGTGATGATTTCGGAGAGGAGGAGAATGGATGGAGATGAGAAAAAGAAGCAGTCGGAAGAATCGCTGAGGAAAGTCATGTATATGAGCTGTTGGGGTCCTAACTGAAAGATTAGGGGCAAAATTGGAATATTGAAAATATTTCGATGTGGTCCTGTATCATACGATTGTATGTTTTGATTATCGAGAGGTTAATTACACTAATTTAATATTACTTCTTTTAGTTATTTGATACTCTGGCTGAGTATGACAGTTAATACGCTGGCGTTTAGAAATTCTACATTTCACGAATGCTAACTTAAACCGAACTGAGTAATTTGTGGAACCAACAGTGGCCAAGTTACAGTCGAAAAATCAGATTGGTTGAACAACCGTAACCTTCGATTGGTGGACACTTGTGCTAATCCGGGACATGTTTGTGAGATCCTAGCCATCCGTGAGGTTGGTCCCAACGTATGGAGGCCACTACTCAAAAATCAGGTTCGTCCATTTACCAAATCGGCCACAATGTTAGAAACGAAAGGTTGGCTTAGAAAAAAAAAAATGGCCAACCATTTTCAAAAAAATAATTAAGGATCTTAATATAAACATTTGCCCATTTCTTGGTTTATTTTTACTCAGTAAAATCAACTCATAATCTTGAATGGTTCTAATCATCCTAATAGATGGCCCAACTGGTGGGCTATGAAATTGTAACATCAGTACAGTAGTATGCAAATTACCATACCAGATGTCATTGGTACGACTGCTCCGCTTTAGTCTGTTTGTTGAATTCAGAGAGGCAAGCAGATTTTGAGAAAACCTTTGGTTTTTTGGAAAGATAAGATGCTATTTATTTTCTCTAAGAAGAGTACGCAGCTCAAAAAAATACACGGGTCCACTGCCCCTATCCGAACCAGGAGAGAACTTTGCCTGAGCTGGAGAGAAACCCATGGAAAAGAAAGACAAGGAAAAAGAAATCCAGGGAAAGCTTTGATTCTCCACCAAAAGAGTGAGAAGGAAAAAAAAGGAAAGAAAAGGAAAAAAGAAACCCAACCCACACCCACAGCAGGAAAAGCTTTGATTCTCTTAAGAGAAGGCAAAACTGGCATGCAAGTAATTCAAACTGAATGGTCTAAATTATGGCTCGATAAGGTCACATAGACCTATATGCATGAAGGGAAAACACAAATATCAGCTTGATCTAAAACTTTTGTGGCCCGCAAGAAGTTTTTACTGGTGCAAATCCAAACCCTATTAAGTGGCTAACTTGGGATTTGGACCTGGTTATTTTTGGGATCATGCTCTAAAGCTGGAAAAACCGTACGTTGTGGATATACAACATATGCAACAAGGTGGGCCCCACAGTCAGGGAAACAAACCCACTAATGTGCGGACGCAGTTTGGCTGGTGACCGGAACACCAGCCACGTAGCTGGTGTCAAAGTTCTATGGGCTCCACCAAAATGTATGTTTTTTATCCTGTTGGCTATCCATTTTGCCATTTCATTTTAGGGCATGAGCCCAAAAATGAGGCAGAATCAAATATCAGGTGAACCACATTACAAGGAAACAGTGTTGATTAAATGTCCACCGTTAAAAAGTTCCTGGTCCTGACAGAACTTGATGAAGGAAACACAGAAATATCAGTTTATCCAAATCTTTTGTGCCCCCAAGAAGTTTTTAACGGTGGGTGTTTAATCACCGTGGTGTGTTCCACCTCCAATTTGGATGAGTCCAAAAATATTGAGCTGGCAAAATGTATTGGCAACATGCATATGGATAAAAACACACACGTGCTAGGGCACACAGAGAAGCGTACGTACAGTAGGCATGCAGTCCCCGTTCTGCTTCAGGAAAGCATGTCAAAGAATTTAGTCATTTTAATTGAGTTAGAAGATGCCACTTGTGCAATTTTTTTTAATGCCTGAGTATGAAGCATAAACTTTGCCAGAGTATCAAATAATTCTTTGCTTGGCTATTTCTTGGAAGTGATTCTTTGCGTCGCTAACAATAGGGAAATGAGAATTATCTTCCTTAGAAGCAACGTAATATAAAGCCTAAAATATCATCAACCGCCATTCATACATACATATAGTGAGATTTTTCATGGCGCCTTTGTTCTTGGCTTGCATGGTATAACACAACACAGATATGTGCATTATCTTCGTATCCTCCTCATAACTGGAGAAGACGATGATGGCCGGCAAGATGACCACAGAACAAAGGAAAATGGCGTTTGTTCGTCAAGAAATAGCAGAGATCTTCACATGGTATGAACGATATGTGAAATATCAACTTGGAGAGATAACCCGAGAAGCTCAGGATATCATTGAACGTCTGGAAACCACTGAAGGCATCGGCAGAAATGCAGAAGTAATTGAACGTGATAAGAAGAAGTTGGAGGAGAAGATGAAGGAAATGGAAGGTATAAAGGCGAATGTGGAGGCTTGTCTGAGGAATCTAACACCTGACTGGCCGCGATATCAGGGTTCAGCCTCAAAGGGAAAGCGAAAGGCAGCTGGGGACGTCGAATTGGAGTCTAAATGGCCGAAGATGGAAACAACACAGGAAGGTGCGGCCATCAAGAGTAAGGAGGAGGAATTCAACAGCCTACGTGAGCAATTGAAACTGTGCTTGCTATGCTTCTCCATCTTCCCAATGGATGCTGAGATACAGAAGAGGGTCTTGATTTATTGGTGGATTGGAGAGGGGTTCGTGACAGCGAAAGAGGAGACCTCTGAGGAGTTCGGGGAAGATTGCTTCAAAGAGCTAGTGGACCACAACTTCATCCAGCCTATCTACAACAGGCGTCGGCCGAACATCCTGCAGTGCAAATTGCACTCTTGGATCCATCGGATGATCGTCGCACTGTCCAAGAAGGAAGAGTTTTTCAACTTGAATGAATCAGGTATGCCATCTTCATCTCCCTCCAAAGCCCGCCGTGCATGCATAATCACAGAGAACAAAGATGGGCAGATCGACGAAGAGTATCGCCCAAAACTGAAAGAACCCACCTTGCTAACGCTGTTGAACGTGAATGTGAGGTATTTGAAATTGAATTTCGGGATCAAATCCTTGATGAAGTTGAAAACCCTAGTTGTTTTGCAACTAGGGGATTGGCGGGGCTCCGCCAACGATCACATGGACATGGAAGAGCCAAAATACATCAGCCACTACATTGAAATTGAAGGGCCTCAAATCTTAGATAGGCTCGGTGCTTTAGTGCATTTACGATATCTGAGTCTGCGAGGCATCTCTAAGATCAAGAAGCTGCCGAGTTCGATTAGGTCGCTCCGGAATCTGGAGATCTTGGATCTCAGAGGGTGCCAAGACCTGGAGGAATTGACAGGGGGGATAAAATGGCTAGAGAGGCTGACCCACTTAGACATATCGAACTGTTACATGCTCGAACACATGCCAAAGGGGCTCAGCTCCCTATCAGAGCTCAGGGTGCTGAAGGGGTTCGTGTTCGGCGGCTCGACGATCCATGATCAATGTAAGCTGGGTGAGTTAGCAAGATTGGAGAAGTTGAGGAAGTTGAGCATCAGCATCCGGAGTGGGGATGATTCATGGAATATAGATTTGCAGGATTTGATCAAAATAGAAGGGCTAAGATCCCTTGCAATAACATGGAGAGAGGCATGTTTGACGAATCTCAAGCTTCCTCCCGGCCTCATGAAGCTAGACCTCCTATGCTTCCCCCAATCCAATCAGCCATCCTGTCTCAACCCAGATGAGTTGCCGAGTTTGGAGAAGCTCTACATACGGGGAGGAAAGCTCGCGAAGCTCCATCTTGAAGGAAATGGCTGGAAGATAAGAATGCTACGATTTAAGTTTCTAAAAGAGCTGGAGCTGAAAACCGCCGATGTTCATGAATCACTCCCGCAGCTGGAGTATTTAGAGATCTACAAATGCCCCAAGATTGAAGTGAGTCACCAGCTCGACAGCGATGGGGTGTGAGTAAGTGAGAAGCTGGCGAGCCCAAGCGATATCATCCCACCAACATCCACACCAGCTCCTACCGCTACATCTGCTCCTATTGCTACCAGTGCTTCCAGTGCTAGCCGTTCAACGTCTTCTTAGAACCTTCTCCTACAC
Organism: Liriodendron chinense; assembly: GCA_003013855.2. Classification (NCBI taxonomy): domain Eukaryota; kingdom Viridiplantae; phylum Streptophyta; class Magnoliopsida; order Magnoliales; family Magnoliaceae; genus Liriodendron; species Liriodendron chinense. The sequence continues at coordinate 1,844,720 of PVNU02000607.1, read as the reverse complement.
CAGCATTTGCAATCACTCCTACTTCTCTATCCTCTCCTTCTTCTGCTTCTTCTATTACCACCCAAGAAGCTTCTCTTGCATCCACCACTCCCACTACCACCCAAGAAGCTTCTCCTGCATCTGCCACTCCCACAACCCAAGAAGATTCTCCTTCATCCACCACTCCTACTACCATCTAAAAAGCTTCTCTTGCACATCTGCCACTCCTATCACAACCAAGAAGATTCTCCTGCATCCGCCTCTCCGACTACCACGCAAGAAGCTTCTTCCCCCCCTCCCCCGCCCGCTATTTCTCTTACCCCAGAAACCACTCCTGCTGTCTACCAACGTACCACATCACCTACTCCTTCCATATTGCTACTCTTCCACAAACTTCTGTTGATCTCAATCCAGACAGTGCTTCTCCTACCACTTCCAGCCTTGTTTCTCTGATTCCTTCCCCGCTTTTCAACACCCCTTCTCCAATTGTTGCTTTGTCCTTCCTAAACACGGTTTCGCACATACGCCGACCTTCAGCTAGCGGTTGCTCCAGCTTCCATGCCGCTTGAGCTCACTTCCGCTACATCTTCAATGGACGGTTGTAACAAATTATTTCCATTCAAAGGGTTGGGATCATCTGATTGTGTGATTCTTGCATGGCTTACTTCTAATTGTAATAATGATGAATGAATTGTACAAATCCAAGATAGATCAGTGTATCATTTAGAAGGTTTGGGAACTTTGCTAGCAAAACCCTGTATCTACAACCCACCCCACGTGCAAAAAATAAAAATCTATTGAAAGTGTAGATACCATTTCTTTTCATTTTATTATCTTTGATTCTTGAATAAGTCTGGAATTTATGGGTTTTCTCTCTTTTCTTTATGTGGTATTTCAATAACGATATGCTGTGATGTAATAAATCGGTTGAATGCTTTAACATGATATTCTTCCATCCTTTATATCTCATTTACATAATAAAAAATAATTTAAAAAAAAATTCATTAGAAAAGAACATAAATTTTTTTAACACCACATTCGTTCGTGTGGCTTGCCGAATGGCATGCATGCGTGAGATCCAAGCCTTCCATCATTTGGCGGGCGGCTGTGTACAAAAGAGATCAGATGGTTTGAAAAATGTTTTAGCACCAGTTGCTTCATAATGTGACCCATGTAAAGAAGAATAATGGCATGATTTACGGTCCAGAAGACCAAAACTGTGCAGCCCACGGCAATGGAGAGCTCAGATTTAAAGTACATTCCCAATATTAATTTGCATGTGTGGTTGCTTGTGGACAGGGAGAGATTGGCACACGTGTGCAGTTAGTGAACCTCTTTATATGTCACAAGAGCTATGGGACAAGACGTGGAGAGGAAAAATGAGATATCGGTAGGCAGCTAGAAAACAGTGAAGGGTAAAAATAAGTGGTGGTGGACTTTTCAAATGATGAAAATGCTCTTAGGTGATGACTCACATTTTTAATACCCTAAATATCTCAACTTACTTTGAAAATTCCTTCCATATTCTTTCAAATTGAAATATGCACAGCTCTCCTCAAAATTAATTAATTGCGAGTTGTAGTTGTCTAAAATTGCTGGTGCTATACAAAAAGATTTTATCACTTAGGGCCAATTAGGATACCACCAGATAAGTAATTACATTTTCTACTTACAGCAGTAGATAAATTATTTGAGATAAGTAAGTTTGGTTTATGATTAATTATAAGTAACTTTTTTTATTATTTAAAATTACTTAATCACTCTAGTCTAATAAGTAGAAATCAAAATAAGCTACTTAAGGCATAAGGCGGTCCGAGTCCTCGCCTTGTTGATAGACTCTTTGGAGTTTCAACAAGAGGTCTTGGGTTCGAAACTCATAAGTAGTGAAATACCCAGTTAGGGAATGATTGTGTGTGTAAAAGACAAAAAGAAAGAGAAAAAAAGTAGCTTATCTTAAGTAACTTACGATCCAAACACCCCCTTAGTTTCAAAAGGTTTAAGCTCAAAAGCATAACATATGCCGGAGCTCTAGCCATCAGATTTGGGTCTTTATGATTTGAGCTTCAGTGTTTTTGTTATCGCCTAGTTACTAGTGTGTCATGCAACACATTGCTATAAAATTACTCAATTTTAATCTCTTATACTCTAATTCTAAATAATTTAAATAGAAACCACTATCCTAGTAGTTTTATTTGTAATTATGAAATATTGAGTCTGGTCAACTCAACTTCAAATCTAGTCAAAAGTGTTACTTGTCAGACTATGGTGGCAGCCAGCTGAGCCAGGTGAAACCTGGCTGGCTTGGCACTGGGCATGGACCTATTCGCTTGGCTCATGGGTTGAGCTTGGAGTAGGACTGCCTACAACCCAAAAATAGGAAGGTCAGAAGCTGTTTAGCACCCACTGTTTTGCTTGTGAGAAATCCTCTCTATCCTTCCATTTTGCTTAGTTAGGTTAGTACATGAGCTAGAAAACAAGGCAATCTAAAACTCAAGTAGCCTGGATGATGGAAATCATTGAAAACTAGTAATACCAAACATTGAAACCTTTGCAGGATCCACCGTGATGTTTGTATGCCATCGAAACTGTCCATAAGGTCACCCTCACTGGGATGATTGAAACACAAAAAATATTAGCATGATCCAAAACTTCTGGTCCCATGCATGAATATTTCAATGGTGAGTTGTTCTTTTCCACTGTTTCCCACTGTGTGGCGCTTGAGTTTTGGTTCTACCTTATTTTTGGGATGATATCTTAACATGAGCTGATAAAAGGGATGGATGGAATGGATTTCTCACAAACATCATGTTGGCCCCCACCTAGCTTCCAACTGCAGGCGAGTAATTTGGTCTTAGGCTTAGGCCTTGATCCTCAACACGTGCATGTGGCCCACCTGGTCATGAGACTGACCACGAATATTCCCCTCCAACAATTAAGCTAGGCTAGGTCGGGCCCACCCCATCCAAATTTTGAAGGCTTGAGGTGGACCTGGAAGCAGATTGGGTACCGACCCCAACACCACCCAGCTAAGTTGTGTTGGGCTCTGTGGGCCCACCATGATGTATGTGTTTTATCCATGTCATCCATCTTCTTGCCAGCTTATTTTAGGGCATCACCCTAGTGGACCACACGACATGAAACAGTGATGATTGATCGGCTACTATGAAAAATTTCCTGTAGGCCATAAAAGTTTTGGATCATGCTGAAATTTGTGTTTTCCCTTCATCTAGATCAGTGTGACCTTGGCAACAGGTTGGATGGCAAATAGACGATACATGGGCCCTAAGAAGGTTTCAATGGTGGATGTCATTATCCCCACTATTTCCTGTGGTGTGGTCCACTTGAGCTTCCCATCTTCTTTAATTTTGTGCTCGTGCCTTAAAATGAGGTAGCAAAGCGAATGGACAGGGTGGATATAAAACACATACATCACGGTGGCCCCAACGGGCTCACCACCCAATCCGCTTCCAAAGCCTTGGCCAGCATATAGTATCATACTACTCCCATCCACAGCCAAGTGCATGATTTTAAAAGCAACGGTCGGATCACGCAGCCTCCAAAACGGGCCCACCACAACTTCCATGAACTGAGCCTGCATGCATGCCATGTGGCCAAGTTAATGAATTGCCACACATAGAGCGGTTCACGAATCGAGCTGGCTCGGTTAGCTCGCTCGACTTAGCTCGTTCCAGCTCAATTCGGCTTAATTTGGAGGGATGGTTCAAATAGAGCTGAGCGCCTTTCCCTAGCTCGTTTTTTTATTTCGAGCTGCATACGAGCTGGCCTAAGCTCAGCTTGATTTGGCTCGAAGCTTGGCTTGGTGTGTGTGTGTGTGTGTGTGTTTGTTTGTTTGTTAAAAAACCTTAAAACTTAAAAAAATTTAAAAACCTTACTTATTTCTCCTCTCTCCCATTTTGAATGAGCACCCCCTTCCGTCCCTAAAACTGTAACCCCAACCCTTGCTGCCTGATCGTCCGGCTGGCCACCTCTCTCTCTCTCTCTCTCTCTAGTCCGCCTGGCAACTGTTGTCATTCAACCCTCTCTCTCTCTCTCTCTCTCTCTCTCTCTCTCGTCCCCCCCCCCCCCCCCCCCCCCCCAGTTGAGCCACCCCTGCGGCCCTGTCCAACCGCTACTTGATTCTGGTCACTCCTGCCCAGCCATTGCCTGAGTCCGAGCAACTTACAGCCACTGCCCGACTATCGACCGTTGTCCGACGTTTGACCACCGAAAGCTGCTCGACGTCCGACCAGTCACTCTATCAGATTTTGCCCCAAATTTCATTTAACTTGAAGGTAATAAATTATTTAATATTTATTCACAATTATTTTGTAATTATTTAGTTAATTAAATTGTTTAGTTAAACCAACTATTTAGGTAAATTATAGTTGTAATTGTTTAACTAATTATAATTTGTAGTTACTATTGTTTAGCTAATTATTTAGCTTGTTGTTTAGTAAATGATAATTGTAATTGTTATTCTTTTGTAATTGTCTTGCATTAGAAATTTAGATCAACAATTTGAACCATTTGAACATAGCCCAGATGCAAAGAATTAGGTGAATATAATTGACATTGTTAGCAATTGCTAATATTTGTAACTTTTTGAACATGTAAATTTAAAAAACTTAGTGAAAATTGTATCAAGCTTGTCTCTCAGCTCGAATTTAACTCGAAAAGCTTGAGCTCAAACTCGGCCCAAAAGCTTGGCCAAGCCAGCTTGAACATGTAAGTCCAGCCAAACATGAGCCAGGCTTTTCATCGACCGAGCCTAGCTCAAACATGGCTGAGGTCGGCTCGTGTACAGCTCTAGCCGCACACGTACAACAACATTCCATCCTGGGATGCGGATTCCCTGCCAAAGGCTTTCCCACGAAGTTATTGCACTAGAACCTAGGTGTGGCCCACCGTGATGTTTGTGAGAAATCCACCCCGTCCATACGCTTTGTGAGATCGTTTTAAGCTATGCGATAGAAAATGAGTTGGATCAAGACTCAAGTAGGCCGCACTGAAGGAAAAGGTGGGTAGGGAAATTCATACCGTTGAAACCCCCTGGGGTCCACAGTGATGTTTATATGCCATCCATACCGTTCATAACGTCATTCATACTGGGATGAACTGAAAACACAAATATTAGCCTGATTCAAAACTTCGTGGCCCCACGAATATTTTAGCCCAATTGAGTCTTGGGCCCGGCTCATTTTTAATCTTACGGCCTAAAATGGTCTAAAAAAACGGATGGACGGGGTGGATTTCTCACGAACAAAAAATAGGGCCCACCTACTTGTGACGCCGCACACAGACTGGCTTTTTTTAAGCGGAGAAAAGCAGCTGGTTTATGGGAAAAGCGGACCCAGTTTTTCCAAAACCACTAAAAGCAGCCTACGGTTTTCTCACCAACACATCTCTCTCTCCCTCACTCTCTATAAAATGAACCCATCTACCCTTCCGTTCTCTCAACCAAAGATTCACAATCCACTACCCTTTTGCTAAAGAAAAGAAGAAGAAAAACCTATTCCTACAAAGAGAGAAGATGAGTTACCCGACCAGAGCTTGGATGATAGCAGCGAGCGTCGGAGCCGTTGAAGCGTTGAAAGATCAGATGGGGTTTTGCAGATGGAATTACGGTCTCAGATCTATACATCAACATGCGAAGAAGAGCATCCGATCTTACACACAAGCCCAGAGACCCTCTCCATCTCTCGAATCTTCTTCTTCTTCGATTGTGATGATTTCGGAGAGGAGGAGAATGGATGGAGATGAGAAAATGAAGCAGTCTGAAGAATCGCTGAGGAAAGTCATGTATATGAGCTGTTGGGGTCCTAACTGAAAGATTAGGGGCAAAATTGGAATATGGAAAATACTTCGATGCTTTCTTGTATTATACGATTGTAAGTTTTGATTATCAAGAGGTTAATTACACTAATTCAAGATTGTCAAGTTGTGATTGTTTCTAGACCGTCCATCACCTCCTCATCACGTAGTCAAGATCTGGGCCATGGATTGCTCTGGTTGTTTCTAGGCACTGGACACTAATCAAGTGAGCCTGTTGATCAAGTGGGTCGGTGTCCATCTAGTTTTGGGACCGGTTGTTATGGGCCTAAAAGAATGGTAAAATCTGTGGGGCCCACAGTTATTTAAGTATTTTATCCACTTCGTTCATCCATAGTAACTGATAATTTTAGGCCCGGAGCTTAAAAAGAATGTGACCATGGGAAGAATAATGGCATGATTTACGGTTCAGAAGATCAAAACTGTTCAAGCCCATGGAATGGAGAGCTCATATTTAAAGTACGTTCCCAATATTTGCATGTGCATGTGTGGTTGCTAGTGGATTGGAAGAGATTGGTGTTGGGGTTTTGTCTTCGATCTTGGATTATAGGGGGTATTAGGCGTCTGTCCAAGGTCACTTGGGTTGGTTTTTGAAATCTGAAATTACTGAACTGTTTTTTTGTTGTAGGGGGCCAACCACTGCTGATAGGGCACTTGATGAATCGCCCGGGCACTGAATGGGATCTAGGCGGGTGCCCAAAATGACCTAAATTTATTGTTGGAGGTCTTGGGACAGAATTTGATTCCGTCGGGTGCCCGACCAAGTCGGGTAAGGCGCCCGATAGTGCGCAGACTGTTAAGTCAGTTGCGCGGTTTTACGCGGGAATTATTTCTAATTTCATATTTATTCTTGTTTAAAGAGTGTGATACATGAATTAGGTATCCTAAATGGGAAGAGAGTTCTAGGGTGAGAGAAAGAGCTTAAGAGAAAAGGTTATGTTGGTTTTCTTCTTGGAGAGATTGAGTTTTCTCTTATGGGCTTTGTGATCTGGTGTAAGCTTCTTCATACTCTTGTAACTTCTGATTATATTGGAATTCACTTTGTGTCGTGGTTTTTTTCACCCATGATGGGTTTTTCTACATAAAATTTGGATTGCCTCTTGTATGTGTTGATTTGCTTGATTGTCATCATTGTAGTTTGCCATCGTTTGATTGTTCTTCTCGCTTCCGCTGTAGGGCCAATCATTGTTTTCCCAACAATTGACACACGTGTGCGCTTAGTGAACCTCTTTATATATCACAAGGTCATGCAACATATTGCTATAAAATTACTCAATTTTAATCTCCTATAAATAATTCTAAATAATTTAAATAGAACTAGTGATAGTTTTATTTATAATTATGAAACAATCATACTCTTTGAGTCAACTCAACTTCAAATCTAGTCCAAGTGTTACTTTTCAGACTATGGTGGCAACCAGCTGAGCCAGGCGAACCAGGCTGGCTTTGCACTAGCTAGGCGTGGACGAATTCACTTGGCTCGTGGTTGACTAGGATGACTAAAACACAAAAATATTAGCATGGTCCATAACTTCTGGTCCCATGAATATTTCAGTGTGGCCTACTTGAGTTTTAGATCTACTTTATTTTTTGGCTCAAATTTTAGCATGAGCTGATAAAAGGGATGGACATAATGGATTTCTCACAAACATCACGTTGGGCCCCACCTAGCTTCCAACTGCTGGCCAGTTTGGTCTTAGGTTTAGGCATTGAACTCAACCTCACCTGGCCCAACTTAATATTTCCATGTGTTTTCCTCAACATGTGCATGTGACCCACTTGGTCCTTAGACGGACCGGAATGGTCCCCTCCAATAATTAAGCTAGGCTAGGTTGGGCCCACCCCCCATCCAAATTTTGAAAGCTTGAGCTGGACTTGGAAGCGGATTGGGTATGACCCCAACACCACCTAGCTAAGTGGTGTTAGGCACTGTGGGCCCACCATGATGTATGTGTTTTACCCATGCCATCCATCTGCTTGCCAGCTTATTTTAGGGCATGAGCCAAGTGGACCACACCACATGAAACAGTGATAATTGAACGACTATTATGAAAAATTTCCTGTAGGCCATAAAAGTTTTGGGTAATGCTGAAATTTGTGTTTTCCCTTCATCTAGATCAATGTGACCTAGGCAACAGGTTGGATGGCAAATAGCCTATACATGGGCCCTAAGAAGGTTTCAGTGGTCATTATCCCTGCTGTTTCCTATGGTGTGGTCCACTTGAGCTTCCCATCTTCTTTATTTTTGTGCTCGTGCCTTAAAATCAGGTAGCAAAGTGGATGGACAAGGTGGATATAAAGCACATACATCATGGTGGCCCCAACGGGGTCACCACCCAATCCGCTATTGAAGCCTTCGGCCTTATAGTATCATACTACTCCCATCCACAGCCAAGTGCATGATTTTAAAAGCAATGGTTGGATCACGTAGCATCCAAAACGGGCCCACCACAACTTCCATGAACTGAGCCTGCATGCGTGCCACGTAACCAAGTTAATGAATTGCCGCACATAGAGCTGTTCACGAATCGAGCTGGCTCGGTTAGCTCGCTTGACTAGCTCGTTCCAGCTCAATTCGGCTTGATTCAAAGGGATGGTTCAAATACAGCCGAGTGCCTTTCCCTAGCTCGTTTCTGATTTCAAGCCACAAATGAGCTAGCCCATGCTCTGCTCGATTTGGCTCGAAGCTTGGCTCGATGTGTGTGTGTGTGTGTGTGTGTGTGTGTGTGTGTGTTAAAAAACCTTAAAATTTAAAAATTTTAAAAGCCTAACCCATTTTTAAAAACCTAACCCATTTCTCCTCTCTCCCATTTTGAATGAGCGCACCCTTCCGTCCCCAAAAGCCTAACCTTGACCCTTGCTGCCCGGTCGTCCATCCAGCCACCGCTCTCTCTATCTCTATCTCTCCCTCACACACACTCTCTCAAATCCGTTCGGTGACAGCTCTCTCTCTCTCTCTCTCTCTCTCTCTCTCTCCAGTTCGTTTGGCAACAACTGTCGTTCGACCATCTCTCTCTCTCTCTCTCTCTCTCTCTCTCTCTCTCTCTATCTCTAGGTTGAGCCACCCCTGCGGCCCTGGCCGACCACTACTTGAGTCTAGCCACTGCCCGACGTCTAACCACCGAAAGCTACTCAACGTTCGACCAGTCACTCCATCAAATTTTGCCCCAAATTTCATTTAACTTGAAGATAATAAATTATTTAATATTTATTCACAATTATTTTATAATTATTTAGTTAATTAAATTATTTAAATAAATTGTATTTGTAATTGTTTAGTTAATTATTTAGCTAATGATAATTATAATTGCAATTCTTTTGTAATTGTCTTGCATTGGAAATTTAGATCAATGATTTGGACCATTTGAACATGGCCCAAATGCATAAAATTATATGAATACAATTGACATTGTTAGTAATTGTTAATATTTGTAATTATTTGAACAAGTAAGTTTATGAAACATTTTGAACATGTGAATTTAGAAAACTTTGTGAAAACTATGTCCAAGCCCGTCTCTCAACTCTCATTCAACTCGAAAAGTTCGAGCTCGAACTTGGCTCAAACTCGGCCAAAAGCTTGGCCAAGCCGAACATGTAAGTCCAGCCAAGCAGGAGCTAGGTTTTCATTGATCGAGCCTAGGTCATGGCTAAGCTCGACTCGTGTACAGCTCTAGCCGCACATGTACAACACCATTCCAACCTGGGACGCGGATTCCTGGATTCCCTGGGAAAGGCTTTCGCAGGAAGTTCTGCGCTGGAACGTAGGTGTGCCCACTGTTATGTTTGTAAATCCACTCTGTCCATACGTTTTGTGAGATCTTTTAGGCCATGCCAAAAAAAAAAAAAGAGTTGGATCCAAGATTCAAGTATGCCACACTGAAGTAAAAGGTGGGTAGGGAAATTCATAACTTTGAAACCTCCTTGGGTCCACAGTGATGTTTGTATGCCATTCATACCGTTCGTAGCGTCATTCCTACTGGGATGAACCGAAAACACAAATATTAGTCTGATTCAAAACTTCCGTCAACCCACGAATATTTAAGCCCACTTGAGTCTTAGGCCTGGCTCATTTTTTTATCTTACGGCCTAAAATGGTCTAAAAAAACCGGATGAACGGGGTGGATTTCTCACGAACATAACGATAGGGCCCACCTAAGCTCCCAGTGCAGGAAATCCGCGTCCACCAACTTGTGACGCCGCACACAGACTGCCTTTTTTAAGTGGAGAAAAGCAGCTGGTATCTGGGAAAAGCGGACCCAGTTTTTCCAAAACCACTAAAAGCAGCCTACGGTTTTCTCACCAACACATATCTCTCTCCCTCACTCTCTATAAAATGACACCATCTACCCTTCCTTTCTCTCAACCAAAGATTCACAATCCACTGCCCTTTTTGCTAAAGAAAAGAAGAATAAAAACTCATTCCTACAGAGAGAGAAGATGAGTTACCCGACCAGAGCTTGGATGATAGCAGCGAGCGTCGGAGCCGTTGAAGCCTTGAAAGATCAGATGGGGTTTTGCAGATGGAATTACGGTCTCAGATCTATCCATCAACATGCGAAGAAGAGCATCCGATCTTACACACAAGCCCAGAGACCCTCTCCATCTCTCGAATCTTCTTCCTCTTCGATGGTGATGATTTCGGAGAGGAGGAGAATGGATGGAGATGAGAAAATGAAGCAGTCTGAAGAATCGCTGAGGAAAGTCATGTACATGAGCTGTTGGGGTACTAACTGACAGATTAGGGGCAAAATTGGAATATGGAAAATATTTCGATGCGGTCTTGTATTATACGATTGTAAGTTTTGATTATCAAGAGGTTAATTACACTAATTCAAGATTGTCAAGCTGTGATTGTTTCTAGACCGTCCATCACCTCTGCATCACGTAGTCAAGATCTGGGCCATGGATTGCTCTGGTTGTTTCTAGACACTGCACACTAATCAAGTGGGCCTGTTGATCAAGTGGGTCGCTGTCCATCTTGTTGTGGGACCGGTTGTTATGGACCTAAAATTATAGTAAAATCTGTGGGGCCCACAGTGACTTACGTATTTTATCCACTTCGTTCATCTATCGTAACTTTACGTATTTTATCCACTTCGTTCATCCATCGTAGCTGATAATTTTAGGCCTGGAGCTAAATAATATTGTGGCCATGGGAAGAATAATGCATGATTTACGGTCCAGAAGATCGAAACTGTTCAAGCCCATGGGAATGGAGAGCTCAGATTTAAAGTACATTCCTAATTTTTGCATGTGCATGTGTGGTTGCTAGTGGATAGGGAGAGATTGGTGTTGGGGCTATGTCTTCAATCTTGGATAGTAGGGGGTGTTGGGCGCCCACCCCTGGTTGGTTTTTGGAATTTGAAATTAATAAACTATTTTTTTGTGTTGTAGGGGGGCTGACCGCAGCTGGTAGGACACGCGATGAATGGGTCTGGGCGGGTGCCTGAAATTGCTTGAATTTATTGCAGAAAGTCTCTGGATAAAATTTAGTTTCGTGGGTGCTCAACCAAGTCCAGTAAGGCACTTGATGGTGCGTATACTGTTAAGTTGGTTGCGCAATTTTGCGCAGGAATTATTTTTAATTTCAGATTTCATCTTGTTTAAAGAGTATAATACGTGAATTAGTAATTCTAGATGTGCAAGGGTTGAGAGAGAAAGTTCTAGGGTGAGAGAAAGAACTTATGAAAAAGGGTTATGTTGATTTTCTTCTTTGAGAGTTTAAGTTTTCTCTTAGGGCGTGTTTGACTTCGGAAAATATAGGTAAATGTGTAATTATTATTTCTTCAAAGATTTACCGCATCATTTCCACACTTTGATTTGACCACCCCTTTTATTGTTAAAACAGAGAATGCCAACGGGTCATATTTGTGGGTCCCATCGTATGTTATGCCACCGATCCACACCGTCCATTCATTATATCACTTAAATTTATAATATGACCTAAAAAATAAGGCATATCCAAAGCTCAATTCGACCACACGAAATGAAAAATGAAAATAAACATGCATCGTTAAAATCTTCTTGGAACTGCTCTTTTGTTTGGTGTGGACCAGTTAAGTATTGGACCAACCTCATTTTTTCAGCTAAAGCTTAAAAAAGTTATGGCAAAACTTTTGAATAAAATGGATATATCATATACATCACGATGGGGCCCACAAATTTCAACTACTATTTTGGACCCGGTTTCAAGGCTAAAAATGGGATGGATTTTTAAACACAAGAAAAGAGTTATAATTACTCTTTTGCCTGTATTTACCGGGACTTCACTGAATCAAACACGCCCTTATGGGCTTTGTGATCCGGTATAAGCTTCTCCACACTCTTGTAACTTCTGATTCATAGTGGATTCACTTTGTGGCGTGTGTTAATTTGCTTAATTATTGCCATTGTGATTTGTCATCATTTGATTGTTCTTCTCGGTTCTGCTATGGGCCAATCATTGTTTTTCCAATAATTGGCACACGTATGTGCTTAGTAAACCTCTTTATATGTCACAAGGTCATGCGGCATATTGTTATAAAATTTACTCAATTTTAATCTCTTATAAATAATTCTAAGTAATTTAAATAGAAACCACTATCCTAGTAGTAGTTTTATTTATAATTATGAAATAATCATGCTCTTTGAGTCAACTCAACTTCAATCTAGTGGAAGTGTTACTTTTCATACTATGAACCAGGCTGGCTTTGCACTAGGCATGGACCTATTCGTTTGGCTCGTGGTTGACTAGGATGACTGAAACACAGTCCAGAACTTCTGGTCCTGTGAATATTTCAATGGTGAGTGGTTCTTTTCCAATGTCTCATATCATGTGGCCTACTTGAGTTTTGGATCTACCTCATTTTTTAGCTCATTTCTTAACATGAGCTGATAAAAGGGATGGACAGAATGGATTTCTCACAAACATCATGTTGGGCTCCACCTAGCTTCCTACTGCTGGCCAGTTTGCTCTTAGGCAGAGGTGGGCAACGTTTCGGGCCAAGCCGAGTTAACCTTAGTTTGGTTTGGCTTGTTTTTATGCCACCGCAGTTTGTGGATCGGCCCGGTTTGGGTTTTGGGCTGACCTATGTGGCCCATGTTTAGTTTGCTTTAGAAAAATCCAGTTCGAGCCGGGATTGGTTTGCTCAAAAATTTCGAACCAGGCCAAGCTGAGTTCAAACAGGTGATGGCTCTTTTTTTTATTTGTTTTTTTAAATTAAAAAAATAATAAGTTAAAAAAAAATACAAAAGTATCTTACTACGTGATGTTTAACATCCTCCAAAGGAGGAGTGTAACTTCAAAATAGACATGTAAAAGCCTTTTCTAAACAAAAATATAAAAGCATAATTTTACAAGTGCAAGGAAATAGTGTTCATTCATGTGTATGTATTATGTATTATCCACGTTTATCTGTTTTTACGTAGCAATTTAGGACATGATCCCAAAATGGAATCATATCCAAAGCTCAAGTGGATCACACCATAGAAAATAGTGTGCTTATAATCTACAAGCCGAATCAAACTGAGCTTTGAGCTGAGCTGAGCCAATGCTACCTTAGTTTGAACTTAGTTTGTTTTCTCAAACGGACTTGTCTCCAAGGTTTGGTCTGGTTTGGTTTGAACTTCTTTTCGTACCATTCCAAGCCTGAGCCGGGCTTTTTCAAACCAATCCAAGCCTAAGCTTTAGGGCGGGCATGGTTTGTGCCCACCTGTAAGCTTAGGATTAGGCATTGAACTCAACCTCATCTGGCCCAATTTTTCCTCAACACGAGCATGTGCCCCACCTGGTCATTAGACGGACCAGAAATGCTCCCCTCCAATAATTAAGCTAGGATAGGTCGGGCCCACCCCATCAATATTTGAAGGCTTGAGCTGGACGGAGAAGCAGATTGGGTACTGACCCCAACACCACCCAGCTAAGTGGTGTTAGGCACTGGGCCTGCCATGATGCATGTGTTTTATCCATACCGTCCATCCGTTTGCCAGCTTATTTTAAGGCATGAGCTAAGTGTGACCTTGGCAACAGGTTGGGTGGCAAATAGACGTCACGATGGGCCTAGGAAGGTTTCAATGGTGGATGTCATTATCCTAGCTGTTTCATGTGGTGTGGTCCACTTGAGCTTCTCATCTTCTTTATTTTTGTGCTTATGCCCTAAAATGAGTTACCAAAGCGGATGGACGGAATGGATATAAAACACATACATCATGGTGAGCGCCCCATTGGGGTCACCACCCAATCTGCTTTTGAAACGTTGGGTCTGGGACGCGGATTGCGTCCTTCCTCAGTATGGAAGGCAAAGAGTACATACTGAGCTGTGGAGGGGCCCACCGTGGTGTATCTGTTTATCCATGCCGTCCATCCATTTTCTATGACTATTTTAAGCCATGATTCAGAGAACGAGGCAGATCCAACGCTCAGGTAGGCCACACCAAATAGTGAGCTTGGTTGCATTACATGCAAGAGTCATCTTTGTGTGGTCGACCTGGGCGTTGGATCTAGCTCGTTCTCGGTCTAATGACCTAAAATGGTCATACAAAAGGGATGGACGGTGCGGATACACAGGAAGGACGCAATCCGCATCCGCCTAAATAGTATCATACTACTCCCATCCACAGCCAAGTGCAAGATTGTAAAAGCAACAGTGGGCACCACGCAGCATCCTGGGCCCACCATAACTTCGATGATCTGGGAATCGGATTACGTGCGGAGCTCTTATCGTGCGGAGTAAACTCTGTTGGGCCCACCTAGAATGTATGTGCTTTATCTATTCCCGTCCATATGTTTTTCCATCTCATCTTAGGGGTTGAACCCAAAAGTTAAGCATATCCAAATCTCAAGTGGACGATGCCACGGAAAACAGTGGGAATAATGATTTCCAGCGTTGAAACCTTCCCAGGCCCCCACAGTGATGTTTGTTTGTCATCCAACCTGTTCATAAGATCACATGATCATGGATGAAGGAAAAACACAAATATCAGCTTGATCCAAAACTTATGTGGCCTTCGAAAATTTTTCAATGGTAGACAATCAATTCACACTTTTCCTGTGGTGTGGTCCACTTTAGATTTTGACATGCTTCATGTTTTGGCACCATACCTAAAATTTTTGCTAAGATGGATGGAGGGAGTGGATAAAATACGTAAATCACGGTGGGCTCCACAGAGTTTACTCACTACGCAATCCGCTTCCGATGATCCGGGACGGACAGGTTGAGTAGCGCACATTAATACTAGAGTGACGTCACCATGGCACGTGGGCCTTAGCATGATGTATATGTTGTATCTACACCGTCCATTCAGTTGGAGAGATCATTTTAAGGCATGAGCCAGAGAATTAGGTTGATCCAAAGCTCAAGTGGACCCCACTACAGAAAACAGTGGGGACAGTGACATCCACCGTTGAAAACTTCTTAGGGGCCACAGAAGTTTTCGATCAAGCTGATATTTGTGTTTTCCCTTACTCTATATCTGTGTGAATTTATGAACAGGTTGGATCTCAAATAAACATCATGGTGGACCTAAGAAGTTTTCAACGGTGGATGTCACTGTCCCCACTGTTTTCTGCGGTGGGGTCCACTTGAGCTTTGGATCTGCCTCATTATTTCAGTCATACCTTAAAATGATCTCTCCAACTGAATGGACGGTGTGGATACAACATATACATCATGCTGAGGCCCACGTGCCATAGTGACGTCACTTCAGTATTAATGTGCGATACTCAACCTGTCAGTAGCTAATCCGCGTCCGATGATCTGGGCCTGCATGCATGCCACGTGGCCAAGTAGATGAATTGAAGCGTATGTACATCAACATTCCAACTTGCAAGTTGCAACCCCGCACACAGACTGCTTTTTTTAAGTGGAGAAAAGCCGCTGGTATGTGGGAAACCCGGACCCGGTTTTTACAAAACCACTAAAAACCGCCTACGGTTTTCTCACCAACACATCTCTCTCACTCACTCTCTATAAAATGACACCATCTACCCTTCCTTTCTCTCAACCAAAGATTCACAATCCACTACCCTTTTTGTTAAAGAAAAGAAGTAGAAAAACCCATTCCTACAGAGAGAGAAGATGAGTTACCCGACCAAAGCGTGGATGATAGCAGCGAGCGTCGGGGCCGTTGAAGCCTTGAAAGATCAGATGGGGTTTTGCAGATGGAATTACGGTCTCAGATCTATCCATCAACATGCGAAGAAGAGCATCCGATCTTACACTCAAGCCCAGAGACCCACTCCATGTCTCGAATCTTCTTCCTCTTCGATGGTGATGATTTCGGAGAGAAGGAGAATTGATGGAGATGAGAAAACGAAGCAGTCGGAAGAATCGCTGAGGAAAGTCATGTATATGAGCTGTTGGGGTCCTAACTGAAAGATTAGGGGTAAAATTGGAATATTGAAAATATTTCGATGCGGTCTTGTATCATACAATTGTATGTTTTGATTATCAAGAGGTTAATTACACTAATTCAATATTGTCAAGTTGTGATTGTTTCTAGACCGTCCATCACCTCTGCATCACGCAGTCAAGATCTGGGCCATTGATTGCACTGGTTGTTTCTATACACTGGACACTAATCAAGTGGGTCGCTGCCCATCTTGTTGTGGGACCGGTTGTTATGGGCCAAAAAGTATGGTAAACTCTGTGGGGCCCAAGTGATTCACGTATTTTATCCACTTCATCCATCCATCTTAACTGATAATTTTAGGCCTGGAGATAAAAAATGAACCATGTAAAAAGCTCAAGTGGACCACACCACAGGAAAAGTGTGAACTCAACATCTACCGTTGAAATGTTCCTGTGGGCCACATAAGTTTTGGATCAAGCTGATATTTGTGTTTTCCTTTCATCCACTGTGGGCCATTAGGAATGTTTCAACGGTGGAAATCATTATTCCTCACTGTTTCCTGTGGCATGGTCCACTTGAGCTTTGGATATGCTTCAATTTTAGACTTAAAATGAGCTGAAAAAACGGATGGACGGCGTGGATAAACCACATACACATTTACAGTGGGCCCGACAGAGTTTACTGAGTACGGAGTAACTCAGTAGGAGGCAATCCGATTTCTGAAGTACTGGTGAATCCTAGATTCTGACGCTGGGCCCATCATCACTACTTGTATGTGGCCCACTCATGATTTGTGATTGCTGTGAATTGTTGTTGGGCCCTAGTCATTGTTAGTTGGCTTGGATCGTTTGTTTGTTAGTTGCCCAAGTCCTGGTAGTTTTGTGTGGGCCTGATCTTTTCCAGATTGTTGGACCCTTGATTGCTAGTGAGCCTGTTTTGATGTTGGTGGGCCTGTTAGGCCTATGTCACTTGTGGAGTCATTCTACGTGATGCAGTTTGTTGTTAGCCGGAATCTTTGCTTGGTCAAGATCATCATAGAGCCTGCGTGGCCGGATTGTTGATAGCCCATTTTTCTGCTACTTTTGTTGATGACCCATTTTTCTGCTACTTGTTAGACTTTGTGACGTGAGCTCACCTCTTCTTCCTTACTTTGATAACTCAGGCATTTTGACAATATGTGATGTCTATTATTTTTTTGTTGTTTGTGTGTGTTGGATCGGACTTGTGTTTGCATCGGGCATGTGGATTGGACTGTTGATTGGACGTGTTCAATCCAATCGGTGCAGAAATAAAGGGTTTCGAGCGAAAGCCTCAGATTAAGCGGACTGGTGTCTGGACTGTTTTAGACAGGTTCGGTTGATTGAACCTGAGAATCGAGATAATTGAAAAACTAAAGTTCTCTAGACAGTTCTAATTCTAAAAAATAAAGTTCTCTAAGACACTTTTAGACCTGTTGAATACGTGGAACATGTGAAAAAATAAAGTTTGCTCTCCGGATACTTTTAGACTGTTCAATCCATGGAACATGTGATTGGCGATCGATCGACGATTGCTTGGCCGATATCGATCATAGACTTGCTTGGTCGATATCGATCGACTGAGGCTTAGATCAACAACATGCTTATTGCGATTAGTTTCCTAATTCAGGTGTAACATTATATATGGATGTAATATGGGATTAAGGAATCATATACTTGTTTTAGGGGGAAAGCTAGGGTTTTGAAAGGGATTTGTCCATAGAGACAAGGGTTTATGATTGTAAGTTGCTTCCATCCCTTCTAATTCGTTTTCATAGTAGATTTGCTTGTCACTTTGTGCTGTCATTTTTTTCCACAAGGGTTTTTCCAATATAAAATCATGTGTTTTTTATGGTTGCTTGTATTTTTTCGTTTCTTATTGCTTCGTTTGATCTTATTTGAGGTTGATTTTGTGTTGAAAAGTTGCATAAGAGCTTGCTCGGTTTCCCAATAAGTGGTATTGGAGCTTGCTTTGGGATTCAGATCCAATATATCATATGATATATGACAATGAAGGGAACAAACGTAAAGTATGAGACAAAGAAATTCATCAAGAAAAATAACTTTGAACTATAAAAGATGAAGATGAAAAGCATTCTAATTCAACAAGTGCTGTAGGAGGCGTTCTTTGGTAAAGTGAAGTATCTTGAAATTATAAGTGAAAAATTAGATTTGAAGAATTGTCGAAAGGAAAAGGGAAGTTGAAGTACTGGAATTGTAGAATGATGGGTCATATGAAGGATTGTTGGAACCCTAAAATCCAGAAGGTAAAAAAATCAGACGATTCAATGAGGGAGGCCAATTCTACAAAATTCGGAGAAGGGATGAGTTGCTATGATGTGTTAACAGTGTCCAAATCCGGAGAAGAATGAACAGAATGATACAAAAAAAAAAAATCATTAATAATTGATGTCGAAATTAACAAGGGTGAGATACATGAAGAAGCTGAGCCATAAGAAGACATATATGAGCAGGTGAAGCAGCCACCTCTCAAGAGAAATCTACCAAAGGATCGCAAGTTACCAGTAAGATACAAAGATGACTCAAAAGTTGCATTTGCTTTCATTATGGATCAATGGGATCCGTATACTTTTTAGGAGGTTCTTGATGATGCAGATGTAAAAAAAGTGAAAGGCGACGATGTAGGATGAGATGAATTCTTTGTATAAGAATGAGAACATGGGAGCTAGTAGTGCTTTTCGTTGGGAATAAAGCGATCGGTTACAAGTGAATTTTCTAAAAGAGACGAGATAGGTAAAATGCCAGATTGGCAGTGAAGGTTATGCACAAAAGAAGAGTGTCAACTTCAGAGAGATTTTCGCACTTATGGTCAAGGAAATATTTATTAGATTTGTGTTGGCGTTAATTGCCCAATGCAATTTGAAGCTAAAATAATTAGATATGAAGACTGCCTTCCTACATAAGGAATTAAAAGAGCAGATTTACATGAAGCAACCAGAAGGGTTCGAGGTGTAAGGAGTTGAAAATAAAGTTTGCAGGTTAAGGAGGTCGTTGTACAGCTTGAAATAATCGCTTAAGCAATGGTATAAAAAAATGATTATTTCATAATGAGTTAGCGGATCACTATGTCCACTTTAGAGCACCAAGTGATTATAAATTGATTATATTGGTATTGTATGTTGATGATATACTTATCGTCAGTCATAGCATATCTGAGATCAACATATTAGATGCTTAGTTGTCCAGGATATTTGAAATGAAAGATTTGATGGATGCAAAGAAAATTCTCAACATCGACTTACACAGAGACAGGGAAAGGAGCAGGCAATGGATGTCTTAGAATGAAGATCTTGAGAAGGACATGGTCAAGTTTGGGATGGATAAGGTTAAATCGGTTAGCACTCCCCACGCTATTCATTTTTAGCTTTCTTTATAACAGTGTCATCTTCGATATCATTAGTTAAAACTAGATCTTAGACCACTAAACACTTCATTCATAGGACTTTGGCGTCCGATTCACGAGAGTCGGCGCTCCATTTTAATAAATGAGTTGCTCCGAATGAGCGAACGATCAACAAAATACATAGGGTGAACCTCTCGGACATCGAGTATAGTGAACCATGCCAATTCAAAGTCAATCCAGGCTCCGTCGCGTCAATAAGCTAGAGTAGCTACCAAAGGTAGACTAGTTTTGTATCTGTCGGTCTAACCGACCGATCATTAATCCGATTGACAACTCTTAATGGTTCAACTGATAGCCTCTGGATCTCAAAAACACTTGTGATTTTCAAGTGGAGCAATAAAAGGGCATTTGCCCCCTTTCTTTCATTTTCCTAGTTTGAGAAATTGAGAGAGAGAGCTTGGAGAGTGGGAAAGTGGAATTGCTAAACAAAGTGACGGGGTTCCACTAGATAAAGAGTCGGGGTTGCTGGACAATGTGATGGGGTTTCACTATACAAAATGACAGGGTTGCAGATTAAAATGGCAGGATTCCACTATACAAAGTGACGAGGTTTCCGGCCAAAGTGACAGGGTTTCACTATACAAACTACCGGAGTTGCCTGCTAAAGTAATTGGGTTCCATTAATAAAGTGATGTGCTTGCCAAACAAAGTGATGGGTTATAAGATAAAGTGACAGGTTATATAAGGCAAAAGCGATAGGTTTAAACATTTGACCACCTAAGGGCAGTGTATAAAAGAAGTGGATTGGGTACCTGCCTGTAACTGGACAGAGTATAGAACGAGCACACCACCATTTGACTAGCTTACAGGCACATTTTAACATGGGATACACGCAAAGCATGCTTGAAAGTTGTTTGGTATGAAACAAGCACACTAGGCACATTTTATAAATGAAAGTCACGCAGAGCATGTTTGAAAATTGTTTGGTCATACGTCCAGGAAGGGGCGTTACCCCCAAAGCAGGCCTATTTATATTTAAGCATTAAAACCTTTACAGTCATGTGGTATAGCCGAAATGGGTCTTAAAATGTCCTAGTGTGGCAGGTTAGATGAATGGATTGGACGTCATATATACACAACCGTGGACCCCACATACATTTGGATGATTTTAGTGGTGTGTCACACCTGAGTGCAGTCTGAATTTTGGGCCCCGGTCCAAACATAGGGTGGCTACGTGATTGTAGTAGTGAATCTCATCCACGGAACATTTTCGTTTACTATGTCAACAGGGCCTAAATTTTAATTACCAGGTCTGGCTTGGGCTAACCTGACCTGGCACTTTGAGGGCTGTCAATGGGTACCTGATGGACCCTACCTGACCTGACCTGACACATTTAGGGCTATCAGTGGGTACTTGATGGACCCTACCCAATTTTAACAGGTCCTGATCCCTTTTCTTTTACCCGTTCAGGTCGGGTTTGGGTCTCACATGTTGTGGATCCATCTGGGTGTGGCTTCATGTGATGGACCTGATTGCCTGCACCATTCATGCAAGCGAGCCCGTTTACACACCACTGTGCGTGCGTTGAAGTGGCATATGTGTGCAATCTAGTCCATCCATCGGGGTGAGCCCAACCATGTAAATGCTCTTATTTTCCCCAAACTCTACATTATCGACCATCCATCAGGGTTGATGGGCACTGGATAGGTACCCAGACCCAGCCCTGGACCTGCCAAGGCCAGAACCTGATTAGCCGGGTATGGATAGTGTAGGACCCGACCCAACTGTTGACGGCCCTATCCAGATTGCTACCACTACAGCTAGGAGCACTGAGTGAAATCATAAAGGGTGCGTTTGGATGCCAAATTGAACCAAATCGCAATTCGACCAATGTAATGAGGCCCCCGTTTCTACTCATAATCACACCACAACCCACATTAAAAATCCGACCGTTGCCATGAATTGGGTCCCCATGATCTAAATTTTCGAATCAGATAAACCCTTTTAAATTCCACAAAAACCCAACATGGATACACTACATGCACATACATCTATATATATAACAAAACTAATCATAATTAGCACATAATCAAGATATCTAATTACACCCAAATCACCAAAGTCCCCAAAAAGATCATCAGATCTTGTTTTTGCCTCAACCATGACTTGGGTCCCCATCATCTAAAATTTCTATACAGATAAACCGTTCTAATTTCTACAAAACCCAACATGGAGACATATCTCTCTACATGCACATACATCCATTTACATACCACCGTTAATCATAATTAGCAGATAATCAACCCATCTAATCAAACCCAAATCACAAAAGATTCAACAATTCTTGTTTTTTCTTTCTCAATTGCATTGCCATTACATTCCCAAGAACTTACATACATCGTACAATATATACATATTACAACTTAATTAAGAGATCTAATCAGACCCAACTCTCTCAATAATCACAGAATATATTTACAATCCTCAGTTGGGTCCCCAACAACTCAAGTACATGACAGTCCGCAGCGACTCCTCGGCCTGTTTTAGCTTCTCATCAACGGTCTTGATTGCTTTTAGAGAAGGGGAGGAAGAATCAAAGGCGCTTGAAAAACGCCTCACCTGCTTGGAAGAAGATTTGGGATCCTTGAGGGATTTTGGAGCTTGGTCTTTCATGCTTTGGATGGCACGTATGGAAGCTTGTAACAAGATCCTGCTCGTGTATCGCAAGCTCATGTGGCAAGATATCGGGAGAGTATCGTAACGGGCTAATGAAGAGAGGCTTTTGGGTTGTTGTTTTGATTTTGGGTAGGTGAGAATGCGGGTTTATATAGCGCTCGTTAATAAAGTTTAGTGATCTGCGCGCGTGAGTCTATCTGTCTACACGCAGGTATACTTGCTGTTTTGGAATGCTTATGAGAGATATAATATTTTCAGGAGGTGGGATAATTTTTTTAAATCATATACATCAGATAATAAAACAAATAGATGGCCAAAACTATTGTTTTAAACGGTCCATTTTAGATATCGTACGGATTTATTTTTAAGGATATGATTAATTAATTTTCATAAGAGAGATGGAAGGTTCAGATTTGATTCTAGTATATTTTCATGCGTGTGGACCCAAGCGTGTGGAATTAATAGGTCTTCTCGTCAAGCAGGACTCTGTTCAGATAATTTCAGACATCTAACTGACACGTGTCATTCATATCCAAAACCCGACAGTCAATGCCTGTGGTTTCCTCGTAGAATCCGCCGGCGCAGCCGATTGTTTTCTCTCAAACCACGGGTGAGATGCATTGCGGGTGCTCGGCTGAATGTTTGTACGGTTAGATTTCAGTTTGAGCCGAATATTTTATCATCCAAACCGTTGATATGACAGAAACCACAATAAATACTTTTTTCACAAAAAAATTTAGTATATTTGAAAATTCATAGCCGTCCAATTAGTGGCCATAAAATAAACGATTAATAAGAAACGTCATCCATGGTACAGAATCATTAAGAAAATCACAAATCATCACATGTATAAGGTCTTATTATCATAATATCTACGGTGATTAAAATTACACTAACGGCGTGGATCACGAACTGTGGGACCCACTTGTACTAAACTAAGGCGTAAAGATACTGTACAAAGATACGCCCGAGCCTTGTTTGATACTTCATTGACGGACCGGAATCCCATACAACACCTGTTTTACGCAGTGCGTGCAATACCGATGCTCTTTGTGGCCCACCACGTTGTATATCTGAAATCCACTCCGTCCATCAGATGTACGCCTAAATGAAAGACTGTAGAAACAAAAATCAGTGAGATATACAACTTCATTGGACCACACTACATGGCACAATTGGAATGGGACACCAACCACGGGATTGTGTGTGAGGCCAAAGTGGCATCAAAACCGTTCATCAGATTTGAATCACCAGGATGAATGGAAGGTACCAAAAATCAGCCTCATACAATAGTCATGAGTGCCATAATACGTGAGCTTAAAGGTTTTATACGCGATTTTATATTGTGCCTGAGGTCTATATGAGTTTATATCAGGATCATTTTTTATGTACGGTCAATATAAGTTTTATCACCTGATGGACGGATTGGATTTCGCGTGTAGAACATGGTGGGCCCAAAGAGCTTGGGTGTTTTACGCGCTGGCCGCTGGGTAAAAAAGGTGGAGTCTCTCCCTCGGACGCGGATTGCGTACTGGGTAAACTCTGTGGGGTCACCATGATTTATATATTTTAACCACTCGGTCCATCCATTTTAAAAGATAATTTTAGAGCTTGATCATAAAAATGAAGCATATGAAAATCCAAGTGGACCACACCACAGGAAATAGTTTGAATTGAAGGTCTACCGTTGGAAACAATTCCGAGGCCTCGGAAGTTTTGGATCAAGATGATATTTTTTATTTTCCCTCCATCTATTTCTTTGTGATCTTATGAACAGGTTGGATGACAAATAAAGATTATTGAGGCCCTAGCAAGGTTTTGACGGTCGAAATAATTATTCCCATTGTTTCTTGTGGTACGGTCGACTTGAGCTTTGGATATGCTTAATTTTTTTTTGGCCCAACTGAATACAGGCACAATATAGAATCGCGTATAAAAGGGATGACCAGCGGATAAACTACATACATACACGGTGGGTCCAACTGAGTTTACTCAGTACGATAAAAGCGTATCGTACTGAGGAACTCAGGACGCAATCCAATTTCCTCTCTCTCACTCATTTCCGAGACGTGGATTGGGTTTCCTCTCTCTCACTCATTTCCGAGACGTGGATTGGGTACTACCCCCGTCTGTCCCAAGCTCGGAACAGGGTAGGGCTCTGAGGACCTACGGTGATGTAAGGATTTATCCACACCGTCCATCAGTTTTTCTATATTATTTTAGGGTATTATCCAAAAAAAAAATGAGGTATATCAAAGGATCAAGTGGACCATAGAGTGGGGATTAAACTCTCACCATTAAAACTTCTTGGGAGCCGCATAAGGTTTGGATGAAGCTGATATTGGTGTTTTGCCTTCATCCGGGTCTATGTGACCTTATGAACAGGTTGGATGGAAAATAAACATCAGGGTGGGCCTTAGGATGGTTTCAACGGTGGACATCATTATCACCACTGCTTACTGTGGTGTGGTCCACTTGAGCTTTGGATATGTCTTATTTTTATAATTATACCCTAAAATGATATGAAAAAATGGATGGACGGTGCGGATAAACCCATTCATCACGGAGGGTCCCTCAGAGCCCCAGCCTGTTCCGAGCTTGGGACAGGCAGGGCAATAATACCCAATCCGCGTCCCTCATTTCATACTCTGGCGGAATTTGATACGCATGTGCAGGAACTTTACAACTGCCGTGTGAGTACCTCAAGTTAGACCATCCGACTAGTGGGATGTACCAACCAGATCAGAGTTCTGACCTCTGATTAATGGTATTTGATTTTTTTTATTTCGGACGGTGGAGTATTCCTTTATCTTTAACCGTTCATAATAACGGTTTCCAAGATTTGGGCGGTTTGATTTAAGATAGGAAATTTTACAAAAAGAACCTTTTACATCAGGTGCCTCTTTCGAAAAGCTACCTCGTTATTAGATAAAATTATCGATCGGCTGCCTTCTGTCACGGCCCACGATGCGAGCAAATGGGTCGGTGGCTAAGTGGGCCCCAACATAATGCTGATGTAAAATCCACATTGGCCACCAGGTGAGTCACCCTTTTATAAGGCCTAAGGACCAAAAATCAGCTCCACATATGGTTCATGTAGGCCACATGATTGGAAATAATGAATAGGGCGACTCTAAACTCCAAACTATTTTCATTAGCGTGGTCCACTTGCATCACACATAGGTATGATTTTTGGGATGCGGATTGCGTCCTACCACTGTCGGACCTTTAAGCGTCCACCAGATCAGTGTAGGGCCCACCCTTATTTATCCTTTTATCCACGCCGTCCATCCCTTTTATAAGATTATGCTGGAATATGGGCTCAAAAACGAGACAGATCCAACGTTCAAGTGGGCCACACCAAATAGCAACCAGGTTCCACTCTCTATTTGGTGTGGCCCGCTTGAGCATTTGACCTTCCTTTTTTACGGTCAATAAATACATCAGGGTGAGCCCCCACATGGATTTGGTCGGACACAATCCATGTCCTTATTTTTGGAACACCTTCGTAAATGTTTTTGTGAAATCTAATAGTTAAAATGGCTGAAGTAGATTTAAAATAATTATCACAGTGGGCCATATAACTCCCAATTGTTTTCTTAGTGTGGCCCACCATAATTTCAGTTCAGCCTCATTTTTTTGCCTCTAATATGTTATTAAATATATAATGGTTAGAGTAGATCTTACATAAACATCATGGTGGGCCTGTCAAAATCAAGAGAGATGTCCTGTATAATTTTTGTTGCGAAGTAATCTCTGCAATTGGAGAGGGAGCCCAATGCTTGATTTTTTGCGGGCCCACGATGATGTGCATGTGAAATCCACTTTAACCATTGTATGCATAATCCCTGTTTAAGCATAAAGGGAAAAAAAAAAAAAATTCTACAAGGCCCTTGTGTGCCTTTTGATTTCTACAAGGCCCTTAGATGTCACACTTATATTTAGGCCTACAACCTACAAAGTAAGCTTATCTGTAATTCAACCAGGACATACTAAGGAAAACAAGCTGAAGGCTATTGTTGCCCTACACGCTGTTTCTAACCATGTGGTCCACCTAAATCACCAATGTGAGTGATTTTTAGTAATTTGTCCTATCGTGTGATGACACACATTGGTGGTGGAGGTGGATTTTTTTATAAAGGTGGTGCCCACATAACCAATCAATCAATTTAGTCCCGGCCCACCCAAGGGGGTGTTAAAGAAATGTAACAGAAGGCAATGGCTTGATAAATTTTAGAAAAGGTTCTTGAATATAGATTCTATATTCTTAAGTAGTTTTCTGGAAATTCTGCACGAGTATTTATATTTATGAGATGGTATATTACTTCATGCTCTATCAGAGCATCTAAGTCTTTCTTCTTTCCTATTGGCTCACAACTAGGGGTGGACACAAACCAAGCAGCTCCAAAGCTCAGGGCAATTGGTTTGAAAATGCTTGGCTTGGATTGGTTCAAATAGAAGTTCAAACCAAACCAAGCCTCACTTTTGGAAACAAACCAAGCTCAAACCAGGTAGTACCGGCTCGGCTCGGCTCGGCTCAGCTCAGCTCAAAGCTCAGCTTGATTCAGCTCATAGATTGTATTACTTTATATTATTTCTATTTATTATTATTGTCCTGCAGAAGATATTAAACTTTATGTTATTTTTTAATGTTGTTACTTCTGTATTAGTTTTTTTTAATGTCATTTTGTAGTGTTATCTTTATATTAAAAAAAAGTTCATATTATGTATATTATTTATTTAACAAAAAAAGAAAGAATGATGACTTTGACTCTTATTTAAACTAGGCTCAAATATTTGGACAAAACCAAACCAAGCTCAAGCACTAATAATTTGGACCAAACCAAGCTCAAACAATAGGGATGGGCTTAAAGCTCGATGTAAAGCTCGAACAGGGGTGTCATATAAACAAGCGAAACCAAACTAGGATCAAACTCGATTCATCTCGGCTCGTGTACCGCTCCACTGCTCCGCTTGCAGGAGAGTACCACCCTTTCTTTCTTTCTTTTTTGGTTAGTACACACACCCCTGTTAGTAGAAATCGGATTGTGTACTAAAAGTCGATACACTTTATTGTATGAGTAAACTTTATTGGGCTCACTGTGAATGTATGCAGCTTGTCCATGTGGTCCATCTGTTTTTCCAGCTCATTTTTGGGGTTGAACACAAACTTGAAGCATATCCAAAGCTCCAGTGGACCATAGCACATAAAACATTCAGAATAATGATTTCCACAGTTGAAACCATTCTAGGGCCCACGATGATGTTTATTTGTCATTCAACATGTTCATAAGATCAAGGAAAAGAACAAAGATAAGCTTGATCCAAAACTTTCATGGCCCCCAAGAATATTTCAACAATAGATGTTCAATAACCATTGTTTCCTATCGTGTGGTCCACTTGAGATTTGGATATTTTCAAGTGGATAAAACACATAAATCACTGTGGGGCCCACAGGGTTTACTCAGTACACAATCCACTTCCATGCTAGTACACTCACTCCCACTATTAGTCACACCTCTAGAGCTGAGCACAAATCGAGCTGGCTCGGTTAGCTAGCTCGATTCGGCTTGATTCAAAGGGAAGGTTCGAATAGAACCGAGCGGATTTTCCTGGCTCGTTTTGTAGTTCGAGCCACACACGAGTATGTCCAAGCTCAGCTCAAAGCTTGACTCATTCGCAACTCGATTCGGATATATATATATATATATATATATATATATATATATATATATATATATATATATATATATATATATATATATATATATATATAATTTAAAACCTAAAAGTCTAAAATTGTAAAACTCTCTCCATTTCAAACGAGCGCTCCTTTTCCTCACCACATTTTATCTACCGTTGTGTAAATACTAAATAGTATGTATAACATGTAAGTTTTGAAAATTTTTAAACACATGTAAAAATTATGTCCAAGCTCATCTCTCGGCTCGAACCCAACTCGAAAGGCTCGAGCTCGAATTCGGCTCGAAGCTTGGCCAAGCTAGCTCAATGGCTGACCCGAGCTGAACATGAGCCAGACTATTCGGTGACCAAGCCTAGCTCGAACATGGCTGAGCTCGGCTCGTGCTCGGCTCCACACACCACAATGTTAGCCACCCTCACTTAAGAATCGATGCCAACACTTCAGTACCTTGATACCAATACTTTAGTGTTGAAACTGAGGTTATCTTCACTCAGCCCGCCACTTGAGCTATGGATTGTTGTATCAGAGCAGGACCTTTGCTCCCACGGACACTCACGGTAAACTACCCATGAATTCGCCCAAATTCACAACCTTTCAAAAGTTGTGGCCCAGTGTAGACTATGGACCAACATTATATTGGCCGACCTTTCAGATGGATATTATTTGCTGAATTTGAATTTTTTCCAGCTTAATCGTCCATTTGTTGGCCGCCAATCTTAATTATAATGATGCGCTATATTGATTTCTGGGTCATAGCCCATCTAAAGTGGGGCCCTACTATTTAAATAGTTTCAATTGGGCTGCATTTGATGCCGTTGTAGAAACCTTGACCAGATTGTGCATCAACGAGCATACTCAGCCATATTAACTACGTTCTCTTCATGCTAGGGGTGTTAACGGATGGGGTTAGGGCCTGGTCAAGCTCTGTCCGGCCCATTGACACCCCTAGGTCGGAATGTTTATATAAGACCCAGCTCAGGTTAGGCCCGAGCAAGGGCAGAACTAGGATTTTCTCCCGAGGGGAGAGATATTAGCCTGATTCAAAACTTCTGTGGTCCCATGAATATTTCAAATGTGGATGTTCAATCCTCATGTTTTCGGCCCACTTGATTCTTGGATCTAGCTCATTTTTTGTTGCAGGTGCTAGAATGATTTCATAAAATGAATGGACGAGGTGAATTTCTCACAACATCATGGTAGGCCCCACCTAGGTTCCCAATGTAGAAACTTCCTGTGAAAGGCTTTGGCAGGAAATCCACAACTGTTGAGTAGCGAGAATGGCCACGAAGTGATGTCACAAAGTTATGTGGGGCCCACCATGATGTATGTGTTGTATCCACACTGTCCAGCCATTTGTAGAGATCATTTTAGGGCATGAGCCAAAGAATCAAATCCAAAGTTCAAGTGGATCCCACCACAAAAAATAGTGGAGATTTAACGCTTACCATTAAAAACTTCTAAGGGGCCGTAGAACTTTTTGATCAAATTGATATTTGTGTTTTCCCTTTGTCCATGTCTGTGTGAACTTATAAACGGGTTAGATCTCAAATAAAAATCATGTTGGACCCTAGGAAGGTTTCAATGGTGGGTGCCATTATCCTCACTATTTATGTGGTGGGGTCCATTTGAACTTTGAATCTGCCTCATTCTTTGTTTCAAGCCATAAAATGATCTCTCTAAACGATTGGACGGTGTGGATACAACACATACATCATGGTGGGGCCCATAGAACTTGGAGACGTCACTTCGGTATGGATTTCTTGCCAAAATTGTTCGCAAGTTCTGGTGATGGGAATTTACATGGGGTCCACCATGATGTTTATGATCAATCCACACTGTCCATCTATTATTCTTGCTTATTTTAGGACAATAGACAAAAAAAAAAATGAGGCAGATCGAAGGCTCAACTGGACCACACCGCATGAACCAGTCGACAATGGACTCTTATGGTAGAAAACTAAGGGGTGGAGCCACATGGGGGGGAGGGCAAATGAGAAGTGGAGGAGGTAGTTAGATCCCTGGCATCGCACCGCCATGGCGCACCCCCAGGGGCTTGGTAGTTCAGAACTTGCCTCACGTGTTTCACGATGGTAGGAGATATAGATTAGCTCGAAATCATTAAGTTTCCTTGGCTATGTAATACCTTTTCCAAGGTCGACCGAATGGGACATTTGAATGTTTCGAGCGTCTTGGAGTCACCACTAGCAAGAATAAGGCTTTAGAATCCATGGTCTGTTAGAGCTCATAGAATTTCCTAAAGAGCTCAAGTGACTCATGAGTTGATCTGTGCCATGGATTATGGGTAAGGGGTCCGGTTACAAAAAAAGAAAAGGTTGGGCATCCTTTTTTGCCCATGCAACGCACGGTCTCTACTTTACTTTACCGGGCTATACATTTTTTAAGGGATTCAAGGGTTTTCCGATAGCTTATAAGTAAATAACACTATATTAGCGAGTCTAAATGGAAAGGAAATTTAAAGAACTGAATTTTAAAAGGCAAAAGTAAAGTAAATATGCGAGCAAGCAAAAAGTAAACTGAAGACAAGTACGATATTAGATTTTTGGTTATTTCTTTGAACCACATTTTTTTTTATACAGAAGATCCTCAAAATGGGCAACCGTAGAGTATACTAGTCATGGTGTCAGAACATAGCTTAATAATAGAGGTGTACGTAGAATAAAAAGGTAATAAATATGAGAAACTAAGTGGGTGCGGGTGTGTAGGGGATGTGCGGAGTGAAATGGGATTTAGTCCAAGATGTTAGAGGAAACTAGGGAAATTCAATACCCTTTTATTAATAGAGGGATGGTCGGACATCCTGAGTTCCTCCCTACTCATTGACTTGGCTCAATTTTGGCTTCTTGAATGAAAGAGACAGAGATAACATAGAGGTAGAAGCGTAGCTCCTGAAGGTGATAGAATAAGCTGTTGAAAGCATGATGTCAGGAAGTCTGCAGAGAATTTTGTAAAACTTTCTGTCTTTTCTATTGTTAGGCCTTTGTCTCTCTGACATCTCTCCTTTTTTTTTCCTTACTGTGGAGATCCCTTTAAACAGGCATGGTGAGAGAACACGTAAGGGTCTAAGCATGTTTGGAGTAACTATCAGTTTTTCCGAATCTCAACTTGAGTACTGCCAACTTGGCATGGAGACGAGTTTGGAAAAACCAAAGCAAAGTGGTCAGGTGATGAAGTTGTGATTGGTCCAGTGCATCAAATGACCAAAATTGGCCATGGGATGGGCAATTTTGATCAAAATTGGCCATCCAGTTTTGACTGCAACCAATTATTCCATGGCTAGGTTTTGATCTAGTCTAAAGTGTGGGCCAATCTGATCCGATAGTTATTTTCATGGTGTGTTTTTCGTTGCGCACATGCTCTAGTTGGGGCCAAGTTGAAGTCAATTGCCAATATTTTGCTTTGTTTTAATAATGAAGTTCTACATTGGTATTTTAGTAATTATAAGAAGTTTGGAGGGTAAAGGGTGGAGTGTAGGCTTGTGATTGGTTGAGGGGAAGGAGGTTCCACATGGTACTCTCATATGGGTTGGAAGGATTGGTAAAGCAATAAATAAGTGAAAGTCTAGGGGTGTTGGTAGTTCTAACATAGTTGTCTTGTCCGAAGGAGTAATAGTTTATTAGAATGAGCTCATTACAGACTAGAGTGATACTTCGAGTACCACTGGTGGTAATAAAATTACCTCCACCTCCTTAGTTTGCTTTGATATTTGGTCAGTTGGCTAGGTTGGTCCTGAAATCTTTAAAAAGACTATGGTTTAGGTTCGGAGTGGTCTTTAGTAAGTATTTAGATTTTATTGCTATTTTTTTCTGCATTTGGTTTGAATTTGGCCAAAATTTGGAGTTTTAGGTTAGGCTTAGTTTGGCTTGTAAAGTGACTAGGGCTTGGGTAAGGTTAAGGCTTGGCCAATGACTTAAAGTAATGGTTAGGCTTGGGTAGTAGCTTAGGTTTGACTAAGGCTTGGGAATGACTTATGAATTTAGATGGTGGCTTGGGTATGGCTAAGGGTTGGGTATGGCTTATGGTAGTGGCTTACAAATCATTCATGTCTCATCAAATCGCTAACATGGGTGGGGTTGTCTACGAATAAATCTCTTGCAAATGTTATGTACAACTGCAATTAAACACCCCACCCCTCGAGTAAAAGAAGATTGTGATCATGATATGTGGTCTGCTGAACTATCATCGTTAGCTTACTGTCTAGAAAGGAGATAACTCGTACATATCATGATGGATTGGGGAAAACATGGTGATTGTTCTTGCGCTTTCTACGACATTATGGCCAACTAATCACAATCTTTTTGCATCGAATCGATAATAACATAAGAAGTAAATCTGAAAAAATAGTGCTCTAGTGCTTCACGACTTTAAGAGGATCCTTTGCTATCTGGGTTTGTGATGACCTTTGATCCAAAACTTTTCTAAGCCACAAAAAAGTTTTTAATGGTCAATGACCATTGTTTTCTATGTAGTAGTCCACTTGAAATTTGTATCTAATTCATTTTTTGGACTAAGGCCTTAAAATAAGCTAGCAACATGGATGGACCATGTGGATATACAATGCATACATCAAGGTGAGCCCCATGGTCTGGATCCCACCCTCTAGCCAGGTCATTCTAGATCATGTGTAGATGCATGGACAAGGCATTCTAATAAACCTAGTTCAAGGTGAAGTATGACAAGTTTGTAGAATGGGAGAACATCATGCTTGTGGGTACCTCCCAAACACATTCCTATCAAATTGAGATGGGATGGAGTCTAGAGAGACTTGGGACGCTCACACACGCCTCGTTGAGTAAGAGAAAGAGTTCCTTGGGAGAGTTTTCTTCCTTCTCTTTCAAGTAGTTTTCTTATCTCTCCATCTTATACGTCTGATGTGCCACGTTGGCAAGAGTGCCCATAACAAACAAAAACCAACATGAAAATATCCATCCATCCACTGGTTAAGATAATCATACATTTATGGTCTGGATCGTCCCATCCATAACACGCCCCACAATCTGGACCGTCCAGATTGTCCTATAAATACCTCTCAAGAACAGTAGACACGTACATCAATATCATACAATCAGTATCCATTGGCCCACCTCACTACGACCAGCAACGTGTCCATATCCTACCGGCTAATTCTTCAGATTCCCCAAATCTCACCGACGCAGATTCCGTCCTTCCTCAGTGTGGAGACAAAGCGTCCATACTGAGCTGTGGAGGGGCCCACCGTGATGTATCTGTTTATCCACACCGTCCATCCATTTTATATTATCATTTTAAATCAAGAAAAAAACAATGTGTCAGATCCAACGATCAGTTAGGACACACCAAATAGTGTGCTTGGTTGCATTAAATGCAAGGTTAATATTTAATGTGGTAGATCTGAGCGTTAGATCTTCCTATTTCTCTTTGGAATGGCTCAAAATGGTCATAGAAAATGGATGGACGGTGACGATAAACAGATACATTAATGTGGGCCCCTCCAAAGCTCAGTATGGACGCTTTGTCTCCATACTGAGGAAGGACGCAATCCGCGTCCAAATCTCACGACCTTCCTACTGGATAACGAGTTCGTTTTGTCTCCGTCGCGATTATCGATCCAGTGTGTGTCGCCACCAAATGCGGCCCACATGATGAAATGAAACTACGATTTGAACCGTCCATATTCTACTAACTTAAATAATCGCGATTTAAAGATCATCCAGGCCTTTGATTTGTATATTTGAATGCGAACCATAGGAAATCTTCGTTCATTTTTTTAAATAGTTGAAATCATCCGTTCAACTTAATTTTCATGTGAAAGAGCATATAGAATCTATTTACAAGTATCAACGTTTCGGATCATCAGATGATAGAGTATGTGGGCCCCAGTGTATCACGACGGACAGTGGATTGAGTACGCGACAGATGTAAAACTAACTCACGGATGAACTGATAAGCCTACTTACGACCTCTCCTCTCTTCCCTTCCAAAGAAGAAAAATGCGTTTTTCCGTGTTTTCTCTTGAACGATGAGAAACGGTATCTGAAATTACCAAAATACCCCTGAAATCTCTTCCAGAAATACCCCTCTCCGTTGCTTCTCTGTCTTTCTGATGGCGGCAATTTCTTCCTTATCTTTCACGACATTAGGGCATGCTACCGAAAGGAAAGGATCGGCTTCTGTAGTCTGCTCTCTCGCTTCCAATTTCGACGCTTTTCGGGTCCGTATCGGGTCAATTTCCGACCCGATTTCCGTTCGGAGCCGGAATTCCAGCTCTCGTTTGGTTGTTCGATGTATGGCGGCTGCATCCGGTGAGTTTTTTTTCTTTCTTTTTCTTTTTTTTTGAAAATAAAATTCAACAAATTTCTACTGTATTTTTTTTATTAATTTTCTTTTCAGAGTTATTTTGGTAATTTTGAAATATTTGGAATTTAATTGGGAGAGGATAGTGGAGTGTTTGGGTTTGCATGTGTGGGAGATTTTTTGGTAGCCCGCCGCACCACCGGAATTGGTGGTCCCTCGCA
This sequence comes from Liriodendron chinense, assembly GCA_003013855.2. Lineage (NCBI taxonomy): Eukaryota > Viridiplantae > Streptophyta > Magnoliopsida > Magnoliales > Magnoliaceae > Liriodendron > Liriodendron chinense. The sequence continues at coordinate 1,810,309 of PVNU02000607.1, read as the reverse complement.
GTCTCCCACTCTTTCTATGGGCTGCAAATGGTGATCGGGACCGTTCACACTTTAGGCGTCATTGTAGATGAACCTCCAACTAGAAATTGTGCCAATCAGACGGTCCTGATTGTCTGATCAACGTCTCATGATCGACCATTTTAAATTGAAAATGAGCCATCGTTAACATTCAGAAATCGTGTTGATAACCTGGTTGGGATTGTGGCATTGGTGTAATTTTAATATGAAAAAGCTATGATGCTCTGGTGGATTGTGATGGTTCATATGCATTCACTCTCAGAGTTTTGGTGGTCTGCTGCAGTATCCACTGTTTCAATCTAATGCATATGATGATCTGGACCATCTGCATTTTAGGGCTCATTGTAAATGGCCATCCTACTTGAGATTTTGCTGATCAGATAATCCTGATTGTCTGATCAGTGGCTTACAATTGAACAGTGAAAATTGAAAAGGGCCCACTGTTAACATTCAACGGGGGAAATCGTGTTGATATGATGGTAGGGATCCTGTCATTGATTTAATTACATGTACCTCAATCTAAACCATCCAAATGGCAGCCCCCACATAGCGATTTGCGATCAAGTGGACGATTAAACTAGAAAGGAAAAAAGCAGCTTAGAGTTCAACAAGTGTTCATAAATTAAATGTTCGAATCATTCAAAATGGCGGCAAATACATAGCCAATTCACATACATCTAATGGACGATTAAAATAGGAAAAAAAAAAAAAAAGCTGCTCAGAGTTCAACAGGTAAATGTCCATAATGAAATGTTTGGATCGTTCAATCAATCTGGTTTAGATTTATGTCATATCTATTGTGGGTCCCACAGTTTTGGTGGTTTGATTTAAGTTGGTTTCGCTAAAGGTTCTTTGGCAGTATCAAATGGGACTGATCTGTGGCTATTTGCTATTATTCTCTTTTTCTTTTTTTTTTTCGGTAGTTTGGTAGCAAGGAATGGAAGGATTTGGATTTCAGAAGAATCAAAATTCCCCAAAACAGCTCCTTTTTGAAATCCCACCTCAAAACTAATTTGCAAAATTCACTCAATTCCATAGGATTTAAAATCAATGTGATTCCACATGATTTTAAGTCCATGCTGCCAAACAAGACCTAAATGTACCAAGAAATTTTAATGTCCTTACTCCAACAACAATGGAGGGGATGAGAGCACTAGGTGCGTTAAAAGCCTCATGATTTAGAGCCCATAAACATAGAGAGCTTGGTTCTTAATATTGGTATCGGGAGGCCTATCAGCCCGGCCAAAAAGTGATACGTTACGGGTGTCGCGTATCGGTATCGGTCTGTATTGGACAATATCGGCCCATATCAGTCAAATTCTTTTTTATGAAAATAATAAGATATTCAAGAATCGTTTTTTTTTTTTTTTTCATTTTTCATTTTTCAAATATTTTTTTTTTTTTTTGGTTTGCATTTCGGACATGCATGATGGTGTATCGGACAATTCTTTGATGAGAATGTTCTTTGTCAGTTTGACTTGTTGAAGTTTAACTAAATGGGCCCTAATTGATCACAAATCAAGCATGATTTGGTGAATTAGGGCCCATTACATTGAAATACAACAAAAGGATGGTAAAAATATCTAAAAGAAAGTGAAGCTTTACCCTTCTTTCCGATTTTTCCCATAATTGTCCACTTCGCTTGATTTTTTTTAATCTCATTCAAATCATTTGTTTTGATTCCAAAATAGGTCTAGATCTAGCCTAAAATGAGTTTTTAAGCTTCCTCCATGGTTTAAATAAAAAAGGAAGATGAGAAATGAGTGAAATTTTGGAAAAAAAAAAAAATCAAATTTGACCTTTTATGGGCGTATCGGTGTCGATACACCCCGTATCGGTCGATACGAGCTGATACGAGTCAGTTTTTTTTGTATGGGGCCGATACAATCCCGTATCATGTATTGTCTCGTGCCGATACAGATACAATACAGCCATATTGGCCTATATGATACCAATATTCGGATCTATGATAGAGGCTAGGATTTTCTTAGCCACCTACAACAACGATGGTTCCTCATTCTTGAATATTTTCCTATTTCTCTCGAGCCATAGGATTCTAGCCGAACACGAGCATACAGAGCTTCCAGATTCTTCCCATGATTATCTACAGGCCAGCTACCCCCATCTTTGGAGGATATCAATCACCTTCCCTCTGATCGGTCATACAATACTGAAAACTCCAAAAGAGCCATACCACAGCGTGTGAGCCAAGGGGCATTGTATAAGGAGATGATTCACTGGTTCCTCATCCCTTTTACACACGACAAATGTATTCGGGGTTGACAGCCCTCTCCTTTTGAGGTGGTTGATTGTGAGGATTCTTTCCTTTGCTGTTGTGCAAATGAAGGATGAAAAGCATGCAATTGGGAATGACTAATGAGAAAGTCACTGGAAATTGGATTGGCTGTGAATTTACCAAAATTGGTCCAACACCAAACCTTAGAGTTAGGTTCCTCATTCGAATCCTGCATGGCTCGAGGAGGTGCAAATTGTTCGTGAGACTGATGATCTCTACATCTTTGAGATTTCTCCTAGGTCTGTTTGGATTGGTGGAAATAAAAGAATAGCTAAGGAAAGCAATCTACGCAAAATGTTTCCTTTTCTTTAGGTTGGAAAGTGGAAAAGGACATGGCCCTTTCTAAGGAAATATGAGGAAATGGAAATCGATTTCCTCATTCCTATCGTCTTTCGCAAACATGGAATGCCATCACATTTGAGGAAATTGATTTTCCTTTCTTCAGTTAGTTTTTATTTCCACCGATCCAGAAAGCCCCTTCCACCATTTTCCAGCCAACAGCCTTGACACAGTCCTTCACTTGATAGATCCAGAAATCTGGCTGCCAGCTTTCATTGCCTATCCATTCATCTTGCGAAAATCAAACCTTGTCACCTCCATTTATTTTAAATCCGGTCCTCTGAAAACAATCCCCCCCCCCCCCCCCCCCCCCCCCCCCCAGCTGATTATTATCCTCCGTTTCAAATATGGCTGTCCAAACCTTGGATTTTTTTTACATGTGCTACTGCAATTCAGGTCCCACCCTCCATTTTTCAGACCGTACTTCTATTTGGTATTCTCAATAGTGCCTTTCTCTCGGTTTCGGATCTCCACCAAAACTTGCAGAGAAGTCACTAGTTTCTTTCCCTGATTCTGCCTAGCCCAAAACCTCCTTCACCCATCGGCTTCTGAACATCTTCCCACCTTACCAGAGGAATTTCTTTCACTCGTTGCAGCCTTGCCAGAGGAAATTTAGCTGGATTTTCTCAACTCTCTTGGCAACCGTTGGTAGGATTTTGAAGAGGGATAGAAAATAATGGGCAAGTTTGCCAATGCTGAGTTAATCAAAGCGATACTGCCTCCTAGGAACGAGTAACCTTTGTTCCAGGAACCACACTCTGCCCAGGTCTCAACTAACTCCCCTAGTTTGCGTCATGATCCCTTAACAATGGGGCACACCAAATGAGTGGTGATTGGGATCAGAACCATGAATTCGGTGGTTTGGCTGGTGATCAATAATTTTTGAATCATAACATCAAATTGATATTTTGTTAAATCCACTATCAAGTTGGCTGAGACCAACATAAGAAATTGCGTTGTGCTGGATTTTATGACACAGATAATCGAGCATTATGGATATGTTTGGAAGCTCAATTGAATTGCTTGCAATCTTCTAATTCAATAAAGAAGAAATGACTGCCCTTGTCTTCTTGTGTTGAATTGGGTTACGGATGGAGTGGGACTCCCCTACTTTGGTTGTCTTTGTGATAGCAATCCAATTGAACTGAGCATCCAAACGCAACCTATAATTATATAAGAATATTCCTTGTTGGTTGAATATCTACAGAAGTGCCCACCGTATCCGAAACAAAGTTGAATTTTCTCAAGTCCTACAAACGGCCAATTCCAAGCATATACAATACTGTATTGCAAGAGCTAATCGTTCAGCAGCATCTGATGAGGTACAAGAGGACATATAAGTATGATGCAGTCTTTGCTCTTGGTTTCGTCACTGTCTTCGATCAGCTTATGGAAGGGTACCCAAGCAATGAAGACCGAGATGCAATTTTCAAAGCGTATATACAGGCGTTGCAGGAGAATCCCGAGCAATACAGGTTTTGTTTGAAATCCGATCTTAACCCAACTTTGTATTGGTTATGAAGTACTTAAAATGGTGTTGAATCTTGAATTGAAATCTTTGGAAATGCAATGAAGTGGTTCTTTTTAATCTTTGCATATTCTTCACTAGCCTATAACCGTGTGGAATCAAGCCTTGTTCCTAGAAGTTAGCATGTAATGGGTATATTTCAGAGATCATGGATTCGATCCCATCTTACCAATCAACTGGAACACCTATGGCTGTCTGCATTAGAGGTGGCAATGGCCCTGGCTGCTCGGCCCAGTCCTGTAGGGCCAGCATGGGCCCCAAAACTTGACCAAGGGCCAAGCCTGGGCTTGAAAGCTAGGCCCAGCGTCTGGGCTGGGCCGGGCTCAGGCCAAATATGAATGGCTCAGTCCATTTGCCCCGTCCAATCATCAAGTGGGCCACAATATACAACAAGAATGGATGGTTTAAAGACACATGTGAGCTATTCCCCTTCACCGTACATGTGACACTCGTTGGATCCTAGTCATGTTTCAGCGATCCAAACAATTTATATGATGGGCCTCATTGTAGATGAAGGATACCCAAAAGAATTTTTTAATTGGACTATTTCAAACAGTTGATCATTTAAATTATTTATTTATTTATTATTGTTGTTATTAATTGTTTTTACAGGTCGACCCTGTAGGGCCAAGACCTGGGCAAAGGCCTTTTCACCCTACTAGGGGCAGGGCTGGGCCAAGGCCACCCCAGCCAGTCCCAATTCCAGCCCATTGCCAGCTCTTATCTGCATTTCCTAAGCAGATGTTATTGTTAATGTTTGTTATTTATCACTTGAAAAATGTGAAGTTGGTTCATGGGATAAGGTCCTCTTTGTGGCACATGAAAGTGAGATCTAGGCTGTTCATCACGTTGGCGCTGCTGTGAACGTGTTCTGGCAAAAAATCTGGCCAGCTGATTTGTAGGGTGTGCCACATGTGTACATCGAATATGGATGATTAGTGAGTTTTTCTTAGCCATCTGTTTTTGTAATAAATGTGTGGCTGGGCTACTGTCCAAACTGGCCTGATATTTGGGCCAGGGCGTGTTCTTGGTTGGTCATGGCTGATAAATGACCTGGACCATGCACACATCTGGCAGGAATGCAGATCGTGTTTGGGTGAATCTCTTCAGCTGGCTCTTTTTATCTGCAAATATATACTGTTGGGCATGGCTGATAAATGACCTGGACCTTGAACACATCTGGCAGGAATGCGGATCGTGTTTGGGTGAATCTCTTCAGCTGGCTCTTTTTATTTGCAAATATATACTGTTCGCATTGAAATAACCTGTTTGATTGCTTGGGGCTTTGGAGATTTCCACTTTGATTGTTCTGAACTATCTTTGTTGATGCTCTCATGTATTATGTGTTAGCTCTCAACATGTAAAATGTGCTCTTCCCAGACTTATTAGTGTGAATTGACATTTAGGTCCAAATTACACAATGGTTATTTCCCTCTTCTGGCATCTTAGTTTGGATTCACAAAGACACTTCTAGTCTATATAGGTTATATGCGGATAGCTATTTGTTGATGAAAGGACACTGCATGAGCATTCTAGCTTAGTTTCACGATCCTTCTAACTAGGTGACACTCCCACTCTAGAGTCACGATACTGCTCCCACTTTCCACATATTCACACCCGAAAACATTTTGAAACAGATGCTTCCCTGCTCTGGCACCCGAATCTATTACTGATTTGCTTCACACCTCGTGCTATTATACATCGTAGTCACTAGAGTGCTTGATTTATTGATAGAGGACAACATAAGATCCTTATCGTTACTAGGAATATGACCAAAATACGGAAGTAGGGTGTTTGATTTATCAGTGGAGGACAATACAAGATAATTAGGTATCTAGGAAGAAATTGTGAGAGTTCAATTGAGTGATAAAGGAGGCTACAAGGGCATCGCTACTGCCAGGAGCAAGACGCAAAACAATAGTCAGGTGTTTGATACCCTCCAAATTATCACTAACAGATACAGGATCTCTGAAAGGGGCCATTTGGGCGGAGACCAAATACTGCAATATCCACCGCTTGCTACATTCTTCAATATAAAAATATTCAGCTCAAGGGCTGAAAACTTGCACTACATTCTTAATATCTTTCACTGAAAACCCCCCACAAAGATTTCTCCCTCTTTTCAGTATTCTTTGGGTGATCTGGACAGAGAAACAACAGGGTTTTCAAGGAATATGCTTCTAATGCAATTTTGAAAAGAAATATCTTGGCCATGATCATTAATTGGTCTCTTGAGAGGCCTGACTTCCACAGCTGATTGTTATGTGGCCTTCTGGAATATTGGGATGGAGATTTTGGTGATTCCAGCTCATGTTTTGTCAGTAGCAGGGTCCCTCTACTGTTTTTTTTCTGGTTTTCTTTTTTCTCAGGTTGGTGTTTACTTTAGAGTGGCACCTCCTGTGCTGTAGTGCACTCTCTTCACTTTCTGTGGTTTTAATGAAATTTAGTTATCTAAAAAGAAAGGGCTGTTTTTTGGTGAAGATTGCAACAGAAACTTTCTGGTCTTTCACTTTTTTGGTATCCAATGCTCTGTTTGGAATAAGTACGATGAAATACCTTGCTGTTACCCATCCCAAATGGCTCCAAAAGAAAATTTAATTTTGGTATATTAAAGAATCAAGCTTGAATATCTTTGTGTGTAAAGCAATTGGAAACTTGTGTTCTTCAGGTAGTGACTTTTGTCTCGTGCCAGCGACCTACTGTTTGGCTGCACAAGATTGGATATTCTAGAAGTTCCGTAAAGCAATGACAAGAAGTTCATTCTCCTTAACATGTTACTTCTAAGAGCATTTATCAAGATCTCATTGTGCTACATTTTGTCAAGGTCTTTCAGCAGTATGTTATTTTAATTTGCATGCCAAAGCATCTACATTCTCACTCAGCTGATTGTAATTACTACAGAATCGATGCGCAGAAGTTGGAAGGGTGGGCCCGCACTCAGAATGCAAGTTCATTGGTTGAGTTTCCATCTAGGGAAGGAGAAGTTGAGGGCATTTTGAAAGATATTTCCGAACGGGCTGGGGGTAAGGGGAGCTTCAGCTATAGCCGTTTCTTCGCAATCGGTCTATTTCGTCTTCTTGAGCTGGCAAATGCAACGGAGCCAACTATCTTAGAGAAGGTTAGCGTAGTGCTTATATTCACTTGGATGATGCAGTAATTCTTTGATTCTTCAGTGTTCATCACAAGTTGCAACACCACGATTCATCTCTCTCCCTTGTGTGGTCTGGTGTTTGTTTTATCTCTACTATATATAATGCAAGTAGCATTTGGACATTTTTTTCCCCTGCAATTAGTTGTATGGGAGGCTGATTTGCTAAGGACACGGAAAGTAATGAAAAAGCGAAAGGGTATTTTTGTCATTATCAAAGTGTGGTTGCTGTCTATTGTATGCTGGAGATTTGTACTCGCATAAGGGCTTCAATGGCCTAGATTTTTGCCCCTGCAATTAGTAGTGGAGAGGGCTGTGAATAAGTAGCTTTAAGAGGGATACTTTAGTCTTTTCAAGTCATTGATGAGAGTTGCCTGCTCCACTTCGCTTCCTCTTTGCATGTGGCCTGCACGAAAGCATGGTATGAGGGGGGCTGTGCAACAAAGGCTTTGTGAGGCACACCATGATGACGATGTAATATCCACACCGTATACTTGTTGCATTATGTTATGACATAATCCTCAAAACGAGGTAGATGTAAAGCTCAAGTTGGCCACAACACTAGAAAAATTGGAGAGTGTAGTCACACCCTTCCCTCAGTCTTTCTCCATTTTACTCTTTCCCCTCCTCTCACCGTGTGTTGCACATGCCTCACCCCATAGTTCTTTTATTTCTATTTCTTCTTGTATGTGATTCAATTCCTTTTAGTCTGATGTATCCCCATCTCATCCATTATTTCATAGTTCTTTTAATTTTACAACTTTTATTTTAAGAATGTAACTTTTAAATAGGTTCTTATTACTTCACGCATGCTTCCAAACTGCACACATCCATTTGTAAAGCCAAGGTAGTTTTGGGTGTCTTGAAATTGCAGTTTGGCAGCAGCTTGGATGAGTGGAATAACGATTTCAGGCCAGTTTGGGATCTGTTTTTCCATGCATTTCCAAATGCAGGGCTGTTTCAATCCCACGTGGAGTGGATTAAAATTGTTTTTGATGGAAACATGGTTTCCAAATGCTGTGTTAATGTATAGTTCATTACTGAATCATGTCTCAATTCCATTTTATCGAAAGAGAGTTTGACATTTCATGATTTGTTGCTACCCAACAGCTTTGTGCGGCATTAAACATAAACAAACGCAGTGTGGATAGAGACCTCGATGTGTATCGGAACCTTCTTTCCAAGCTGGTTCAAGCAAAGGAGCTCCTAAAGGAGTATATTGATAGGTACGAACTGCTTCTTTCTGCGACTACTTCCTTCCCATTTTTCACTTTCATGGTAAAATACCTATATGGTCAATAGATAAGAGCTGCATATCCTTAATATATAGAGAAATGCTCTAATGCTCTCAGAGCCTTATAAATTATAGTGCTCCTAGTTGCATCAGTTCATGTAGTCCAATTGATCGATCTGAACTCTGCATTAAGTTTAACACACATCTCATGTGCTACCATGACAAAATCACACTGATCGGATGATCTAATCCATTGCTTATTTCACCTTATTTTCTATAGCCGTCCTTTTTCCAAGCCATGGATGGGGAGGTTACAGTAACGTGGCAAAAGTGATTCTTTAGAATCACAAGCAATTGATAATGCTCCCCAAAAAATAGGTGGTGTAAGTTGTTGCTTATACCTATTTTTTCTGTAAATTATCTTGAACGTCCATATTTAAGGCCATTGATCGAATGTTGACGCTTGTCGTGTTAGTGTAATGTTTTCAAGGCAGCCCATGAAACATGCGGCGGACTTAATGAACAGTCTAGATCATGGTTTGATGTGGACTGTCGTTGAATTTCTCTTCTTAACCATGCTACTGTAGACCACAAATAGAAATGCTTCGATTGTCCTATCAAAGATGTTTTTGGGGCGGTGGGGCACGATAGACCATGTTGATATGTATCTTTGGGGGCGGTGGGGCACGATAGACCATGTTGATATGTATCTTTGGGGGCGGTGGGGCACAATAGACCATGTTGATACCATCGTAAAGGCTTCTTACATGTGATGGGATGCAAGAACCATCTTAGTAGTGTTGCTATTTGGAACCATGGGCCCCACATGTCTGCATCCTACAGTTTTGCCAACTGTGCATTTGCTGAGGCCCCAGACCCAATAATTCCTCTCAGGTAGGGCTGTTAATGGGTATTCGGACGTGCGGGTACTCAATGGACCTAACCCTGTTTTAACAAGTGCTGGATCCCAGGTCTGTGTGATGTACCTAGTTGAAGACGGATTTGGGTCCAGTTAATTTTCATAGTAACATTATATGTGTAATATATTTTGATTATGCTAACAAAAGAAATGAGGTTTCCTAAGCCACATGAAATACAGCCTATTTACTCACCATGTGGGTGTCAAAAGCGGCACGTGTAGCAATGTAATCCATCCATCAGGCGCCCCAACCAGTTAAATGTTCTCATTTGTGATGTAGGCCTACGGCGCACCATAGGGCCCAACATGTACTGATTTTGAATTGATAGATTTAGGGCCTAAATGTCTAGAACTGCAATTTACTACTTATAGAAGATATGGGGGCTGATTTGAAGATGTGATTGCAGATTTTAAAGATTATGTCCTAGATTTTCTTTTTTTATTATAGGCATGTTTCCATCTTCGGTAGATTAGATTGATTTAAAATCAGTTAAGGTGGATTTGAAATCAATCTAATAGTGGGGAGTTCATTAAAGATTCACAAGGATGTATTTAGTACCTGTACCCAAGCTAAGTGGGTTCATGTCTTGCCGGTTCCAGGTTGAGTCATGTTCTTGAAGACTTGCACCTGATCATGTTCAAGTACCTATGGGGTCGTTGGATCTAGGTTTCGAGTTGGGTTTAGGACAAATTGGTGCAACCCAATTATCGATTTAATGAGATATGAACACTCAAATTGCAAAGAGATGGACAAAAGTATACCCACAAGAACATTTGAGTAGAGAGTGAGAAATAACCTTATTGATATCCTTTTTCCCTTATAAGTTGTGAGTTTTCTTAAGTATTGTACGGAAGAATTATTCTCCCTCTCTACTTGAATATTCTCGTGGGCATACTTTTGTCCATCTCTTTGCAATCTTGGTGTCAAGATATCATTAAATCAACTGGGTTGCACTAATTTGTCCCAAACTCAAAACCTAGATCCAAAGACCCAATGGGTACCCAAACCTGATTGGGTCCAGGTCTTCAAGAATGAGAACCGACCAGGACCCAGCAAGACATGAACCTGGTTAGCCTAGGCATGGCTGCTATAGGACCAGACCCAAACCCCACCTGTTGACAGCCCTATTCTCAAGTTTATGTGACGTTGAAATTACATTTCTGAATTATCAACAAACACCTTGATGGCATTCACATGAAAATCCCGTTTTACACTTTCAAAGTCTCACATGCTGGTTTTGACTTGCAGAGAAAAGAAGAAAAGGGGAGAACGGGTGGAATCTCAAAAGGCGAATGAGGCCATCGCAAAATGCGTGGAAGTATTCCAATAAGCAGGACTATAAGCTTCACAAGCACTTGGCACCAAGTATGTTCCCTTCGATCCTCGACCGAACAAGTCTCCAAGTTAGGGCTGCTGCTAGGATACAGTTAAAGGTATAAACATGTATTATTTTGGAGTATGGGGATCTAAGACAAATCCATATGTGTTGAGCTTTTTTTTTTGTTTTCCTTCCTGTATTTTTCAATTGTATTGTCAACGTTCTTATTCATAGTCTGCAAGATGCATATGGATCCATATTCTCAATATTTACTTGTATTTTTAAATTTCAATGACCGTTGATTGATCTATTTTCATTGGAGATGTTGTCCAAACTCCAAACCCATGGGTCTGTTTTGTTTCACATCAATGTTGCAATCCGGAAGGCATTTAGGGGCCATTTGGATGCAAGAGAAGTTGTGTCAGGGGCAGATTTAGTTGTGCTGCCTTGGATAGGCTATCAAGGTTATTTGTTTTGGAATAGATATTCATCAAGCACCTTGGAACAGGGAGTGAAAAAGAGGAAAGTGGCGTGTGGAGAGCTTAAGATGGATGGCAGACCATGAGGCACCTCTGGTGGATCTACACATTGACAGATGGCACGCATTGGGATGTATAAAGATTGGCAGTGGCTCATGAAGGGCATTTGAACATGGATGATCACACGTGTGGCACATTTGGTACTTGTAATACATGTGCATAGAACTTTATGTTTTTCTATGTGCATTGAACTAGGGATATGCTTACCTCATCTTTATCTTACCTTTTTCAAGAGAGGCTTAGTTGCACCTTTTGTGAACAAATCAATCCTCATTTCCTTAATTGAAATGCATAAATGGGTTAGACAAATCACGAGCAGCTTATCTGCCTCTATAGACTTGTGTTGGACACAATTTTCTTGCATCCAAACGGCTCCATAGGGTCTTCATACTTTCTTGCATCTAAATAGCCCCATACTGTCTGTTGTGCCTTCTACGACACGTTCATGTTTGGTTATCAAGGACCATTTCCTTTTAACACGAGAAATTGACTGCTCACTGTGGAAAGAGAAGGCATGTTTGGAAGTACTCCATTAACAATCCAAACACAGGCTGGTGCAGTTTGCAAGTGAGATTATTTTGGAAGTACCACCAATTGCTATTTGTGGTACATGTGTTGAAGCAAATCTAGAAGGCTAACACTCATGGTTTTGACTTGTCCGAGTAGATGTGAACTGGACAAGTGACTCAGACCTACCCCATCTGGTTCAATACCTCGACTCAACACTGACTTGTCACCGATACACCCCCTGATTTGAGCAACTCACAACTCAATTTGAGACCAAACGAGTCAGGTCTGGGTCTCTTGAGTCTAAAAACCATGCTATCAACCTGACTACATTTTACCATAACCGAGATTTGGATGGAAGAGAACCAGCTTTAGTGTTATCTGACATACACGTACAAATTCAATGCCTGGAGCTTGCCCGGGTATGAAATAATCATCCTAAAATTTATTCGCATTTTCTTGTACTTCAACCCATGATCCATGATCGGACAGCAATGGGATGTGGGGCCTGCATCCCATTGAATTTTTAGCAGATGGCGGGCCCCACATGTCAAAGCAACCCATCATGATCAGTAGACACTAGATTCCAACCACTTCGAAGGAGCTTAACTAAGATGACTAATATCAATACCGTCTGGGATTTTGAATGTATCTGCTGCACCAAACTTTCTCCTCATGTCAGAGTCCTCGTCGGAGTCTTCATTACTCTCCTCATCTTCCTCATCGTGGTGAGGAGTAGATGGAAGTGGCCTGGGGTTCTTGACACTTTGGGATCTGCAGTCCTGGGTGGCAAGCATTTTGACTTGGCCAAGATGAGAGATCTCAACCACGACGGTGTCGTCATCAACAGGAAGAGGTTGTTTCCATGGTTCTCCGTCAATTCTCATGAATGTATGGTCAGCTGCGCCTTTGTGGAACTCAAAGCGGATTCGGTGTGCCTGAATGGAGAAAATGGTGTGATTTATGCATGGTTTTTGCCACAAACCGCTCTGATGCCTCAAAGCTCATCTATTATAAAAAGTCAATTGATAAATGAAATGGCTGATTGCATGAGTAGGAACTTTGGGCCCTCTCCCCACACATCGCTGTGCGCCAATCGCATGTCAGATCTGGGCTGTTCATCAGATGGCCCCACTATGCATGTGCTGAAAATGAGGCCACCCTTGTCGTCAGGTGGGCTGCACGTGTTTGAAATAAGTGGATGGTAAAAAGGGATTGATCATCACTCCATAGTGACAAATCTCATTCTCGGCAATTTTTCGGCCTGGAAATTTCTCAGGAGATATTCAAATTTGGGGTTTTTCTAGGGATATTATTGGGAAAATCTCACCAAAAATAAAATACTTACTGTAAATTAATAAATAAATTTAGTATTTCAAAATATATATACACAACAAATTCCTTAAGGTTTTTACTTTTTGTTTTAGTTAATATCACAGTAAAAGAAATATTTTAGATTCTGCTGATATTTTATAAAATCTCATGATAGTTTCATGATAATACTGTTTAGTGTATTTTTCGATATATTGTCACGATATTTTCAAAATCTTTGCGATATTTGTCATGCTGCTCCCCATTTAGCATACACATGAGCCATGTAATGAACAGAAGACAGGCCATGGCATATACATGGCAGGGACCACCCAGTGATCAGCCCATTAGAATATTGTGAGTCTAACATACTTTGGTTTTCAAAGAATGCTGAAGAAGGCCGAGCCTATGGTTTTTCAAAAGGAAAACGTGGAAGCTTTTGGTCCTACCACCCTAATAAACCAGCATTTTTAGCAGATATGAGATCCAAGATGTGCAGAGATCTTCCAATAAATTCATGCACCCACATGCATGCATTCATGCACCCATGTCCATGTGTGCGTAAAAGGGAGTTTGCATTGTCCACAAAGCAGGGAAATTATATATGAATGAACGATTGATAGAAAATGGATGTTCTTTCTTACCTGTGCAAGGCGGGTCCCATGTCCTTTGGGTGCAAGCAAAACAAGCCCATGCCAAGCATCTCTAAAGCCCACAACCTCAAGAAGACCATCATCTACGAATGGCTCAGTCAAGTCCCTCTGTAGAAGAACATGAAATCAATCGCGAGATGAACTGATAGAAAGAACTTGTAAGGAAAATCCAAGGGAATTGGCAGATGGGATATCCTAATCAATTAGGCCCGTTTGGTGGACGTGTAAAAAAGAGTTCATCTCATTTTAGTTAACAATAATTATTTATTCGAGATCTTGATTTCTAATAGATAACGAATTCATGTTACCAGTTATTATGTATTAGATATCAAGATCTCTATTATATAAGGAGTGCGCTCGAGTAATACTGGTCCCATGGTAAGCTTATGGTGTGCCAGGCAGATGTGGGGGCCACGAGATGTATGAAGACCATTCCGACTCATCCATCAGACGCATTGCTTATATTACCCCAGGTGCCAAAACTTAACCTGAAACAACACTAAGTGGTCCACAACAAGGGTAACTTTTGCTTAGGGATTGTTTTATGCTCAATACTGACCAAATCTACACCTGTTTCAAAGATCAAAACAACTATTTTGAACTCGAATCAAAGGATCGAATGTTGGGTGCCCGTTTTAGAGAACATGAAAAATGTGTTGGACATAGATCTACCATTTGCTGCTATATTTTAACTATGTCTATATTTTCATGCTATTTTTAGGCATTTTGATTTTTTTTCCCAAATTTCTTTTGGAGAATGATAGATTTGTGTTATTTAAACATAAATCTACATTTTATATGGTTTAATTTTATGTTTAATACATTTTCTCCCATTTTTGGCAATTTGTTTTTGAAAAAATAGTTTGGGAAAGTGAAAATTTATTGCTGTTTAAATATAGATCAATCTTGTTTGAACGTAGATCTACCATTTTATGAGCTCTATTTTCTTATGTATCTTTTACTATTTTAAAAATTTGTATTCTTTTTTTCAAAAATCAATTTGAGGAAACGGACGTATGGATGAAATGACAGATGAATACATTCATTTTCACCTCTTCTTTATTTATTTTTTTGTTTTTTGTTTTACTATAGTCAGGTGTTATCATTGTATTTGCTTTATTGTTTTTCACCTGATAAGCAACATTCTTACCAAAGAAGGTCTGATACACCATTGAATATATGTTCAAAACACAAAAAAAAAGATTCTTGAATATCTCATTTTTTTACTTTTTTTTAAATATTTTTCAGTTTTTTGTTCAAAAAAAAAAAAAAAAAGTCCGATACTGTCCAATACGGGCCAATATAATATACGACACCGTATTGTATCAGTTTTGGCCGCGCCAATATGCTCATTGATACCAATATTGAGAACCATACTTACGGTCGTACCAGTACCTCCAGATTCCAATATGAATGAGATGAACTTGTTTCGAGGCTTCTACCAAACAGGGCCTTAGTCATTCCAAAAAGGAACGCAAACCATTCAAATTCACAACTGGAACTTACATCCCGTTCTTTCTGCTGGTTTGGTGTTCCCCAAGGGTTTAATCCACCAGAAAAGCTAGGCAAGTTGAGACAAACAATTGATCTGATGCTGTAGAATAAAGACAGAAATGGTCAGTGGGATGCCTCCATTGTGGATATTGTGATCATGGTTAAAAGACTTGATGACTCGGACCAACTCGTCCAGTCTCTAGTGGAGTTGCGACTTGCCACTGTCAGGGGTGAATGAGCCCTTCTTGGCCGAGTCAGGGGTGACTCGTCCAGGTGACTTTTGGTGTCGAACTGGATCAGTCTAAGTCAGATTTGTGCAGGACTTGTTCATATCTTTAGATCATGATTGCAAGGTTCGTCAACAAATCAACACCAGAAATATTAGAGAAATGATGATATTCGTGAGAATCAGATTTCAAGCCTTTCTCCTCCCACAGCCCCACATGAATATACAGCACATGTGACAGAGATCCTCACTGTTCACCAGGTGGGCTCCACTGTGCATGTGCCATGTCCCAAAAATCAGACTGCTCAATTGAGCAGGTCGGCCACACAAGTACTAACAAATAGATGATTAAAAATAACTAACAAGTAGTGACGAAAGTAATGAAGCAGGGTGGGTAGCTAGTAGCATTTGGCTTTCAGTTGTAGAATGGGCGGTGAGCAAAGGCTGTGTGGGGCATGTGTAACATGGTGTGCCGTAAAGGCCGTTAAGTAAAGGTGACAGTGGCAACCCTTACACGTTATGGGGTCGTAATGGCCGTAACAGCCGTTATGGAAAAAATGAACTGTAATCACTGTTAACAGCCCATTACACCCCCTCTAAAGGCCGTAACAACACCATAATGGTCTGTTAAGAGGCAGATATAGGTTTTTCGAAAAAAGGATTCAACGTTATGGGGCAAACAAAGGTTTTACACTTTTACAGGTTTTTTTTCTAACTAAAAAAAAAATAGAGAGACCGTAAAGGCCGTTACAAGGGTCCGTATCGTAAAGGTAAAGGTGGTGGCCATTATGGTCACCGTTACCGTTACGGAATACCTTGATGCGTAATCCTTTCCTTTTAATTTTGTTTTGTTTGCGCTTTCGCTTTTTGTAGTTCTTTTGGCGCTATCTCAGCACCCCTTTAATGAAGTCTGTTGTCATCTTTCAAAAAAAAAAAGAAGAAGAAGAACTGACCAATGATCAATAGTCGCACGCCTTGGGCCACAGTATTGACATGGGAGTTTTTTTTTTTTTTTTTTTTAAATTGACATGGGAGCTGAAATGATAATAAGACTCAGCAGAGTTGGATAAAGTGGTGAAAGAAATGCATTATTTTTACCTGCGATGTAAGGGGAGATCCTCCCAATGACCGTGTCTTTTCATGATTTTAACCTTTGCAAGCTGTGCGATGTTCCTGTATAGGAATCAAACCATTCAAATTAATGATATGAACTTAAGAAAAGTAAGCAAGACATAACTAGAAAATCTGCAATAAGGTGCAAATTCTCGTGTGAATGTGTTGTATCAACAAATGGATTTATCACAATACATTCCCAATAAAGCATTTTGAAATTATCGATCTTGGTGCAGGATTAAATTTCATTAAAATCAGATGTGGAGGAATGCATTGATAATACATCCACTACTTGCATACCAACTGGAAAAATTGAATACTTTCTGATACATTGCCATGTCATGTTGCAAGCATTTTCACAGTATTGCCTGACAAATTCCAGGTAATATAGAAAGCTTTCCTATATTTTGAAACTTAGTTTGCATTCAAACATTCTGAAAATTACAGTGTTATTCATGTATGACGGAAAGATTTAAACACATCTATTTCACAGCAATTGTCAAAAAAATGTATATACTAGCAGAACTAATACAATACCATGTGCTGAAAGAAAAAGGGATTCACTGCTTTACTTGAAGCATGAACCTTTATACTGGAATCTACTGAACTTGCTTAACATGTTGAAGTACCTTTCTAATCTTATTCACTTTCAAGGACCTATGATCCATATGAATTCTTCATATTAAATGTGTGACCAAGTGGGCCCACCTATTATCACAGTGAACCACGGATAGGAGGGGTCCACTGAGGATTGCCCATTGCCTCATTATCACTTTGATCTGATGCTCACAAACATCCGATATAAGGGCCTGAAAAATGGATGTTGATTGTAAATCATTTTTACTTACCAGCCATTTCACAAGTTCATAATCGTATGGTTGTGATAATCCCATCATCGTTTCTTTTGGGTCATGTACAGCATATGGTGGATTCCTTCAATTCAAAAGTCTTTCTCGATCATAGGTGGAAGTCTTTTTTTTTTTTTTTCATAGGTGGAAGTCCTTTTTTTTTTTTTTTTTGAACGATTCCCCACATGGGAAGTCATACTGCAATAATATATATATATATATATATATATATATATATGGAAAAGGTACTATGCGCTCGACCTCATGGGAAGTTCCCATGAGGTCGAGTTGTGTGGGCCCCACTGTGATGTGTGATGTGCATCTACACCATGCATTTGGTGGGTCCCCTATTGGTTATGGGATATCCCAAAAATCAGCTGTATCCGGAACTCAAGTGGGTCATACCAACTGAAAGAGTGTAAAATCATGCCTACAACATCTAAAAGCACTTGTTGGGGCCCACCTGGGTTTTGGATACGGTTGAAACTTGGTGTGACCTCTTGTTTAAGTGGGACACGCACAATGGATGGTCTGGATTTCTCAACCACATCTCAGTCAATTCTATAAACGATCATAAAGGTATCAATGGGTGAATATCTGCTCTTTAACTGTTGTCTAGGGTGTGGCCCACCCAAGTCATGGATTGGCCTGCGTTTTAGGCACATGGCCCACCACGGAATGGTGCATCTAACTGATGATGTGGATGCCCATCACACATCACAGTGGGGCCCACACAGCTCGACCTCATGGGAAATTCCCATGAGGTCGAGCGCATAGTACCTTTTCCCATATATATATATATATATATATATATATATATATATATATATATATATATATATATATATATATATATACCTCACCAATTTTGAAAAAGATAAAGCAGCAGAAAGCTGAATTGGTTAAATAGTGATATCTAGAATTCTAACATATGTTTATAACTGTAATATGAAAAAAAAAAATTGTAAGACTAACATTATCATTTATTGAGTTACCTTGAAGAAGGATGAAAGAGAGAAGCACAAAACCATCCTTGTGTACATCCAAGCATAGCATAGGTACTCTGATTCAAGAAAATAGTTATTGGTTTTTTTTTTTTTTTCTTAAAGGAATTTCAATAACAGCAATTCACAAAAAATTCGGAACAAAGATGAACCCATTTATTCAGTATACTGCTTCCACCCATTAGTATAAGGTGATTGAAGATAGCAAGTGATTACTAGTGTTTTAAAGTTTAAATAGCTATGCTATATAGCGTGTAGCTTACACTACATAACGTATCTTAGCCTTAATGCTATATAGCTCATGAAAATAGCTTAAATCACTTGTAGCCTATGCTGCATGCTAATTTACATACGCTACATGCTACATGCTATGCAGATCACGTTACAAGTAATTTTTCACTACAACATTCAAAACAATTAATGTTTTCAATGATTTATTACATTTTTCTATTTTCAATAAAATTAGTTAATCTTTTCAATGCTTTTAGTAAAATAATATAAGTAACAGTATTAAATCAGTTTGGTTGCTCTTTCTTTACCTTTATACTTAATCCTTGACATTTCTTATTACTTTAGGTTGTGTTTGGTTGCACGAAATATCACAAAATTTTGTAAATTTCACTATTAATCAGCTTAATTTAGTGCAAAATATCATGAAATTGGTGCAACCGTGACTAAAAATCTAGAAGTAGCTTGTAGCTTACGTTGTACACTGTAGCTTACGCCTCATGCTTCAAAGGGGTGAACGCTATGTTACACAGTATTCACTATTCAAAACACTGGTGATTACAATGTCTGTCAAACAATGGCAGTAAATAGAAATTTTGATCATGAAACTTTTGTTGAGAGAAATTATGTGAAACTTCATGCACCCATATTTTTATGGAGGCACGTTAAATGTGAAAGGATTGGAAGCACCTCCACACAGTTTCTTTTCTTTTTTCTTTTTCTTTCGATGAATAACAAGATATCCATATGATATATAATGCAAGCAGCTTTGGACAATTTTTCTGCTGCAATTAGTTTCATAGGGTGTAAAACTTTGAATGTTCAAAGACATGGAAGACATTTTAAATGAAGTCAAGAGAATCTTAAGATTTGGAAAATGTGGCTGTTGTCAGTCATACTATTCAGATTTCACCTGCAATGGTTCGTCTTTTCAATTCCTTTATGCGAGTAGCCCGTTGGCACTTCTCCTCTTTGTGCATAGCCCACATGGAGCTTAGTAGTAGGAAGACAATGCAACGCCCACTGTAGTGATGGTATGAAATCCATAGTGTAAGCCTGTTATGCCGGCACATATTAGGATGTCAGCACAAAAAGAGGCAGATCTGAAACTCAAGTGTGGGCCACAACACAAGGAAACATGGAGATGTGGTGCCCACTGTTGAAACCATGATCGCCCTTCTCTCTCCACATGTACCCCGCACCTTTGCTACAATTTCTCCCATTTTGCCCCTTCTAATTCTCCTACTCTCTCTGCCATCCTCTCTGTGCATGCATTGCACATGCCACTTCCCCTATTTTCTTTTTCTTTTTCTTTTTTTAAAAGAAAACGGGGGATACAACTACCCATCATGACAACAGACAACAACAGAAAACAACTACCACAAAGCATGGCTTCCCTAACAAAACCTTGATTACCTAGATTAGAGAATCGGCTATAAAATTTGCTTCCCTAGGAGCTTGCATACGTCAAAAGGAAGTTCTTGTCCATCCATCATATACAATGTTCAAAATCTAAATGATCTGAATGAAATCTCTATGATTTATGCATGTGATGTTCAAAAAATGTATACAAACAGCATCTCTCCATTGACTAAATTAAAACAAACTGAATTCACCGCATGGTGCACTTCAATATCTTATATAAATGGATTGTTGGTCAAGTGCTGAACGGTTGCATTTTAAATGGCAAAGGTAGAGAAGCTTAACCCTGTGTTGATCAAAAGATCAATATTTCAGCTATTGTTGTTTGAACCATATCACCAGACATTGATATTTGTTTTAAGCCACCATGTTCCTGTTTCTGAGATTGCTGTCATCAACGTACTCGTGCTATTGATGTCAGTAACTAGGATCACAAAATCAAACACAAATGGAAAACTTGAATAATATCTGAATGGTTTAAGTGCGTATTTAATAGTTCAATTCTTCATATGTTTATAGAAATCTTATTGATGCATTAGAATAATGAGCCAAATGGCAAAGATAATTGTAAAAAGTGAGCATGCATTCCTCAAAAAACACAGCAGAAAATAAGGGGAAAGGTAAAACTTACCTGATTAACTAACTGGTTTTTGAATCTTTCCGGATGCAACTTCCGCTCAGAATGAAATGCATATGATACTTGTGCATCCATTCCTACACAAAGAGGCATCATTTTTTATGTCCTAAAACATCTGATAATATCGGATACTCATCTGTGTAAACATTTTCTTAGACCATTTTACTTTAGGAAGTAAGATCTGATCAAAAGAGATCAAATTGAATTAAATGATGCGAAAGAAAATCACCACGTCATTTCTAAAATCCCAAGTGACGTTAGCACAGCACTTCATATTTTGAAATTATTGTGCAACTTACATGTTGATGCAATAACAGTTACTAAGGACTTCCTATTCCATATGCTTTGGTTCTCTTAAACCAGAGGAAAAGAACAAGGTTTTTGATTCTATAGCAAGGAAAGCCAACTGTGTAGATTTCCATGCCAAGGGAAGTTCATACCCATGCTGAAGTAGTTCCAGAATCCTCCACGAAATGTGTGGTAACCTTCCTGATAAGAGACCACCAGGAAAATGCGTCAGTTAGGCAAATAATATACAGCAGAAATGTAGTTAGGCCACCATAGTATACAATGCATTTCCTCTCAGTGAAAACAAATAAGGAAATGACCATCTGCCAATAAACTTGTTTCGGAAAAATTAGAGATGCAATGTCTTCTGTTTGATAATGGGTAATTTCTACTAATCACTAAAGAAAATACAATTATAAGATAAATTGATTTAGAAATTCTTCTTGTTCTTTCATAAAGTTAAACATTTATAACCCAGAAAGGGCAAAAAACATTCACATTAAGAATCCTTGGCTGTTTCCTGTAATAAATGAGATAATCAGCTGAAAACTTGTAGACTACAGCCCATCGGATGGAACACATCAAAACTTTTTATGAGCATTTTGCTGGTTTTCTTCGTTAAGATCAGATCAACCCATATTACGTTTATTTTCATTGCATTACTGTCAATATCATTATCATTCCCTAGCAAGGTGTTCCGTAACGGTAACGGTGGCCATAACAGCCACCACCATTACCTTTATGATACAGGGGGCAACGGCCGTTACGGTCTCTTTTTGTTTTATTGGAAAAAAAATCTGAAAAACTTGTATCAGCCCCGTAATGGACCATTACGGGGCCGTAACACCTTTACGGGGGGCGTAATGGGCCGTTATGGGGGCCGTAACGGCCTTTACGGGTTATTTTTTCTGTAATGGCCGTTACGACCTTTACGACCCCGTAACGTGTAACGGTCACCACCATTACCTTTAGATAACGGCCTTTATGGCATACCATGTTCCCTAGAAACCCATGATTAGTTTGGTTTTAGAAACACTGCCAAAACCAAATTCAACCCAGAAATCTGTCTCTGAATGTTCAACTCTGTGTATCTAATCAACAGATGAACAGTCAGCTGAGTCAATATGAAATAATGAATAAAATCAACGGAAAAGTAACAAAAATCAATACAAGACAGACTAGGGACCTAAATGCTAGATTTTTTTCCCTCAAATTTAGAGCTTCAAGTTAGGAGCTGAGAAGATGAAACTCTAGACTTTTGGTTTGGTTTGTCATTTTGGCTTTAACTTGGGCAATGAAGAATGGTTGCTAGAAGAGAGAGAGAGAGTTGGTCTAGGGATACTTACGTTTAGAGATAACTGGAAGGATAACGAGAGTAATAGTGGTTCTTCTTTTACGTATTTTGGATGGATGAGTGCGAATTTTGATAGGAGGGTATAGGAATGAAAGAACACTAGATACATAGAGGTGGAGTAGGATAACACTACAAGGAGGGAAGAGCAAAGTAATTCAGCTATGTAATTTATATGAATGAGTGATCAGGAGAGGGTTCGGCAATGGGTGCTTAAAATTCCTAACCTCCCTCTCAAGCAGATGCCCAAATAGGCTTTTAGTTTCTACCTTTCTTAAACTCAGGTGGAGTACGAAATCAGCCATTTATGAGTCCAAGTACCAGCTTCTTTAGTAGGCTAACTTCAACAGTATCATGTAAAGGCTTTCCTTAACCAAAAAAGGAGAAGGAGAGAGAGAGAGAGAGAGAGAGAGAGAGAGAGAGAGAGAGAGAGAGAGAGAGAGAGAGAGAGAGAGAGTCATCCGTATCATTGAAAGATCACATGTTTAGTTCAAATTCAGTTCAGATGGACATCGTGGAAATAAAAATGGTGTTTCATGGAGAATGTTCTAATTACACCCAGAGACTGATAATATCCTTAATCAGAAATATAACCAAGAACCAATCGGATCATTGTGAGCAATAGAAGGCTGTCTTACCTGGTTCAGCGAGTCCGTGCTGGATACACGATGAAATGCATGCAAAGAATGCGGTAGTTCTAGAGGTGCGATTGGATCACATGAGCCTTCTTTGGGAGCTTTCATCCTCATGAGAATATGCCAGCTGGAGTACATTTGGTAAAAGAAAGAAATCAAGGATTAGAAAAAGGAAAAACCTTCATAAAAAAACATTGACAAAAGGTGCATGCACCAAGATGCACATTGTTTCCTGCTACTTTTTCCCATGCTAGTTGCTAGTGGTACCAGTTATTCAAAGTAAACGCTTAGATGCATGATTCAACAAACTCGTTATTGTTGGGGCCTAAAAAGTGATATACATGCAATCCGTCTATGGATCCATTGGTCGGTGATTCATGCACCTGCTTAACTCATAAATCGTATATATTCAACTCAATCATAAATCCTTCTAACTACACGTTTTACCATTTATATAGTAAAGACAATTATACCAGTTTATCTCACTCGACATGGCCTTCTTCTATCTCTTACGATTGGCAAAAGGTACGAGCCATTTAACGAAGACTACATGTTATTGACGGTATCGGACACTTTGGACCCATTTTCAGAGAGATAGATGGAGTCAAAATGAAATCATTTTAAATCCATTGCGTAGAGCATCAAAATAACTTTCTAACGAGTATAAGATCGCCTCAATCAGAGTTATAACAAAGAAGTTACAGTTGTTTTCGTAAAAGGTACACGCAAGACTCTAAAGGCACGTGCATGTCACTATTCATCCAGCGCACGTCACTATTCACTATTCATCCAACGCATGTCACTATTAACTATTCATCCAATACATGTCACTATTCATCCAGCGCATGCACTATTCACTATTCATCCAGCACATGTGCTACAGTGTCAGCATCGGTACATACGCAGGGGCCCTACCCAATACAAATGTGGGTCCCACTGAATACAAGCTTACGAACTTCAGAATTAGGTGGGGTCAGACACGTGGACATGCTCTTGAGCCCAAGAGTCCAGCGCATGTGGCCACTTCATCAAGTGGGGCCCACAGAGTGTTGAATTGAAAAAGGGCCCACTGCCTCCACCAGCGCATGTGCTACAGTGCTTCTACGGCCAAAATCAGAGTCGGGACAAATAGTGCCAGTGCATGTATATGCGCAAGACCAAAATGACAAATAGTGCCAGCGCATGTACATGCGCTGGACTCCACAAGTCCAGATTTTGCCTATAAATACCCCCTCACCCTTCATTTAGAGGAGGATTTGAAGAGAGATTCAGAGAGAGAGAGAGAGAGAGAGAGAGAGAGAGGCTTCTCCAGCGTGCGCTACAATACCACTGCTACAGTACAGGCGGAGGTTCCGTAGCGCGTCATGAGCACTCGGCAAAAGGCGGGGCGGTTGAGCAACTCAAGCAAACTGCCCTACCGTCACCGCTGCTACAGTACCTCTACTACAATACTTCCGCTACAATACATGCGCTACAGTTCTAGTGCATCTGCTACAGTACATGCGCTACAGTTCCAGCGCATTTGCTACAGTACTTTGCTACATTGTTAGCGCACCATGCTCGACTGCTCCTACAGCACCGCGACTGTCAGCGCACCATGCTCAACCACGCCTTTAGCACCGTGACTGCTCCTACAGCACCGCAACTATCAGCGCACCATGCTCGACCACGCCTTTAGCACTGTGTCTGCTCCTACAGCACCACAACTGTTAGTGCACCATGCTCGACTGCTCCTTTAGCACCGCGACTACTCCTACAGCACCGCGACTGTCAACGCACCATGCTCGAGGCTCCTGAAACATGCTCGACACTCTCAGATCATGCCCGAGGCTCCTAGAACATGCTCAAGGCTCCCAAAATATGCTCAAAGCTCTCGGAATATGCTCAACGCTTCCAGAACATGCTTGAAGCTCCCGGAACATGCTTAACGCTTCCAGAAGATGCTCAAAGCCTGCTCTTGGAACATGCTCGACACTCCCAAAACATGCTCGAAGCTCCCAGAACATGCTCGAGGCTCCCGGAACATGCTCGAAGCTCCCGGAACATGCTTGACACTCCTAGAACATGTTGAAGCTCCCGGAACATACTCGAGGCTTCCAGAAATGCTCAACACTTTCAGAACATGCTCGAGGCTCCCGGAGCATGCTCGAGGCTTCCAGAAATGCTTGACACTTCCAGAACATGCTCGAAGCTCCCGAAACATGCTCGAAGCTCTCACAACATGCTCGAGACCCGAGGAAGATGCACACGTACTATAAACACACCCTATAGGGACACCACGTGGGTACATCCTTTACTTACACGGTAAATACATACGTACATGACATGGACACACACACACACACACACACACGCACACACACACACCCACCTAGTATACGTACACCATGTTTACACATCATATGTTAATATGCCATGGATACTATTCTTATTCAGCATCTATACATGAATATTACTATACAGTCATATAATGGTCCTTGAATCGGGGCATAAACATGTCATAAAAGACTACGATCTACCACTATAAACATTACAGATCCACAGTTGAAACAATAATACAGTCAATACAAAGCTAACACTCAAAGGACGATTACCCTAGAACAGTCAATGTACTATCCATCAAGGACGGCCTCCGTTGGCTGAGCCGTTCAAGTTCACAGTTGCCGTCTAGTCTTCCCGGGGTTCCCATCTCAACGACGGGAGCAGGCCCAGTGTTACGCCACTCGACTATCGTTTGGCGGTCTCTCAGCTTGGACATCCGAAATGACATGGGACATAGACATTCGATCTACCAAAAGGACAGTCTTGTCCATACAAAACTTGACTTGACCCTCAGTGGTCCAAAATATATCAAAGACATAGTCCCCGCTAACATAGTCCTCGCCTTTTAATCAAGGGTTATTGATCATTTCGATGTAATTAAAGGCTCGTGCTGATCCACAGCCTAAAATGTAAAGGATCTAGAATCTCTGGAATAAAATAAAAAATCATCTTTGTGCCTTGTCTCTTGTGCATTTGTTTACATTGTTTGTGAATGCCTATGAATTCCTAATTATCCCAAGCAAAAGAATACAAAGAATGCGGATCAAACGGCCACCGAAATGTCTGTCGCATTTTAGTTTTAACAATTATGTACGTACATCCAGTGATCAAAATATCGATACTATCGGCCGAGATGTCGGCCGATATTATCGTTATCGGTGGTCAGCGATACGAAACCCACCAGAAAGTCATTGAAATAAAAAAAAAACAAAAAACAAAATTCTTTTTATCGTGCGATATTTCGCACGATATCACAGGATTTTTTGTGAAATCACCGATATATTGCACGATATAACACGATTTTAGGCCAAATCATCGATTTTTTTTTGCGGATTTCTCTCATCACTCACGGATCTACTGCAAACTCTGCCACATACTCACGGGTGGACTGTAGCCAAAATCCATTTCACAAATAATAAAAAGGAGGGAATGTCGGGAACGTAGAAAAATAAAAAAAATCTTCTGAAAGGAGTTTTCGGTACCTGATTTGCGTGATCGGAAGAAGAATTCGGTGGGCCACTCCATTGACAGCTACGTGTACTCCAATAAAACTTCGACTTTCCTTTTGTAGGCGTGATGGAAGGGGATTTCGACGACAAATCTCCACAAACCACGGAGATTTGGTGCGAGATGGAGAGATTTCAGGGTTCCGGCTTCCAGAACCCTCTCCCTTTCGAAATCCCCCTTGTATCCAGCGATTTGGGGGTTTATCCCCCAAAACTTTTGGTTCAATTCTTGTGCGGTACACTCTATCGTACCGAGTAGACTCTGTTGGGCCCACTGTGAATGTGTGTGGTTTATCCACGCCGTCCATCTGTTTTTCCAACACATTTTAGGGGTTGATCCTAAAATTGAAGCATATCTAAAGCTCAAGTGGACCATGACACAGGAAACAGTGGGAATAATATCACACATTTTCCACCGATAAACCCTTTGTAGGGCCCAAAGTGATGTTTTTTTGTCATCCAACCTGTTCATAATATCACACAGACATGGATGAAAGGAAAACACAAATATAAGCTTGATCTAATACTTCTGTGGCCCCTAAGAACTTTTCAAAGCTAGACGTTTAGTTCACACTTTTCCTGTGGTGTGGCCCACTTAAACTTTTGATATGATGAATTTTTTTGCCTTTAGGCCTAAAATTATCTTTTAAGATGTATGGACGAAGTGGATAAAATATTTAAAGTACAGTGGGCCCCACAAAGTTTACTCAATACGATTAGCGTATTGAGTTACTCACTACGCAGTCCGCTTCGGACGCAGATTTCCTGCAAGACCCTTGCACAGGGAAGTTCCTGCACTGCAAACTTAGGTGGGGCCCACAGAGATGTTTTTGATAGATCCACCCCGATCATTCGTTTTGTAAGATCATTGTCGGAGATGAGACCAAAACTGAGTCGGATCCAAGACTCAAGTGGGCCGAAAACGTGAGGATTGAACATCCACAGTTGAAATATTTGTGGAGCCACAGGAGTTTCGAATCAGGATAATATTTGTGTTTCCAGTTCATCCCAGTAGTAGTGACGTTATGAACGGTATGGATGTCATATAAACATCACTGTGGACCCCAGGGAGGTTTCAACGGCAGTAATTTACCCACCCATCTTTTCCTTTAGTTCGGCCCACTTGAGTCTTGGATCCGGTTCATTTTTGTTCTCATGTCCTAAAATGAGCTCCCAAAATGGATGGACGGGGTGGATTTATCAAAAAACATCACTGTGGGCCCCATGCCACGGTGCCCAGTGCAGGAACTTCCTGCACAAGGCTTTCGCAGGAAATTCGTGCCCGGTAACACCTAATTCGCTCCCACGGACGGACGGACGGTCCGTCGCGGGCTTTGTGGGGTCCACCTTGATTTTTTTTACCATCAAACCTATTATAAGGTCCTTTAGACCTGGATCAATTAAGAAAAACAATATCAGCTTGATCCGAAACTTCTGAAGCTCCCAAGAAGTTTTTAATGATGGCCGTTAAATTCCCACTTTGTGGTCCATTTAAGTCTTTGTTTTGCCTCATTTTTTGGTTAAAATCCTATAATCATCTGTAAATATAGATGGACGGTTTCGATAAAATATTTACATCATGGTAGGTCCCACAGAGCCTTGCCCGGACGGAGTTTGCTCCAAGCCGGGTAGTACGCAATCCGCTACTGTGGACGGAAATCTGATTGCCGGAGTAACTCCGCACGCTCTTATGTGCGGATTAAACTTAGTTGGTTGGGCCCACCTAGAACGTACGTGCTTTATCTATTCCGTCCATTTGTTTTTCCAGCTCATTTTAGTGGTTGAGCCCAAAATTTAAGCATATCCAAATCTCAAGTAGACCATGCCACGGGAAACAGTGGGAATAATGATTTCCACCGTTGAAACCTTCCCAGGCCCTACAGTGATGTTTATTTGTCATCCAACCTGTTCATAAGATCACATGGATATGAATGAAGGGAAAACACAAATATCAGCTTGATCCAAAACTTCTGTGTCCTCCGAGAACTTTTCAATGGTAGACATTCAGTTCACACATTTCTTGTGGTGTGGTCCACTTTAGATTTTGATATTCTTCATTTTTTGGCACCATACCTAAAATTTTCTTTTAAGATGGATGGACGGAGTGGATAAAATACATAAATCACTGTGGGCCCCAGCCTGCGGAGTTACTCAGGACGCAATCCGCTTCCCTGCAGACACAGTGCGAAAGCTTTTGGCAAGACGTTCCTGCTCTGGGAATCTAGGTGGGCCTATTGTGATGTTTGTGAGAAATCCACGCCGTCCATCTGTTTTGTGAGCTCATTTTAGAGTGTGAAACAAAAAATAAGCCAGATCCAATACTGAAGTGGGCCAAAAACGTGAGAATTGAATGGCCATAGTTGAAATGTCCGTTGGGCCACAAGTTTTGAATTAGGCTAATATTTGTTTTTTTAATTCATCCCAGTAGTAATGTAATTATGAACGGTATGGATTTACTATTCACCTTTTCAAATCTTGTGGCCCACTTGAGTCTTGGATCCGACTCAGTTCTGGTCGGACGTCCTAATGTGAGCTCTCACTGTTTATCATGTTGCAGTCTAATTAAGTGTCCACCAATAAGATGTTACAATTTTTTTCAACCAATCTAAATTTATTTATTTTTTTTTGTAAATAATTATAGTGGTTGCCATAATTCATTTGGTTCAATTTGAGTTCATATATGCCATGTGTACCATTGAATTGCATACTTGCTACTCGACGGTGCTCTATGGCCCCACCAAAATACATGTGTTTTATCCACACCATTTCAATCAGGTAAAACGGATGGGTGGCATGGATATACAACACATGCATCGAGGTGGGCCGTAAAAAGTTTTAACATAATATTCTTTTGCAGATAAAATATGTCCGAAGGAAGAGGGAGACAACCTGATATAGGATGGCGATACGGCCGAGCCATTCCCGATAATCGATATGGGAGTATATGTAATTTATGTGGCTATGTGTCAAGGAGTTGGGGGGGGGGGGGTAACCCGCTTAAAGGAGCATTTAGCGGGAGTATATCGCAATGTTGTGGATTGTCCTAAGTGTCCACAGGATGTACGAGCAGAGATGAGGGAGGTATTGAAAAAAATGTGAAGATAAAAAATGATCAACATACACGGG
This sequence comes from Liriodendron chinense, assembly GCA_003013855.2. Taxonomy (NCBI): domain Eukaryota; kingdom Viridiplantae; phylum Streptophyta; class Magnoliopsida; order Magnoliales; family Magnoliaceae; genus Liriodendron; species Liriodendron chinense. The sequence continues at coordinate 1,780,578 of PVNU02000607.1, read as the reverse complement.
AGAGGGAGATTAGGGAAGAGTTGGGGCCGCCACCATATGTAAGTGATGAAGATGTAGTAAATCTCGATGACGACGATGATCCTGATTATAGACGTGCAATCCAGGAGTCCCTACGGGATGGGTGGGAGAGAGATCAGGAGAGGAGATGGGATACGAGTAAGCTTAGATTTGAGGGGTCTACCCACGAGCGTGGTGGAGGTAGTAGAGCAGGGGGGAGTTCTAGAGGTGGTGGAGGGGAGGGGAGTAGGCAGGGAGGATTATGGGGTATGGGCAGGAGCGGTAACATGCGAGTGCCAGATATACCTTCAGATCCAAGGATGTACAAAGAGGCGAGAGGGACACAAAAGAAATTGAAGGAGATGTTTAGTAGAAGGGATGTGAAGAAGAAAGTTGGAAAGTTTATATCGAAGTTTTTTATCTACGATCACATTCCTGCGAATGTCGCAGCAAGTCCGCACTTCAAGAATATGATAAATGAAGTGCAGCGTGGGGGTGAGGGTGTGCAGTCGCCCACGCCCTTTGAGATCATGGGGAAGTATTTGGATGATGAACATGCAGAAATGAAGACATACGGGAAGTCATATAAGCAATCATGGGAGATGTACGGCTGCACTGTCATGTGTGATGTTTGGACTGGACCGACGAAGATGTCGATTATAAATTTTATGGTTTATTGCAAGGGACGGGGCGGTGTTCCTAAAATCTGTAGATGCGAGTAATAAGATTACATTTACAATGGGAGTGCATTGAGGATGTCAGGAGGAAAAAACTAATACACAATGTCATGGAGGATGTCAGGAGGAAGAACATTGTGCAGTTTGTTACGGACAATGGGAGTGCATTTGTGAAGGCGGGGAAGGATATTGAAGACAAGTATAATATGTACTGGACTCCCTGCGCCGCCCATTGCATCGATCTCATGCTGGAGGCGATTGGGGATAGGCCATCAGTGAAGACTGTTATCATTGACGCACAACTCATCACAAATTTCATATACAACCACACATGGGTATTAGCCGCAATACGCGAGAGGTGTAGTGGGGATATAGTGCGCCCTGTGGCTACGAGATTCGCCACAAATTATATCGCCTTAAGTAGACTCATCAAACACAAACAGGGGTTACGAGAGCTCTTCACCTCTCATGATTACGAAGAATGGAAAAAAAAAAAGGGAGGAGAGTAACCTGGAGAATCGAGGAGCTTGTGTTGAGGATGTCGTTCTGGGATCGCGTGCGCATTGTTTTGGGTATTCTAGAGCCGATTTATGTGGCGTTGAGGAAGGTGGACAATGAGACAAATCCGTCAATGGCGTCGTTATATCCGTCTATACAACTAATGAAAGAGGCCATCAAGGTTAAATCCCCCAACGCGTATAAGTGGGTCCATGAAATAATAGATGAACGTTGCGAAAGGACACTTTCTCACCCACTACATCAGGCTGGTAAGTACTTTTGCAGATTTTTTTGTTTATATGTGATAATGGACGAACGTTGTACTAATATGTAAATATTTTATTCATGCTGGTTTTCAGCGTATTTTCTGAATCCCAAATACCACTATAGCAAAAATCTCTACGAAGACAATTCATTGAAGAAGGTTGTACATGAGGTGTACAATCACTTATTCCCTGACTGTACAGGGAAAGGCACATTCGGTAGTGAGGTAAATATGTTCCACACTTACATTCTCCATATCTTCATCTCAACCATTTTATACTTACCCTTGTTGATATATGGAATCAATAGATTGTTAGATTCCGCGACGCGGTTGGAACGTTTGGGTGCCTCCCCGCGATGGAGTCGAGGAAAACCATGATGGCATGTGAGTTACTGTAGTAAACTTAATTTTCATATTATTTTGAAAATTTTAAAACTAATGAAAGAATTTTATAATACGTAGGTGAATGGTGGTCCATGTATGGGACTAACTACTGACTGCGAGGTTTTACAGCGACTGGCTGTCCGTGTGCTTGCGCAAACGATGTCCTCGTCACCCTATGAAAGAAATTGGAGCACATTCTCCCTCATCCACACAAATAAGCGCAACAAATTGGGGTACGATCGGCTTCAGAAGCTAGTGTATTGTCACTATAATATGAAGCTACGAGAGAGGCTGCTCCGATCCAAAGGAAGAAGAAAAGAACGGGAGGACCCACTGGACCTGATGACAGTTGGGCAACATCCATTTTTTTGGAAGAGGAAGACCCAATTTACCAGTGGGTTAGATCAGATGACTTAGATACTTTAGAAGGGCGACCGGAATCGCATGTTGCGACGGAGGCAGCGTCCCAAGGGATCGATGTTGATGCACGTGTGGAGCAGCAGAGATCTCCTGACGAGGCATTCGACCCATTGACGAGGAGTCCAGTGGGCAGTCCGCGACAGTCATTATCACGTGGGACACGTGGTGGAGAAACATTATCCGACACTGAGACAGAGAGTGATGCGGCAGGTGGATCCAATGATGGTAATGAGTCTAATGACAACGATAAGGGTGATGGTGACTCTAGCAGTAGTAGCGATGATGGTGATGATGGAGACGAAGATGGTGGCGATGAGGGTGAGAGTCAGCCTCAGAGGCCTCCGAGCCCTTTCACTGGGGAGGGAGATTTCGATCATGCCACACAGGACCTTGACCACGGTTCTCGTCCAGGAGGATCACGTCCCCATCTTATCTACAATAAGACATACGAGCGCCAGAGGCTAAACAAGAAAAAACAAACACAAAAGCTTTCTGATTTTGAGGAGGAGTTACTGGCAAAATGCATGAGGGACACAAGCGTTCGTGGGAAGCGAGGTGGCTCTAGTTCCAGTTCACGGACGAGGGAAGGAAGCTCGAGTTACAAGCCGCAACATGGATATGGATCACATACACAAGAGAGTAGCTCAAGTTCTATGCCGTAACATGGATACGCATATGGAGCTGGTGGATATGCGGGAAGCGATTCCAGTAGTTACGGATCATCATTTTTCGACTACGGTCAGGACCTCACTTCCGCATATGGGCAGGCATATGGGCAGCAATATGAATATGGAGGGCAATATGTATACCAAGTAACTCCATCTATACCCATCCCAGATCCATATCAGCCACAGACTATGGCTATTATACAGTACCCACGGATGGGCGTATTAGTTCAGTTCGAAGAGGATGAGTACCAACGTTATGTTAGGGAATATCTTAATTGGTATCATTCTACTATGACTTGGGTACAATATTGTCGATTTGTGGAGGAGCAGTATTCTTCCCAGCCACGTCGAGATAGAGATGATGATTACGAGCCACCGCGTAACTCTATGTGGGTCTAGGCCATAGCCAGTCACATCATTAATAGGTGTTTTTTTTTTTTTAATTTCTACTATGGATATCGCCTTTGAATGCATTGGTTGTGTTTTCATACATGTCTTGATACATTTATAAATGTTAAACATCATATTTGAATATGGTTGCCTTACTTCAATCAGACATCGCATAGCTTAGGACTCTATACAAAAGAAACCTATTTTGTGCACTTTTTTTTTTAGATGTTATGATTTAAAAGTGTGTATTAAGGTCTTTTTTAACGATACCTGAAGTTTCATTGAAAAATTCAACCATTTCCCCAATGTTTCCCCATGTCTCCCAAAAAGTCAGATAAATTACGCGATACAAACGATATATCCCGTGCGATAACCGATACGTATCTGTATCCCAAGGGTGCGATACATTGCGCGATACCGATATTTTGATCACTGCGTACATCGATGAAGTGGTGAAGTTTTTTCTTTGTTTTTTAATGTTCTCGATCCAATAAAAGAATTTTGTTGCGCATGCATAAAACCAAAAAGGACCACTTTGTAGGCAATACCAAATCACAGCATAAGTGAATTAAGGAGCGGCAAATCCTAAAACATGTCAGAAAGCCAAATATCTATTTTATCTCAAAAGCGGAGATCATTTACAATATAGTACCTGTCTATTTCCATCTCCTTTGCTTTCTTCACTTGATCCAGAAATGAAATCACTGAAAGACGATCTGTGCCGGGATTTTTCTTCCCCTGCAAAGGATATACAGAAATGCATCTTATACGTGTTATGGATACTACAAAATGATGCAAAATGAAGGATGTATGTCTTGTTTTTATTTTAATAAACATTTTCAGCACCCAGGATTAAGATGAATAACAATTTTTTCCTCGTCAGATGATGTGATGGACAACATATACTGGTTATATAGATTGCATAAAGAAAAAGAAAAAGAAAAAAAGGTGAAAACTCGATGTTTATTTGTATATGATTTGCGAATCTATTGGAGCAGGTATTGGTTAGAGCATTGGCAGATACCTAAAACTTAAGAAGCAGAGATGGGTTGATCAGAAGTATCAGAGCACAAATCCAAGGAATAAATACAATCTTTTCATATCAAATAAACATGATAAAACATTCACGAGTTGCAATATTAATACAAAAATCATTAAACTGAAGAAACACAGTGCATTCCTTATGCATTCATAATTACATGATAAATATCAAAAGAAGAAGAATCTCAGGTGATGTTTTCGAGTATGACAATCTGATGACACTGATTTTCTGTGAAGCAGATGAATCTCAGGTGATGTTTTTTAGTATGACAGTCTGCTGGTTCCAGGTGATCTCAGGTATGAAAATCAATATGTCCAAGACTGATTTTTTTGGGATTAATCTAGTCTCGGGATGCTCCCCTGCCTCTCCCTTCCATGCCGGAAGATTCTTCTTGCTGGTCGCTGTCACGTTTGGGGATGTTCACAGTGCGATCCTTCTACAAGTCTCTATCTGCGTCAACCTTCTCCTCCTCCTGTCACACCAGTTCCGTTTGGTTTTACGGAGTGCCGCCCAAGGTAGCTGCCTTTGGTTGGCTGGCTGGAAGGAAAAGAATTCTGTCTGTCGACAACTTGAGAAAGCGAGGCATGCAGATCCCGAATGTTTGCCTTCTCTGCCTCAAAGTAGAAGAGACAGTGGATCACCTAATGCTTCATTGTCCGTTCACGTCCGGTATTTGGTGGAGCATTCTCAGACTAGCTGGTGTATCCTGGGTCATGCCGAGTTTACTAGACGTTTTATTTTGCGGGTGGCATGCAGAGTCAGGTGGAGGTTTTGGCAAGAAAAAGTGGAGGACTATCCTTTTGGCAGTCATTTGGGCTATTTGGGCCGAATGCAACAACAAATGCTTTAGGAATAGATCCGCTTCGGCTGTGGGGATGTTCTCCAGAGTGTTAATCTTGTTTAGAGATTGGGCACTGTAGTTGCTATTTTGGGTTAGTTTGTAGGTTTTTTTTTTTTCGTTTTAGGCTGCTGGATAGCAGCTTTGTTGTTTTTTTTTTTTTTCTTTTCCTGTATTTTCTTTTTGTGTTTTTGTTTTTCTACAGCTCTCTGTTGTCCTCATTCTTCTCTCAATAAAGGTATCATATTTCCAGGAAAAAAAAAAAATCAAAAGAAGAAGAAGAAGAAGACCAAAAAGACAACTGATTCATGGCTATCGGATCAAAGCATCATACTGTATCAATCCAACACATTTATTCTTTGTTGAAACTTCCAATTTTTAAAGAGACAGATAATGACCTACCCAGCCAAACGAAAATGGAAGGTTGTTTCCAGTTCCCAAGGGAACTGTAGCAATTGGAGGTGGTTGAGTTAGTTTGAGATCACAGACTACTCCAAGCAGCCAACCTGCTGTACCATCACCACCTGCAACCTAATCAAATACATGAATATAAAATAAAAAAAATTATACCCCACTACGACTTAGAAGGACTTAGAAAGCAAAATTCAAGTATCCCATCACTGCAATTGAATATGAAAGTTCATAGGCCCATGATTCTTACAAAATTTACAAAAAGAAGAATATTCAAAAAGCAATAATCCATAACATAAAGTATCACCATAGTAGCAATGCAGGTCCAACTCACTATTATTCTCAATCTCTGCATTATTTCAGAAGCTAAATCATCACCACAGGCCTTAAGTTTCTCCAAATTTCCATAAAGCTTGGTTAGCACTTTATCAGGAGCATCTTCTCCCAAATCAAAGACCTGAAATTTACATTTGCCGGCATTATATCAACGTTCAAAATTTGTATAGCATCACTTGTAAAGCTAGCAGAATGATTGAGTTTTCGTCTGTTCAGGTACAATGTAACATGAGAGTAGAGATAGAACCCTCTTTGGTTTTTTGACGTAAAGAGCTGCTTCCTATCAGTTATTCTTGTGGAGTTATCCTTCTTCATTATGTGTGCAATTTCATGTGCTTACTGATAGTATGGCTGGATGGCCGTAGTTGTGGGGCCCCGGCCCTCCTTGTGTATAGTGTTTTTACTCTCATATGTAGGGGTATTTTTGTATTTTTCCAGATATATATAAGCTCTCTCTCCCCTTGTGAGTGGGTAGGGAAATTCATCTTCAATAGGCTATCACTTACAATATATCACGCTTGTTCTTTCATGGGTTTTCTAGATTCCTACAGCAGGTTTTCCTATGAAGTCCTTCCGTAGGCAAAAGAAAAGTACCTGGGTTTTATTGAGGAGACCACGATACGTTGTCAGCAAATCCCCACCCAGCTGACCACCGCTTTTGGAGTTGATGAACACTATCACAGGGCACTCTGGCTTATGAGAAATGGTATCGGCATCTGATCCTGGTACAAGTATGTAATCTGGTATATGGAACTGCTTTAAGGCCCGAACGCTCTCGGAATCATCCATCCCTTGGCCACAGCTGCATTGTTACATACAAAAATCATCTCATCATATTTGAAGGGCACAAAGTAACCAAAACTTCAATTCACAATCTCCCTGAGATGATCATTTTATACTTTTCATAGCAATTTCCTTAATTTATACATACAATTACTCGCCTGCACATAGCATTCATACAAATGAAAGTTGTGTATAAAAAGTCCTCTATTCCTTTTATTGGAACAAAAAACTTCCATTCATATCTAGGCAGTGTTTGGATGCAAAATTGAATATGATAATCAGTTCAATGTGGGAATGGCCAAATTGCAATTTAACCTAGTATTCAAATTGACAGTCTAAGGTCCAAGTTGTGGTAGGATCATTTCTCTTGATTATGAATTGTCCAAGATTCAACTCAGTCGAGCATGTCCAAAAGCAAGCTTAAGGTGTCAAGTGTCAACTGAATGAGAAATGCTACCGTTGTCTAATGCTTCATGGAATTTCATGAAGCACCAAACAGCACATTTCTGCAGCGCGCTTGACACATGGCTATGGTGATCATGGCCATTGAAACAGTACAGTAATAAGACTGGGGTAACCGTGTGATCAGGTCTGAGAAATGTATGCTTCACAAAAGGTTGAGAAGCAGGAGATGATCAACCGTCCACATTCGACACGTTATCTTGGTCAGATGGTTAAACCAATTTCTGGGCAATGTTCATCTATGGTGACCCACTAGATGAATGATCCTGATCTACATATAAATGGACAGGTGTAAGAACCATGTAGCACAAAAGCATCTCTCAAACTGAATTGGTTAACTTGTCCTCTTAATTGCATAACAACAGCCAGGGGGTCGATCAGGTGGGGCCCCACCATTACACTCCGCGGTCTGAAGATCAAGCCCATCTGGTCATGAGGTGGGCCACAAATGTAAGTTGAATGTTGACTTCTGGTAATTTTTTTTTTTTGTTCTTTTTTATTTTTCTAACCATCGATTCCTGTAGCCGACCCACAATTAGTTGGGAAGGCTATGATGATGATGATTTTTCTAACCATCCATTTTCAATTTTTCACATGTGGCCTACATGATGGCTGGTCGGCCCGATCTTGGGACCACATCATGAAATGTGGGGACCACCTGATAAATGGCACAGAGCTCGCAGGCAGGATGCACAATGAGATTCACATTCCTTAAGAACAATTACATTTCCTTCGCAGACTAACTCATAATCCAACCACAAGCTCTCAATTTCAAAGAATACATAACACAGATAGAAATGATCCAAATGAAATCAAGCCAAAGAACTCATCAGGTGGGCCACAATGTCTTGATCCTCTGTCCTAAAAATCAGGCCATTTCATACCTCAGGTGGGCCACACAGCATGCAAAACAAATGAACGGCCTAGAAAATTGTTCTAACGGTCAGTTTTACTCCGTACATCGTAGCCCACTTGAGAAGTGAAACGGCCGGATCTTCTGCTAATGGAAAGCTAAGATCTCTCACACGTATTCCAATCGTCACACCTGTACCTGAGGGTGGGATGGAATCCGGATCCTCTGTTGGCTGCAAACAGGGATTTCCTGTTTGCAACCTTTTTGTTGGTCCACGTCATCGCATAGGTTTTGCAACCACATCACATCCTCAGTGCAACCTCATCACACTGGCGTTATGGAGTGTGACGTGGACCAATAAAAAGGCTGCAAACAGGGATTTCCCGTTTTGCAGCGATCTGGACTCGGTGGAATAAGCAACCTCGAGAAATGACATTGTTCTGTTTCCACCAATCGAGAAAGAAGCAACAGAACCGATACGAATTCCAGATGACGCTGTTTGGATGAGAAATCTAAATAAAAAATAAAATTCCAGAAATTCCAATTCCTTCATCAAAACACAAACAAAAAAATCCACAAAAATCACAAAAAAGAAGAAGGAGAAATTTAAAAAGAAAAAGAAGAGCTTTTTGCATGTGCCTGAAAATCCTACCTTTTGAGGGGGAGAAAGAAGATCCGAATCAAATGACTTTTTCTCGAATGCTTTCTCCTTTAGATCTGAAATTGAATTTGCAGAGAGAGATTGACCTTTTCAGGAATTTTGAAAAAAACGTAGGGACGAAGCGAAAGGAATGGGGTCGATGTCTGAGCTCTTGCCAGGTGCGCCGAAAATGCTGCCGTCGCTTCTGTTAGCTTTCCGTCAAAACACAGAGACAGATAGGAAGGAGCGGACGCAGATTAGCTACTGACAGGTTGAGTAGCTATCTCGCTACTGAACTGACGTCACCAACTTCTGTGGACCCCACTGTGATGTATGTGTTGTATCCACACCGTCCATCCATTTGGAGAGAATATTTTATTGCATGATATAAAGATTGAGGCAAATACAAAGCTCAAGTGGACCTCACCAAATAAAACAGCGGGGATGATCTCCTACCATTAAAAACTTCTTGGGGCCGCAGAAGTTTTCGATCAAGCTGATATTTCTGTTTTCCCTTCTTCCATGCATGTGTGAACTTATGAACAGGTTGAATCTCAAATAAACATCATGATGAGCAGTACGAAGGTTTTAATAGCCTGGTCATTCTCCCCACTGTTTTCTTTGGTGGGGTCCACTTGAGATTTGAATCTGTCTCATTCTTTAGATCATTCAGTAGAATGATCTCTCCAAATGAATGGACGGTGTGGATACAACACATACATTACGGTGGGCCCAAAGAAGTTGGTGACGTCATTTCAGTAGCGAGATAGTTACTCAACCCGCCAGTAGGGGCTACGGATTTCGCACCTAGTCCACTCTGACTCCGTAGTGACCCCTCCACTACCCAGCTCAATACTGGTCGAAACTCGGTGGGCTCCAACATGATGTATTTGTTTATTTTATCCGGAAGCAGATTGCGGCGTAACATGATTTATTTATTTTGTCAACTCTTTCCATTTATTTTACCGGCTAATTTTAGGCTTGATTCAAAAAATAAATCATATACAAAGCTCAAGAAATCATATACAAAGCGATTTCCTTCCATCTATGTCTTTGTGATCTTATGAACAGGTTTGATGACAAATAAACATCACTATGGGCCCTATGAAAGTTTCAATGGTGGCGATCATTATTCCCACCGTTTCCAGTGGTATGGTCCACTTGAGCTTTGGATATATTGTAATTTTGAGCTCAATCACTCAAATGATATGGAAAAACGGATCTACAGCCTGGATAAAGCATATACATTCACACTGAGCACGTAATACGATTTCGTTTTATCCACGCCTTGCGTCCATTTTGACATCTCATTTTTAAGGAATTATCTCAAAAATGAGACAGATCCAAAGATCAAGTGGGCCATACCACATGAAACAGTGGGGATTGAATACTTACGGTGGAAAAATTCCCGTGGGCCACAAAAGTTTTTTTTTGATCAAACTGATTTTTATTTTTTCAATCATCCACTGCTTCCTGTAGTGTGGTCCACTTGAGATTTGGATATGCTTCATTTCTGGGCTCAAAATCTAAAATGATATCACAACATGAATGGACAGTAGGGATAAAACATATACATCATGGTGGGTCCACAGAGCTTTTCCAGCACCGAGCGCGGTACTGTAGGAGTAACTACCGAATCCGAGTCCTGTTTCTATCTAAGGACATGGGGTACGGGAATCTCGGGCTATGTGGGGCCCACCGTCATGTCAATATGAATGGGTGCGAATTAGGTGTTTTACCGCGGGAACAGCTTAGTGGGTGTTACCCTATCGTATGGCCCACATGGATAATATTTTGTATATCCACTCCGTTCATCCATATCTACAGCCCATTTTAGAATGAGGTTCCAAAAAATTATGAAGTTTCAAGTCTCAAATGGACCATACCAATAGAAACAGTGTGATTGAGTGCCCCACCATTAAAAATTCCAAAGAGCCTATCGTAAGGATTTTGTAATATTTATTTGTAATCCAAGCTCTTGATAATGTCAATAAGGTCTTGATGAAGGGAAAATATAAACATAAGATTGATTCAAAACTTTTGAGATCCACAAATCGTTTTTAATAGTTATACATCACTGTTTCTAGTAGTATGGTCTACCTAAGATTTTGATATTCTTAAGGTTTTGGATTATATACTAAAATGATATGAAAAAACTGATAGACGGAATAGATATATAAAAAATAAATCAATATGAGCCCTACATGGTAGGGGTAACACCCACTAAGCTGTTCCCGGGGTAACACCTATAACGCGCCCATGTGAATCAGTTCCGTCATCCGCAGCGCCAGCCTACGTTAGCGCATAATTACAAAAATAGGAATTATTAATAACTCAAGCACGCTACTGCGCTACACCACAAGGAACGGTGGGATTGGGGAAGCGGATTTGCGTAGCCAGTAACTCCGCACGCGTGCGGAGTAAACTCCGTGGGCCCCACCGTGATTTACTTATTTTATCCGCTCCGTCCATCCATCTTAACAGATAATTTTAGGTATGGTGACAAAAAACGAAGCATATCAAAATCTAAAGTAGACCACACCAAAGAAAAAGTGTGAACTAAATGTATACCATTGAAAAATTCTCAGGGCACACAGAAGTTTTGGATCAAGCTGATAATTGTGTTTTCCCGTCATGTGATCTTACGAACAAGTTAGATGACAAATAAACATATGAACAAGTTAGATGACAAATAAACATCACTGTGGGACCTGGGAAGGTTTCAACGGTGGAAATCATTATTCCGACTGTTTGCTAGGGCATGGTCCACTTGAGATTTGGATATGCTTAAATTTTGGGCTTAACCCTTAAAATGAGCTGGAAAAATATATAGACAGAATAGATAAAGCACGTACATTCTAGGTGGGGCCCAACAAAGTTCACTCCGGACGATGAGAGCTTGCAGAGTTACTCCGCACCAATTTGATTTCCGAGATTGGATGCCCACCATTGAAGAGTCCGGGCCTTTTCATTGGTCCACATCATCACAATGGACTCTGACCATATCACATCCTCAGTACAACCTGGACATTGACCAATTAAAAAGGGCACGAATTAGGTGTTACCTTGGGAACTATTAAGTGGGTGTTACCCCTACCTTATGGCCCACATGGATAATATTTTGTATATCCATTCTGTCCATTTGGTTCTAAAGCTCATTTTTAGGATGAGGTGCCAAAAATTATGCTGATCCAATTCTCAAGTGGACCTTACCACTACAAACAATGTGATTGAATGCCCCACCATTAAAATTTTCAAAGAGCCCATTGTAATGTTTTGGTAGTGTTTGTTTGCAATCCAAGCTCTTTATAATGTCAATAAGGTCTTGATGAAGTGCAAATATGAAGATCAAATTTATCCAAAACTTTTGTGGCCCACAAAATGTTTTTAATGGTTATTCACCACTGTTACTAGTGGTATGGTCCACCTTAGATTTGGATCTTCTTAGGGTTTGGGATCACAACCTAAAGTGAGATGAAAAAATAGATGGATGGCGTGGATAAACTACATCCAGATGGGCCCCACACGGTTAGGGTAACTCCCACTAAGCTGTTCCCGGGATAACACCTAACTGGCGCCAATTACAGAGGATCCGGATTCACCGTTGAAACCTCCTTGGGTCCACAAACGTTTTGCATCAGGCTAGTATTTGTATTTTTCCTTCATCCTGCTTGGAATCACTAACTATCATAGTCCCAAAAATGAAGCAGATACACATCTCAGGTGGACCACACCACAGGTAATAATGTTCACTGGAGGCCCACCATTAAAAGCTTCCCAAGGTCCCACGTAATGTTTGCTGACCATCCAACCTGCCACACAAACTTGATGAAGGGAATAAATAAATAAATATCTACTTGACCCAAAGCTTTTGTGGCCCACAAAAGGTTTTTAACGGTCAATGACCACTATTTCCTAAGTTGTGGTCCATCTGGGAATTTGTATCTGCTTCATTTTTTGGACCATGTCCTATGGAATGTGTCCCATCCACATTGCTGGTTCAGAGTAGCAACTAAGTTGCATCCTAAGTAACTGGTTGGATTGGATCGCATATAAAAATCAAAGGTGGGGATTGTGAAGGTTTCAATGGTGGGTTGTCCATCCCCACTGTTTCCACTTGTGTGGCCCACTTAGTCTATCTTTTTTTTCTTTTCTTTTTTTCTTTTTTTTTTTTTACTTCCTCTTATATAATAAAATGAGCTGCTGTAAAGGATGTAGGGAATAGATATAACACAAGCATCATGGTGGGCCACATATTACAAGAGTTTGTGATATGAAATAAAAGAATCATTTGACATTCTAAATAAGTTATTTTTAAGCCAAGTTGAAATTTGGGGAGTATTTTCGCCTGAAAATTTGATTTAAAATGGCTAACTTTAATCTATGAGCCCCACTGTGATGTATGGGACATATACATGATTTCCATCCATTTTACTAGGATATTTTAAGGGGGCTTGGACCAGGTACTACCCCCACCAAGATGCACGAGGAGATGGATGAGTATGTAGCACGTTATCATTGGCAGACATAGCGGGCCCCCCACCTCGATATTAGTGGGATGTGACGAGTCTGACCGCTCTGCGTCGACCCGAGGCGCGGAGCCCGCTACGTCGGCCAATGGTGACCCGCCACATACCCGTCCGTCTCCTCGTGCGTCCTTGTGGGGGTAGTACCTAATCCGAGCCCATTTTAAGGCATGAGCCTAAAAATGAGGCAGATCCAAAGCTCAAAAGGAGAGCAGATTGCAATGTCACATGGATATACCAGTGTTGAGGCTGTGTGGGGCTCATAGGGATGTCTGTGATAAATCCACTCTGTCCACCTATTTCAAAGATCACAAAAGGACAGGATTCTAAAAATCAGGCAGATCCAAAACTCATGTGGGCCACTCCAAACAAAATAGTTGGAATAGAAAGTCCACTGTTGAAACCTTCCTAGAGCTAGTCATGATGTATATATGTCATCCAAACCGTTCATAGGGTTATTTCCACTTAGATAAATTGTAGGCACAAATACCATCCTAATATAAAACTATTACCACCCCAGGCATTCAATCCACACTCTTACGTTTTACAACCCACATAAGTTTTGGATCTGCCTAATTTTTATACTCCTGTCTGAATGTAATCTTTAAAACCAGGTGGACGGAGTGGATTTGTCATAAACATCTTTGTGAACCCCACACAACCCTGGGCACACATATATCTCTATTCTCAGGGTCACAGGCAATCCGTTCCACTCAAGAGACCAACCATATAGGAAACAAAGGTCTTAAACATCCACCATTAAAAACTATTTCATGCTTGGGACTACATTGATGTTTATTTGTCATCTAACTTATCCATGAGTTCACACTGACATAAATAAGAGAAAACATAAATATCAGCTTAATTTGAAATTTTTTGAAGGGCAAAAAATGATTTTTAGGACATGTTTGATAGTTGAGAAATGAAAATAATTAAATGTAGTCAATGGAAAATATTACTTAACTTTTTATTTCCCTTAAAATGTGTGTTATCCCAAAATGCCTCCCATGGGTGCCATGCTATGTACAAAGTCCTAGGGCCCCACCATGGTATATGTGTTTTATCTGCATTATCCGTTCATTTTTCCAAATCATTTTAGGGCAACAGCCCAAAAATGAGGCAGATCCAAAGCTCAAGTAGCTCACAATAAGAATAATTACGTCTACCATTAAACCTATTATTATCTGTGGTATGGTCCACTTGATCTTTGGATCTATCTCATTTTAAGCTCATGTCCTATAATGATTTGAAATGATGAATGAGTGGTGTGGATATAACACATACATCATGGTGGGGTCCATGGAGTTTAAATTTGAAAAGAGGTTGAAATTTACATTTTTTTGAGGTAGAATTCAATCTCTCTCTCTCTCTCTCTCTCTCTCTCTCAAACGGGTGGTAAAAATCATCATATGATTTTACCACAATTTATTGTCATTTACCTCCAATCAAAAGGCCCTTATAATAGGTGTTCAAATCCCACCATTTCCTGTGGTGTTGTTCTTTGGATCTGCCTTAGTTTGAGCTTCTTCTTTTTTTTGTTAGTACACACACCCACTTATGCCCTGAAATCAACTGGCATAACAAATGGACAGCATGGATAAGCCACGTACATTAAAGTAGGGTCCCACATTTATTTTGCACCCTAAATGTAACTATTTATATAACTGAAATAAAAACAAACCATCCTTAATGAAAAAACTTAGTAGACACTTATTCTTAAAGTAAGACCATGGAATATTTATCATTTCAAATGTTCACCTGTTTGGATCATCAATTACAGTAATAATATTGTCATCATTAAGGGCCTGTTTGATTTTCCATGATACACGTAAATACGTGGTAAATGGTAAATATGTGGTGAAACACCTTGTTTGGAAATGGGTAAGTAATTCCACCTCGAAAATCGGTCCAAAAGTGTTGACTCAAACCTGTGGGCCCCACCATAATGTATATGATATATCAGCGCTGTTCATATGTTTTATTAGCACATTTTGAGGCATGAGCAAAAAAATGAGGCAAATCTAACACTCAAATGGCCCGTACGAAAGGAAACAGTGGTCTTACTTCGCCCACCGTTGAAAGTAATTTCTTTCATTGGGCCCTCATTGAGGTTTATTCATTATCTAACCAGTTCATATGGTCACACAGACATGGATAAAGGGAAAACATAAATTTCAGCTTGATCCAAATCTTTTTGGGCCCCCAAGAAGTTTTTAATGGTACGCGCTCGATTCCCACTGTTTCTTTTGGTGTGGTCCACTTGAGCTTTGGATCTGCCTCGCTTTTTGGTCCACGTCCTAAATTCAACTGGCATAACGAATGGGCGGTGTGGATAAGCCACATACATCACAGTGAGCCCCACATTTATTGTACAAATTTCTCGTTAGGAAAAGTAACCATCACTGTCTTCATGGGGAATGATGCAGTAATTACCTAGGTAAATAACCATTACCCATTTACATGGTAATTACAGTTGAGGGGAAAAATCAAACAGGCCCTAAGAGTTTGTCACTATCAAACCAAAGGGATGAAATTCAGATTTTCGGTAAAAGAAGTATGGAATCCAAACAGCCACTCGAAAATGTCAACATCAATAGGAATTGTAATCATAAATTTTTGGAATCATTCAACTGTCCAGGAATTTGTAATCATGGAATTATAAAAGCCAAACAGCCACTTACAAATGTTGTCAACGAAGGGTAAGTAGAAAAATGCTCTCCCTGCTCACCCTTGCTCAGGGGTTTTCGTGAGCACTAGTTTGAGAAGTGATCACACATGATGTGAGCCCAAAATCCGATCCGTCCGCATGATGCAACACCTCGAAAAACCTCTAATGCCCAACTTTAAACTTGATCCAAAACTTTGGTGGGCTATGGCAAAAGGAAATAGTTTCCTCCCTTGATTTTCCTCTCTCTGTGCTATAACCCACCAAAGTTTTGCATTAGGTTGAAATCTAGGCCATAGGTTTTTTTATGCGCTACATCACATAAACGACTTAGATTTGTACTCACATCACTTGTGATGAGTCCTTAAAAAATGCTCATGAGTTCCTTTGAGCACCGGGTTTACGGGAGAGTGGGACTAAGGATAAGTAATTGTCGGATTTGATTATAAATTGCCACACATGATTTAGACAATTTAATTTGTATTAATTATACGACACATGTACAATTCTAAGTAATCCCTCAGTGCCTACGTATCATCTATCACACTCTGTCTGAGTATTTAAGTTTTTCATCTGGACGATCAGAAAAGCTAAATGGTGAATCTCACCTGGCTAGAAAGCTCGGATTCCCTCTGTCTATAGGACCATTTTCAACCCTTCATTTTTTTCAAAATAAGAAGAGAAATAAATCAATGGTCCACATTCAATTGAGTCAGAAAAAGCCCCAGGATCTGTAGATAGGGTTACAAATATAGAAGAGTTTTTCAAACATGGCAATCCACGTGGGTATGCAACTGAGCAACGGTCTGGATTCCTAATCCCTGCGCCCCTTCTAACTTAAAAACCGGAGAATATTCTATAGTTCCTCTGCATCCGCAATCATGCCGGTGGACCCAATCACAAGAGCCGTGCAATTCATGAGCGCGAATTTGGTGAGAACCGGCGCGAAACACCGAATTCAGTGAGGCAGTGGCCTTGGGCCCACCTTCATGTATTTCGTATATATCCACTCCGTCCATCCATTTTTACAAATACTTTTAGACAATAAACCCAAAAATGAAGTAAATAAACATCTCAGGTGGACCACACCAAAGGAAACAGCGGTAATTGAACGCCCACCATCAGAAATTCCTGTGGGCCACAGAATTTCATGCTTATATTTGTGTTTTCCCTTCATCCAGTTCTGCTTGAACTTATCAACAAATTGGATGGAAAATAAATATTATGGTGGGCCTTAGGAAGTTTTTAATTGTAACCGTTCAATCACTACTGTTTTCTGTGGTGTGGTCCACCTGAAATTTGTATCTACATTTTTGGATTCGTGCCATAAGATGAACTTTCAAATGGATGGACAGCATGGATATACAACACGTACATCAAGGTGGGCTCCACAGTCACGGCCTCACCGAAGCTGGTGTTTCCCCGGCTACACCGAATCTGCTGTCGAAATTCATGGAAAGTGCATTCATGATGACTCGTAGAGTAAAGACGTCGGAAGTGCTGTCACGTGCAAATCATGGAAATAAGAAAGGAATTATAAGACGCCACGACTCGAGCTTGATACGCGGGTTGACACTTCTGATAAGCGGGCCACGTTTTTGGGTAATCGAGACCATTGAAATTTTCCATTGCAGCGTAGAGAAAGCAACCTCAAAAGGACAATAGTAGATTTTCAATTTATGGCCTACAAAATTACCTTGAAAAATAGACGGTTAAGAAGAAAAATAAACCATGGGCCACCTTACGAAGAAGAAATTTGATAAATTTAGGGTTTTCAATGGATACCCCGACCAGCCCGTTCCTAATTAGCCCGGTTAATGATTCTCTAGGACCCAATGCGTTGATAAACCCATTGATAATCTATAATCGCTTGTGAACCGTCCATATACATGGCTTCATGTGGCATAATGCGACACATGCTTGAGGTATGATTAGATCTTTAGCAATAAGGATTGGAAGTCCAGCTCGGTGGTGATCCCTCCAGTAACAACTACCAAGAGTCTGTGATGTAGACATTACCATCATGTATGTGTTTTATCCACTCTATTGGTCCATTTTACCAGCTCACTTTAGAGCGTGAGCTGAAAAATGAGGCACATATAAATCTCAGGTGGACCACACCACAGGAAACAGTGGTGATTAAATGCTCACCATTAAAAACTTCCTAAGGGCCACTGTAATGTTTATTTTCCATCGAGCCTGTTGATTAGGTTACATAGAGCTGATTGAAGTGAAAACACAAATATGATTACGTTACATAGAGCTGATTGAAGTGAAAACACAAATATGATCTTGATCAGAAATTTTGGGGGCACTCAAGAAGTTTTTAATGGTAGGCATTCAATCACCACCTTGTCCTATGGTGTGGTCCACCTGAGATTTGGACCTGTTTTAATTTTCAGCACATGCTCTAAAATAAGCTGGGAAATTGAATGGAAAACATGGATAAAATACATAAACCATAGTGGAGCTCAGGACTTCTCTGGCACCGATGGCTACCGGAGAGGTCAAATCCGACAGGCCAGATTATTTCACATCTGAGGTGGGTCATAGCATATGAAAAGAAATCTAGAAATGGGAAAAAAATATCACATCAATCTTCTTTACTCCACATTGCGTCTTGGATCAGGATAAATTTTGATAGCATGTCCTCAAATGAGTTAAAAAACAATTGTAGCCGTGGATTTCCCACCTGGAACTTAGGTGACCAGGGTGGGGCCCACCGTGATGTTTGTGAGAAATTCAGAAATCCACCCTGTCCATCCATTTTGTGAGCTCATTTTAGGATGGGAGACCAAAAATTAGCCGGGTCCAAGACTAAAGTGGGCCAAAAGCATGAGGATTAACCATACATAGTTGAAATATTTGTGGGGCATAGAAGTTATGAATCAGGCTAATATTTGTGTTTTCAGTTCATCCCAATAGGAATGCCATTATGAATGGTATGAATGGCATAAAAACATCATTGTGGACCCCAGAGAGGTTTCAACGATAGAAATTTCTCTACCCACATTTTCCTTTAGTGCGGCCCACTTGAGTCTTGGATCTTGTTAATTTTTTGTCGCATATTCTAAAATGAGCTCAAAAAACAAATGGATGGTGTACATTTCTCACAAACATCACAGTGGGCCACACCTAGATTTCCAGGGCAGGAAATCTACTTCCCCTAGAGTGAAAATTGTACTATTTTTACAACATCTCATGCATGTGCATGTTTATGGTTTGTATGCCCAAACAACCATGTAAACTTAGCAAACCTCCTTAAAGATTGATGGCTATAAAAATTCATCATCCACATTTTTGGGCTGCATTTGTTAGAATTGAAAATTGGTGCATGCAATGTGAAGGTCTCACTTGTATTTTAAAATGAAAACTTGCATAAGTAGGCTTTGCCTGGCAAATACCTAAATTGGCAATTCTTTACATTCAAAATATCCTGGATTCAAAATACTCCGGTTGTGTTTGGCACCCTAGATTTTGAATCCCTTGTAATTTAAAAGTAGCTATGCAGTTTACTTTTGTGGTATATTTGCCAAAGTTTGAGTTTAATTACTAAATCAACTTTAATATCTCTAATTAGTTTATATGTGTGATGTTTGACACAATGATTATAATAAGCCCATTGAAATATGTTTTGGCAAAAAAATGATGAAATTCCAAGTCTTGGATGGGCCACAAGCATAGGATCACAACTGATTGACTAACCAGTATTTTTTTACTATTGATTTATATGGCCAATGTTTGTTTGGACTACTAATATCATTTTATTGATGTAATTTTAGTAATGTGATTGATAATTTGATCGTTTTGGGATATCATTAGCAAGCTACATGTGCAATAAATTAATGACTAGTGACACATGTTACACATTGTTATAGGCAAAATAATGGAGATCAACTCAGCTATTAAGATTGTACACGGACGCCCATTCGACTCTCGAGATCATCTGATCGAGAGTCGCAGATCGGGTAAATATGGAAGTATCCATTGGACTCTCGAGGTCATCTGAGCGAGAGTCGTAGACTGGATAAGCGCGGGACACCCACTCGACTCTCGAGATCATATGCTCGAGAGTCGCAGAATGAGTAAGTGCGGGACGCCCATTCGACTCTCGAGATAAGCTGATCGAGAGTCGCAGATGGACAAATACGGAGCATCTATTCGCAAGGCATCGAGTTCCCATAGCCGATAGTCAGATAAAGCAAAGCAGAAATTCTCTTCTCGATCTGCGAGCAGACCTTCTCACGAGTCAGTGAAAAGGATTACATCCGAATGAGCGAGCACTAGGACTCGCGTCCATATTCCAACATACGAACAGCTTTTTCTGTGGCGACACCCCTTAAGCCTTCAGTACCAGCATCCGATTCCCATCAAGCAGCTTGTCCAATCCCTCTGCGACACCAAGCAGGGCTACACCTAGTTCGGTGGTTTCTGCCCCGTCGGCGTCTCCTTCCTTTTCGTTGGCTATGACTCCAACTACGGTCTCCAGCTCTACATGAGCAATCAGCGTTACTACTACGCCTACCAGCAGCCCGGATAGGTCGATTTTGGGATCTTCTCTGATGGTTCCGAATCTCAAGGGATTGCCATCAAGAAACGTGATTGCCAAAATAAGTCATTGGGTTAGATCTCGCCTTTAAGGATAAGGATCTTAACCTAGGAAATCAGCGGGATCTCAGTATCGTACACGAAATCAGCGGGATTTCGATGTCTTACGTAACAGATTGGATCGCTTCAGATCTATATAAAGGGATGACTCCATTAAAGAAAAAGGTACACACAATATTCAATCTCTGGCCTGTTTTTGCCTGGTTATTCGTCTTCTTGCTTCGGCCTGACTTAAGCATCGGAGGGCTAACGGCTGGACACCAGCCACCCTTAGTTGCTTTCTGTCTTCTTTCAGGTCCGGCGGAGGAAGGTATCTGTTGGAGAGAAGGTGAACGTCCGGAGGATCCAGTTACAAAATCTGACGTTAACACACATGCGACTTCATGCTTTTAAAAATGAGCAAAAAATGAAGAGGATTTGTAATCCAAGCAAAATGGGTATTACAAAACTCACCACAAGTGAGGATTTGAAATTTTCTAGATTGAATTCGGAATACCCTTTAATCTACAGCATGAAACGACCGATGGATTCAGAATAACTTCAAACACCCTCCATTCCCCCCAAATTCGCAGTGCCAAACAATCGATACCTCTATGTTAAAAGACTCTTATATTTTGGAAGATTGACAAAAATGTCCGTGATATATTTGTTTTTAAAGGAAAAAAGAAAACTTGTTTGTATAAAAACATTTTAGGGAGATTTAAAAAATAAAGATTAGTGGTCACCATCCATTGACCACCAATTGAGTAATATGTGAAAAATGTTTTGTAGAAATGAATTACTTTATATGGAGATTATTTGAAAAGAAAGGAATTAAGAGGCATATAATAACATTCACTCACTTGTCCGTTTCCTATGTACATTAGTACTGATGCATATAAAAAATATATAAATTTTAGTTGAAGTTGTCTATTTAACTTAATCCATATATGAGGTCTTAAGTTCAACTAGTTCAACCACAAGTTATGGTTCACCCATCGGGTAACTTCCAACTTGTTATGTGCATGCCAGATGCAACCTGCTTAATAATTGGGCCCCATAATGAGTATCACCTTATATAAAAATCGGCAATATCCACTCATCATGTGGACCACGCTTGTTGTAAGTGGCCACACATCGTTAGGGTGTGGCTAACTTGATAAGTAAATATAGCTAATTTTTCCTTGAGATGATTCTCATGGTGGGCTAACCTTATAATGGAAGGCTGGCCAAGTTGAATGCCGCATGTGGTTAATAAATTAGAAATTATTAGTTGGGTGGACGGTAACATGTGGTTTGAAACTTTAACACACTCTCTCTCCTTCTAGACATATATGTATATGCATAGAGAGAGACCTAACTCATGCCTCAGCAGTGGGCAGAGTGGGTTTTAACACTGAGGTCATGGGTTTGAGTGTGCAAGTAAAGGTAAAATATCATTTAGAACTGTCCATCAAACTATTCCTACTATGGGTTTAAAATCCCATCCATCCAAACGAAGGCCTTCCAAAGACGGTAAAACCGAGACCATTCAACGATCATTCATTAGTGTGTCAAAGTGAAAATAGTTTTAGATGAGGTTGCCTAATGCATTATATTTATGATACATACTATATCCATGACATGGACCACCATATTAACGGCCTCGATTAGTAAATCATCATGCCTAGTGTACTGGAGAGATGGATCTACCCTAGTCCGTGTGGCCTCATTTATCGATTGGATCGTGCGGTAGATCAGTTATTGTGGGGCCCACCATGATGCATGTGTTTTATATCCACACTGTCCATCCATTTTCCAGCTCCTTTTAGGTATGATACAAAAAATGAAGTAGATCCAAATCTCAGGTGGACCATATCAAGGAAGCACTGATTATTAAACGCCCACCATTAAAAACCTCCCATGGCCCAAAGTAATGTTTATTTGTCATCCAACCTGTTGATAAGGTCACACAGATATGAATGAAGAGAAAAACACAATATCAGCTTAATCCAAAACTATTGTGACCTCAAGAAGTTTTTAATGGTATGAGTTCAATTACCACTTTTTCTTATAGTGTGGTCCACCTAGATTTGGATCTATTTCATTTTTTGGATCAAGCCCTAAAATGAGCTGGAAAAATGGATGGACGGAGAGGATATAAAACACATACATCACAGTGTGTCCCATAGTCAAGGATCCCCTGAGCTTGGTGGTTCTCCAGATCCACCGAATTCGAGCCATCGATCAACTCCACCTATAAATTGGTTCACATGAGAAAGTCCCGTCCCTTACTTTTCTGTGGTTCATACCATTGCAAATTTGACTGTTGACTACTTTTGTTTTCCACCGTCAATTTATTGGCTACAGATCGGATAATAAAAATCCTTAATAGTTGTGATTTTTCTAGCGTAAGCCATCTATGATAGGTCCTTACATATGGACGGACTCGATTATCAAGTTTTCTGGTGACGTATACTGTAGAGAGATGTACCTGCCACATTCCCCAATAACTAGGCTACAAGCGGGTTGCTTGTGACCCTGGGGGGCCCACAGGATGTCAGTGACAAATAGGGGTGTCAATGGGCTGTGTTAGGGGCCAAGCTCTGTCCAAGCCTGGCCCGCTTATCTCAACTTATGCCCAAACCCGGCTTGGACTCGTGACGGGCCACAATAGTCTACTCCAAGTCTGGCCCAAGATACAAATGCAGGATCCGACTTGACCCCGCCTTTCGCATGAAGAGAAATTATCATTTAATCCGATGCTTTTCCACATTTAAAAAAAAAAAATCAACGCTATAGAAAATAAAAAGAGTCATAGGAGGGAGATGGATTTTTAGGAAAAATTTGTATAAAATTTAAATTTTGAAAAGAGGAAAAATATTTTAATTTAAATTTTAAATTAAAATATATATTTGGGTTGGGCCGGGTTGTTGGGCCTTTGATCAGACTAGCCCAAGCCTGGCCCGTTTGAAAAAAGGGCATATACTTTTGGCCTGAACCCGACCTGCGGGCCTAATACTCTAGTCCAAGCCCAGCTCAATGTGGGCCAGGCCCGAGCCTGTCGGGCTAACCCAGTCCATTGACAGCCCTGGTGACAAATCAACTCGGTCGGTCTATTTTGCAAGACCATAATAAGATAAGAATCTAAAAATTAGGCAGATCCAAAACTCACGTGGACCATACCATATGAAACAGTGGGGATTGAACGCCAGGGGTGAAAGAAGTTTTATATTAGGATGATATTTGTTCCTACACTTTATCTGAGTGGTAATAACCCCATGAACCGTTTGGATGGCATATAAATATCATGGTCAGATCTTGAAAAGGTTTCAATGGTGCACATTTCCATTCCTACTACCTGATTTTTACAATCTTGTTCTATTGTGGTCTTTCAAAACAGATGGATGGAGTGGATTATCCCCTGCACAAGCATATTATCAATCACCGGGTGCAGTGAGGCATGGGTAACTGCAGCTCACCTAGATGTATGTGTTGTATATCCATGCCGTCCATACATTAATTTTACAGATTATTTTATAGCAATATCCAAAAAACGAGGCATATACAAATTTCAGGTGGGCCACACCATAGGGAAGCAGTGAAGATTGAATGGCCACCATTAAAAAATTCCTTGCACCCACTATAATGTTTATTTGCCATCAAACCTGTTGATAAGGTCACATATACTTGGACGAAGGGAAAAGAAAAATATCATCTTGATCGAAAACTTTTGTGGCCCACAAGAAGTTTTTAATAGTGGCTGTTCAATCACCAATGTTTCCTATAGTGTGGTCCACTTGAGATTTGTATCTGCCTCATTTTTTGGAACTGTGCACTAAAATAATCTGAAAAAAACGAATGTACAATGAAGATCTACAACACATAAATTGAGGTGGGCCATGGTAAGGGCCTCACCCACTAAGATGTTGCCATTCCTTAGCGCTCGGGAGCAGGACTTTAACTACAATAGCCCTTAGGTGAGGCTATTTTTACAAGAAGTACAATTTCTCATGAGGCTCATCTTTTTTAGCCTTATCACGAGAAAATGCCCTCTGACCATCGTAAGTCCACAAAGAGGCATAAGCCCCTCTTGGGCATTACAAAGAGGCTCCATCATAGCCTCCACCATGATGCATATGTTACATCCATGCTATCCATCCATTTGGAGAGACCATTCTAAGGGATGAGCCAAAGAATGAAGCAGATCCAAAGCTTAAGTGGACCTAACTAAAGAAAATAGTGGGGATTGATGCCATATTGTTAAGATCTTCCTTGGCCCATCATGATGTTTCTATGCCACCAAACCTACCGAAACGGGAGATTTTTGGAACCACCATGGGCTCCCAATCTGTTGGATGGAGCGAATCTTCCATGTGGGACCCATCCAACATTTTACTACCAACAATATATATATATATACACACACACACAAACAGTGTCCAAAGGACGCTGCTGCCCAGCAACGTTCTGGCGGAAAGCCCTTTTTAGGTGTGAACAGGGTTGCACTCGTGGGACCCACCTTGATGTTTGGGTTTAATCCACATCGTCCATCTATTTCCCAAGCTTATCTTAGTCCATGGTCCTAAATATGTGTGTACACAGATTTTAAGTGGGTCACACCGTAGAAAATAATTGGAGATAGTGGCGTCCACCATTGAAACTTTCCTATGGCCCACCTTGATGTTTATTTGACGTCCAACCTGGTAAGAGGTCATTTGTCACCTCTCTTTGCCCATGCGTGACCAGGATGAAGAGAAAACATAGATATCAGCATGATCTAAAACCTCTCGTGGCCAAACGTGTGGATACTGCAGGCAGCGTGCTTGTGCACGCTGTCCAGTAGATGCCCACCTTGTGGGCCCACCTACCCACCTTGATGTAGGTATTTTATCCATGGTATGCATCCATATTATCAATTCATTTCTGCACATGAGACCCAAAATGAGAATGATTAAAAGCTCTAGTGGACCCCACCATAGGGAACAACAGTGATTGAACTCCCACTATAGAAACCTCCTGTGGGGCCCACCGTGATAGATATTTGCCGTCTACCTTGCCAATAAGGTCATTGAACTAGGACTTGGGTAGGGCCCACAAATGAGGTAGATCTAAAAATTTAAGTGGACCCCGTTGCCAAGGAGGAATCCACAGTGCTTAGGGGGAACCCACAGTGCTCAGGGGAACTACAGTGCTCAAGAGGAATTCATAGTGCTCAGGGGGAATCCACAATGCTCAAGAGAACTACAATGCTCAGGAGGAATCCATAGTGCTTAAGGGAACCACAGTGCTCAGGGGGAATCCACGGTGCTTGGGGGGGGAATCCATGGTGCTCAGGGGGAATCCTGAGTGCTCAAGGGGAATACACAGTGCCCAAGGAGAACCTCATAGTACAACAAGCCCCACTATGATGTTTCTTTACCATCAAACCTTGATTGCTCAGGGGGAATCCACAATACTTAAGGGGAACCCATAGTGCTCAAGGGGAATCTAGCAATGCTCAGGGGGATTCCCCTGCTTCCTCCTGGGCACTACGGGTTCCCCCCTGAGCACTGTGGTTCCCTGAAAAAGTTTAGATGACAAATAAGATGACTTGGATATACAAATAAACATGGTGGGGTCCACAGCAGGCCCGACAGACAAGTTAAATGGCAAATAAGCATTGCAGTTGACCCTTGGAATGGATTCCTCCTGGCACTACGGGTTCCCCCTAAGTACTGTGGTTCCCTGGAAAAGTTTAAATGACAAATAGGATGACCTGGATATATAAATAAACATGGTGGGGTCCACAGCAGGCCCTACAGACAAGTTAAATGACAAATAAGCATTGCAGTTGACCCTTGGAATGGATTCCCCCTGGCACTACGAGTTCCCCTGAGCATTGTGGGTCCTCGGAAAAGTTTGGATGACAAATAGGATGACCTTGATATACAAATAAACATGGTGGGGTCTACAGCAGGCCCTACAGACAAGTTAGATGGCAAATAAGCATTGCAGTTGGCCCTTCGAAATTTACAATGGTAGGTGCTCAATCACCACTATTTCCTTTGGATGTGGCCCATCCATGATTAGATCAGTGCCATCTTTTAGCCTTATGGCCTATAAAGATATGGAAAAATAAATGGGCGGCATGGATAAAACAAATACATCATGGTGGGACCCATAGGGTGGGCCACTTGATGGACAGTGTGGAGCCCACTTGGGTCACAAAAGTTTTGGATAAAGCTGAAATTTTTGTTCTCCCTTCACCCAGACCTGTGCCACAGGTCTAGGTGGCAAATAAACATCACAATGAGTCTTAGGAAGGCTTCAACGATGGGCATCATTGTCCCCATTGTTTGGTGTGGTCTGGCCCACCTGAGATCTATATCTGGTTCATTTTTGGGCCCATGCCCTATGACAAAATGGATCGGTAGCTTGGATACCACACATACATCAAGGTGGGCCCCACGACAGTAGGCCACCCTCTGAATCATGGTAAAACGGATGGACAGCATGGTAAAACATATACATTACAGTGGGCACTACTACTCATGCGTCCTTACTGGACCTTGGGTGTGAGCCACATGCCTTGATCTGCCTCACATTGGGTGGCCCCCCAGTGGGTCCCATTGACACACGACGCCTGAGTGGGTCCCACATCGGTGGATGACAAATAAACATCAAGGCGGGCCTGGAAAAGTTTCAATAGTGGACATCTCTGTCCCAACTGTTTGTTGTGGTATGATCCGCCTGAGATCTATATTTGGCTCAAAATGGGGCCCAAATCCTAAAATGATTTGGAAAAAAGGATGGACGACATGGATTAAACATATACAACATGGTGGGTCCCATGAGTGGACAACCTATCCACACCCACGAGGGCTTCCGCCACCTCGTGGACGCACGTAGTGCAGAAGATGAGAGGGGCATTTTGGACCTAGATTGCACATCATGGGGCTATTGCAGTAAAAATCCCCTCGGAAGCCAATTAGCTAAGATCCCGGTCTCACTTAAGAACATTATACAAAAAATGAAGTGATGTACCATACCAAAGTGAGCAATGATCATAATAAGCCCATTGAAATATGTTTTGGCAAAAAAAAAAGATGAAATTCCAAGTCTTTGATGGGCCACAAGAATAGGATCACAATTGATCGGCTAACCAATATTTTTTTACTATTAATTTATATGGCCAATGTTTGTTTGGACTACTTAGATCATTTTAATGATGTAATTTTAGTAATGTGATTGATAATTTGATTGTTTTGGGATATCATCAGCAAGCCACATGTGCAATAAATTAATAGACTCGTGACACATGTTACACATGCGACTCTCATGCTTTTAAAAATGAGCAAAAAATGAAGAGGATTTGTAATCCAAGCGAAAGGGGGATTACAAAACTCACCACAAGTGAGGATTTGAAATTTTCTAGATTGAATTCAGAATACCCTTTAATCTACACCGCCAAACAGCCGATGGATTCAAAATACCTTCAAACACCCTCCATTCCCCCCAAATCCACAGTGCCAAACAATCCATACCTTTATGTTAAAAGACTCTTATATTTTGGAAGATAGACAAAAATGTTCATGATATATTTTTTTTAAAGGAAAAAAGAAAACTTGTTTGAATAAAAACATTTTGGGGAGATTTAAAAAATAAAGATTAGTGGTCACCATCCATTGACCACCAATTGAGTAATATGTGAAAAATGTTTTGTAGAAATGAATTACTTTATATGGAGATTATTTGAAAAGAAAGGAATTAAGAGGCATATAATAACATTCACTCACTTGTCCGTTTCCTATGTACATTAGTACTGATGCATATAAAAAATATATAAATTTTAGTTGAAGTTGTCTATTTAACTTAATCCATATATGAGGTCTTTAAGTTCAACTAGTTCAACCACAAGTTATGGTTCACCCATCGGGTAACTTCCAACTTGTCATGTGCATGCCAGATGCAACCTGCTTAATAATTGGGCCCCATAATGAGTATTGCCTTATACAAGAATCCGCTATAACCAATAATCATGTGGACCACACTTGTTGTAAGTGGCCACGCATTGTTAGGGTGTGGCTAACTTGATAAGTAAATATGGCTAATTTTTCCTTGAGATGATTCTCATAGTGGGCTAACCTAATAATAATGGAAGGCTGGCCAAGTCAAGTGCCGCATGTGGTTAATAAACTAGAAATTATTAGTTGGGTGGACAGTAACATGTGTTTGAAGCTTTAACACACTCTCTCCTTCTAGACATATATGTATATGTATAAAGAGAGACGTAACCCATGGCTCAGCAGAGTGGGTTTTAACACTGAGGTCATGGGTTTGAATGTGCAAGTAAAGGTAAAATATCGTTTAGAACCGTCCATCAAATTATTCCTACCATGGATGGAAAAGGGTTTAAAATCCCATCCATCCAAACGGACGCCTTCCAAAGATGGTAAAACCGAGACCATTCAACGATCATTCATTAGTGTCAAAGTGAAAATAGTTTTAGATGAGGTTGCCTAATGCATTATATTTATGATACATACTATATCCATGACATGGACCGCCATATTAATGGCCTCCATTAGTAAATCATCATGCCTAGTGTACTGGAGAGATGGATCTACCCTAGTCCGTGTGGCCTCATTTATCGATTGGACGGCGGTCGATCAGTTATTGTGGGGCCCACCATGATGCATGTGTTTTATATCCACACTGTCCATCCTTTTTCCAGCTCCTTTTAGGTATGATACAAAAAATGAAGTAGATCCAAATCTCAGGTGGACCATATCAAGGAAGCACTGATTATTAAACGCCCACCATTAAAAACCTCCCATGGCCCAAAGTAATGTTTATTTGTCATCCAACCTGTTGATAAGGTCACACAGATATGAATGAAGAGAAAAACACAAATATCAGCTTGATCCAAAACTATTGTGACCTCAAGAAGTTTTTAATGGTATGAGTTCAATTACCACTTTTTCTTATAGTGTGGTCCACCTAGATTTGGATCTATTTCATTTTTTGGATCAAGCCCTAAAATGAGCTGGAAAAATGGATGGATGGCGAGGATATAAAACACATACGTCACTGTGGGTCCCACAGTCAAGGATCCCCTGAGCTTGGTGGTTCTCCAGATCCACCGAATTCGAGCCATCGATCAGCTCCACGTGAGAAAGTCCCATCCCTTACTTTTCTTTGGTCCATACCATTGCAAATTTGACTGTTAACTACTTTTGTTTTCCACCGTCAATTTATTGGCTACAGATCGGATAATAAAAATCCTTAATAGTAGTGATTTTTCTAGCGTAAGCCATCTATGATAGGTCCTTCCATATGGACGGACTCGATAATCAGGTTTTCTGGTCACGTATACTGTAGAGAGATGTACCTGCCATATTCCCCCATAACTCGGCTTGAAGCGGATTGCTTGTGACCCTGGAGGGCCCACAGGACGTCAGTGACAAAATAGGGGTTTCAATGGGCTGTGTTAGCGCCGGGCCAAGCTCTGTCCAAGCCTGGCCCGCTTATCTCAACTTATGCTCAAACCTAGCATGGACTCGTGATGGGGGCACAACAATCTAGTCCAAGTCCAACCCAAGATACAAATGCAGGATCCTGCCTGACCCCGGCCTTACGCATGAAGAGAAACTATCGTTTAATCCAGTGCTTTTCCATATATATATAAAAAAAAAACATCAACATTATGGAAAATAAAAAGAGTTATAGGAAGGAGATGGAATTTTATGAAAAATCGTGTAAAATTTAAATTATGAAAGGAAGAAAAATATTTTAATTTAAATTTTAAATTAAAAAATATATTTGGGTCGGTCTGAGTTGTTGGGCTTTTGAACAGACTAGTCTAAACTCGGCCCGTTTAAAAACGGGCTTATACTTTAGGCCTGAACCCAACCCGTGGGCTTGATACTCTAGTCCAAGCCTAGCCCAATGCAGGTCAGGCCCGAAAGCCCGTTGGACCAACCCGGTCCATTGACAGCCCTAGTGACAAATCAACTCCGTCCGTCTGTTTTGCAAGATCATAATAAGATAGGAATCTAAAAATTAGGTAGATCCAAAACTCAAGTGGGCCATACCACATGAAACAGTGGGGATTGAACACCTGGGGTGAAAAGAGTTTTATATTAGGATGGTATTTGTTCCTACCGTTTATCTGAGTGGTAATAACCCCATGAACGTTAGATGGCATATAAATATCATGGTCAGATCTTGAAAAGGTTTCAACGGTGCACATTTCCATTCATACTGCTTGATTTTTACAATCTTGTTCTACTGTGGTCTTTCAAAACAGATGGATGGAGTGGATTATCCCCGACACGTGCATATTATCAATCAGCGGGTGCAGTGAGGCATGGGTAATTGCAGCCCACCTAGATGTATGTGTTGTATATCCACACCGACCATACATTTTTACAGATCATTTTATAACAATATCCAAAAAATGAGGCATATACAAATTTCAGGTGGACCACACCATAGGGAAGTAGTGAAGATTCAATGCTCACCATTAAAAAATTCCTTGCACCCACTATAATGTTTATTTGCCATCAAAACCTGTTGATAAGGTCACATATACCTGGACGAAGGGAAAAGAAAAATATCATCTTCATAAAAAACGTTTGTGGCCCACAAGAAGTTTTTAATAGTGGGGTTCAACCAACAATGTTTCCTATAGTGTGGTCCATTTGAAATTTGTATCTGCCTCATTTTTGGAACTGTGCACTAAAATAATCTGAAAAAAACAGATGGATGATGAAGATCTACAACACATAAATTAAGGTGGGCCATGGTAAGGGCCTCACCCACTAAGATGTTACCCATTCCTTGCTCCGGGAGCAAGATTTTAACTGCATTAGCCCTTAGGTGGGGTTATTTTACGAAAAGTTCAATTTCTCATGAGGCTCGTCTTTTTTAGCTTTTTACGAGAAATTACAAAACTTTCAGAAAAAAATGCCCCTCCAACCATCGTACATGAAGGGGCAAAAGCCATCTTGAGCATTACATGGACAAAAGCCATCTTGAGCATTACAAAGGGGCTCCACCATGGCCCCCACCATGATGCATATGTTACATCCACACTGTCCATCCATTTGGAGAGACCATTCTAGGAGATGAGCCAAAGAATGAAGCAGATCCAAAGCTTAGGCGGACCTAATTAAAGAAAATAGTGGGGATTGATGGCCTACTGTTAAGACCTTCCTTGGCCCACCATGATGTTTCTATGCCACCAAACCTACCCAAACGGGAGATTCTTGGAACCACCATGGGCTTCCAGTCTATGGACGGAGTGAATCTTCCATGCGGGACCCATCCAACATTTTAT
Source organism: Liriodendron chinense (assembly GCA_003013855.2). Classification (NCBI taxonomy): domain Eukaryota; kingdom Viridiplantae; phylum Streptophyta; class Magnoliopsida; order Magnoliales; family Magnoliaceae; genus Liriodendron; species Liriodendron chinense. Next base: position 1,748,834 of record PVNU02000607.1, on the reverse strand, counting down.
TGCCAACAGTGTATATATATATATATATATATATATATATATATAGTTGTTGGAGTAAACAATGTCTAAAGGATGCTACTGCCCAGCAACGTTCGGGCGGAAAGCCCTTTTTGGGCGTGAACAGGGTTCCACTTGTGGGACTCACCTTGATGTTTGGGTTTAATCCACATCGTCCATCTATTTTCCAAGCTTAGCTTAGGCCATGGTCCCAAATATAAGTCATACACAAATTGTAAGTGGGCCACATCATAGAAAACAGTTGGAGATAGTGGCGTCCGCCATTGAAACTTTCCTATGGCCTACCTTGATGTTTATTTGCCGTCCAACCTGGTCAGAGGTCATGTGTCACCTCTCTTTGCCCATGCATGACTAGGATGAAGAGAAAACATAGATATCAGCATGATCCAAAACCTCTTGGAGCCACACGTGTGGACCCTGCAGGCAGCGTGCTTGCGCACACTGTTCGGCAGAGGCCCACTTCGTGGGCCCACCATCCACCTTGATGTAGGTATTTTATCCATGCTATACATCCACATTATCAATTCATTTTTGGGCGTGAGTCCCAAAATGAGAATGATTCAAAGCTCTAGTGGACCCCACCACAGGGAACAACGGTGATTGAACTCCCACTATAGAAACCTCTTGTGGGGCCCACCGTGATAGATATTTGCCATCTCCCTTGCCAATAAGGTCACCGAACCAGGACGTTTGGTATGACCCACAAATGAGGTAGATTAAAAAAATTTAAGTGGACCCCATCACCCAGGAGGAATCCACAGTGTTTAAGGAACCCACAGTGCTAAGGGGAATTACAGTGCTCAGGAGGAATTTAGAGTGCTCAGGGGGAATTCACAATGCTTTGGGGAACTGTAGTGCTCAGGAGGAATCCACAGTGCTCAAGGGAAGCACAGTGCTCAGGGGGGATCCATGGTGCTCAGGGGGAATACACAGTGCCCAGGGAGAATATCATAGTACAATGGGCCCCACTATGATGTTTCTTTACCATCAAACCTTGACTGCTCACGGGGAATCCACAATGCTCAGGAGAAATCCACAGTGCTCAGGAGGATTCCCTTGAGCACTATGGATTCCCCCTGGGCACTATGGGTTTCCCCTAAGCACTGTGGTTCCCTGAAAAAGTTTGGATGACAAATAAGATGACCTGGATATACAAATAAACATGGTGGGGTCCACAGCAGGCCTATATACAAGTTAAATGGCAAATAAGCATTGTAGTTGGCCCTTGTAATAGATTCCCCCTATGCACTATGGGTTCCCTCTGAGCACTACAGTTCCCCGGAAAAATTTGGATGACAAATATGATGACTTGGATATATAAATAAACATAGTGGGGTCCACAGCAGGCCCTACGAGACAAGTTTAATGACAAATAAGCATTGCAGTTGGCCCTTGGAAATTTACAATGGTAGGTGCTCAATCACAACTATTTCCTTTGAATGTGGCCCATCTATGATTAGATCAATGCCATCTTTAGCCTTATGGCCTATAATGATATGGAAAATAGATGGGCAGCATGGATAAAACAAATACATCATGGTGGGACCCACAGGGTGGGGCCATTGGGTCACAAAGTTTTGGATAAAGCTGAAATTTGTGTTCTCCCTTCACTCGGGCCTATGCCACAAGTCTAGGTGGCAAATAAACATTGAGTCTGGATCCTCTGTTGAAACCATGCAGAGAAACCTTGCTCGTCACTTCTCTGATTGGTCCAGATCAGCCTGACTGTAGAGCAGCAGAAGCAGAGGTTCTCTGCTCGGCTTCAACAGAGGATCCGGATTCATAAACATCACAGTGAGTCTTAGGAAGGCTTCAAGGAATTGTTCCCATTGTTTGGTGTGGTGTGGCCCACCTAAGATCTATATCTGGTTCATTTTTGGGCCCATGCCCTATGGCAAAATGGATCGGCAGCTTGGATACCACACATACATCAAGGTGGGCCCCACGACAGTGGGCCACCCTCTGGATCATGGTAAACGGATGGACAGCATGGTAAAGCATACACATTACAGTGGGCGCCACTACCCATGCGTCCTTACTGGACCTTGGGTGTGACCCACATGCCTTGATCTGCCTCACTTTGGGTGGCCCCCCAGTGGGTCCCACTGACACGTGACGCCTGAGTGGGTCCCACACCTGTGGATGACAAATAAACATCAAGGTGGGCCTGGAAAAGTTTCAACAGTGGAAATCCCTATACCAACTGTTTGCTGTGGTATGATCCACCTGAGATCTATATCTGGCTCAAAATAGGGCCCAAATCCTAAAATGATTTGGAAAAAAGGATGGACGGTATGGATGAAACATATACAACATGGTGGGTCCCACGAGTGGACAACCTGTCCACACCCGACGAGGGCTTCCGCCGCCTCATGGACGCACGCAGTGCAGAAGATGAGAGGGGCATTTTGGACCTAGATCCCACACCATGGGGCTATTGCAGTAAAAACCCCCTCGGAAGCCGATTAGCTGAGATCCCGGCCTCACATAAGAGCATTACTGGTGATTGAATGTCCTACCGTTAAAAACTTCTTAGGGCTGACCTTAATGTTTTTGTAGTGTTTATTTACCATCTAATCCGTTGATAAGGTCACATAAGCCTAGATGAAGGCAAAAAACCAAATATCATCTTGATCCAAAACTTTCGTAATCCATTAATAGTTAATAAACGCTTTTTCTATGGTATGGTCCACCTGATAATTATATCTCTTCATTTTTTGGGGGTAACACCGAAAAATGATCCGGAAAAACGGATGGACGGTGTGGATACAGAATACATACATCAAGGTGGGCCCCACAGTAATGACCGTACCGTCTTGGGTGAGTCCCATTTCTCACCTAATCCGCTACCCAATTACTCATCATATCTCTGCTGCAGAATCTCCGCTCCCTGTTCATACTTCCTCTCTTTCCAAAAATAAAATTCCGATTTTGTCCCCGCCATGAATCTCTTATTACATTCATGCCATTCCTCTTCGATTCTCTGTCCGCCCATTCAAACCTCCTTCCCATTCCTCTCGCTTCTCCCCAACAAGGTCAGATTTCCAACCCTTCCAAATCAACCGTCGATTCAGAAATCAACGGCCACGATTCACTACTCATCCATCCATTTCTTTATATATTTTTCCAAAAGGTCCTAGTCTGCCCTTCCCGCCAGAGAAAGCCAAGCACTACAAAGAGCTGGAACTAGCAGTAGACGTCGTACAGAGAGCTTGCTCTCTCTGCATCGACGTAATTTCTTCCATCCCTCCGACCTATTTCCGTAAAATTACATTTTTATTTGGTGCATTCTGTCGCGTCAGATGCACGAGGGGCTTCCCGGCGCATGTGTGCGAGATCCGGACCATTCATTAGGTACATCACGACGTGAACGTGCCCGTCCAATGATCAGGTGAGCCACGGGCGTACACTGGTTAAAGATTTTGGTCTTTTTTATATTCTGACCGTCCATCCGGTTGGATCGGCCTGGTTCTTGGGCCAGCGCATCGTCGGAGTGCGTCTTACCTAACGAATGGTCTGGATCTTTCACACGTGTGGCATGTTGGCGGGTGTGACGTGAAAGGGTCCGTTCATGCCATGGAAGTAGCTTCTCTTAGCATTCCTCCTTCCTTCTATTTCTTGATTTGTGGGCATTTGGTGTGGATCAGGTGAAGAGGTCTCTGTTCTCCGGCGATGGACGGATTCTAGAAAAGAACGATCGGACGCCGGTCACGATTGCTGATTTTAGTGTCCAGGCTCTGATCAGCTTAGGTATATATGCATTCTAACCATTTGATCTGTGGGCATTTTTTTGGACCATTGCTGTTAAATTTTCTTTTGTTGGATATTTGTCATCTTGAAATGGACATGATATTGGGGACTATGGCTCATCTATAAGCTGGTCTGTTGATTGAATGGTCCAGATCCATCGGCAAAGCACACAAATGAAGGGTTTGTATGTTGCATTGTCAATGTCATTTGCTAAATGGTAGTCTAGTGCATCCCTTTGTATTGAAGTGAGTCACTGATTCAGTGCACAATCATGGTTAAATGAAATGACCCAGTGACACGGACCGTTGAGTCGCAACTTCCCTGAGTCTGGGGTGAATCGGTCTGACTCGCCAGAGCTAGCATTGACTTGGCGTGTTGAAACAGATTGGGTCTGACTGAGTCCGAGTTGACTGGGATGAGTCGCACTGGACTCGTACTGGCCTTAAAACTATGTGCACATTGCCTATGCTACGCTATTAGATCTCACAAAATGTGGATATGCAGTACAACCATCTAGGGATTGGGACCCCATGGTGGTGGGCCATAGCCCAAAATTTGAATGGATCAGGTGATCTACCTGTAAAAGGACAGTAAAAAGAAAGAAAAAAAAAATGCAATGGTCCACATTCAAGGTAAAGTCCAACAATTAGATGGCTATGATTATCGAATGCAATATGATTTCTGAATCACGGCCCGCCCAGCTGTTCTCACCAGATGAACTGTTTGGATCATGGACTGTCATGCCACATTACAAATTTCTGGTGTAAGCTAATGATTAGTAACATACTTAACTCATTGTTCAGTCCAATTGAAACTATTTATACGATGAATTTTCATTGACTTCCTCGATATGATAAAAAATTATTCACTGTTTATAACTCGTTTGGAATTTGTTGTTAAGAGTGCGTTTGGTTGCACCAAATATCATGAAATTTCGTGATATTCCATGATTAATCAGTCTAATTTGGTGCAGTTGCATGATATTTCGTGAAATTTGTGGCAACCAAACCCAACCTAATAGAGAAATATTGTTTTATTGCTGTGGATTTTGATAGAAATTATTGAGTGTATGTTCTTTTATTCCTTCTGTTTTTCGGGTTACATAAGAATTCTAATATGAATTCTATTCTTCTAGTAAAATTTCTAGATTCGTTAGTCTCCAAGTGTGTTGTCCTATCCAAATCAGTTACAGTTGGATCTTAAAATTCTTTTTACGTTATTTTATGGCATATTTTCACTCGTAGATAAATCCTTAAACTGCTCATTTTTTTTTTAAAAATGAAACAGAGCTGAGCAGATCATTTCCATCTATTCCTTTAGTTGCTGAAGAGGACTCGGGATTCTTAAGGTCGAATCTAGTAAATTCCACTGGCGATGGGGGTTATTCTAGTAATTTTCTAGTGGATTCTGTCTTAAGTGCTGTAACTGATAAAATGAGTGCTCAAGATGAACCCTTGACCCATGACATTGTCTTGGATGCTATTGATAGAGGAGGGAAAGATTCATTTGCTTTCGGAGTGAAACCTGCAACATATTGGGTAAGTTTAATAGGCTCTTGCATAATATTTAGCACAGTTTCGACGATTGCATAATTGAAAGGAAAAAGTTCTAAGCTATCAGGTTTCTTGTTTTGCTAATAGTTATTGATCATCAAAAGATCCATCAAGGTATTATTTTCCTTAATGGCCTATTTGGATTTGTTGAAATAAAAATAAAGGAAACGTCATTTCCATGAAAATGGCGTTTCCATTGTTTGTTTTTGTAAATTTTTTCGAAACACCATCTCTATTTCCCTCTCATTTCCTAAAAAATGGCCTTTTGTTGTTTCCTTGCCTAGACCTAGAGATGTTATTTTTAAGAAATTAGAGAAGTAACCCCCTTTTTATCAAGTACCCTCACATGGTTGTCACATGTGCCCCGTTTAAGTGCCTAGTATATGCAACCATCTATCTTCAAGCACCCCACATGTGCCAATGTGCCACATGTACAACATGTAGCACCAATCCATCCATCTTAAAGCACTCCACATGTGCCACATGCAAAACATTTGTTGTTGCCCATCTTTTAGTGACCCACGTTTCAATGTGCCCTTCGCCCCAGCATGCCACACGCCCCAATGTGCCACCCTCATCTTCAAACGCCCTACATGTGCCCCATGTGCTATCCTTATCTTCAAACGCCCCACATGTGCCACATAACTAACATCCATCAAGCACTTCACATGCGCAACATGTTCCAATGTGCAATCTATGTAACATGTGCCACTGCCCACCTTCGTGTGCCCCAAATGTGCAAACCTTCATTCAAGTTCTCTACATGTGCCAATGTGCTACAATCCATCTTTAAGCACCATACACGTGCCAATGTGCCAATGTGCCAAATGTGCGACATGTAAAACCACCCATCGTCAAATGTGCCAACATGCCACATGCCACAATGTGCAGCAAGCAACATGTGCCACCCTTATCTTCAAGCACCACATGTGCAAATGTACTACATGTGCTGTTGTGCCACATGATGACACATCCATCTTTAAGCACTTTACATGCGCTACAAATGTCGACATGCCACATGTGCAACATGCGCCGCCATCTATCTTCAATCATCAAATATGTGTCAATGTCTGACGTGCCAATGAGTAACGTTTGACAGTGTGACACATGCCACAATCCGCCTTCAATGTACTAATGTGTCACCTTCCATCTTTGAGTAAAAATTTCATGAAAACTTTTCTTTTCTAAACAACAAATTTAGAAGTGGAGAAATTTTTTTTTCAAGAAAATCTTATTGAAAAACAGTAAAGGGAAATGGCTTCTCATTTCTCATTGTTTTCTAGAAATGGCATTTCCTGAAAAACACCATTTTCCTAAAAAAATTTCCATGAGTCCAAATAGACCTTGATGGATTTTTCTTTATAGAGGTTGAGTGACTCCTCCAAATGCATGTCCAGTATTTATCTTGACATTCTTGCTTAAATGGGCTTCTAATCGTGGTTTTGAGAGTCAGATGAGTACCATCTGACCTGGCTGAGTTGAATAGGAATGGATCTGGCTTGACACCCCGAGTCACCCTTCCCTAAGTCACCACTGACTTAGGCAAGTCGTGACTTGACTCAAGACCAAACAAGTTGGTCCAAGTCACCTCCGAGTCATTTAACCATGCTTCCGATGCTCGCTTTTATTGACTTTTTTGTACCCAACTGCAGGTACTTGATCCTATTGATGGCACACGGGGTTTTCTGAAAGGCAATGATGCCCTATATGTGGTATGTTTTGACTTTTGACTCATTTTCTGTTTTTTCATCACTTCTATCTGCGTGTCTATTTGCATAATTTTCTGTTCAACATGATGAAATTTCCATTGAATGGGGTACTCTTTGCAATGTGAGAGGATTTTGTCACTGATGTATGTGGTTAGAATATGCACTAAAGCAGTTGCTACCATTATTCGAATTATCCCCAATATTATCTTTATCTCCAGCTCGGCAATACCGATAACACTGGTCGAGATACCGATAACACTGGTAGAGATACTGATAACACCGGCAGTATCAGAAATTCCAGTTATCAACAATGTATCGCTAAGTATCACCAATGTAATCACCAATATTTTCAACTGTGTAAATTCCAAGTGTCGCTTGTATTGCCAATGTATTGATATCGCTAATGTATCGCCAATATTTTCGACTGTGTAAATTCTAGGTGACACTTGTATCACAAGTCTAGCAGCGATATTTCAATGATATTGCCAACGTATCGATGTCACGAAAATTTTGTTTATTAAAAAAATTTCCATTTCAAATTTTTTTATGGGCACATGGTTGCATGCAGTATTCAATTTGTCGTTAATAATATCTCAATATTATCATTATCGCAATATGCGCAATATCAATACTATAATCTTTCATTTCCTTTCCAGTTGTTGATGATTTCTTGGCAAAACATCGTGCGTTGTCGATATTCTGCAATATCAATGGATGTTTAGATGGATGGTAGGATGGGATGGTTAGACTGATTTCTTACGACAGTACATGCTTTTAGGCCCCCATGAAATGGAAACTTATTATGTATGCATTCTCTTTCTCTCTTTTTTTTTTTTTTGTAAATTCCTAAGTATGCAAATATGTATATTTTAGCATCTCCTAAATTTCCACTAAAAATTCCACCATTTTCCCCATGTTTCCTCGCATTTCTGGTTATCAGTGATATTATCGGCGATATTGATATAGTTTTCGTATCCTCGGCCAGCGAAACTTGTAGCGATACCGATACTCCAAACATACAAATCCTATGCGTTTCTTAATATCTACATTTTATATGGCTTTGGAGATTGAAGTGATGCTTGTTTCCCAAAATTGTACATTAGCTCAGATAAATCAGGGCTGTCAATGAGTTGGGCCTGGGTTGACCAAATTCAAAAGTTTGAATAGGGCTGCCCTGACAGGCCCGGTTTGATATCTTACAGAGAGAGTACGCAGTGAAGCAATTGCTACAAATCCTATGCATTTCTTAAGATCAACATCTTACACTGCTTTGGAGTTTAAAGTGATGGTTGTTTATCAAAACGTAAATTAGCTAATCTAGATCAGGGTTGTCAATGAGCTGGGCCTGGGCTGAGCAAATTCAAAAGTCTGAATGGGGCCGGCCTGACATGCTTGGCTTGACCAGTTCAAGACGTAGGTGGAAGTCAACTGAGGGTTGGCCCTTTGATAGCCCTAATCTAGATATGGCTGGAAGAGAGGTATGGGCTAGATGTAGAAAACCGGAAACTGGATTAAGATCTTAGTTGCGTGAACTTTCCACCTTGGTGCCAACCCCCTCTTTGAACTGTGCTTCAGACTCATGCTCCTGCCCCTGCTGCATGGCTGTTTACACTTGCTAACACCTCAAATATACACTTCCCTGCTCTTGCACCAAAATCTATTGCCACTTCACTTCCTGCTTTATGCAACTATAGTCAAAATCATGAACCATAGAGGAAAACCTGATTAGTGTGTGGGCTAAAAAAACTCGGATACAAGTCGTTGGATTTAGAAATCGGCTTCAATAATGCTATTGAGGTATTAAAAGAAAAATAGTGTTATGATAACTAGGGGTACGACACATGCAACATGGTATAGTAGGGAAGAGAGAAAAATGGAGAGACATGGAGGGGTGAGGCCACACACACACGCAGACAGTTTTTAACAGTGGGATTTCATATAATGATCATGGTGGGCCATGGTTCTCTAGTAGTATTGTTGGTCAGGCTACACGCAAAGAAGAGGAGAGTGGGGAATACTTGTTCAATGTTTATTGTTAGTATACACAGTTTTGTGTGTATGTGAAGACCAGCATACTGTTAGTGTAGACAGAGTGCTTGCACTAACTGTATGTACGCTAATAGTATGGTGGTTTCACATACACAGAAGACTGTGGACACTAACATATATTTACTGAGGATGACCTGGCATTCTGCTTAGAAATACGGTGAAGTCCATTCTGTCACTCTTCATTCTTGGTTTTACTTTTTTGAGTGTGCCAATGACATGCATTGTAGACTTCCATAAAGTGCACATCATAATCTCTGCTGTATTCATGGCCACTGTGTTGATAAGCCATGGCCCAAAAATGCAATTGGTTGGACTGTTGTAGCCATTTGAACAGTGGCCTGCAAAAAAAGGAGCTAACTCAAAAAAAAAAAAAAGGACAGTTTGCTGAAAAATGAGCAACGTTCCCACATTCAAAGGGAGAAACAATAACTGGATATCGGTGTCATCTGTAACCATGATTTTTGGCCTATGAAGTATGAACCATCCAATTGATGACCTGCCTGAATTAACAGTCCTGATCACCTTGCATATTTTCTATGTTATGGTGGGAACTGAACTTCATAGAACTACTATGAAACATGTACCATAGTAGAGATTGTGTCCTTGCTCATGCCTTGGTGATAGACTCACAAGAGTTTCAACACGAGGTCATGGGTTCGAGTAAATCCCACGGTGGTGTGAGTGCATGTGTAAAAATAAAAATGTACCATAGTAGAAATCCGTTTCTTTATTTTACTAATAAAGTAACCCAGATTTTCAGGTGGGTTTGGCTCTTGTAGTGGATGGAGAGATTGCATTAGGTGTCATGGGTTGTCCTAATTGGCCAGGAGATTCTCTTCCTATCAAGGAAGCTAGTGGTGAAGCCCTGGAAGCTGAAACGGGCACATTTGGGCCAGGGGTCATTATGATTGCTCATGTTGGATGTGGAACTTGGAAGAAGAGGCTCCCGGAGATACTGGGCAGCATGAATGGGATCCATGATAGTTGGGTAAGATGCTTTGTGGATGGATGTTCATTGGTGTACCAGGCCCGCTTTTCTATTCCTGAGAGTCATACATGGGAGTTGTTGCCATTATCAGTCTTTTTCAGTTCAACAACTGATGCTGATAGAATTGGGAATGAACGAGAAGTTCTGCTTTTGAAGACGTGTTGTGGAAGGTATTGTTTTGATTCTATTCACAATAGAAGAATTCCATCCCGTGATCTTGTTCTCTTTCCTAGTAACTGAATTTTGTACTATTTATAACTTCATATGTTGAGATTTAGCATACCTTTGCCTGAAGTTCTCTTTCGGTCTTAATGTCTCAAATTTTGAATGAAAATACGAAAAAAAGTTCTCAAATGTAGTTTAAAAGTTCACGTGCACACATATATTAAGTATTAACATGGATGAACCAAGGCAATAAAATATATAAATGGTATATATTTATATTCAAGGAGCCTTTCTATAGTATAAATACACCCTCTCCTATTGATAGATCAGCCCTTTCTACTTTCGGGTAACATCTAGAATGGCTCCTCAATAAGAGCGTTTAATGCTAATTTTTCCCCTTTTGACCATCTGTTTGGTGGGCAACAATTGGGTGGATAGAATGATGTAGAGGGAGAACCCCATGATCGAGGGCGCGGTTTGACCACATTCTTGTTAAAAAGGGACCGGAAAAAGATAAAGGAAAATTGGCGAAAATTCTGCAAATTTCAGTTTCTTGACGGTTTTTCTACGGATTCCCAACGGATCTGGGCCGTCATTCTTTGCGATCGATCGACAGGGCCCAGGCAATCAATCTCAAAGTCGCCTAGAAATCACAATTTGTCACTAGATATCTCTGGACACTTTTGGAAGTTGCAATCAATCAATCGATTGGGTTGATCAATCGACGACCGACGCTACCTTGCACAGTTTTGTGCGGATTTCTCTGTTTTGTTTCCTTTTTTGTTAAGACTCTTTCTAATATCGTAATCAGGGTTTCTTAGGGTTGCTTAGACTATTTAAACTTGTTTAATTTCGTTGTTATGCATTGATCTTATTTATTATCAATAAAACTTGGGTTTTTACTCGTTTTTGCTTGTGGATTCGAGTGATTCCTTTGTGAATTTGAAGAAGTCTGATTGAGGATTCTCGGAGGTTCCGTGGATTCGGAGTATTTATCCTGTGGGAGAGACAGTGCTCGATCTCAACACGTCTACACCTGCATCAATTGGTATCAGAGAGAGGAATCCCCTTTGATCCGATGGCAACTAGCCACGGCCGCGACAACAACCCCTCTGACGTTGCTCAAGGGTTTCATTATCTTTCAAAGAGAATGAAAACTCTCCATCAGGAGAGACGGAAGCCCTTTACCTGTTTGGCAGATGCGCCAATTCCGCCATGTGTTCAAGGCAACATTCAGCCTCCTGTAGTCGCTGGACAGTGCAAGCACCTTACTCGTAGTATGATGCCGGAGGTTGGTCAAGCCACGCTAGAGTTACTGGCTGGATTCGACCGTATAAACAAGAAATTAGATCGAATCATCCCTCGTGGCGACAATTTGTTTTCGAGATCCGCTGGATTCTCTGATTGGGTTGACCAGAGAGATCGATCCTATAGGAGGACGATATCTTTTCCCAACTTCGATGGGCGGGATTGTATCGTTGAATGACTCTCCGAAGTCGAATACCTCTTTAACTACATGCAAATTCCTGAAGAGAGAAGTTTAAATTGCGACATGCCAGTTGTATGTTGATGCTTGGTATTGGTGGGAACACGTTCTGTACTGTCGGAGGCAAGAAGAAAAACCACCAATTTGCTCGTGACAACGGATGAAATGATGATTGCTGGCCCATTTCCTAGTCGACGAAGAAGATCTGGTTGAGATGGTGTTGTCATAGGTCTCTAACCCCGTCAACAACCCATATGTTGTCCTAATGAAAATCGTGCAGATCGTCACCAAGGCATTTGAACAATATGTAATGGATGCAGATGATGGGCCTCAGGAAGAACTCGCATATCTCGTGCTGGAGGATGCAAAGTCATCTTCTATTGAATCGTTTCTTTCGTCAGTGCAGGAAGAACCGGTCGAAGAGAACGAACTGCTGGTCGATCAGGTCTCTACTGCAGATATGGCGCTGCCACAAGTGAATGAAAATCTGAATGATGATCCAAGCTTAAATAGCTCCACTGCTGAATTTTGCATGTCGCCGATAATTAACGACATTGTAATCAAGACTAGGGATGATCAGGGCTTTATGTGAGCAAACAACGGATGTTGATTCCCTACATATCGCTGATAATGTGGTGCTAAAGTTGCCGGAGTTCCAGGTCATTGTGTTCAATCAAGTGACAACATCAAGGACGCCTTCTCCAAGGCCCAAGGAAATATTAAGTCATCGAAGGTGCCCGAAGTTGCAAGCAGATCGCTACCATAATTTGAAGCAAAACTTGAGGGCGAGTTTTTTTCAAGTGGGGGAATCTGATGTAGAGGGAGAACCCCATGATCGAGGGTGTGGTTCGAGCACACTCTTGTTAGAAAGGGACTGGAAAAATGTTAGAAAGGAATTGGAAAAAGATCAAGGAAAAGCGGCGAAAGTTCTGCAGATTTCGGATTCCCAACGGTTTCCCGACGGATCTGGGCCGTCGTTCTTTGCGATCGATCGACAGGGCCTGGGCGATCAATAAAAAATTCTCCAGAAATCACAATTTTTCGTTGGACATCTCGATACACTTTTGGAAGTTGCGATCAATCGACCGATCGACGACCGACGCCGCCTTGCACAATTTTGCGCGGATTTCTCTGTTTTGTTTCCTTTTTTTTAGGGCGTGTTTGATTTTCATTTACATGGTGTAAATGGAGGCAAATGGGTGCCAAATATGTAATTATTACAATTTTTCTCTGTTTGAGAAAGAGAGTATTTACTTCTTGTAAATACGTCCAAAGAAGGATGACCATACATTCATGGGGCCCATTGTGATCCCTGTCACATATCCATGCCGTCCATCTGGTTTAAATGAACATTTTAGAGGATGAGCCCAAAAATGAGGTATATCTGCAGTTCACGGGCCCACACCATAGGAAATCGTGGTCATAAATGATTTTTTATGGTATATATTCAAACTACTATTTCACATGGTGTGGTCCACTTGAGCTCTGGATTTGCCTTGATTTTGGGTACATGCCCAAAAATGACCTTGCAAAATGGATGAACGGTGTGGATAAGTCACATGTATCACAGTGGGCCCTGTTGAAACAAAAAAGGGTTTTTTATGTTATTTTCTATCTTTCTAGGCAGTAAAGTGTAAAAGGCAAATAAGCCTTATTATAATAAAACATGGAGGATTAGGTTTCTAACCCTAATCTCTCTTCTCTCTCTCTCTCTCTCTCTCTCTCTCTCTCTCTCAAATATCGGTCAACATGGTATAAGAGCTAAGGTGGTCCTTGCTTCCCTAGATCATGTGGACCCCACCGTAGGTGCCTCTTCTCTCAGCCGCACCACTTTCGAACCTGTCGGAGGTCGTCTTCTCACAGCCGCACCTATAGGAGGCAGCCAAATCACATACAGATCCGACGCCGTCAGGCTCTCCAGACCTGAGATCCGACGCCGGCAGGGCTGTCGGAACCCAGATCCGACGCCACCAGGGGCGCCGGAAGCAAGATCCGACGTCGGCAGGGCTGTCGGAACCCAGCTTCAACTCCACCAGGGGTGCTGGAACCCAGATCCGACCCCCCCAGAGCCGTCGGCCGGCACACCCGACGTCGGCAGGGCCGCCGGAAGCAAGATCCGACCCCCCCAGGGCCGTCGGACTGCACACCTGACGCCGGCAGGGCCGCCGGAAGCGAGATCCGACCCCCCCAGGACCGTCGGACTGCCCACCTGATGCCGGAAAGGGCCACCGGAAGCAGTTGGCGTAAAGATTTGACATCTGTATGGGCACTGGACCGATAATCTAATGTCAGAGCTGATTTTCATGGGTCTCCAGATGTTTTTCTGCATGTATTGAAGCTATTCGGGATGATTGAAGCCTCTTCGGACACCTGGTATTGAGATTTTTTCTTCATTTTTTTTGCAACTATGGACTCCAAATCATCTGAGGGCCCACTCTCCATTACTTCTACCAAGTTCAATGGGAAAATTTTTCTGTTGTGGTCCCGAGCAGTCCGAATGTATGTTGTTGGGAAAGAAAAATTCGGATATCTGACAGGTGCCAACAAGAAACCTGCAGATCCCACAAAAGTTGATGCATGGGAGTTTGCAAATGCTATTGTTATGGGCTGGTTATTAAATTCTATGGATCAACATGTTGCATCTGCTTATTTCTTTTATGAAAGTGCCGCAGCCTTATGGACTGCACTCCAAAAATCATACGGGACGACCTCAAATGAACCTCGCATTTTTCAGTTGACGACAGAACTCTACTCACTAGCTCAAAATAATATGTCAGTCACTGAGTACTTTGGAGCCTTACAGAGTAGATGGGAAGAGTTGGGTTATTTGCAGCCTTTAAGTGAACTGCCGGATAGTAGCAGTGCCGAAATAGTGCGCAAACGTGAAGACAAAGCCAAAACTTACAAGTTTCTCGCTGGACTAAATTCAGACTACGAGTCCCTTCATACCCAGCTGGTTGCTACGATCCCATTTCCATCGCTTGAGACAGTTTACTCTATTGTTCATACCGAGGAGAGTCGTCGTTAAGTGATGACCACGCCTGCTACTTTGTCATCTCCTACACAAGAGCGAGCAGCTTTTATATCTTCCACTACTTCACCTAATGGAAGGGGTGGCCGTTTTGCTTCACGTGGTAGTTCCTCAGTTCGTGGTCGAGGACGTCGATGTGGAGGTTCACGTTACTTCTGTACTACTGCAACCGGTCGGGGCATTCATTGGAACGATGCTTCAAAATACATGGCTATCCCACAGCACATGCTGCCACTACAGATGTTGAGGAACAACCTATGGATAATGTCAGAATTCCTAATACTTCTCTCTCTGAGTCTACATTGATGACCAGAGCAGAAGTTATGGAACTACTGAGATCGCTGCAGCCTTCTACATCCACTACGCCTTCCTCTGATCTACAGCCCTCATCCACTTCCTTCGCTGCAACCACAGGTACTGCCCTGCATGCTTCCTCAGCCCCATCCACTTGGATCATCGATTCTGGGGCTTCTGACCATATGACTGGTATGCGTCACTTCCTTACATCTTCTACTGTTACATCTTGTTCTCGGTTTGTTCGTCTTGCTGATGGTAGCACCACTCCTGTACAATCTATTGGTTTTGTTCGTATATCCTCCTCTCTTATTCTCCCAA
This sequence comes from Liriodendron chinense, assembly GCA_003013855.2. NCBI lineage: Eukaryota > Viridiplantae > Streptophyta > Magnoliopsida > Magnoliales > Magnoliaceae > Liriodendron > Liriodendron chinense. Next base: position 1,733,470 of record PVNU02000607.1, on the reverse strand, counting down.
ATGTCCTATACATTCCAAAATTTCATGCGAATTTAATTTCTGTCAGTAGTCTCACTCGTGCTTTGAATTGCAGTATAACTTTTTTCTCCCAAATCTTGTATGTTTCAGGACTTGAGTACGAGGAGGATTATTGGTATGGGATTTGAACGAGATGGTCTTTACTTTCTAAAACAAGGGGAGTTATTGACGGCATTCACTAATAGTAGTAGTGGCTCTTGTCTTTCTGTCGATACTACTGCTCCAATTACTGCTTCAAATAATGAGTCTGTAACCTTGTGGCATGCTCGATTGGGCCATGTTCCAAGTCGTGTCTTGAACTCGATTATTTCAAATTTAAATAAAAGTGATGATATTACTGGTTGTGAAGTGTGTCAAGTTAGCAAACACATTCGTAATTCATTCCCTGTGGTTGAACATAGAAGTACCAAAGCATTTGAACTTGTCCATTCTGACATATGGGGACCTAGTCCCGTAGCCTCGTTTGATGGGTTCAAATACTTTGTTACTTTCATTGATGATTTCTCACGAGTGACATGGGTATATCTTATGCGTCGACGAGATGAATTATTCTCATTGTTTCAAACTTTTCACAAGCTGGTGACAAATCAATATGATTGTTCCATTCAGACCTTGCGGTCTGACAATGGAGGAGAATATTCATCCAAGTCCTTTATAAACTATCTCCAGGATAATGGCATTATTCATCAACTTTCCTGCGTGTATACTTCTCAACAAAATGGGGTTTTCGAGCGAAAGAATCGCCATTTATTAGAAGTTACACGTTCTCTATTACTAGGGATGGATGTTCCCAAGTCATATTGGTCAGCCGCAGTTCTAACGGCTTGTTTTTTGATAAATCGGTTTCCTACCCGTGTTCTTCAAGGGAAAATCCCAATGCATATCCTGATTCCATCCTCACCATTATTCCATATTCCCCCCCGTGTGTTTGGGTGTGTTTGTTTTGTCCATAACTCCAGTCCTTCCAGAGACAAACTTGACTGCAGAGCAATTAAATGCATCTTCATTGGATATTCTATGCAACATAAGGGGTATAAGTGCTATGATCCCACATGCAGGAAACTCTATGTTTCCATGGATGTCACCTTTCTTGAGAATCGTGCTTTCTACAGTGCTAAAGTCGAACTTGGCTCCTCACCCACTCTTCCATTACCTGCATTGGTCACTCCGCCGGCTACTAGTGAACCGAAGAAACTCATTACCTATGTTCGTCAGCGGGTAAGACCAACTCAAGTTCAATCCGTGGCAATGGATCCGACTCTAACCTCAGGTACCTCTTCCTCTCCTGTTGCAACTCGCACTCGTAGTCATCATCCACTTTTGCATCCTATATCCAATTTTTTGTGTTATGAGTCACTGTCACCATCCTATTGTTCATTCTTAACAGCTATATCCTCTCATACTATTCCCAGATCTGTTCATGCTGCTTTGGCAGTACCTGCTTGGAAACAAGCTATGGAAGCTGAGATGGAGGCTCTACACAAAAGTGGTATATGGGATGTTATCTCTCTACCTCCTGGGAAGAAGACAGTTGGTTGTAAATGAGTCTTCTCCATCAAATACCGTGCAGATGGTACTCTAGAAAGATATAAAGTTCGACTGGTGGCTAAGGGCTACACTCAACTTTTTGGAGTTGATTATACTGAGACTTTTTCTCCTGTGGCAAAACTCAATTCTGTTCGTCTCATCCTTTCTCTAGCAGCTAACCTGGATTGGCCTCTGTTCCAATTGGATGTCAAGAATGCTTTTCTAAATGGTGATCTGACTGAGGAGGTGTACATGGACCTCCCCCCTGGTTTTCAGCTTAAGGGGGAGTCAGGAAAGGTGTGTAAGCAGAAAAAGGCCTTGTATGGTTTAAAACAGTCTCCCAGAGCTTGGTTTGCAAAATTTAGTTCTGCAGTTCTCTCCTTTGGGTTCAAGCGCTGCCAAACAGATCATACAGTGTTCATTCATTCACGCCCAGAGGGAAGAACTATTTTGTTGGTGTATGTGGACGACATTGTCCTTAATGGTGACGATTTGCAATTCATCCAACAAACCAAATATCGACTAAGCAAGGAGTTTGAAATGAAGGACTTGGGTTGTCTGCGATATTTTCTGGGAATTGAAGTGGCCCGCTCATCAGAGGGCATCTTCATTTCTCAGAGAAAATATACCCTTGATCTTCTCAAGGAGACAGGAAAATTGGGTTCATGACCAGCGCCTTCCCCCATGGAGCAGAAGCACTCATTGCATGTAGACATAGGTGATAAGCTTGAAGATACTGGCATGTATCAAAGACTGGTTGGGAAATTGATCTATTTGACAATTACAAGGCTAGATATTACTCAAGCAGTGAGTATTGTGAGTCGATACATGCATTCTCCTAGAAAGCCTCACTTGGAGGCTGTCCATCATATCCTAAGATACTTGAAGACGTGTCCAGGTCGAGGAATTTTGTACAAGAATCATGGGCATGTGAATATATGTGGCTTCTCAGATGCGGATTGGGCAGGTTGCTCTGCAGATAGAAAATCTACGTCTGGGTATTGTACTTTTGTGGGAGGAAACCTGGTGACTTGGAGAAGTAAGAAACAACAAGTTGTCTCTAGGTCAAGTGCAGAGGCAGAGTACAGAGCTATTGCTCATGGGACTTGCGAGCTACTTTGGTTAAAGTCCATCATGAAAGAGTTAGGTTTATTCTCTGACCCAACCATTCCTCTCTATTGTGACAACCAAGCTGCCATTCATATCGCTTCGGACTCAGTCCTTCATGAGAGGACTAAACATATTGAGGTTGATATCCATTTCGTTCGAGAGAAGATTGCTTCAGGAGAACTTTCCACACCCTTTGTTCGCTCTTCAGATCAGTTGGCAGATATATTTACAAAGGTTTTAAATTCCACTACTCTTCGTGAGATTTCTGGCAAGTTGGGCATGATAGATATTTATGCACCAACTTGAGGGGGAGTGTTGAAACAAAAAAGGGTTTTTTATGTTATTTTCTATCTTTCTAGGCAGTAAAGTGTAAAAGGCAAATAAGCCTTATTATAATAAAAACATGGAGGATTAGGTTTCTAACCCTAATCTCTCTTCTTCTCTCTCAAATATTGGTCAACAGGCCCCACAATAAATATGTACCTTCCTTGATTTTAGTGCATAAAAAAAAAACAGTCATTGTCAACAAGTACAAGAATTACATGGTAAGTAATAATTTTCCATTTGCTTGTATTCACACCATGTAAATGGAAATCAAACACGCCCTTAGGACTCTTTCTAATCTTGTAATTAGGATTTCTTAGAGTTGCTCAAACTATTTAAACTTGTTTAATTTCGTTGTTATACATTGATCTTACTTATTATCAATAATACTTGGGGTTTTACTTGTTTTTGCTCGTGGATTCGAAGAAGTCCGGTTGAGGATTCCTGGAGGTTCCGTGGATTCAGAGTATTTATCCTGTGAGAGAGACGGTGCTCGATCCCACCACGTCTACGCCTGCATCATAGAATAATCCCGTTGGTCTGATTTTTGGGCTATCCTTTGCCCGTTGGTTAATGATGTGGCCTACACTTTGGACAATCTGGATTAATGTACATGGATGGCGCCAATTTAGTGATTTATGGCAAATGCACATTGCAGTCTTGCGATATAGTTGTAAGTGCATATTGTACAACTTGATAACTAGAATCCTTGTTGTTTTCAGATAATGATTTGGCGTGTCAGTATCTTTCGAACTGGTATGTATCACCTGATATGAACTGGTTTTGTTCGTAGACCATACAGTTGTATTGTCTTGATATGGACCCAGAATAGGCTTAATACAGGTTGATACGAACCAGTTTTGGTGGTGAATGATATGGTACACCATAGTTCAAAAACACATTGACTCAACTTGAAACATCCTAGTCATCTTGATTCGATGAGATTTCGAGCAAAGTTTCTGGGAAACTTGAAAACTTGGTTGACTCCTCTCTCTCTCTCTCTCTCTCACACACACACACACACACACACACACACACACACACACACACAAAGGAGTGTTGGAGTGGAACCAATGAGTACGACTTCTACTTATCATGCACACACTCTCCACCATCAAGCTAAGCAGGTCTTTTCTTTCTTATTTTGAGTTTGCAATTATTTAAATTTCCTTCCCTTCCTAGAAATTTTAATTTATATTTATTAACTATTGAGTTCAGTCGGGCTGGGTCTTCGAGTCAACCAACCTGGGGTCTTGGATGAATATCGAGTCAAGCCAAGCCGAGTTTTGGGTTTTTACTGCTGCCAACTAAAGATCCAATCTTGGGGAAAACTTTGCCCAACAATCAAGCAATATATTTCCAGCAAAAAGAAGCCTTATAAATTGAGGAATCCTTGATCCGCCTGCTTGAGCTCACCAATTCGTACTTGTCAGCAATGACTGTTCTCTTCCACGGTTCCACCCCAAATCTACACACCTGTTTTCCCAGCAGCACTGAGTTGACCTAGCCTAAGTTTCTAATTCCAGCCCCACCCTCATTAAAAGGCTTACAGATGCTCTCCCAACTTAGAAGGTGAAACTTTCTTTCGTGGGTACCCCCTTGTTAGAGAAAGTCCTTATGCAGCTTATCAATCCTTAGAAGGGTTGATTTTGGGCAGTGGAATAAAGACATAAAATAGAGGCAAAGGTTCGACAGGGTAGATTTGATAAGGTCAATTCTCCCTCCCATGGAGAGAAGTCTTCCTTTCCAGGGGGAAAGTTTACTCTCCATCCTTTTCTATAACAACATCCCAGAGATGTTTAGCAGGCTTTCTGATACATAGAGGGAGCTCCAAATAAGAGGAAGGAAAATAACTTGCCTAACATCCCAGCACCCCAGCTAGAGAAGAGACTTTCCCCTTCTCTAGATTGACCCCCAATAGCTCGCTCTTCGAGAGATCAACTTTTAGGCATGAGACGACCTCGAAACACCGAATAATCTTGCACAAATTGTCCACTTTGGCCCCCTTTGCCTCACAAAAAAGTGACCATATCATCTGTAAAGTGAAGGTGAGAAAAGCACTGACAACATTAGGAACTTTAAAGCCCTTGAATAGACCTACAAATTGCCCTTTATTGGGCATCCTTCTTAGAGCCTTAGAAACCACGATAAAAAGAAAAGGGGAGAGAGGATCCCCTTAAGAGAGACCTCTGGCTACTTTGAAATAACCAAAAGGGGATCCACTAATGAGGACAAAAAAAAAAGAAAAAAAAAAAAGAGCGCAAATACAACACAAGAACACATCCACCCCCTCCATTTATTTCCAAACCCTAGTCTGCTCAATGTGTAATCCAGAAAATTCCAGTCGACATGGTCATAAGCTTTTTTTAAAATCAAGCTTATGGACAATACCTTTCAAACCAGCCCTATGACATGAATCTATGTACTCGTGAGGAATTAGGGAACTCTCAATGATTTGCTTATTAGAAATGAATGATATTTGATTAAGGGAAATGACCTTGGACAGGACAGACTTGAACCTTCCAGCAATGATTTTATAAGGGCTATTAATGAGAATACTTGGACAGAAATCTTCGAGAGAAGAAACTCCCTTGACTTTAGGAATGAGCGTAATGAATGAATTGCCCATTTCTCACAACAACCTACCGAACTAAAAAAATTCCGACACAAAGATCAACAAATCACCTTTGATGATTTCCCAAAAAACTTTGAAGAAGGCCAGAGGGAACCCATCAGGGCCTAGGGCCTTATTTCTCTCGAGGTCCATGACCACATCTTTTACCTCTTTTCTAGAAACCAATTGCTTGAGACTATCCTCTTCACTCAACAAAATGCGGTCGAATTCCCCAAATTGTCTAGAGTCGGCCGAACCCAATTGTCCTTAGCAAGAAGCCCCTAATAGAACTTGATAATAACAGAGAAAATTTGATCCACTTTATCACTACATCTGCCATCAACATAGAGAGAGGAGATTCTGTTACACCTGGCCTGAGTACTCGCAATACTGTGGTCCGTGAAGATATTTCTTGTTTTCATTCCCTTCTATAAGTTGAATAGAGCTCGTTCCTTTTTGCTTACTTAGCCTCAAACAAAGAACCACCTGTTGAGGTGTGGAGCCAATCACACAAGAGGATGGTCGGGTGCCCGGACGGTCTTTGGACCGGGAGCCCGCGCCCGATTTTCATGTGATTGAGACTAACGTCTCTGGACTGTTTTGGTAACAGCCAGGCCCCCGACGGTCAAGTCGATCGGGCGCCTGATATTAGGGAATTATTTCCTGTTTCTCGCTGGACTGTTTCTACATTAGGCGGGCGCCCGACTGGCCGTGACCAGTTTTGCGGGCTTTCCTATTTTGGGTTCTATTTTTTACTATAAAAAGGGTTGTAACTCGGGATTAGGTAATGAGATTAAGGTTTCTATACGTCCAAGGTGAGAAAAAGGCGATAGGTTAGCAAAAAGGGCCATCTCTGTGCATGACAGCATCGGAGAAGGTAAGTGAATTGCTTGTAACTTTGTCTTTTCCATAGTGGAAGTTTGCACCATGGTTTTTTACCCTTGTTTGGGGTTTTTCCACGTAAAATTTGTCTTGTGATTGTTGGTTTGCTTAGATTCTACTTCTAGATCATATTTCTTCCTGTTTATCGTTTGTGGGTGAGACCGGAGATTGGATCTCGGTTCACTAGCGTTGTTAGCGTGCTGCGCAAAAACTGGTATCAGAGCTATTGGTTTAGTTTAAGTGGGAGCGATGGCGGAAGAAGGGAAAACTAGAATTGAGAAGTTTGATGGTTCAAACTTTGCCTTCTGGAAGATGCAGATGGAGGATTATCTGTATCAGAAGGACCTCTATATTCCTTTAGAAGGAAAGGAGAAGAGACCAGAGAAGATGACAGATGATGCATGGGCTTTAGTAGATCGAAAGGCTTTAGGAACGATCCGACTCTCTTTGTCTAAGAGTGTCGCTTTCAATATATGCAAAGTAAAGACCACAAAAGAATTAATGCAAGCTTTGGCTACGATGTATGAGAAACCCTCGGCATCCAACAAGGTTCATCTTATGAAACGGCTATTCAACATGAAGATGTCAGATGGTTGGGGCGTGGTTGAACATCTAAACGAGTTCAATACAGTCACCAGCCAATTGGAATCCGTTGGCATCACTTTTGATGACGAAGTCAAGGCGTTATTGATCTTGTCCAGTTTGCTAGACAGTTGGGATGGTTTGGTGATTGCCGTGAGCAATTCCTCAGGAACGATGAAGTTGAAATTCGATGATGTGGCCGGTTTAATTCTCAACGAAGAATCTAGAAGGAAGGTATCGGGAGTTTTAGGGGATTCCGGGAATGCTCTAAACGTTGAAGCAAGATGAAGATTTTCATACAAAGGAGGCAATAAACATGGACGTTCTAAGTCGAGGAATAAGTCCAAGGGACTGAAAGACAAAGATGGGTGTTGGTATTGTAGGAAGAAGGGGTACATGAAGTGTGATTGCAGGGCGCTTAAGAAACAAGAAGGAAGCTCTCAAGGTGGGAAGGATTAAGTGAATCTATCTGAGGAGAGTGACGTAGAGGCGTTGATCTTGTCTCTTGATGCGCGGAATGAGTCTTGGGTTATAGACTCGGGTGCTTCGTTTCATGCCACTTCATTTAAGGAAGTTCTTCGTGATTATGTGTCAGGTAACTTCGGGAGAGTTTACCTGGGTGATGATGAGCTGTGTAGTATTGTTGGCAAGGGATACGTTCACATAAGTCAGAAAGATAGTTGAAGTTGAAGGATGTCAGACATGTATCGAGTTTGAGACGGAATTTGATCTCAGTGGTGCAGTTGGCCGATACCGGATATGTGACGACATTTACTAGTGATTCCTGGAAGGTTACAAAAGGTGCCTTGGTGATATTTCGAGGCAAGAAGGAAGGTACCTTGTACGTGACTTTCGGATCATATAGTTCACTCGCAGTCGCATCAACTGGAGTGAAGGGGCAGTTATGGCATCAGGTATTGTTATTGTTGAAGGGGAAACTACCTGGGTTGAAGGCAATTGATCTGGAATTCTGCGAGAATTGTGTGTATGGCAAGCAGAAGAGAGTAAGCTTCAAGAAGACAGGACGGGCTCCAAAAACACATCTGTTGGAGCTTGTACACATTGATGTGTGGGGTCCGGCACAGGTATCATCTCTTGGTGGTTCACGTTATTTTGTTTCTTTCATTGATTATGCTAGTAGAAAACTGTGGGTTTATTTCTTAAAGCACAAATCGGATGTGTTTGATGTATTTAAGAAGTTGAAGGTTATGATAGAAAATGAGACAGGTAAAACTATGAAGTGTCTCAGATCGGATAATGAGGGAGAATACTGTGACAAGAGATTTGAGGAGTATTGTATAAAAAATGGAATCAAACATCAGAAAACGATTCTAGCGACACCGCAGTAGAACAGTGTAGCTGAGCGCATCAACATGACCATCCTTGAGCGCGCCAGGAGCATGAGGTTACATGCAGGGTTGCCCAAGACGTTTTGGGCAGATGTTGTGAATACTGCCGTATATCTCATCAATAGAAGTCCCTCAGCACCATTGGATGGTGGGCTATCAGAAGAAACGTGGACTGGAAAAGAGGTGAACCTTGCACATCTCAGAGTGTTTGATTGCACTTCCTATGTTCACATTGATGCAGAGCACAGAAATAAGCTGGATGCGAAGTCCAGAAGGTGCACGTTTATAGGCGACGGGTAGAAAGATTTTGGTTATCGGTTTTGGGACAGAGAATCGGAAAATCATCAGAAGCAAGGACGTAGTCTTCAATGAAAAGGTGATGCATAAGGATAGTGTGCAGCAAAGACAAAATAAGGCCAATGAGAGGGAATTCGTAGAGTTGGAAGAGTAACTGACACAGGTGTTACAGTGCCACAGGATGAGCATGTTTAGGAGCATGATGAGGCAGAGCCACAGACATCGGTTGTGAGGAGGTCTACTCGGGAGAGGAGACCCAAGGTCCGATACTCACCCTCCTTACATTATCAACTACTGACAGATAATGGTGAACCAAAGTGTTTTGAAGAGGCATTACAGCTAGATACACGGGTTAAGTGGGAGCAGGCCATGGATGATGAGATGGACTCTCTTGAATATAATCGTACGTGGGAGCTAGTCATTCTACATAAGGGTAAAAAAGCTCTTCATAACAAGTGGGTTTACAGATTGAAGGAGCATGATGGTTCGAAGCAGTATAAGGCTAGATTGGTTGTGAAAGGGTTCCAACAAAAGGCAGGTATCGACTTCACTGAAATATTTTCACCAGCGGTGAAGATGTCTACGATTTGCATGGTCTTGAGTATAGTGGCTATAGAGGACTTACATCTAGAGCAGCTAGATGTTGAGACAACCTTTCTTCATGGAGACCTTGAAGAAGAGATACACATGCATCAGTCGACAAGATACATGGCACCAGGAAAGGAGAACAAGGTGTGTAGACTGAAGAAGAGTCTATATGGCCTGAAGCAGGCCCTGAGGCAGTGCTACAAGAAGTTCGACAGTTTCATGTCGGAAAACGGGTACAGGAGATGTCATGCTTATCACTGTTGCTACTTGAATAAGTTTGATACGTCGTACATCATCCTTCTTCTGTATGTTGATGATATGCTTGTAGTAGGATCAAGCATGAAGGACATCTCAGATCTCAAAAGACAGATGTTTAGAGAATTTGCCATAAAGGATTTAGGAGCTGCAAAACAAATCCTACGCATGAGGATAAAGCGTGATAGGGAAAACAAGAAACTAGTTTTGTCACAGGCAGAGTACATAGCCAAGGTACTTGATCGATTTAGTATGGGAGGTGCTAAGCCGGTTAGCACTCCATTAGCCAATCACTTCAAGCTTTTTAAGGAGCAAGGTGCGAATATGCAGGAGGAACGACACTACATGGCAAAAGTCCCATACGCGTCAGCTATTGGGAGCCTCATGTATGGTATGGTTAACATGATGCCAGATATTGCTCAAGCAGTGGGAGTTGTTCGTAGGTTCATGAACAACCTCGGGAAGGAACATTGGGAAGCTGTGAAGTGGATCCTTAGATACCTAGTAGGTACTGTGGATGTAGGGCTGTGTTATGGAGGATCGGAAATCAAGCTACAAGGCTACGTCGACTTAGATTTGGCAAGGGATATTGACAGCAGAAGGAGCACGACAGGGTATGTCTTTACCTTGGGAAGTGGTGTAGTCAGTTGGGTCTCTCAGTTGCAGAAGATAGTTTCCATCAGTACAACAGAAGCAAAGTATGTTGCAGCTACAAAAGTGTGTAAGGAGATTGTGTGGATGCAAGGTTTTATGGAAGAGTTGGGGAAGAAGCAAGCAGATTATAAGATGTACAGTGACAGTCAGAGTACAATACACTTGGCTAAAAATTCAGCCTTTCATTCGAGGACCAAGCATATTGATATCGGATATCACTTTATATGTTCGTTACTGGAAGATGGATCGATTACTCTGGAGAAGATTCATACAAGTGAGAACCCTGCGGATATGTTGACCAAGGTGGTCACATGGGAGAAGCTGAAGCTCTGTTCAGCTTTGATTGGTCTTCAGGCTTGAAGACTGGGAGGTGGTTCACTCCGGATGTAGAAGACGAAGGACTATGGTGATATGTTTCCAAGTGGGAGATTGTTGAGGTGTGGAGCCAATCACACAAAAGGATGGTCGGGCGCCCGGACGGTCTTTGGACCGGGCGCTCGATATTTATGTGATTGAGACTAACGTCTCTGAACTGTTCTGGGAACAGCCGGGCGCCCAATATTAGGGAATTATTTCCCGGTTCTCGCTGGACTATTTCTACATTGGGCGAGCGCCCGATCGTCTGCGACCAGTTTTGCGGGCTTTCCTATTTTGGGTTCTATTTCCTTGTTTTACTATAAAAAGGGTTGTAACTCGGGATTAGGCTATGGGATTAGGGTTTCTATATGTTCAAAGTGAGAAAAAGGTGAGAGGTTAGCAAAAAGGGCCATCTCTGTGCATGAGAGCATCGGAGAAGGTAAGTGTATTGCTTGTAACTTTGTTTTCTTCATAGTGGAAGTTTGCACCGTGGTTTTTTACCCCTGTTTGGGGTTTTTCCACGTAAAATCTGTCTTGTGATTGTTGGTTTGCTTAGATTCTACTCCTAGATCATATTTCTTCCTGTTTATCGTTTGTGGGTGAGACCGGAGATTGGATCTCGGTTCACCGGCGTTGTTGGTATGCTGCGCAACACCACCTTACTCTTTAACGTCCAACACTTGAATAGCCTTGAGGATGTTATCTAGGTCAAAGATCAGCTGATTGTAGACTTCGTTCCTCCAGACCTTTGAGCTTATGAAACAGCCTGAAGCTCGCTGAGCCCTGAATATCCATCGACTTCCACCAGTTAGTGATCAGCTATGAGAAACCTTTAACTTCTAGGCCAGGTCAATTCAAAACAAAAGGCTTCGCCTCCAGACAGGGGTGAAGCCAGGATTTTCTTCCAAAGAGGGCAAGGCGCAAATATAAAGCAACGGTCATGTGTGTTTGGGATTGAACTCTTACCATTGAAAATTTAGTAGGGCCCACTGTGATGTTTACTTTCCATCCAACTTATTCATAAGGTCACATAGACATATAGGAAGGGAAAACATAAATATCAGCTCGATCCAAAACTTTAGTGGCCCCCAAAAAGTTTTGAACGGTGGGGTTTAAATCCCCACTGCTTCATGTGGTGTGATCCACTTAAGCCTTCGATCTCTTTCCATTTTGGGCTCATGTCCTAAACTGATATGCCAAAATAGATGAATGGATTGATAAAAGATATAGATCACCCTGCCCTACAAAGCCTTTGACATGACCGTCCATCTCAACCTAAGTCCAGGTGGGGCTGGATTGGGTGAGACCCCGGCCTCACCCAAGAGAGTGCAGCCCTTATTGTGGGGTTGTAGTGGGGTCCACCTTGATGTATGTATTATGTATCCATGCCGTCCATCCATTTTTTTTTCAAATCAGTTTAGGGCATTATCCCAAAAAATAAAGTAGATCCAACCATAAGAAACATTGGTGATTGGCCATTCTACCATTAAAAACTTCTTAGGGTGCACTTTAATGTCTATGTGGTGTTTATTTACCATTTAATATGTTGATAAGGTCACATAAGCTTGGATGAAGGGAAAAAACAAATATCAGCTTGATCCAAAACTTCTATGGCCCATTAATGGTCAATTAATACTCTTTCCTATGGTATGGTCCACTTGATAATTGGATCTGTTTTATTTTTCAGATAATGTCATAAAATGATCTACAAAAACAGATGGACAGCGTGGATACATAATACATACATCAAGGTGGCCCAAGGTAAGAGGCCGGGGTCTCACCTAATCCGCTCTCGATCTGGAGGGGGTAGTAGTATCCAATCCGCCCTTGACCGAGGGTTTCTGCAGAGGCCTTGCCCATGAAGTTCCCATGCTGGGAACTTAGGCGGGCCCACCATGATGTTTGTGAGAAATTTACTACCTCCATCCATTTTTTGAGCTTATTTTAGGATATGAGAGAAAAAATGAGCCGGATCCAAGACTCAAGTGGGCCGAAAAATATAGGATTGAATGTCCACAGTTGAAATATTCGTGTGTCCAACTGGCCATGGAAGTTTTGAATCAGGCTAATATTTGTGTTTTCAGTTCATCCCAGTAGGAATGACGTTAGGAATCATATAGATGGCATATAAACATCATTGTGGACCCAGGGAGGTTTCAACGGTAGGAATTTCCCTACCCACTTTTTCTTTAGTGCGGCCCACTTGCGTCTTGGATCTAACTCATTTCAGTTCTAATGTTCTAAAATGAAATCACAAAATGGATGGACAGAGTGGATTTCTCACAAATATCACTGTAGGCCCCCTAGGTTCCCAGGAACTTCCTGCGGAAGGCTTCCACAGAAATCCGTGTCCTCCACGCTCCATTACTTAGAATTGCTTGTCTAGTTGAATGAGTTATGTGGGATCGACTATGATGTATGTGTTTCATCCACACCGTCCATCCATTTTTCCAGCTCACTTTAAGGCATGATCCAAAATTTCATGCAGATCCAAAGCTCTAGTGGACCACACCTCATCAAACAGAAGCCCGCTGAGCCCTGAACATCCATCAACTTCCACCAGTTAGTGATCAGCTGCGAGAAACCTTCAACTTCTAGGCCAGGTCAATTCAAAACAAAAGGCTTCACAACGAACCCCTTGTGACCCACAATGGAATCAACCAAGTCCTAATCAACCTGCTCGAGTTTGGACTTGCGAACAAGAATTACATCAGCTTTTAACTTGTTACATACCTCCTTGACTTGGAGACCTTTTTGAAAGCTCCCAAGCCCCCGTGGCATTCCAATTGATGATCTTCAGTGGGAAGCAATCCTAATCCCTTTACCCTTTCTATCTCCCATAGGAATAGTAACAGATGATGAAGAATCATCTGTTACTATCTCCTATTCTGTTAGAAGCTGTCAGTAATATAGATGATCCGTTTCGCCCATCATTGGTCCTCAAAAGGAACAGGCACTCCTATTGTTTGAAATCTATTTAAAGAATCGAATTTCAGAGACTAACAGATGATGCATCTTGTTCTTAGTATTACATTCCGTTGAATCATTGAATTTTTTTCATTTTTCGATTGCCCTCTAGAGTCGATATTCCTATTACTGATAGCATTGTTTTGTTACTGACTAAGGTGCATGCATGTTTCCTGTTTGCAGCTTGTGTAAATACTTAATGGTTGCTTCAGGCAAGGCTTCTGTTTTCGTTCAACGAGCTCGGCAACAAACTGTTATCAAGGTGTGTTGCATATCAAAATGGACCCACCATGTAATGGCAATAGTGCAGTACTATGTGCTGACCTTTTTAACTTCATCTACAATGAATATAGGCTTGGGATCATGCTGTCGGTATGATATGTGTACATGAAGCTGGCGGACAGGTATGCTTCCTTTGAGTCGTGGCATTTTCTTAGGGCCTGTTTGGGTGTCACTTAAAAGTGTTTATGTCATTTTAGTTAATATTAATTATGTATTAGACATTATAGTCTATATAAATTGTTGATTATATGTCCTAATCCCTACCAAAAATTTTGAAGTCTGGTACATAATCACGACTAAATAAAATGAGTCTAATTCCTTTTTAAATGGCACCCAAACAGGGCCCTCAGTTTTACACATCATTTGGATATACTGTTGAAAGTAAGCTAGCTAAGGGGGTTGGTCAGATTGGGATTGGGCCGGTTGGGATTAGCCTATGACCATCTCAGTAGTATAGACCCTCGACCTGAGTTTGTCAGATAGTACTCATGCCTAAATTTTAGACCTGTCTTGACCCAACAAGCCTAGGCATTTGGCCTCGAATTGGCCCATTGAGATCCTTGGGGGCCGTTAGGATGCAAGCAAAGTTGTGTTTTGCACAGGCTGTCTAGGTCATGTTGTCTTGAGTCGGTTATCATAGAGATGATGTTCTGTTCCTTCTTTATCAAAACACCTGGAACAACGAATAGAGATGGAATGTGGCATATGTGAGGAGCTTAAGATGGTTCGTCGTACATTTAGCATGTATGGCGAATGTGCACATTGACACATGTAGTACATGTAAGGTACTTGAAGATTGATGGTAGCATTGGGTCAATTGAAGTTGGATGGTTGCACATGTGATGCATGTGAATGGAGTAGTGTTCCCGCATGCTTTGAGCTATAGATATGCTTTTCTCACCTTTATCCCATCTTTTTAGCAAAGACATTATCCTTATTGACAGTCAAAATTTGAGAACGTGTCCTTGCTTTTCTCAATTGTTGTGCATAATGGGTTCACATATCCTATACAAGTTGTTTAGCCTGGACAACTTGTGTACAACACAACTTTGCTGGCATCCAAACTGATAGCGGACAATCGACTAGCTAACCAAAAGCTCTAGAGCCGATGGAAGGACTGGTTTATCCTTGTATGCAGACCCTCCCAGGAAACCTTCCTGTGGGCAACTCCTCATTGCACGGGTCCCCAAATCACATGGTCCCACAGTGGGCCCCACCTCGTGGCCATTCTGCATCTTACAGACCCCACTTCGTGGGCTACCCCACCCCAATCTAGAGACACGTGGCATCCTAGGAATCGCACTAAGATGCCCCCGCATCACCAACTGTCCCATAAGTACCACAACTGCCTCATGTGCTCCTTAAAAGTTTGTTAAGAATAGCATTCAGTGGCTTTTTTTTTTTTTTTTTAACCTTTCAATATATCATGATTCTAGGAAACTAACCCTTTACAATCAGGTAACTGATTGGAAAGGAAGTCGGCTCGATCTTGCAGCGGATCAACTAGGGCGGAGAGTCATCTTTCCTTCAGGTGGTGTGCTTGCAAGTAATGGTATTTTACACAAGCAGCTCTTGGAAATGATTTCTTCCAGTTCACCTGTAGTTTGATATGCTCACCACTCGAATCTTAGTGTTACATTTTCGCTCGATTCATCAATTAAATTTATTTCTTATATATGAAGAATATGATTCCATGAGTTATTGCAGTAAGTGATATGCGTAATGTGTTTTGCATGAAGTTTGCAGTGTAATGAAATTAGCATTTTATAAGAAAATTACAGTGGCATTGGAATTCTGTGTTTAGAATAGTGGACCGCACATATTACCATGCCCAGTATACCTTTCACACACACACACCCCACCCACCCACCCACCCACCCCCACACCCCCCATGACTAGTTGGTTGCTGAGCCTAAGAAAAAAAATGCCGCTGCAGCTTGCAATTCCATACATGTTGGGCAGTTTGATGTAGAATTGTAGACTGCTGATCTGATGGGGCCTGTGTGGATGGAGAATGTTCCAAAAATTTCTCAGATTGTTAAATGTATGGCCCTTTGATCAGAGGCCTCCAAGTAGATGGCTAAGAAGATGAATCAAGCGTCAGTTTAAGATTTCAATGGAGAACATGATGAAGACTGAAGGGTTTGGATCTCCTAATGTGAGAGATTTCTGGGGCATCCCAACCCATGACGGGACTGTCAAATCATCTTATTGATCACTGTGCGCCCTCCGCATGTATGGAATTACGTCCTCGGAGAACTTTACCTTCGCTAGCTCTCAATGCACTGTAGTTTCTTAATTTAGTACTTGAACTCAACTTGCACCTGACCTGTAGAGTGAGTCAGTGAGTTAACTCAGATAACTTTAAAATGCAAACTCAAGTTGAGAAAATGTGGACCACCATGGTTAAGTCGGGTTTCTGGTGACTGAGCAGGTTTTTGCGGTCTGTTCCAGTCCAAAATGGTCTGACTGCCCGGTCTGGTCCGGGTTTTAAAATGCTGATAACCAGGAAGGATGGCGGGTCTCGGTCTTGAAACCCATCAGGGTGAAATTCCCGCTGCTGACAGCGCCAGTGGGTGCGTTGCATGACTGATTGGGTGGGTGTGTTGCGCGATTGACTGGGTGGGTGGGTTGCATGACTGACCAAAAAAAAAAAACAAAAAACCAGGAAGGGATGGCTCATTTTATGAAAGAAATGAGTTCATAGGCCTCTGTTCATTGATATGGAAGCTCTTTCTTGATGTTATTCGGCTATATCTGCTAGGGGTGCGGATGGGGTGTACTACCCCCACCAGGACCTAGCTAGATATGGACGGTCGTGTCAGGGGCTGTGGGGCCCATTCTCATGTATGTGTTTTATCCACGTCATCCATCCATTTTGACAGATCATTTTAGGGCATGGGTCCAACAAGGAGGTAGATTGAAGGCTCAAGTGAACCACACCACAGGTAGCAGTGGAGACTAAAAGCTCACCGTTGAAAACTTTTTTGGGGCGCAGAACTTTTGGATCAAGCTGATATTTATGTTTTCTTTTCACACAGGTCTATGCGACCTTATGAACAGGTTGGATGGCAAATAAACAAAACGGTGGGCCCTAGGAATTTTCAACGGTAGGAATTCAATCCCACTGCTTCTTGTGATGTGGTCTGCTTGAGCATCAAATTTGCCTCCGTTTTTGGATCATGCACTAAAATGATCCATCAAAATGGATGGACAGCGTGGATAAAACACGTGGGCCTCACATCTGCTTGGTCCTGCTAGCGTGGCACAAAAGCTAAGGCCATGTTTGGATGCTCTATCGAGTCAGAATTGTAATTGGGAGCTTGGTTGCTATCTTTGGTACATATAATGAGGGCATTTATGTCATTTACCTCTTATTAGTAGAGCTGTACATGAGCTGAGCCCAACTGAGCTTTGCACAGTTCGGCTTGGTTTGGTAGGTAAGCGGGTGACTTGGGCTCTGGCTTGGCTCGGCTCGGCTTGATGCTCGAGCCCAATTGGCAGGCTAGGCTTGGTTTGGTCGAGCTTTCGAGCTGAATTCAAGCTTGTTCGAGCCTATTCGAGCTTCAAGTTTTCGAGCCTAAATTCGAGCCAAGCTTTCGAGCCACTATCGAGCTTGGGCTTTCGAGGTTCGGGCAGTTGGTTGTCGAACATGGTTGAGGGCTGTTGGACAAGGTTGGGGATTGTTGGAATGGGCATTGCCTAGGGCCTGAGGGAGGTCGGTTGTTGGACAGGGGCGGTCGGCTGTTAGACAAGGTTGGGGACTACCGGAATGGTCGGGTGTTGGCTGGCCGAGCGACAAATGGAGAGAGAGAGGAGATGAGAAGAGAGAAGATGAGAGACAGAGAGAAAGGATTGAGGAGGTGAGAGAGATCAAAGGGTTATAGTCCTCATGGATGCCGAACGGCCAGAAGGCGGTTAGGCAGCTGCGGGCGAGGGTGACTTTTAGGGTTTTTTTTATTTAATTTTTTTATTATTTATCTTAAACTTTTTTTTTTATATATTATATAATAATATTAATATATAATATATTTTAAATACCGAGCCTGTACACGAGCCGAACCAAGCCGAATCGAGCTCAGGCCAGCTCGAGCTTGGTTTGAATTTTCAACAAGCCCATAAAATAGGCTCGGCTTGGCTTGTTCAACCCTACAAGTTGAGCTGAGCCGAGTTTTTTCAAGCCAAGCCGACCGAGCTTTTCGAGCTAGCTTGGTTCGCCTACAACTCTACTTATTAGGTGTATTTATGTCATTTTAAAATTTTGACGTGAGTAGCCTTAAACTAAAATGTGGTTTGCGATCCGAGTGATCTAAACCGTTAATACGATGGGTCTCACCATACACGGGGCACTGCACTTACAAAAGTGAAATATGTTAAATTGTGATATTTCATTCTTTATAATTTAACTCTTTTCCTTTGAATTTAGATCATTTTATAACCTTTAAATAATCAATGGGCTTAGATTTTCACTCTCATAGGTTTTTTTAGGGCATCCTTAATCTATGGCTAGGCCGGTTATATAAATAGCGGATAGGATTTGTTGCATAATCTTATGATTGGATAGGATTTTTGTAGGGGTTGGGCTTACATCATCCGAGTTCAAACAAGGTGTACATACAAGGCCCAACCCCTGCCCATGGGCTCTGGTAATAGATCCTAGCCAGTTACAAGCCCAGGCAGGGCCTCACCCTGTGAGATGGGCTGCCACTTTCAAGATCCAGGCTGTCCCTTATGCTGGCCCTACTTTGGTTGGATGATCTGAACCATTAGTAGCCATGAAAAGGGATGATCTATATTGATCACACTACAAAAGGTCTGATCATGGTATGAACTTTTCCTGGTGTGGGGCCCATTTCCACATGCCTGTGCCTAATAAGAATTACTTTGATCGAACGGTTCTAACCATCTGATTAGTGGGTGAGAAAGTAAATGGCCTAGAATGACTAAACTGTGGAAAGTTTGTTCATTGATATGGACAGACCATGACTTGGGCTCTCCTTCACTTCCCAATGACTCTCAAGCATCATCTTCGTCAGTTGTTCTTATCCATTCAATCAATGGCCAAGAAAATGGAAGGTCTTGATTGATCATATTGAAAAAAAAGGTAAGATAGTCAATTTGGACCGTCCATTATGTGACCCCAACTTTGCTTGGCAGTGGATAAAAATTAACTTTTATATGAACATTTGTAAAATCTGATCAATGGCCAGGAAAGTGGACGGTACATGTTAATTTTATTGGTAAAGGTCCGATCATGAAAAGGGATCGTCTACATCAATAGTACTATCAAAGTCTGGCCATTGATCTTTACCGTCCATCTGGTTGATAATTAGGAAAATGGGCGGTCAAAACTCAAGCATATCAGGGAAGGTCCAAACCAGCATCAGTTAAGGACTTCAATCGGTAGAGGTATATAGCTATAATCCTATATTAGTTTTGCACCCTTAAAGAAAGATGGCCACTTATAATCTCACATGTGGAACTCATCGAGGCCATCCAAATTATGGGTTCCATTGTGAATGGAGCATATATTTAAAATTCTAACCATCCATTTTTTGTCCACAAATGGATGGTTAAAATTAAAATAGTGATCTGATTGTTACTATTGTCTTCTCAGTTTCAATTGATCAAGGGATGATATCTGTTTAGATGCTTTTAGGATAGTATAAACACAGTAAATGATAGAGCTTTTTACTGTTATCTTCAGATAAAATCCCAAAATTACTCCCACCTCCTTCATAAAAATAAAGTTAAAATAAAGACCCTCCTAAATCCCTTAAGCTCTCTTTTAAGTAGTGAGAGAAATCTGAATAGATTACTCGTGCACAATTAAGGGTTCTCTTCATGGAAAAAGGGCCTTTAGAAGGAGAAAATAAAATTCGAATAGTCCGGCTTTTATGGAAGCTTTAACAATCTACGAACTAGTGGCATGAATGCTTTTATTCCCTATTCCTTTGTCTAATCCCACCTAATAAACTTGAAAAATAAGCAACGTATAAGACAAAATCCATTTCTAAAAAGGATTATTAATCCTTAACTTTTCAAGGATTCCTTCATCAATGGTTGTGAATAATTAACTTTTTTCAACCTTTTTGACTATGGTTTCTACGGTTGACATAAAAACATCTCTTTCATGTATCTGGGCCTGTTCTTAGTACATAAAACCTTGCCGAAGGTTTCATGGAGTTTTCGGGTTCACATCGAACATGTGCTAGCAGCAAATGAGGCTGGTCCCCCTATTAGATTGACTTAGGATTATAATGAATATAGATTATTATGCTGTTTTTCTTTTGTGGCTTTGTCAAGTATATGGTACGGTGTGGACCCCACCCATCTATTCATGTGGATGAGAAATATGGACAGGAAGAATGAGGAATTATCTACATATAAGATAATATTAAGGCCCACTTAACAAATGGATCCACCTAATTTGAGTTAGATCTCTCACAAGTATGACTTGTTGGCATCTAAATATACTGGGAAGGAAACCCTCAATCTCCTACAAGTATTCCCCTTTGCAATGTGCTCAAGCTTAAAAGAGTCAGCTTTTTTGGTTACAAATGGAGCACATACCTAAACTCAATCTAATAATTCAATCCTAACTATCCCTTTTTGGCTACAAATGGACAATTAAAAGTAAAATAATGAGTGATTGAAATTTATAGGGAAAAATCAGATGGTTAATATTGTCTTTTCAGTTATGCTCCATTTGCGATTGATTAAGGGACTTGATACCTCTTTAGATTATTTTAGCATACTATAAACACAGTAAATAATGGGGCATTTTCCTATTATCTTCACATAAAATCCCAAAATTACTCCCACTTCCCTGATAAAAATAAAGTTAATAATAAAGACCATCTCAAGTCCTTTAAGCTCTCTTTTAAGCAGTGAAAGAAATATGAATGGATTACCCGTGCAAAATTAAGAGTTCTCTTCATGGAAGGATAGGATAAAATACAGACTTTATTTCTTAGTCTTGCTTTTATGGAAGCTTTAACAACTTTGGAACTAGTCGGGGCATAAGTGCTTTTATTTCCAAATCCTACCCAATAAACCTGAAAAAATATAGGTAATTTATAAGACAAAATTCAGTTGATTTCTAACATGGATTACTAATCCTTATTTTTTTAAAGAATCCTTCATCAATGGCTGTGAATGATTGGCTTTTTCAATCTTTTCAACTTTGATTTCTACTAAAAACATCTCTTTCATGCATTTGGATACAACTCATAAAGGATCACCCATTCTTAGTACATAAAACCATGCGCGGGCTGCACGGAGCTTTCAGGTCCACCTTGAACATGTCCTAGCAACAAATTAGGCTGGTCCCCCTATTAGATTGACTTGGGTTTATAATAAATATACACAGTTGTTCTTGTGCATCTTTATCATGTACATGGTATGGTTGGGCCCCCCACCCATCTATTCATGTGGATGAGAAAGATGGACAGGAAGAATGAGTAATGATCTATATTTAATATAATCTTGAGGCCCACTTAACAAATGGACCAAAAACCTATTTTTTTCAAGGCAAAGCTCAAGGTGGACCTCAAACGATAATGGCTTAGACCTTTCACAAATCTGATATGGTGGCATCTATTCTAGAAGAGAAACCCTCAATCTTGTACGAAGAAATCTCCTTTGCTCAACGGATAAAAGAGGGCTTTAGGATTTTTGGGGTGTTGTAATAATGCATTTAGAAGTTTTGATTTTTTTTTTTTGGAGATATAGTAATTTGGAATTTTATAGGGAGGTGGGGTCCAAATGCTTCATTAGGCTGTATTTGGCTGCAAAAATGAATCAAATTGCTACCATTCAACCTGAAAGTAGTGCAGGCTCATTTTGGAGCATATCTATGAATCCTAAGGAAATCATGGTTACCCTCTAGTTTATTAGATAAATTGCAATTCAATCCAACAGTGCATCCAAACGTGCCCTTAAAAGCTTTTCTTGATAAGTAGCTGAAAAGAAAAACAGTTCAAATCTGCAAGATTGGAATTACGCTCACCAAACACTAATCTGCAACATAGTATTTTACTCCCCATGCAATCCAAACATGGCCACGAAGGCTCTACACATGGCAACTTTGCGGAACATGCCACATGGACGCATTTGTACTATCATAAAAACATATATTAATGTACAAAATCTTATATCACAAAATTAATAAGATGCAGAAAATTCTATCAAGATGACTATAAATACATTAAAATTGTGATAGAGCCAGCACTTGCACTACATGGCACTCTATGCATCTTCTTTGAGATTGCAAGATCAGTTCCAACTTACCTAAATCATATAAGAATTACATAAAAAAAACCCAAAAATGAGAGAAGAACATAGATAGTTAATGACTTCCGGCTGCGGCCGCGGCATTGACGAGTGGATAATCAAGCTCCTCTAACTGTAGACAAACACGATCGTTCACTTGTGATGTCACCCACATACAATGGCCATGAAACCCATGCACGTGTCACGTCGGGCCGACACAGTCAAGGTACATACATTGAAAATTCGGTGTATTCGGAACTTTCTCGACGATGAGGTGGTTTATTTTAATAATATGATATTGATATATAATTTGCATTTTTGGATTAAGGTATGAATTTTCAAGTCTTCTTCTTGGTCTATTGAGCCCAATATAGAAATATATGTGTGGTTTAAACAAATGTGCATGGTCACATATATTGAAATAATGTGTATAGACTTCTACACAGCCATGCAAGATTTCATATCTCTAAGAAAAACCTAAAGAATGTGAATGCCCCCGTATAAAATAAAATGAGGTTTGCTAGGTCTACACGCGTGTGTGGGGCCCACCATACGTACAAATGTTACACATGGGTGCGAGATCCAAGTCATTGGTTATGTGGGTCCCACAATTTACACTCCCTGGTCCATATTTCATGCGGGTCCGCTCGTTGGGTGCTCCACAATGTTAGAAATAGTTGGACAGCTAAGAAAAACTCGCTCGAAGAGTTTTGTTATCCATTCATTTGTTTTGTATACCGTGGCCCACTCGCCTACTCGAGCAGCTTGATTTTTTATGCTAGAGCATCAAGATGATGTGACCCACCTAATGGATGGCTTGGATCTCATGCCTGTATGCCACATCAGCCTATGTGCATGTGTGTAGTTGAGATGCATTACATGCACGCTTGTTGTGACATTATCAAAGCTCCTAAAAAATAATTAGAACACTAATTTATGTTCTGAGTTGTTGGGGCCATTAGACAGATCATGTGGACATATAATCTAATTCCATCTACCAGTGGTCAACTTAGAGACGTGGGTGACTTTTTGAGGTAAGCCCATGCACAAGCAAACCCTAGATTGATGCCATGTAATTACCTAAATGAGCATATGATATAAGCTTTTTTTTATTTAAGTATTAACCTTAATTAAGGAAGGGGGGGTTTAAAGAAATGGATGTTTCCATGATACCAAACATGGGGACATGGGCCATAGATCATGGCCACATTAATCTATTAAGACCCACATGCATTGGAATTTTAGTACCATCTAAACCCTAAATATTATTTCATGGTTTCATTCCAAAACCCTATTTGAAACCCTAGACACACCTCAGTGTGGTAATCTTGACCATTCCTAACGTTCACACATCTCACGTGTAGCCTGATCCGCACTGTACATTTTGTGGGTCCCACTGCAGATGGGTCACAGTGCAAAATCTACTGATTAGCCAACCGTAGCCGTCCTGTAACTCTCTTTTTTTTAAATTTTAATCATTGATTCATGGGCTAAGATTGAATGGTCAAGATCATCTTATTGGTGCAGTTTCCAGCCAATGGCCCACTACCAGCTGGTCTCTTTGGTTGGTAACATGGATTGATGACCATATGCCACGTGTAAGATTGGATGGTTCAGACCAGCGTATTGAGTGAGCCTAATACACACACCATTTGCCCTTTTCCCCTAATCATGCGGTAGGAGGATGCGTTGGCTAGTTCCACACGCGTGTGGGAGACCCACCAATCCACAAGCAGCCACACGTCCCAACATACATCACATATATTTGATCAGATCCGTCCATCAGGTGGGTCAAACCGTTCAGATCTTCCCATCTAAAAATCAGGCGATTTCACACTCCGTTGGGCTTCAACATACGAAACAAATAGACGGTTAAAGAAAACTGTTTCACTCATGAGTTTTCGACCGTTCATTGTGTCCGAACCATATAGACAAAATGAGTGAGTTCTAAAGTAGAAGATCTAATCATCATATACGATCAGATGGACACATTCGATCAACCACAAATATTCCATATTGGCATGTGTACGCGTGTGGATGGCCACAACTTCCACACGCGCGGTGAATTACTAAATCTCACAATAAGAACTGAAAGCAAGCAAAAGAACGGTCAGAATAATTCGTTAAAAAACAAAGGGAAAATCTCAGTATGAGAATAAAATATTATTTGACCAACATATTATTGTTAGGGGTGGATGAGACACTTGCATCTGAAATTTCAACAACACCCTTTTCATGCCTTTCTTATCTACTAATATTAAAATGAGTTACCCATTTTGGTACACATGATATATGTGCACCAAACATCTCCACCGTCCACTCTGTGAAAATCCTTGTGGATGGGCTCCACGTAATATATGGTACTGATCTGGACCCTAAAATATAAGAGAAAATCTTCCAGACGGCCATCTTGTTCGTTCATCAAGGGTGATCCTTATCTAATTATCATCTAAGCCGTCGAATTTGAGGAATAGTTATATCTTCTTTTCCTGATCATAAGGGCGGTATTGCAGTCTGCCTGTGCCCTCTAAGCGGACTCGGATTCGGTAGTGATCCCTCTGGTACGGACATAGTTGCTGGAAAAGCTCTGTGGGCCCCACCATGGAATTTGTGTTTTATCCACGCCGTCCTTACATTCTTCCAGCTCATTTTAGGGCTTGAGCCCAAAAATGAGGCAGATCCAAATCTCAGGTGGACCACACCACAGAAAACAGTGGTGATTGATCACCCTCCATTAAAAGCTGATTGGGGGTCACAAAAGCTTTGGATCGAGCTAATATTTGTATTTTCCCTTCATCCAGGTTTGTGTGACTTAATCAACAGGTTGGATGGTAGATAAACATTACAGTGGGCCCTAAGAAGTTTTTAATGGTCAGCTTTCAATCACCATTGTTTCATGTGGCGTGGTCCACCTGAGATTCGATCTGCCTCATTTTTGGGATCATATCCTCATTATGCGCTGGAAAATTGGATGGACGGCTTGGATAAAATGAAAACATCATGGTGGGGCTCACAGAGTACTGATCGGCCGACATCGGTACGGGAGGGGTCATTACCAAATCCGAGTCCCCTGTAAACTATCGATGTTGTAGAAGAAGAGACCATCTCTTGTTCATCGATGAAGACCAATCTCTATCATCTAAGCCATTGAATTTGAAATATAGGGTGGTTAATTACATTGCGGATCACCAGATTTCTTCACACAATATGGTGGGCTCTGATTGGTGGGCCACATGCATCGTAATCCACTTCCACTTGTTGAGCTGGGCCCACTTTTCAAAAGGGTGGCCAGAAACAGGATTTGAAAGTGGATTAGATTCCAGCCCACTACAGATGGACGGTGGGAGATGAAGGTACGAAATTTCATGTGTACCAATGAGAACACAAGAAGGGGTGATCTTAAAAATAGGTGAATAGAAAAAGAGTAGTGCATGCTTTTCTCGTAAGATATGAGCCGTTGGTCGTCCATGAGAGTTGGAGGCTTTGTTGTTGGAAAGTAGACAGGTGGCAACAGTCACGAGGTGACGTGGCTAGCTGTGGGTAGATGATTGGTGCAGGTTTTCTTGGGGAGTGGGGCCCATGCAGTGGGATAGGGGTGGATGCTGGCCATACACGTTGTCGGGCCAGATTCCACGTCATCAGATTAAAGAAACTCTAATAAGGGTGGACCTTTATGCATGGGAGGGTCGTCATGAAATATGGCAGATGAAAAGAAAAGAAAAAATAATTTGGACGTGAATGCCTTTGATCCTGGCTCAGCTGATCTAAGCGGAGCCGAGTCAAGCAGCTGAAGTCTATGATGCTGTTATGACTTCTGAGTAAATAGACTTTTGAGTGGGGTAGCCACCCTCAAGTGATCGGGACCGGACATCTGGTGGGCACTACCATGATGGGCCATGCCCCAAAAATGGATAATGATATTGGCATGTGTTCCAACGTATGTTAATTAGTTATGTGGGGCCCAACTGTGATGTATGTGTGGAATCTGAATCGTCCATCTTGTGAGCCTCACCCTGCTGTTTTCTGTGGTGGGGTGCACTTGAACTTTGGATTTGCCTCCTTTGGTTGATACAACATGTTGTGGGTTTCTAAATTGGGCCCGCGTAGGAGGAAGCCCACAGACCCCAAGGCCCAAGTGCGGGACCTCAGCCATAATACTTGAGCAAGAGTGGAGCTCAGTCTGGATGGAGGACTAATTGGCTCCTTAAGCCATAGTAGAGCCTCACTAGGAGGAACATTTACACAATGGGCATCATTGACAATTTGAGGATAGGCGGTCAACCCGAGGTGTTGCCAAGGAAGCTACCACTAGGCTGATAGCCCTTAGCCCGAGCTCTTCGACTCGACCAAACTGGGCCGACTCTCTCCAAGGGACAACACACGAAACCTGGGATACGAATCTCGCCAAATCCCCCCGATGCGACACGTGGCGGATGTTAGGTGCAGAACCTACACTCACACCTAATGACTGTTAGGCATGCCTAGCTTGTCAGGCTAGGCCTTTCATCGTTAGAAGCCGCCCCACGCTTCCATGATTGAAAAGTTGTAGGCTAGTGTGTCTGAGTGAATTTGTGAGGTCTTGATCACGTCATCGCACTCTATAAATACCACCATCAATTCAAGGCAAATGTATGTCATTTGTGCACCCCTTACTTAATTGCCGCCCGATCTTAGTTGACCGGACTTAGGCATCGGAGGGTTCCCTGCCGTATGGCGAATTCCCCATCTCTTGCCTAATCCACTCTCTTTGTGACCCATAGGATGAGCGAAGGAGGACGACCACGAGGCTGCAATCCATCTCCAACATCACTCCAACCTCATCCATTACTGACTAGATTTGGACGACAACACAACACATACGTCATGGTGGGGTTCACAAAACTGGTGACGTGAGCTAATCCACGTCTGAGTGCAAGGGTGTGTGTAAATAAAAAATAAAAAAATTACAATTATTGTTGTAGCATTTTGGGCATTAATTTTAGTATAAGATTCGACTGTAGAGAAGCATAAGGAAATTGACAATTGCCAATTCAGAAGACCAAATGATTTGTATTTAAATGCTTTGCTTTTGATTATAAGCCTGTCCGCATGTGCCATATCAACACATGTTTCATACTGCTTGTTAGGAACCTAGGTACATATGGACAAATCTGTGTCTGAGACCTCAAAGATGGTTCCCTGATTAGGTGGGACCTGACCTAATACAACTTGAGACCTGATCTATTTGGTATGAGAACACTGGACCACTACTAAACCCCTACCAATACCTAATTAGAAATTAAAAAATGTTAAATACTTAATAAACATGAATGTTGATCCTATACTGGTGGGTGTGCGCACTTGAGAGGAATGTGTCTTGCGTGTGGTGGACCGAGAATAGTATATTTTGAAAGAGTCGGAGTCGTCACTAGTCAAGGGATGCATAAAATCTATGGCCGGCTAAACCCATAGAATCACCTTAAGTTGAAAAATTGAAGACTACTCGCCAATTTAAGATGACTCCTAGATAAGGTTTGCGATTGTAAATTTTAGACAAGTACTTTGGTGATGGTGAGAAAAAAAGGTTAGGCACCCTCGACCGCCAGTACTTGGGCATGGACTTTACTTTATACGATTTAGAGTTTTTTTTTAGGAATTCTTAAGGTTCAAAAAGCTTTATACTAATAAACTAGGTTGGTTACTAACCGTGTCAAGCTAATAAGTCACCACTCTCCCAGATAATCAGCAAGGAGATTACAATGTTTTAACTTAATTAGGGTATATGTTTGGAAGTGATAGTAGCTACCAAAGACGAAAGAAAAGAAAGACAAATACATGGATGATGCAATAAACTATTAACAACTATTATGATGTTATTTCCCTAAATTACCACCGAGGAGATCATAATGTCTCAACATAAGGTGAGTATAATGAGATATTGACTACTAGGAAGAGAAACAAATATAACATGCAAATGATCAAAGAACACAAAATGGTTTTAGCAATACACTTCTTATGCATAAGGATTCGAATGTTCATCAAGGTACAAAACATATAATCAAGAGTCGCTCAAACTATTAGCAAGGAGTGTATGAGAAGGGAGATCTGTAAAATGTAGATAAAAAATAAAATAAAATAAATGGTCAGATTACAACTAATGCATAGGGAGATCTAGGAGAATGAAATGAGAGCTAAGGCACTCCTAGAGGAGATGACCGTACATCTCGAATCTTAGCCCTACCTCACTGATCTTAAATGGTTAAGATGGCTTAGATGCTAGTGTGGGTGGGATTGGACGGTTTGGATGGATGGATGGGGAGTACACTCTAATCTTACTACTCTCATTAAATCTCACTTTTTATATTCACTTTCACTCTCTATACTAGATTTGAATTTGGATAGCCTTCTTTTGGATATCTTCCTTATTCACCTGGAAATGAGATGGGTGGGCCTCTATTTACAGAGGTTGGCCTGATAATCTTGTAATTTGTAGCAACTTGGAGGGAAAACATTGCCACGTGGTATATTCCGGACAGTTGGACGATATGTGGAACCATGGATTTACTTTGAGAATAGGTAAAATCAACAATTTCACCCCTTAAGGGGGATAAATTAATGGTAGTTGGTTTTTGATTATCGTTGTCTAGGAAAATCTTGGGAAAGATCCTAAGATTTGCCTAATTTTGCAAAGATTCGAGTGGTAATGGGATTGCAATTTATTCACGATTTTTGCACTTTTAAATCTAACGACTTTAAAGGCCTCATTTGCTGTATGGGCTTGTTGGTAACAAGCCCGGTTGGTGCACGTGGCCTTGTTGCACGTGGCGCCTGTTGCAATTTCATGATGAAACACTGTCCATTGTAAATAGGGTGGGAGATGACATGAGTCGTCTGGGCAAGGGCTTGCACTCCAAATTTTCATACAAATCCTGCTGTTGGATTACGCCCGTAGGCTTTATTATGGATTAGGTCTGCATTTTTAAGGGTTTTCAAGCTCAAAAGTCATCTCTTTTGGTTCAATATTCATGCACCATTTTTTCAGGTGGGGTGTTTACAATAAAATTAGCAAAATACATAAATAAAAAAATAAATTTTTTACCATATATGAATATCTAATAAACTAGAAAAAAATATTAATTTTTATAACGTAATTACCCGATATGGAGCTACAAATCTCAATGCATTTAAATAAAAAATTATTAATATCTAACAAAGTTCATCATATCAACCTCATCATACATATCAACACCACAGTTAATTAATATATCATTTATCAATATCTAATAATTTAAGTGAAAAATGTTATTTACTAGAAAAATTATGAAAAAGCCATCAGGTAATTGGTTAAGAAGATACAGATACAGTACTGGCTTTATCCAACCTGCTTAGAAGTCAAACAATTAATATTATAAAAATTCTTCAAGAATGAGATTCTCATGTCAGAATATATGTTAGGTAATTGGATAAATGAATTTAGTTTCTTGCCTTATGGGTAGGCCACCATTTGAAAACTAAATTGATAATATTATCACCTTTTTATTTATAACCGTCCATTTATTAATGCAAAGCATGGATAACTACAATATTCTAGTAAGAATGGTTCTTTAAATCATGAGTAATCATGATGAGTTCCACAAAATGGATGGTTCAGAATTTTTTATTGGACTTGCCTTGAGCAACCTCATCATCTAGTTTATTGGCTATTAACCATGTGGTAAGAACCATCTTATCAGTGTATTTTTTTTTCCCATCAGCCACTAAAAGTGGGATGGGCCAAACTAAAAACTCCAACTCAATTGATGACCACTCGCATATCCCTATACAATTAGGATCACCAAAACCCAATAGAGTTATGGGAGCACTCGATTATTTTTCTTTATTTAACAATGACTACTTTGACATATTAGATACTTTAGCGTGTATGTTTATGGGCCAAAGAAATGGCTAATGTGCAAAAAAGATGAACAAAAAATAAAAAGAAAATGAGAACGTGTTAAAATAAATTTTGTATAGTGGTAAATTACCTATACACAATTAACATAAGCAATGCAAAACCACAAAAGAAAAGTTTCGTAACTACATCTAAAAGCCAAAGAGAAAAATAAGAGATAGAGAGGCACTATGATTTATATTTTGACAATATATCTATGTTCATAGGTCAATAGCACAAATCTTTCTTCGTTGCTAAAATAAAATAAATAAAGAGTAAAAGACTTACTTGTCTCTTCAACTCTTTTACTATATAAGAAATCTTTCACTAAGGAATTTTCATAAAATAATTATCTTTCTCTATATGTATTCTTTTCATATAGACAACACCACAAGAGAGTACATTAACCAAATCCTCCTTAAACTAGGCTTCACATGTTTACACACACAAGAAGGGTGCTTCCTTATAGGTAAAACACACATATCCACTCGCTACTCAACATTTTGATTGTTAATAGTGGGGAACTTATCAATTAGTGGTAGGGTGATCAGAAGTGAATCAACAAGTTCTACGTTAACAATAGTCCACACTAAAAAATACTATTACAATAATTTTGTGGAATTTAATTTATGGTATTTTGCATGGGTCCCATCTAGTTATTTTTTACTCTAGTTGTAACTCATATGGAAGAAATGTGCAATGATTATAAATTAGTTTTCTTTTTTAGATAGCATCAACGTTCAGTTTTTTTTTTTTACCAGTCATGCAACCCACTCACCCATTCAATCATGGAACGCACCCATTGGTGTTATCAGCAGTGTAGATATTTTATCACTAATGAGTTTCGAACCCAAGACCTCTTTGTTGAAACTCAGCAGAGTCTACCAACGAGCCAAGGACCTGAACCCAAAATAAATTATAGCAAATGGGTGCTGTCAATTGTTGATTCCTATGTTCTATTTATCATTAGTAAGATGCAATAATTGTGAAAATTCAAACACACCAGGAGAAGAAAATACAATCGTAGGCATGTCAGAAAGTATAATGCCAACCCGAGTATCAGACCATCCAGGCTGAGTATGAACTGTACGTATGGACACTTCACTTGAAGCTTGTCTTGTTTTGTTCGAAGTTTCTAAGATTACCATCTCAGGAATTAAATAAAAAATAAATAAAATCACTTGAGAGCCCAAACGTTTATCCAAACAACAGTGAAATCTGAAACATTGATTTCTTGAAACCAAGAAACAAAGATCCACAACCATCATTTTATGTCATTCACAGCCTTATTCACAACAGTAAATAAGGTTTGCTAATCCCACACGCCTCTAGAACCCTGCCCACCCACACGTGCTGATCCTGATTCGGAGGAGATCTCCTGGATCCGAGCTTTCCATATGGTTTGAAACATATGATTAGACATCTACCCCAAAATTCAGGCTGTTAAAATCCTCAGGTGGACCACATTTTGCAAAGTAAACTGACACTCACAACAATCTTTTTATAGCCGTACGTTTGATTTGTAAGTTGTGACCCACCTTAGGTGTAAAATAGCCAGATTTTTAACCCATAAGATCTAGATTGTGTCTTCCATTTGATGGAAAGCTCAGATCTCATACACATGTTCCACATTAGCACGTGCACACCTGCGTTTAGATGTGCAGGGCTTCCACACGCGCGTGGAATTAACAAACCCCTATTAAATGCACCACCTTTCTATGATTTTTTCATTAAATGTTCCAATTTTATGGGCACCACCGAACTTCATCTTATCAGGAATTGAATGCTGGATCGGACGCTCTGGAATCTTCAAGTGCCCCAAAAAAATTACCTTTTCCACGTCACTTGAATCCATTAAGATAGTTTGGTAGTGTGCATCCACCGTACACGTGTCATACACCTGTGTCGATCTCGAATGTCCAGCTTGTGGTCCCACTACGGTTGGGGAGGATCACGAAAAATCGGGCTGGATAGGTAAGTGGTAACATCCGGGTGGGATTAACTACAAAGCTTTGTAGGTTAAGATTGACCTACAATGCTATGTATGGGGCCCATAATAATGTGTTAATGACATCCGGTCCATCCATTGTATTAAAGACCGGAAATATTGAGGTGCGCACCATGCACCCTCTCGTCTCCCGCTGTATCTTGGCAGAGGTAGTACATGATATCGGATTAGGTACTATCCCCACCAAAACGCAGTGGGAGATGGACGAGTATGTGGCACCTCGGTATTAGTAGAGAATAGGTGGGGCCTGCACTGATGTGATAGGTTTATCAACACTCCGTTAACATCAATGTACAGCCCCTGCTCTCCACCAATATCGAGGTGCCATGCACCTATTCACCTTGAGTTGCATCTGATGGGGGTAGTACTTATGAGTTAGAATTAGGTACTACCCCCACCAGGACCAGTGGGAGATAGATTGTCCGTACTGTCTTGGTATTGGTAAAGAGAAGGTGGGGCCTGCGCTGATGTGATCAATATGTTAATATTTCACTAATATTAAGGTGCGACCTACGCTCCACCAATACTAAGATGCACGCACCTATCGATCTCCAACTATGTCCTTAGTGGAGGTAGTACCTGCTACGATCTCGAGTAGGATACATTTACGTGCATGATCCATCATGCTATCTCAACGCACCGAACGATGAGAAGAGGTAGACAATGGTGGAAGTTCGACACACGTAGGGGAGCAAATACTGTACTTGAGGCATGCACGTACTTCAGTCCAGACCTGCATGGCCCATTAGTGATGGACCATAGCCCAATAATTCACCGTGAACAGGCAATCTCACTCGGTGGCAATAAAATGGACGGTTCAGATTAAATGGTCAACTGCCAGCAGATGCTTACGATCTCTCAGCCCATAAATGTGACGTTGTTATGATCCATTAATGCTTGGTCCGTGATTTGGGTGGTATGGATTGACGTACACGTGTGCCACGTGTACTGTGGATGTATTGCCAGCGATCTTCCTTACAGTATATAACAAACACTGTTAGTCTATGCCCTTGAAAGGGACGCATGATGATACAGAACCGACTCGACGAGCCGATCCGTGTCCAGAGCCATTCAGGAAAGTCGTAAGATCTACCGTCAGTTGTTGCCACGTGGCAAACCTAATGTGAATCGAGAAAATCACTCGCTGGGTATAATGTGCGTTTATCACAGATCACTAATTACTTTTAACTAATTCATTAAATATGGCACACATGCATGCCAATCCAGACCGTCAGATTGTATGCCCCATCGATAATCTCAACCCTACAATTTTCTCCTACCAGTCCAGACCGCTAGCATTTTTTTAATCTTAACGGTTCAATGGATGAATTGATTAGGATCATCAGATCAATCTGGTTTTCCATCATAAAAAGGGGCCCATTGCTTGCTAATTCAGATCAGCATGATCTCCATCAAGCCCATGACTATTTCATCCTCAACCGTTCAATTTCCAGCCACAAATTCAAAAGACAGGATCATCGGATGGATACGAATTTTTTGTCTATACGCCATCTACCGCAGGACGCGCAATTTATACAGCCTGGATTACTGTCCACACCGACTACGTGTACGATCCAAAGTTCACCACAACATACGAAGCTGTAATGGACCCCACATCGTAGTATAACGTTTTAACCCAAGAGATTTCCTTAAAGAGAGACACGTCGACGATTGTGTGACTTAAAAAATGGACGGCACCGAATCCCTTTGACTTCTACTCTTTCTTAAGACAGCCTTTCTCTCTCCTTTATAAATACGTACGTACTCCTCCAATACAAAACAATTCAACATAAGGACTTTTGTTACAATAGAGAAGCTTCTTTTTTCTTCATCTCTTCATCAAACCTTCCATCTTCTTTTGAACTTTTTCTATCAATCTTATCTCCATCAACCCAAGATATTCAAAGGGTTTTGACAATATGGGAAGAGCTCCATGCTGTGATAAAAATGGCCTGAAGAAGGGTCCATGGACAGCTGAAGAAGATCAGATGCTCTTGGACTATATTCAGAAACATGGGTGTGGTAGCTGGAGAACGTTGCCGAAAAATGCCGGTATGTGGGGTTTGTCCTTCTTCGATTATCGATCGTGCGAGTACTTCGAGCTTGTTCGGTGTAATTGGTGTTTGTTTTCTTATGATTCTGTCATTGAAATTGGTTTCTTGGATCTTTTAGGGCTTTCGAGGTGCGGTAA
The DNA here is from genome assembly GCA_003013855.2 of Liriodendron chinense. Taxonomy (NCBI): domain Eukaryota; kingdom Viridiplantae; phylum Streptophyta; class Magnoliopsida; order Magnoliales; family Magnoliaceae; genus Liriodendron; species Liriodendron chinense. The sequence goes on along the minus strand of PVNU02000607.1, from coordinate 1,699,282 downwards.
GAGTTGCCGGCTACGGTGGACTAACTATCTGAGGCCTGATATTAAGCGGGGACGGTTCTCGTTCGAAGAGGAAGAGACGATTATCCAATTACATAGCATTTTGGGGAACAAGTAAGATTATTATCATTGGATTTTAATGGTTTTGATTTTTTTTTTTTTAATGTTTGATTGAATTTTAGTAAAATTTTGATGTTTTGCGATTTCAGGTGGTCTGCGATCGCAGCCCGATTACCGGGACGAACCGACAATGAAATTAAGAATTATTGGAACACCCACATCAGGAAGAGGCTTCTGCGGATGGGAATCGATCCCGTGACTCATAGCCCACGTCTCGATCTTCTAGATCTCTCTTCGATCCTTGGATCATCGCTCTACAACCCGGCTCAGCTTCATGTCTCTAGATTGCTTGGAATTGAGCCGCTCGTGAATTCGGAGCTCCTAAGGCTGGCTACCAATCTCCTGTCGGCGCAGCGTGAAAACCCAAATCTCCTCACACAAAATCTTCATGAAAATCAGTTCTCCAGTCCCCAAATTCAAATCCAAAACCAATTCTCATCTTTTCAAAGCAACCAACTTCAAAACCCAATTCAGGAAATTCCAGCTTGCACCACTTCAAACACTCAGTTTTTAAATGGAACCCAACTCATTCAAAACAATGTGGAGCAATTCTCATTAAATCCCACTTATTTGGACTTGGAAAATGCGCAGCTGAATCTATTGCAAGAAAATGGAGCAGCTTCAAATCTCGAAGAGAACTTTGTGCCAACACCGAATTACAGTTCTTACAATTCAGACCAATCTATCATCGATGCACTGTTCGAAAACTCAAATTTTCAGCCGAACACTACCCAAAATTTCAATTTTGCATCTGTTTTATCGACACCCACATCGAGCCCAACTCCATTGAATTCCACGTCGACTTACATCAACAACAGTACAAGCCCAACTCCCTTGAATTCATCGTCGACATACATCAACAGCGGGACTGAGGATGAAAGGGATAGCTATTGCAGCAATATGTTGAAGTTCGACATCCCGGAGCTCTTGGATGTGTCTGAATTCATGTAAATGAAGAAACGGGGCGCGTAGATTGGAGGATCCACGGCTTGGATTTCAAATCTTTTGATTGCTCTTGCTTGTAATGATACTGTATCATCAAACATGAATTTCGTGGGAAGTTTTCTTTGTGTTATTGTATCTAGACACTATAAATGCTTTCATGGGATGCTTGCATTTTTTTGTTATTTTATTTTATTTTATTTTTTGTAACCAATATTGATTAAATGATATCTTTGAATGAGCTTTGCTAAGCCCACACACTTGTGTAAAAGGAAGATCTAAACCGTCCATCGTATGGATCCCACCATGCAGATGCCCTTGAACAAAAATCAAGCTCGTCGGCTGCTCAGTTGAGCTACAGTTTACAAAACCAACTGATGGTAAAAAAATTATTTTGACATGTTTTTCTAAGCCTTCCTTTTGTTTCTTCCAACATGGCCTGTCTGATGAGTGGCCTAGCCAGATTTGTGGCCAGAGTAACTACACTATGGGACCCACCTGATGGATGGCTTGATCTTACACACGTGTGCAACATTGGCATGTGTCTTTGAGTATAAAACGAGACTCCTCCCACAAAAAAGGAGAAAAATGAAAAAAAAAAAAAAAATCATATGTTGCTGTCACTCACAGGAAGCGTTACTGTTCAATAAATGGCTCTTTTTCTTTGTATTTCTTTTTAATTTTCTTTTTGGGTAATAATAAAAAAGAGGTAGATACTAGAAGAGGTGTATTTATTACATTATACAGAAGCTTCGGTGTATATACCTTTCAACTAGGGTATCTTCCAATCTACACCCTACAAAAATTTATATTGAAACATAAAAAGCTGAAAAGGAAGAAGAAGAAGAAGAAGAAGAAGGCTGTAATTATCCTGCGGTTGGAAAGGCTAGATTAATCTAAGTGAATAAAATTGCCTTTGGTCTCGTGCAGATTCTATCTAGTGTTTGGAAACGATAAAAAAAGGCTAGATTAATCCAAGTATTATATCATCTTATCCTAAGGGTGTGTTTGATTTTTTGAAGTCCTGGTAAATACAAGGAAAAGAGTTATTATTACTATTTTGTCGTGTTTGAAAATCCATCTCATTTCTAACCTTGAAAATAGTTCGAAATTGTAGTTGAAATTTGTGGGCCCATCATGATGTATATGATATATCCACTTTGTCCAAAAGTTTTACCATAACTTTTTAAAGATTTAGTTGAAAAATGAGGCAGGTCCATCACTCAAGTTTTCCACGCCAAACAAAAGAGCAATTCCAAGAAAATTTTAACAATATGTGTTTATTTTCTTGTTTCATTTCATGTGGTTCAATTGAGTTTTGATATGCCTTTTTTTTTTATATTATACCATAGATTTAAGTGACATAATGAATGGACGGTGTGGATTTGTGACGTAACATATGGTGGGATCCACATAGATTTTGTAGCATCCTTTGTTTTAACAACCAAATGCGGTGGTCAAATGAGAGCGTTGGAATGATGCGGTAAATCCTTGAGGAAATCATAATTACACATTTGCTTGCATATATCATGACTTCAAAAAAATCAGATATGCCCTAAAAGTAGATGTTGCAGGATTTCTTGTGAGTTTTTTTGGTGGATTTTGAAATCACTACTTATGTGGGACTTGTGTTGATGCATTCTCCACTTTGTCCACCCACATGTGCCCTTTACATGTGGCATTCAAGTTGCATATGTGTACCAATGATGATCATAAACTGTGAACTTGGTCTGTTGATTACAATTCCTTGGTCTGTGGTCCATCAAATATTGCAAGTTTTGCTTAATATGATGATTTTCTTTTTTCAAAAGAAGAATTAATTTGATCTCAAAGGTGGACTTGAATAGTAAGAATGCCATGATTTCATGGGGAAATTGGAAGGTTAAGCAATCTAAAGAACATGATTTTTGGGCTATGCTCCATCCACAATTGTGTGGAGGATATAGATGGTTTGGATTGATATATATGCATGCTATGTGCTCAGTATTATAAAGAGTGTACACTGAATTAAATATCCTTAAACTTGTGAGTAGTGTTGTTAAAATCTTATAATTTATGATTTTAGTTGAATCTTAAATAAAACAATTTGAATCTTAACCTTGAATCTCTTTTTATATAAATCCTACGATTCTATGATTTATGATTTAAATCTTCATTTACGATTCAAACTATACTTATTCTATTCTATTTTAAACTTTACTTGGCTTTCATTTTATTTTTTAAATTAGTAGAGGTTTTAAGAATTATTTAGAAAAGATAAATTATTATTATTATTATTATTTTTTTATAAGAGATCAAATGGTATATATTCTCTTCAACATTAGATTATATATATATATATATATATATATATATATATATATATATATATATATATATTTTAATTTCGTACTTTTTAACCTATTGAAGCACCAAACTTATGTGTGAATTAACTATAATGTTTATATGGATGGTTATGATCATTCTAACTTATATATATATATATATATATATATATATATATATATATATATATATATATATATATATATATATATTATGGAATAATGTTTAGTCAATCTATAGTATCAAAGGCCACTTTTCCACCATGATTAGCAAGAACATTAATTATTAAAGGGCCCTTGCAATTTTTAAGAGAAATTTATCAAAAGATAAAAAAGTAGAGGAGTAAGAATCCTTAAAATTATCATGATGCGGCATTACTTGGTGCACATTGATGGCAAAATTGAATTTGTGTTTTTAAAAAGAAATTTAATTCATTTATATTTTTCATATTAGTTTTCAAAATTTTAAAAAAATCATAAAAAACAATTTATGAGATGATTTGCTATTTTAAACGATGCAACCCCTACTACCATATGCGATATGACAATGCTTTTGACAACATTGTGTGTGAGTGGTGTTGATATTGAAGCAAAAGAAATGCATGCATTTACTAGGTATATTATATACATTGAATTTGGGTGTATATGCTATCAAAGTTCTAATCAGAAGTGACCAACAGCTACAAGTTTGGATTGGGCGGGCCCGGGAAAACACAAACTTTGGTGATGCCGTAACCTTGGTGCCATCTTGATGGCTCATAATTGAAGAATATTGAAATCTCATGTGGACCACAACACAGGAAACAGTGGGTATTGAACACAATGGTTGAATTCTTCAGGGCACATAAGTTTTAGATTAAACTGACACTTGTGCTTTCCCTTGGTCTAAGTCTGTGTAACCTTATTGCTAAGTTGAATGGAGAAAAGAAATCAATTATAGTAGGTCCCAGGAAGTTTTTAACGGTGGGCATTCAATCACCACAATTTCCTTTAGTGTGGTCCACCAGCGATTTGGATCGACTTTATTTTTGGTCCCATGCCCTAAAATGAGCTGGAAAACATATGGACCGTATAAATAAACAACACATACATCAAGGTGGGCCCACATGGTCACGGCCTCGTCCAATCCGCTCTCGCTACGATAGCAATGGCTCCTTGGATTTGAAGCAAATCGGTTCCCTGAGAGCCGTAAACAGTAGTTGAGGCTCTAAATATTTGTGTGTATGTGGGGCCCACGTTTCAGTGATTTAGACCGTTGATCTGATTGGCCATACATTGGATTGGAGAGAGACGAAAATTTCTAACCTTTTACATCTTGTGGCACCGTACCATCTTTCCACCAACATGCCATTTCTCTAAAATCAGGCTGATCCGCTCGCTAGGTGGGCCATATATGTATGTGGCTTCCGATCATCGGTTGTAATTAGATTCAATGGCGTGGCTCACCTGATTAGCCGATTGGCCTGATTTTTGTGCCAGGTAATCTTCATGATGGGCCTACCGGTTTCATTGGTACCGATGTCCATGTTGGGGTGTGGTATATTGCATGTGGGGCCATAAGATTAACGGTCAGGATTACCCACCGTGGCCCACTCACAAGCTGGATCAAGCATTTGGGATTCCGACACCATCTCCGACATACCTAACCAGACACGTGTTCAGGCAACATGCTTAACAGCTGTCATCTCACGTGCTAATAATGCCGAGCTTTGCCTGAAAGTGAAAGGCAACACGTGTCGTGAGAACAGCGGTGGGGCGGTGGGGCCCACTCGCTTTTTGAAAACTGGGGCGAGGCGCTTGTGCTTGTTTGTCACTTTATCCACCATAAATGTGTGATGGGTCAAACCCTGCTTACGTTAGCAAAAGGCGCCACGTGGAACTCACAGCCACAAAGGCCCAGGTGTGGTTTACCGGCTCGATCGGTAAAGATCTCATACCTCGAGTTGACTTTCTGTACGGACTTGGGTGTCTCACGTGCCCCATCACGTGATGTCCTGATTGCCTATTACTGGTGGGCCCACCGTAGATGGGCCACATGGGTAAGATCTAATTCATCAGAGCGCTCTAGATCGGCTTCTTTCGGTAGGAATGCTGGCATGTTGTTTATTAGAGATTGGGAGCTTCTACATGGACGGTCTGGATCATTGGATCATCACAGGGTGGGACAGAAGGGGTGCTCAGCATGGGCAAGCTCCTATGACTGAAGGGCATGTACATGTGATCTGAACCGTTGAAGAGGTAGGCCCTACCATGGATATGCCATGGCCCTCGACGAAGCAAATAACCGAATTTAAACAGGCCTGACCTGCCGTGCCAATCTCTAGGAACACAGCCTATTTGTTTTAGGGGTTGCTTGGGAACGTGGAAAATCTTGAAAACGAAATCGATTTTTCCTAATTTTACAACGGTCCATTTTGAGTTTTTAAGGTTTTACAAAAAAGAGTACTGGACATTGATTTCTTTCGAAAATCTATTAAATGAAGGCTTCTAATGGTATGGAAGGGAGTGGAATAGGTGTGTCTCGGCCTCACCGAAGACAGTCCAGGCCCATGTATGTCTTCTATATACATACCATCCATCCATTCTACTCTATCATTTAACGAAATGATAGTAAAAAATGAAAAGAATCTAAATCTCTATTGGACAATTAAGAGCTTCTTAAGGCTCACCAGATTGTTTCCATAATGTTCATTTGCCATCTAACTTATTGATAAGGTGACATAAATTTAGATGAAAGTTAAAGATAAGTATCAGCTTGACCACAACTTACCTGGCCCAATAATGGTCAATCACTACTATTTGCTAACGCATGTTTGATCTGATAATTGGATTGTTTCATTTTTGGGCTCATGCTCTAAAATAATTCAGTAAAACGGATGAATGACATGGATATAGAATACAAACATCATGGTGGGTTCTATAGTTAGTCTGTGGGTATTTGCTTTTTCATTTACCAATGTAATTTGTTGTAAGTGAGTAATGATTATTCACTACTGTATCTTATCCACACCGTTCATCCATTCCCACCACCTCATTTTAGGACACGAGCCTAAAAGAGAGGCAGATCTAAAGCTTAAGTGGACCATACTGTAAGAAATATTAGGAATTGAACACCTGACCTTAAAAACTTCTTGGGGGTATAGAAGTTTTGGATCAAAATGTTATTTGTATATGCCTTTCATACATATCAAAGTAATATTTATGAACAGGTTGGATGATAGATGCACATCCCCATGGGCCTTAGGAAGGCTTCAAATTTTTTTTTTTTTTTTTTTTTTTTTTTTTTTTTTTTTTTGTTAGTACACACGTTCCACTAGCTTACAATGTTAGCCACCCCCAATTAGAAATCGGTACCTAGACCTCAGTGTTGAAATGAGGTTATAATCGCTTAGTCTACCACTGTCCCAAAGGTGTGGTGGAAGGCTTCAATTTTTAATAATACATGAACTAACCCCTTACTTCGTTGGTGTGGTCCACTTGAGCCTCCAATCTATGTTTTTTTACTCGTTCCCTAAAATGAGATTGTAAAATAGATAAATGGTGCGGATCACATATATACATTACTATGTGGGACCCGCAGACTTTATCAGTACCCAGTCCCAAAGGATTTCATGCTTTCGGACACAATTTTCAAGATGCAATAACATAATTACATTCCCTTTCAAACTAACATGTGCTGAGCACTCCAATAATTGATGCAGGCCGTCGGAATGGACATTAGTCCAGTTTATGATTATTATTATCATTATATGTAGATGAATTGAAAAAAAAGAAAAGAAAAAAAAAACAGTTTTCAATCATTGGTATTATACTTTAAATATAAAGGTAAAGTTGATGATCAAAGATCGATAATAGAGCTTGTTTATGGTAGCTAGGAGAATAATTGACAATTCAAAATCGTCTTACCTTCGCAGCATGTGGGTCCTGAGATGGGTGGGGTCCACCTACGCAGGCAAAGTGAATTTCAACTAGCTAGGCTCAGCCCAATCACAGATCTCATATTTTCCACATTGAAGGTTGGTTGTCTTTCTAGAACATATGCATGTCTTTCTTTAGCTTTGGAAGTCAACGAAAAAGCAAATATACAGAATATCACTTTGTTTGTATACAATTTCTTGGAAGAGGGTTTTACCCAAAAAGTCTCAGTTGCTTGGTGGGGTAAACCAAAGAAGGTAGGGATGTTGTAACCAATCTCATACAAGTTGGGCCACTTACATTTGGTACATCTTCTCATAACAAACTATCGGTTTCAGTCTTTCTCTTCTATTTCACTCATCCATCAAATCCATTCAAAAGTATAATAAAATAATCATTGGCTTATTTAATTGAAAGATAGATGATGTGATAGTGGGCCGCCCTGAAATTGTTCCATCTCAACCGACACCGGGCAATCTTGATCGGACGATTATGGTCTAACATAAAATAAATTATTGAACGGCTGTGGGGTGTTCTCACCTTATGGTCAGAATAGATGATTAAAAAGAGAGAAACAAATAGTGGCACGGCTCAACTTCTGTCTTTGAGGACGCAGATTGCCTACGGACCCTGCTCGTAGCCAATCGGTACTCTATGGGTCCCACCATGTATGTGTTTTATCTATGCTTTTGATTAAATTGTCCACATGAGCCCAAAAGGGGGATCCAAATCTGAGGTAGACCACACCATAGGAAAATAGTGGTGTGATCCAACGTCCAGCATTAAAAACTTCTTAGGGCCCACTGTAACATTTATTTGCCATCCAACCTATTGATTAGGTCACATGATCAATGAAGGGAAACCACAAATTAACTTTTTTGGCCCCAAGAGAAGTTTTCAATAGCGTTTGTTTCTTGTAGTGTGGTCTACTTAAGATTTGGACCTGCCTCATTTTATGGCTCTTGCCATAAAATCATCTGAAAAATTCAATGGACGGTGTGAATAAAACACATGCATAGTGGGCCCACCGTGATTGAATATATGTGTTTTACCCCGGCTGTCCATCCATTTGCCAGCTCATATTTTTGGACATGAGTCCAAAATCAACATATCCAAACCTCAAGTAGATCACGCCATGAGAAATAAAAGTGGAGATATTGATCATACACCGTTGAAACCTTCTTATGGCCGACAATGATGTTTTATTTGTCATCGAATCGGTTCATAAGGTTACACAGACATTGATGAAGAAAAACACATTGATCCAAAACTTCCGTAGCCCCAGGAAGCTTTCAACCATATATGTTCAATCCCCACTGTTTCCTGTAGGGTGGTCCACTTGAGCTTTAGATATAGCTTCAATCCGGAGCTCATGCTCTAAAATTAGCCAGCAAAATGGATGGATTGCGTAGGATAAAACACATGCATCACAGTTCACCCAACAGGGTCCTTGCACCATGTCGTTCCTGGTGTTGGGTTCATCAGAAGTTGGTGTCCTCCATCTAGAGCTGCACGATTGGTGGACATTATTCTGCGATCCAGACCGTTCTTCGGCGGGCCTTATGCCTCAAGATGAATGGGCCTTAGTAAAAAATCACATTTGTATGAGGAATTCTAGTCACCCATTCCGAGGAGGATTCTACCCACTGAATGTGGACCAGTGCTGCTTTTCAACTTCCACATACGTCGGTCAATCGGACGGCTATGATGGTTGCATCTCTGAAATACTATATACGTGTCCTGAATCCAGGTTGTACATTCAGTAGGCCCCCACAGAGATGGCTCGGAGTCAGAGTTAGACCATACTACCTAATGACACCTGGCCTCTCGTATGTGAACTTTTTTTTTTTACTATTTTCTGCTTTCAGCCGCCCTCGTGAAGTCAAATCCAATAGGGGTATCCCACGTTGCCAGTGTAGATTGAGGCACATTTATGTGGGCCCATCAGATGAACGGTCCAGATTATATGACTTGCACACATATCCGATTACTGGTGTTGCCGGTCAATTTTACAATGTCAGCAAAGCATCATGCAAACGTCAGTGCATGGCGTGATAAATGAGATGAGATGAGTAATGCGAGTATACGCGGCGAAACTCTACTAGGCAGCAACCTCCTCACGGGTGCACGTGTCAAACACGTCTGTCATGGCAGCTGTTGATTTGGTGGGCCATCACGTTGATAGGACGTTGGAAAGAAATCAACGGTATTGATCTCACAACAGGATGAGTAGAAAATCACCGTGATTTTTTTTTATTTAGTCCATCCACAAGGTGGGCCACAAGATCAACGGTCTCGATCCCCACGTGGTTTTTCACATGCAGAAATGTTCACGTACAATGTTGCATCGTGATTTTTTTTTATTTAGTCCATCCACAAGGTGGGCCACAAGATCAACGGTCTCGATCCCCACGTGGTTTTTCACATGCAGAAATGTTCACGTACAATGTTGCATGGCAACTTTCAAACCACGCCAATGTATCAACTATGTAGAATATCCAAGCCGTCAGAAAGGCTGATTGCACCGTAAGATCACCTCCTGGGGCAAAAACGAGGCTGGCCCAAATCGTCTTAAATCACTTGTAGCACCCAATGAATAGATCGCTTTGATTTTAGAGAGTGCTATTTGATACACCGGCTTGTATGGTGCTCGATAAGCAGGCACTTAAAAATTATTCATGTCATATATTAACCCAAATTAAACGGGCACTTAGTTTTTGAAATAAAATCATTGAATGTTTTCATTTAGATTAATTGTCCAATAAATGTCCAGCACTAATAAAAAATCACCATATAAAGGTACAGATTTAAGATCCATAGTAAAAATTCTCCCATAGAATATCTAATTTATTATTTATTATTTTGTTAATATTGTGGATCCTTGCATGCCTACGTGTCTTCAAACACAATGGGTGTAGAAACCATTTTTAGATCTACTGGTACATAGCATTCTTTGTTGTGGGGTGTTCAATTCTTGAATAACTTGTAAGAATTCTTAAGGTGGGCCTAAGTGATCAACGGTTTAGATCTCCTGAAAGGTTGGATAATCTGATCGAACATAGCAATAAACTCCATTAAAGTTGTGATTGATTTAAAATCATATAAGGGTAGTGCGCTATGGCTATATATATTATACATGAACAGTATTATAATTGGATTAGGCCTTCTAAATTCGTTTGAAGTATAAAAAAGCCACCTCATGCGATTCTACAATGACATTTGAATTTAGCTTGAAGCAGACCAACTGCCTGAAGAAATAGAGGATGCTTAATCACACGACTGAAGAAAGAAAATCACGAGAAAACAGTAAATAATCAGTAGCCATCAGTTCATGAAAGTCAGCCAACTGATCTCTTAGCCGTAGTCGGTATATACATCTACATGAATCAAGAGGTGAACAATCCTCTCGATTTCTTTCTTCCTTCCAATGTACGGCGGGACACAGCATACCAACGGTCTGGATTGTGAAACCTTGGGTCCCACTTATACAATAAAAAAAAAAAAAAAAAAAAAAAAAAAAACACACACGAGGATTACATGTATATATAGCATTTGAGTCCTTGACTAACAGCTAGCCTTTTGAGTGTTTTGACTCATCATCCTGATCGTCCAGATAAGTGACCCACCGACTTGAAATCCTCACCTGATTGCTGCTTTTCGTCGTTCTCGACCGTCCAATATTAGCCATTCTCTGACTTTCTACGCCCTAAAAGCGTGTTTTTGTCTCTTTCCGGTACCGTTTTCTACGCCAAAAATAATAAAGCGGGAGCGGCTCCATGTGGCATTTACACGGCCGTCAATGGGTTGGGTTTGCTTTGGGTCTCAACCCGGACTGACTCAGTCTCGGTTCTTGCAAGTCCAAGTCTCATTTGGTAGAACCTGATCCGATCAAGTACCCATCGGGCCCTTTGACTCCTGTAGAGCCAAATAAAGACAATTACATGGTTGGGACCAGGGTTGGATTAGATTACACATGTTGCTGCCTCTTTAACACTGCCTTTGTCTTAGTAAATCTGATATTGATTCTAAATTCATTAATATATTTATTATATATAATATTATTAATAAAATTAATTGGACCTGATTGTTTCTTATTTTAAATTAGGGATTTTTCTATATAAATGCTTGTCTATGATGCATTTTTAAAAAATGCCTACTTTTAAAATATTTCTACATATATAACTGCCCACCTTTTAGGCTGTTAGTAAGTGTTCCATGGCCCACTGAAATTTGAATCAATCATGTAAAGATTATTTCATTGGAATTTTACAAAAGAAAACTATATAATTAATATGAAATTTACATTCAAGTACTTTTTTCCCAAAAGGTTTTCAAAAGGCCACTTTTTTAATTGATATAATTATTATTCCTACTATTTTAGTTACGTCATGGCTGCCATGCCAACAAATGGGTCGATGGCTCAGGTGGGCCCCCACCGTGATATTGATTTAAAATTGACCCCTAGCATGAGCTGCCGTCACCAAATGTTAGGCTGAGGGCCAAAATATCAGCTCCATTTGCAATTTAGGTGGACTATATGATTAGAAACAATATGTAGGGCAATGTAGCCATTCGAATTGTTCTCCTTCGTGTGGCCCATGTAAATCACAGAGGAGTATAATTTTTTTGGTCCACATGCTTAAATTTTTATGTGGAATCTAAATTCCATATAATTATCTAGGTGAGCCCTATAAAAATCAAGGTGGACATCTCTCTCCTAACTCTTCCCTTTGGTGTGGCCCACCAATATCATAAGTGAGCTTGCTTTATTGTCTCTAGCCTAATATGGGACTAAATATCTAATGGTTAAAGCAGATCTTACATAAACACTATGGTGGCCTCCCTTTTAAATCTAAATACTTCCTCTGTTTGAGAGGTTAATTAACTTTTTGCATGGCCCACCATAGTGTGTATGAAAAATCCACTCCTGACTAATAGATGTGCAATCCTAGTTTTGCCTTAGAACCAAAAACTCAAGCTGACTTGTGATTTAGGTGGGTCCACACCAAGGAAAGATGTGAAACCAAAATTGTGATTTTTCACCAAAATTGTAAACGCCATTGTGATTTAGATGTGAAACCAAAATTTAGGCTTGTGCTAAAATTAAAGGTATGCATGATTCAAGCGGACCCATACAAAGGGAAATATTTCGGAGGGTGATCATTCTCTTATACACTTCCAATCAGGTGGTCCACCTGGATCACATATTGAAGTGATTTTTTGGGAGTGGATTAGGTGAGACGCTAGATCAACCGAGGTGGGTAGGACCCCTGACTGTGGCGTTCACAGTGATGTATGTGCCTTAAATCCATTCTGTCCAACCGTTTTGAAAGCCCAATTTAGGGCATGATTCAAAAAATGAAGCTGACTCAATTCTTAGGTGGACTACATCATAGGAAACAATCATGATTGAATCCCCACAATAAAAAAAATTTCATGGATTCCACTGGAATGTTTAATTGCCAACCAACGTGTTGATAAGGTCACAAACACCTAGATGAAGGAGACGGCACAAATATCATCTTGATCCAAACCTTTTGTGGCCCACAAGAGGTTTTTAATGGTGAATGATCACCACTGTTTCCTGTACTTTGGTCCATATGGTATTTGGAACTGCTTCATTTTCTGGATCATGCCCTAAAATGAGCTTCAAATATGGATCGACAACATGGATCATGTAGGCACATTCATCACAGTGGGCCCCACAATAAGGGGTCCAACCCACCTTGGTGGATCTAGGGTCTCACCTAATTCGCTGTAGATTTTTGGGCCCTTAGCCTAACGTGTGTGATATGCTTGGTGGATTTCATATAAACATCACCAATCTGACCGACTTGCTTGCACACCCACCAATCCTTAGTTAAAAGAAAAGTAACGGAAAGGAGTGGAATGATAATTATATGGATTAATGAGGTAGATTTTCAAAAAACATATCAGAGAATGTAGATTTCATATTAATTAGGTACCTCCTTATAAAATTCTCATATTTCATAATGTAAATTTCAGAATGTAAATTTCATACTAATGGGACTGTCGATCGAAAAACATATCAGAATGTAAATTTCAATGTATATACCATTCAATTTGATACATGGTATATACATTGCATTTAGCATAAACCATTGAAATCATCAGTACCTTTTGAGGAAGAGTTTGGTCCTATGTCACTTTCTCAATTCCATTGAAGTCTTTAAAATCTTTCTTGAACGACAGTCCCATTAACATTAGTGCAAGTAGCAGCCGTTTTTATGGAAGTGAGGTGCATTTGTGTGATTTCAGATTCTACCCTATCAGCTCTAGCTCTACGTTATAGCAGCAAGGGGAGGTAGATGCGCCTACCATAGAAATCCATTTTGTAAAGGACCATAATGCTCGCTATGTGGGCCCACTTCGTGACCTTGTGACATCCACTTCATCCATAAGTTTTTCCAAATTGTGGTAGGATCTCAGCTCAAAAACTAGGCAGATCCAAAATTCAGGTGGGCCACACCACAGGAGACAATGGAGATTAATGAAACTGCCCAAAGTTGAAACCTCTATGGACTCTCCCTCATATTTTGGGTCCCTTGGCTAACAGCCTTTGAGTCTTTTGACTGATATATCATCTGACCGTCCATTCAAATGACCCACCGACTGGACATCTTCTCCTGATTGCTGCTTCATTGGCAACCCCACCTTTGGTTTTCTTCGTTTTCGACCGTCCAAAAGTCTTCGTTTGAATTTCTACACCAAAAAGCATATTTTTGTCCTTTCCGGTGTCTGCAGCAGCCCCATGTGGGATATACACGGTTCTGTAGAGTACATGTGCCGTGACTGACTGGGACACGGTTTAGCTGCTGACCCGAACACCAGTCAGGTAGCTGGTGTCGAAGCTATGTGAGCCCCACCATGATGTATGTGATTTATCCACGCAGTCCATCCATTTTGAGATCTCATTTTACAGCACGAACCTAAAAATGAGGCAGACCCAAAGCTCAGGTGGACCACACCACAGGGATTGAATACTTACAGTTGAAAATTTCTTGGGGGCTATGAAAGTTTTGGATCAAGATAATATTTGTTTTCTCCCTTCATCCAAGTCTTACTGACCTTAACAACAGGTTGGATAACGAATAAACATCAATGTCAGCCTAGGAAAGTTTCAACGGTGGACATTATTCTCTCCACTGTTTCCTGTGTGAGATCCACTTGAACTTTAGATCTGCCTCATGTTTTGCATCATGCCGTAAAATGATGTAACAAAATGGATGGACGGAGTGGATAAAACACGTACATCATGGTAGGGTCCACAGAGCTTTGACACCAGCTAGTTGACTGGTGTTCGGGTCACTCGCCAAACCGAGTACGATTGACTCGGACGCGGTTGGGCTAGTGACGCTGCCACCAGCCAGGTGGCTAGTGATCGGTGCTCTCCGTGGGCCTTACCATGCTTTATCCATGCCGTCCATCCATTTTTACGGATCAATTTAGGCCTTTAACCAAAAAATGATGCAGATCTATATCTAAGGTCGATCACTCAACGGCAAAATAGTAGTGATTGAATGTCCACCATTAAAAACCTAATAAGGGTCCACTTTAATGTTTATTTGACATCCAACCTGTTGATTAGGTCGAAAAGACAAATATCAGCTTCATTCGAAGCTTTTGTGGCCGCAAGTAGTTTTTAACGGTGGGTGTTCGATCAACACTGTTTCTTATGATGTGGTCCACTTGAGATTTGTATCTACCTCATTTTTGGGCTCATTCTATGAAATGATATGGAAAAATGGATGGAAGGAATGGATGAAACACATACATCATGGTGGGCCCACAGCACCGACCACTTAGCCATTGGCTAATGGCAGGGTCACTGGCCAATCCGTTTCCGACTGTCTCGGTCTTGGCTCTTGGCGGGTCCAAGTCTCATGATGTTAGACTTATGGGCTCTAATCCATATATAGTGGGGCCCACAATATGAACGTTCCTGATGATGTATAGTGAAAATGTGCTAGAAATGCTAGAAATGGGAGAGGATATGGTGGGGCCGGAAGAACTGGATTGCGGTGGCGATCGACCCAACTTTGGACTGGGCCCAGTTTATTATCTGGGCCAGGGTTGGGTGCAGGTCATTTCAGCCCAACCCAGCAAGGCCTAACACAACTTCATATGCACACCTTATATCCTACAAACATATCATCCTAATTCTTGGCTAGGTAACCCATGAATCTTGAATCTAGACCGTTGATTACGTTCCTCCAGGTCTCTATATCTTTGTGCATGTGTGGCCCATTTGATATTTGGATTTAAGAGAATTCAAGTGGGAAATAGGGATTTTATCAATTTTCAGGTCGGGCTAGTTTGTGTTGACCCAACATGAACCATTTTTTTTTTTTTTTTTTCTATCTCGGGCTCAATAATGTGATAGGCCCATGCAGGCTTATTGGATTGATTTGGGTCGACCTGAGCCTGGCCCATTGCCACCCCTAATGTCACCCAGGCCTACCAGCTGGTACTGTAGATGAGTGGGTACACCGTCTGGCTACATTTAAAAAATGGTATCAGCCTATACAAGCTGTTGATTGGTGCACATGGCAAACGGATTGGGACCATCCAATTACTTGGCCACCTCTTGAAGTTCAAATACATCGTCCAGGAACATTCCAAAGTGAAAAAAGAAAAAGAAAAAGAAAAGAAAAGAAAAAATCAAGATCTAAATGTAGATATAGATCATTAATCGGGCAGGCAATACATGTATGTGTAGCCCACCTGATGAGTGGACCGGCTCGGCATTTCCATAAGGGCTTTTTCAAGGTGGTCCCTACCTGATGGATAGCCCAAACAGATATACACCATGGGCCTAGTAAGGGAGAGAATGATATAAAGAAGAAATGGGAAATGGGCTTAGTTTATAGGATAAGTGGGCCTACTTAAAATATCGGGACGATTGGTTTTTGGACAGCTTTAAAGCCGAAACCAAATGTACACAAAAGGGCTCTACTTTGTAAAGCCCGTGGACAGCCAACATTGTTGTTGTCGTTTTTTTTTTCCTCTGTAGCTGGTGTTTATTCAGGAGCAGCAGCAGCAGCTAAAAGGGGTCAGTGGCCCACTTACTGGTTTCAATGGTTGATGATGTGCTTGAACAACTCCTATCCGAGGTCAGTGGGCCACCATGGTAAACACTAGCTATATTAGATTCTTTTTGTACTGAGCAAAAAGAGGGAAAGTAAAGAAGACGGCAGAATAAATCCTTGCGTTGGATGCAAGAAGCGAATCCTACAGACAAGGTAACAAAAAGTAATGAAAAAGCATGGAAGTGGGAAATGTAAAGAAGTCATTGTTGCTAGAATGATCAGTTCTATGGCCCACCCA
Organism: Liriodendron chinense; assembly: GCA_003013855.2. NCBI lineage: Eukaryota > Viridiplantae > Streptophyta > Magnoliopsida > Magnoliales > Magnoliaceae > Liriodendron > Liriodendron chinense. The sequence goes on along the minus strand of PVNU02000607.1, from coordinate 1,682,636 downwards.
CATCGAAGAAGGCAGAATAAATCCTCCTCTGTAGCTGGTGTTTATTCAGGAGCAGCAGCAGCAGCTAAAAGGGGTCAGTGGCCCACTTACTGGTTTCAATGGTTGATGATGTGCTTGAACAACTCCTATCTGAGGTCAGTGGGCCACCATGGTAAACACTAGCTATATTAGATTCTTTTTATACTGAGCAAAAAGAGGGAAAGTAAAGAAGACGGCAGAATAAATCCTTGCTTTGGATGCAAGAAGCGAATCCTACAGACAAGGTAACAAAAAGTAATGAAAAAGCATGGAAGTGGGAAATGTAAAGAAGTCATTGTTGCTAGAATGATCAGTTCTATGGCCCACCCACATCGAAGAAGGCAGAATAAATCCTTGCGTTGGATGCAAGAAGCGAATCCTACAGACAAGGTGACAAAAAGTAATGAAAGAGCATGGAAGTAGGAAATGTAAAGAGTCATTGTTGCTAGAATTATCAGTTTATGGCCCACCCACATCTCACACGGTTTGTTAAAACCGAATCATATATATCAGCCGTTTTATTAAAGATATATTGGTTTATTGGTACAGTCCACTTCTAGTTGAGATCGGACGTAATTTAGTGGGTGCATGAATTAAAAAGAAGAGAGACTACAATAAGCCTTGAGTCCACAAGGAAAAATCTTTAAAATCAGAAATACAGATTGAGAATAATAAATGTTGATGCAATTGAGGTTGTTCATGTAAGTTTAGACTCCTAAATTTATATAAAAAAGAACTAGATTTATTTGAAATAGTAACTTCCTCAAATAGTGAACTTTTTTCAAATAGCGTGAAAGCTTTTGCATAAATAAGATGGAATTTTTTGTTGCTTGGATATAATATGTAGTATTGTGCTGTAAATAGAAATCCGAGATAAGATATATAAAAACAGTTAAAAGTGATATTAGAAAATCAAATTCAATCGTTTGGAGGAAGTTAATGAGAAAAAGAAGGGGGTTATTGCGAATGTTTTGCATGCGGTTGCAACGGAGATGATATATTGTTAATAGGCATCCACAAGCTAAATGGCTGATCAGCGACATGAAATGTGTTATGCAAGAGACGGAACCGAGCAGTACTCAAGCCTTTAGTGAAGACATTAGCCATTTGATCAACAATATTAACGAATCGCATTTGGATATCCCTACGAGTGGCCTTTTCTTTAATGAAATTATAGTCAACCTCAATAATCTTAGTACATGCATGATATACTAGATTGGAAGTTAAAAAAATAACACTAATATTATCACGATACAAAAGAGGAGGTTCCTTTAGAAAGAGAGTTAAATATTCGAGAACCATATAAAGTCAGAATAATTCAGTAGTAGCTGTGAGGGCAAGTGATTGATATTCCGTTCCAGTACTTGAGTGTGAGATGGTGAATTATTTTTTAGCACTTTAAGTACCCAAACTGTAGGTCCATGAACTATATTATTTTGCACATTAACATAACATGCATCATAATTCAATTCTAAATACAACCAACCTTTAAAATAAATGAAAGCTCTACTGTAATAAATCCAAACCAATGTACTTTCACTATTAAATGTTCACAAGATTCTAAATATAACGATAATTAAAAATCAACTATTTTGTTACATGGGATTAATTAATATAGTTTTTTCATTACATTGGCAACTGAAATTTTAAACTAAGCCTATTGCATGTAAGTGCAAATGAAAGAGATCTACATGCTTGAAGCACTCCAACTCAATACTTAAAATGGTTAAATAAATAGGTTGAGCACAACAGCCAGTGGGATTATGTCCTGCCAATCCTTGAAATTTTAGGATTAACGGATAATAATGTAAATACGAATTACTTTAAAATTAATAATCATAATGCATGCAGTGCTTAACATTGAGGAACGATTGGAGACGGAAAATAGCGTTAGCATGTACAAAAAGTCCAAATTGCCCCTCTTACCTTTCAATTTCACAAGTATACCCATTCAAGAGGGGCTGGGCGTGCGTAAGATGCAATGGAATCCACGGACGCTGTCTATGAGATCATACTGTCCATATGTTTTACCATTTAATTTTAGGCCACAAGTCCAAAAAATGGGGCAGATTCGAATCGCAGATGTACCACACCAGAAGAAATAGTGATTGAACGGCTACCATTCAAAACATGCTGCGCTATGGAAGTTTCGGATCAAGCTGATATTTGTGTTTTCCTTTCAACCAGGTCCGTGTGACCTTATAAGCAGGTTGGATGACCCTGGTAAATATCAGGGTGGGCCCTAGGAAGTTTTCAACGGTGGTTATCAATATCCCCACTGTTTCTTCTGGTGCGGTCCACCTACGCCTTCGATCTGCCACATTTCTTGGTTCATGGCTTAATTTGAATTAGCCTATTTAATGGATGGGTTTGATCAGACCCAAACATCAAAGTGTGCCTTAGGAAACTTTCAAATGTTGGCGCCAAAGAAAAAAAAGATAACTGCCAGTGCAATGGGGAGCGGAATAGGTGCGACCCTGGTCTCAGCCAACACAGTGCAGCCATGACTGCGGGGCCATATTCATGTATGTATTGTATATCCATGCCAAAGCGGGGCCCACTGTGATGCTTGTGAGAAATCCACTCCGTCCATCCGTTTTGGCAGCACATACTAAGACATGAGACCAAACATAAGATGGACCCAAAACTAAATTGGACCACACTGCTGGAAACAATGGAAAAGATTTTCTTACCGTTCAATGCTTTCTGGGCTCCACCATGATGTTTATATGCAATCCAAACCGTTCATAAAGAAGCCAAACTGTTCATAAGGTCATTCTCATTGGGATGGACTGAAAGAACAAAAGTATTAGCCTAATACAAAGCTTCCATGGCCCCACGAATGTTTCAATGGTGCGCTTGCAATCTCCACTCTTCTTTGTTTTGTGGCCCACTTGGACCTTCGATCTGCCTCTTTTTTTTTAGCATAATAACATGGAAAAACGTATAGACAGGGAGGATTTCTCACAAACACTATAGTGGGCCCCACCTAGCTTCGGACCTTTGGACGCAAATAGGCCACTCTCTGCGATGGTTCCGTTTTGAAACAGAGGGCAGTTTTGTCTTTTTAATAAATATGGTTTAAGAGCCGCATATAACCTAAACGGCAAATCACGTCAGGCGTCTGAATGTCTAACGGCCAAAAATTTAAGCGGTTTGCTTTAAATATTTTGAATGTAGGCGTTTTTCAAGAAATAGCCTAAAAGATAGGCGGTTGTATGGAAAAAACCCAAAAAAAACCAATGAATTCCGTCTTCTTCTCCAGCACGACTGCATAACGTGATACGCTGCCGACCTGGGCAGTCTCCACCGTCCCTTAGATGGGCCCCACATCCCCAATCCAAACCATCCATCAGGCCTGTGGCCCAGCTAAGCTCAATCCTTTGATGTCTTTCGGCCATTCGTCGATTCAGAGGCCCACTCCTAACCACCGTTCAAACCCAAGAATGCCAAGATCCAAAGATCCGCTTTGCATGGACGCTCGAGATTTCTTTTAAAGTCTCCATGTGGACCCCAAATTCAGTCCCAACGCTTCTCTTGCGCAGGAAGGCTCCAGAACAAGCAGTTTCCTTCTCCAACCCAAGAATCTACTTTACCTCTTCCTCACACCTACTGCCCATGCTATTAAGCCGTCCATCCGTTTCTTTTCCATTGAGAAAACGCCAGAGAGAGAGAGAGAGAGAGAGAGAGGTCGTGAGTAAAGAGAGGGAGAGAGAACGGTTGAGAGAGAGAGAGGGGGGGGGGGGGGGGGGGGGGGGGGGGTTGTCGTGAGAGTAGGAGCCCCTACTGCTGCTGGGACGACATTCCAGGCCAAGAGAAGAAGAAGGAAGAGAGAGAGAAAGAGAGAAAGGGGGAGAAAGAAGAAGAAAGAAAGGAAGAAAGAGAGAGGTCAAGCTGAGTTGACTCAGTGTTCATGCTAAGTTTCGTGTTCTCAACCATAGAATAAGGTAAGTTGTGATAGATCCTTACGTATTGGGTATAAAATCTAATCCTAGACCTAGATTCGACATTAGTCAATCTAAACCTTGAATACAACATGATGTTAAGTTCTAACCTGTGAATTACGCTAATCGTGATAGATTATGAATCTAGAGAGTGTATGTAAATTACGACGACGTCTCAAATCATATAATCTCAGATGTGAGGATTTCCTTTTAAGCCTAGTTATAATAATATCAGATTTCTTGTTAATTCCATCCTTAGAAATTAGGGTTCTGTTGCGTGATTTTCTGTTTCCATGTGATTATGAATTGTATGGTATTCCTTAATGTGTACTCTAAATTTTGATGTATGTGAACCATGATTTATACTTAGTTGTTTGGAAAAAGAACCATGACGACCTATATGCTTTTGTGGAGACTATGCTTAATTTACGTTTGTTATATGTTTATGATGAACATGAAGTTTGATGTGTTGTATGATTCGGGATTTTGTATATGGATGTTACGTTAATGAACACCCTTTAACCCCATACTAATGTAACCATTTAACATTAAGAGATGAAGCACATATGAGGCCTTATTACGTTGACATTACCATGTGGATATTTTTGGATGAATATGCCTTATTGTTTTGTAGTGACAGTCGGCATTACCATATGTATTATTGAATGAATATACCTTGACATTGAGAATTGAGTGTTGACATTACTGTGTATATGTTGTTGGTTGTATATACCATGATGTTGAGTAGGGCACTACCGTGTGCATTGTTAAACATGCCAAGGGATCCTTATTTGATATGTTACCTATAATGGACTCTATGAGGAATGAAATTGATTAATAGATAGTGGTATGGGACACTAAGCCTGAGCTGTCGGTATATGTTGGATGACAAGCCCCCCCATAGTGACCTTGAGCTTCCTTGAATTAATTAGGATAAGGAGTGATCATTAGTCGTGAACATCGTTTAATTGGCTAGATGGTAAACTTACTTAAGTAAAGTTGGAACTAATCATGCATTCACTAGACCCGACTTGATGGGTTAGCCCCTCGGGCGTTAGAGAAAGTGTGCATGAGGCTTGTTTCTCTCTCACTATCTAGTGAAAGTGTGCATGACGCCCGTTTCCCTAGTTGGGTTTTGGAGAGTGGGAAGAGTGGAATTGGTCTCGTCCTAGTTAGAACCTCTAGTGACTAGTGGTTAGTAAGAAGAGTGGAATTGGTCCCGTCTCATTTAGTCAATGTGCCTTAGCCAGAGCATGCATATCATGCACTGCACTAAATAAGATTTTCTCATGTGTGTTTTGGTTAGGTATGATTATGTTGGATATTATTGTGCTAATCTCAGAGGGTAACCCCCATTGAGTTGATTGCAAGCAACTCATTCCCTCCTGGGACAGTGTTATAAAACATCACCAGCTTGGTGCATGTGATGATCCATTAGACGAACTCGACTTACGAGTTGAAGAGTATGAAGTTTCATAGCGATTAATGGCGGACGATGAAGCTGAAGTGGCTTGAAGATGAATACTGTTTACCGTTTTCACTTTTATAGAATATATTTATTTTTATGTAAATCGAATTAAGTCTCCCATGGAAACAGAAAGTGGAATATTATGTATTTTGTATAATTTAAGGACATTATGTTGATAACGTAGAGTAGAAAAACATTGAATAAGAACCTTGAATTCCGTCATTATGTTATGAATGCCATAAATGTGGAAAATAAAGATGAATGTATGGAAATATATCCTTAATACATTTTAGTTAATACTTGGAAACTCAGCCCATTGTATTGTCCATAAGAGCCGAAATTTCGAAATGTTACACAGAACACCTATACATGTACATTTAAAAAGTCTAGGGCAAAGCATTGTATTTATTTTTGGTCCTAGGGTAGTGCAACCCACCCTGGCTATATCCAAGGATCATGAATGCATCGATTCAATTCAAATAAACTCAAATAAACTTTCTTCTTTTTCAACATAACGTAAATGCATATTTAATTCATTAACACTTCCTTTTAACATAACCTTAGCAGATATCTAATTCATCATCATATCTATACTTTAACTCAAAAATAAATCAACAACATCTGAAATTTAAGTTGTATATAAAGTTCAAATAGAACATTCATCACCAATGTAGAAATAAAAAATAATTCATATTAATATTGTATATAATTGAAGATAAATTTAACAAAGTAGTGTAAACCCAAACTAATAAAGTATCGGGAGGAGTACCCGTTTGAATAGGTGCACATGGGTCTGGATTATCGTTGGAAATTATGTGCCAACGATCCAAGTTCAATCCACTTACATGCAGTTCGACTCAATTAGATTCGATACAACTCGGTATGACTCGGTGGGTTTTAATGCGACTTGGCAAGGTTCTTTGTGAGTTAGCATAAACGGGATCTGATTAGACCTCCGAACCAACTGGGATGCATTTGAACAGTGAGTCAACTTGCCGAGTCGACTCGCCTCAACTTTTTTTTATATGCACACACACACACCACCATGGGTACTCGAGCCCATGACCTTAGTGTTGAAACTCTTGTGGGTCTATCACCAAGTCATGAGTTAGGACCTATGACTCGCTCAACTTCTTCTTTCCTTCTTCTCTTTCTTTTCTTCTTTTCTCTCTTTCTCCGCTGATTTCTTCTGGTTTCTCCCTTTCAGATGTCTAATAATGGACTAGACAGAGGTTAGGCGCCTGACTCAACCCAACTCGACTTGGTGAGTTGAACTCCATCACTCTTGCATGATCTCTCACTCGATTTCTCTCTTCTATTGAAATATTTCTCTTCCGTTGCTATTATCACGATGGAGGATTAAAAAGCCGTTCTTAGGCTTTTTAAAAGGTTCCGGATTCACAGTTGCACAAGGAGTCTTCAAAAGATTGTTTTAGGAGTTCCAGTGATGTAGTATTGCAACTGGTCACATGCGGTTTTTTATTTCTACACATTGGTTATCATCTTGCTGGACGTCTTGTGATCATAAGCTAATTAAATGGGCCGCACAACGTTGAGTTGAGATCTTGAATCAGAGCTGTACTCGCTCTGATCTTGAATCAGAGCTGTACTAGCTCTGATCAAGTGGAAGCTGATTGCGTCCTGCCCCTAGCCATGGAACTGAACCATGACCTCACTGTTGAAATGCAATCTGACTGCCACCTAGCCATGGAACTGAACCCAAGACAGCAAAGAAGGGGAAGCTGATTGCGTCCTGCCCCCACCTGATGATTATCTGTCCTGACAGAGGCCCACCATGATGTATGGGTTTTATTCATGCCGTCCATCAATTTTTCCAGATCAATTTATTGCATGAGCCCAAAAATAGGCATATCCAAAGATCAAGTGGACCACACCACAGGAAGCAGCGTTGATAATAACACCCACCATTGAAAACTTCCTGGGCCTGCTGTGACGTTTATCTGCCATCTGAGGGGAAAACACAAATATCAGCTTGATACAAAACACAAACTTCTTAAGGACACAGACGAATCTGATCAAGATGATGCTTGTGTTTTCCCTTCATCAAGGTCTGAGTGACCTAATGAAGAGGTTAGATGGCAAACAAACCTCATAGTAGACCGTAGGAAGGTTTCAATGCTACTCGTTCAATCCCCTACTTTCTGTTGTGTGGTCCACAAGCTTTGGATGTACCTAATTTTTTTTTGTCTTATGCTTTAAAATAATCATGGTGAGCTCCAAAGAAATTCCACGCGGTAAAAGTCAGGTTGTGTAGCACGCAATCCATTGCTGACGTCATTTAATGATGACATGGACCACTGAGAATAGATGACAGGAACTTTTTTCTCTACCTTCAGCACAAACGATCCGCACTCCAAGCATAATACTTTGCCCGGGTATGAAATAATGCCATTCTTTGCTTTGCTGTGCTAGGCAAAAAAGAAACGAAAAGAAAATTTCTCTTCTTTGGAAACCCACGTACGTAATGAAGCCTAAAAATTCCATAGGTGTGAGTGAATTGATCATTCTTAATCGAAATTCATACATGTACTGAGATTTTTCATGGCGAATTTGTTATTAGCTTGCATTGTATAACACCACTACGTGCATGATCTTCGGACCCTCACAATCAACTACCATGGCGGCCAAAGAGAAGGCGATGGCCGTCATGAAGACCACGACACAACGAAAAATGGCGAATATTCGTCGAGAAATAGCGGAGATCTTCACAATATACGAACGATGTGTGAATTCTGACCTCGGAGATATAACCCGAGAAGTTCAGGATATCTTTGAAGGTCTGGAAACCAGTAAACTCATTGAAAACGAGTTGGAGAAGAAGATCAAGGAAATGGGAGACATAAAGATGAGTGTGGAAGATTGTCTGAAGAAGCTGAAACTCAAGAAGCCGCCTCAGCCGTCCGATCTCCAGTCACTGGGTTCAAAGGGAAAGGGAAAGGTGGCTTCGGATTACCAATTAAAGTTTAAAGATCGTGATATGGACATGAAGCTGGAGAATATTCTGGAACACGCGTCCATCAAGAGTAAGATGGAGGAATTCAACGGCCTAAGCCAGCAACTGAAAATGTGCTTGCTATGCTTCTCCATCTTCCCAATGGATGCCGAGATCGTGAAGAGGGTCTTGATCTATTGGTGGATTGGAGAGGGGTTGGTGATGGCGAAAGTGGGGAAGACCTCCGAAGAGGTAGGGGAAGATTGCTTCCAAGAGCTAGTGGACCGTGAATTCATCCTGCCCGTCTACAACAGGCGCCGGGGGAACATCCTGCGGTGCAGGATGCACCCTTGGATCCGTTGGATGATCATCAGGTTGTCAAAGAAGGAACAGTTCTTCAACTTGGAGGAATCAGGTATGCCATCTTCATCTCCCTCCAAATCCCGCCATGCATGCATAATGACCAAGAACAAAGATGGGCAGCTCGATGAAGAGTACTCGCTCGAATCAGCCAACGAATCCAAAGAAACCAACGAAACACCCAAAGAAATATCCAAAGGACCCAAAAAAAAAGAACCCAAAGAAACATCCAAAGGATCAAAAAAAAAAAGAACCCAAAGACCTCCCCTTGCTAACACTGTTCAACGTGAACGTGAGGTATCTTAAATTTAAATACGGCGTCGATTTCTTGCCCAAGTTGAAAACCCTGGTTGTTTTGCAACTGGGGAGTTGGCGGGGCTCCTCCCACGATCACATGGAGGTCGAAGATACAAAAAACAAAGATGACCCCGGCCACGATCACACGGAGGTCGAAGATACAAAAAACAAAGATGACCCCGGCCACGATCACACGGAGGTCGAAGATACAAAAAACAAAGATGACCCCGGCCATCACATCGAGATCGATAAGCCTGAAATCTTAGATAAGCTCTGCGCTTTAGTGCACTTACGATATATGAGCCTGCGAGGAATCTCTATGATCAAGGAGCTGCCGAAATCGATTGGGGCGCTCCGGAATCTGGAGATCTTGGATCTCAGAGGGTGCCAGAACCTGGAGAAATTGACGGAGGAGATAAAGTGGCTACGGAGGCTGACCCACTTAGACGTATCGGACTGTTACATGCTCGAATGCATGCCAAAGGGGCTCAGCTCCCTAACAGAGCTCCGGGTGCTGAAGGGGTTCGTGTTCGGGGGCCACAGGAGCCGTAATCCATGTAAGCTGGCAGATTTAGAGAGATTGAAGAAGTTGAAGAAATTGAGCATCAGCATCGGGAATCAGATGGAGAAAGACAACGTAGATTTGGATGAATTGTTCAAAATAGAAGGTCTAAGATCCGTTGCGATAACATGGGGCGCGGGTGAGTTCAAGGAACCCAATTTTCCTACCGAACTCGTCAAGCTGGACCTCCGATGCTTCCCCAAATCCGATCTGTCGACCAGCTGGTTCAACTCCGAGCATTTACAGAATTTGGAGAAGCTCTACATCCGGGGAGGAAAGCTCAAGAAGCTCGATCATGCAAAAAAGTGGACGAAGATAAAAATGCTGCGGTTGAAGTTTCTAAAAGAGCTGGAGCTGGAAACTGTCAACATTCAGGCATCTTTCCCAGAGCTCGAATATTTAGAGATTTACGAATGCCCCAAGCTTAATTTCACTGATGAGATTTACCCGCACGACAGCGATGGGGTGTGGGTAAAAGAAATTCCTCCTGCATCCACTGCTCCTACAACCACTCTAGAAGCACCTTCGGCATCCACCGCTCCAACTACCACCCTAGAAGCTTCAACCGCATCTGCCGCTCGTACTACCACCTCAAAAACTCTTCCTGCATCCACCGCTCCAACTACCACCCCAGAAGCCCCTCCTGCTTCCACTGCTCCTACTACCACTTCAGAAGCACCTCCGCAAGCCACCGCTCCAACTACCACCCCAGAAGCCCCTCCTGCTTCCTCTGCTCCAACTACCACCCCAGAAGCTTCAACCGCATCTGCCGCTCCTACTACCACCTCAAAAGCTCCTCCTGCATCCACCGCTCCAACTACCAACCTAGAAGCTTCTCCCGCATCCCCTGCTCCTACTACCACCTCAAAAGCTACTCCTGCATCCACCGATCCTACTACTAACCCTGAAGCTTCTCCTGTGTCCGCAACCCCAACCGCTCCTGCTTCTACACCAACTCACCATTAGGGTACTACTTCTCTTATATTAGAAACCAGTCCTTCTGTCTACAAAGGTACCACTTCACCTTCTCCTTTGATTGCCACTCCGTCTCCACAGACTTCTTCTTCAATCCACCTCAATCCACTTCTCCTACCACTTCCAGCCTTGATTCTCCGCTTTTGCATTTATGCATACTCTCTCTCCCGATCGGGCCAACCTTCAGCAAGCGATTGCTCTGGCTTCCACACCACCTGAACTCGCTCCTACTACTGCTATCGCTCCACTTGTTACCTCTTCAATGGCTTCTTCTTCTCTTGATCCTGCTGCTTGTCTTCCCAAGTAATTTACACATGGGTTTTGCTGATGTCCACAACTTCATCGGATGTTAGCAACGCCCCCAAACCTTTTAAATGGAAGGAGCTAGGGGGTGTAGTTATCTTTTTTTCTTTTCTGTTCATTTTCTCTTCTTTTCTTTTAATTCTTGCTCTGTGATTCTTGAATAGGTAAGGAATTTGTGTGTTTTCTTCTCTATTCTTTATATTGTATTTCAATATCGACATATCATTATGTAACAAGTCGTTTGATTGTTTTTTAGCTGATATCTTCCATCCTGTATGTCTCATTTACGTAATTTTTTTTTTCCCTTTTTTATATGATAAAACTAATTCTTTCTAACTCCACAAACGTGTGACTTGCCAATATGGCAACCGATCCAAGCCTTCTATCATTTGGTAGGAGGCTGTGTACAAAAGAGATGGATGGCTAGAAAAATTGTTTTAGCTAGCCCCATTTGCATCGTATTGTGGAACCCACCTAGGAAGAGTAATGGCATGATTTATAGGCCATATGACCAAAACTATACGGCCCAACTGATGGAGAGCATAACGGAGAAGATCCAAATCTCATGGTTGGACCATACTATAGGAAACAGTGTTGATTTTCCAGGATCCTTAAAAACTTCCTAAGGCCAACCGTAATGTTTCCATCATGTTGATAAGATCGTCATATGAACTTTGATGAAGGAAAAAAAGAAAAAAAGAAAACAAATATCAGTTTAATCCAAAACTTTTCAGGTCCATTAATGGTCAAAAACCAAATATGGTGTGGTCCACCTGAGAATTGGGTCTTCTTCTTTTTTAAGCTCATGCCCTAAAATGATTTGGAAAAATAGATGGACGTGGGTAGATATAGAATACGGTCCCCAGTGAGACAGTGTAAGTTCTCATCAAGGTGGTCACCAGCACGTCCACACACAACGACAAGTGCCAGCGTGCTCACTACTGAGAAATCCAAGCCGATACATCAGGTGGGTCGACCGACTGGATGGATAAGCCCAAAGGCAGGTCCACATAACAAGTGGGCCACACTGTTACAAAGAGGCAAATGGCTTGCAAAATCTTCACCAACTTCTTTCCAGCCATTCATTTATATTGCAAGTACTAAACCCTACTACCTGTTACATGGATGGACCGCAAGATGGAAGGCTCCAATATAATGCTGGTGTGCCATGTTAGCATGTGTTAATGTGGATCAGGGTCAACCGCGTGTCTCCAAAGAGTGTGGATCGTCAGTTTGGTGGCCCACCGTGATGTATCCCTTTATCCACTCCGTCCATAGCTTTCATAAGAGCATGATAGGACATGGGCACAAAAAAGAGGAAGATCCAACGCTCAATTGGGCCACACCAAATACTGAGGACGTCAGCATGTTCCGCTCAGTATTTGATGTGGCCCATTTGGGCGTTGGATATTACTCACTTTTAGGTTCATACCTTGAAATGATCTTATAAAATGGATGGACGGCTTTGATAAACGGATAAATCACGGTGGGATCCTACGTTGATCTGGTCAAACGCTTAAAGGGGTCCACGTGGTGGAACGTAACCCGCATCCACCCGTCTATTCCCATCGGTCCACGAGCTCACAAGTCACCCTGATTATCTCTCTCACGTATGGATTGCGTGCTACACAACTCCACTTTTACCGTGTGAAAATTCTCTGGGCCTTATCATGAGCTATCTGTTAGATCCACACCGTCCATCAAATTCTTATAATTATTCTAAAGCATTAGACAAAAAATGAGGAACATTCAAAGCTCAAGTGGACCACACAAGGAAAACATGAGGATTAAACAAGTAATGTTGAAACCTTCCTACAGTCCACCCACTGTGAGGTTTATCTGCCATCTAACCTTTTCATAAGGTCACGCAGACCTGGATGACGGGGAGAAAAAACATCTGATTGATCAGAGTGGTCTGTGGCCTCAAGAAGTTTTCAATGGTAAGCATCCAATTCCCATTGTTTCTTGTGGTGTGGCCCACTTTAACTTTGGATCTGCCTCAGTTTTCTGTCTCATGCAGTTAGAAGGTATGAAAAAAATGAATGAACGGTGTGGATCTAATATATACATTATGATGGGGCCTACCGAATTTCCACATTTCAAACTGTTATGGTTTTCTTATCTCCCGAGGAGCAGCACAATTTATTGACGTGTTAAATTTACGTGGCCGACGATGATTTACTTCTTAGATTCACACCGTCCATACATTTTGTCAAATCTTTCAAGATAAAAGCCTAAAAGCAAGACAGATCTAAAGCTCAAGTGCAGCACAGCATAGGAAACAGTGAGAATTGATGCTACGGTTGTTAGGGCCACATACAGGGTCTGAGCAAGCAGATATTTGTGGTTTACTTTCAATCCACGTGAGGCATCTGGTCAGGTTAGATTTCAAATAAGCCTCATGCTTGGCCCCAGGAAGGCTTCCATGGCAGTTTGTATAATCACCACTTGAACTTTGGATGCATATAGGAGAAAATGCTCTAAGGCACCTAAAAATCAGGCCGATCCAAAACTCAATTGGGCCACACCACATGGATCAGTTAGTACAGGGTCATCGAAAAGGTACCATATGCTGTTTAGGGCCCACCACACCTTGCATATGCATGCCATCCAATCCATTCATATGCGCGCCTCTAGGATGAATGGAAACCCCAAGAAGTAGTTCATTCCAAATAACAGCTGGGCCACAACACGCGTTTATAGAGGTTTTAGTCATGATTATGTCACCTTACTGCATATGTTATATTCATGCTGGCCATCCGTTTTATAAATTATTTTAGACCATGTCGACCATACCATAATAAATAGTGGGATTTGCATCATTTTTCTACTAAATTAAATATATTATATTAGATATTTTATCATATATTTTTTAGATTTGTAATGGGGTGGATTCAGACCTAGATCCGACCCGAATCCGATGGTTATATGGATTTTGGATCGGAAATGGATCTAACAATTTATAAATGGATCGGATATGGATATCCCCTTTTGGATCCGAGTCGGATCCGAATCCGATCCGAATCCGTCTACAGATATATGGACTTGGAGCCGGATCCAACTGGATCCGATCCAGATCCGACCCATTAAGAGCCCTAATGATTTCAAATGATGTGGCCCACTCAAGTTTTGTCACATCGAATTCACCTCGTTCGAAATCACCGACCCTTGGGACTTTCCAAAGCTAAGGGCCCTCCTCTAAATTTCCTATTTCTTAATATAGTAAACTAATGACTTCTTGGTTGGATACAAGAACATCCGAATTAAAGATCAATTCCTAGGGTTCATCCTTTCTAACCTTAAGTTTGTAAACATCAACATTTGGGGATTCAAACCTAAGAGCCCCCCTCTAAATCTCCTATTTCTTAATATAACAAAAAAAAAAAAAAAAAAACTCAAGGATCTTGAAATTCAAATTGACGAAAATCTAGGGCATTACAATCTACCCCCCTTAAAAATAATTTCGTCTCCAAAATTGTCTAACATCGATCATTAAGTGAAGATGTTCTTGTTTCGTATGCCTAAGTTTTCGTGAATATCATGTTCATGTACAGGCAAGGGTGTGGTGTATATTAACTACCCTAGCTTAAGTTACAATGGTCTACCTCCCTTAAAAATAATTTTACCCTTGAGATTCGAGATATATTTGTCAAATCATTAATATCTCACTAAGTGTTCGACCACAAAATTTATCTAAGGGGTGGTGTGTACTGTTTTCATGTTTGAGTTAATATAGAGAAACGATTATAGTAGGTTTGAATTCGATACGTCGATCATTTGCCTAACTAAGGCAGAAAATTCATTATATCATTTTCTAGTCCTGGTAGATCTGGATCTTCTGCTCGGTCAAAGTAATGAGTCCATTGGTAGTCACCCAGGATTGATAATTGGGTTAGACCGTAAATGCTTCGCAGATGTATAGTTCCACAAATACGTGGTACCTGATTATTATAGACATTTGGAAAAATATCTTGCTTTATTAAGAAATTCAAGTTTCAAAATTTTAATTGTCCTTTATGTCAAGTTCAAAGAGTCATCACGTTTGAATCTTATGTGCATCATAATGGGCTACTCACTTTCCTACATGACCTAAGTTATGTCTCTAAGTGCACACAGTCATCTCGACATTTTCAAGGGAGTCTAAGTTTGAGTATCAAATTCTCATTTTGTTTCGATCTTAGGGTAAGGGTATTCGTTCTTAATCTGACGCAGGGAAAGAGAGTGATGAGGAAGTCACACCCCACCGACCATTGCACCGATATTGTCCGCTTTGGCGGCTCGAACCAACTGTGCATCAAGAGTCCACCTGTCCAAGCAAGTCATAACCGAGTACACCAGCCCGGATGACACACCTCACGGTTTTGGTCTCGGGGTTGCCCCTAAAAAGCCTTGTTACAGTTGAAGGTGAAACCACACTTATAGCCAAGATCTTTAGGCAGTCGTCTTCCGATGTGGGATTAAAGCCAAGGCCCAACCTACTGTGCCAAGCTTGACAGATGACTCTCGCACAGCCCGAATAACCAGGGTGTTAGAATCTCCCACCGACAGACTAGGAGCCACCCTCGGCTCTGATACCATTTTGTCACACCCCACCGACCACTGCACTGATATTGTCCACTTTGGCGGCCCGACCAACTATGCATCGAGAGTCCACCTGTCAAAGCAGGTCGTAATCGAGTATACTATCCCGGATGACACACCTCATGGTTTTGGTCTTGGGGTTGCCCTCAAAAGGCCTTGTTACAGTTGAAGTGTACTGTGACACCCCAAATTTTAGGGGTCGAGTATAAACGATATCCCTAAGATTTCAGGTGTCGCTTATGCTTTGTGGAAGCGTGACTTGTTGTTTAATGTTCATAAGGCATCTAAGCACAAATTCATAATCAATTTAAGCAGTAAAGTAAAGACGAAAATTAGATTTAAACCTAACTAGTATTCAAAGTTATACATCCAAACATCCATCTTGGGAGTACATGTATCGATGAAAGTACCTGGTTGGTGTTTTAAAACACTGTCTCATGTGGGAGTGAGTAACTAACTCAGTGGCATTATAATTCTAAGTTAAACATGTTATCAAATCAATCAGGTTTAGGCATTGATCACAAGTAAAACACACAAGTTCCTAAACTAGTTCATTAATGCATGAATGACATGGATTTGCACACAACGCATGATCCGAATATCACATGAGGAACATGTGGTGGCACTGGCGCCACATCAAGCAACCAGGCACCTCTAGAACCTCTAAATGTAAATGGATTGGATCATCTTTCGGCATCCTGACCTTTAACAGTTAGACAGGTGCCTTGGGGATCCATGATGTGTATGAATGATTGCTTTGAGATTCATTATATCATTTCTCACTCAGCATATTGACAAAGCTAGAATACCATTGTCCAATCACTGATCATGAACAGGATTATCTGCTCCCAACTGTGCATTGTTAATCATCGCCAATAGCTCACACTTCCCTATCACTTCCACCCACTAGATACGGTTCCCATCATCTTGCTATAAACGGAGGCTGACCAACCTTCTCGGGACTACCAATAGGGTTTGCTGCCCCACAAATCGCTCCAACGATATTACGGGGAGGTGATTTACTCCAGCATAAGCTGACGACTCAAACACGGTGTCCCATACCACTATGCTCGACCCAAGAGACTTGTCGGGATCGCATTACACTTATGCTTGACCCAAGAGACTTGTGGGAGTGAGTAACTAACTCAGTGGCATTACACTTTTGGTTATTAATGGACTCACCACTTTATTAGGACTGGGTACTCCATATTCAAGGGACCGTGTTACCACAATCATCAAACATTCTCAATGTCATGCATTAGGCGGATCAGATTAATATGAGTCTCCATTTGGACTGGCATGGGCGTAAGCGACCCTCATAGTCTAACTATGACTGGCCATCCATTTTCCCCTGACCAACCAAATACGTCTCAGGTAGGGGTAGCCATCATGTTCGGGCTACCCGCCTTAAAGGATTAGGTCGGATATATATATATATATATATATATATATATATATATATATATATATATATATATATATATATCACATTTCATCACAAACATACTCACATTTCATATATTCTTAAATTTACAAAGAAAAATACTTAAGAAGCCACTATACATCGTAATATCGTCATGTTCGCATACATACACATCCATAATGCGATAAATCAGGGATTGCATCGTAACAATGACAGTTTATCTCACTCAAGCACTTCATCAAACACCTTAGCTACGAAAATTCAGCATATCATCATATTACAATTAACGTAATAATGAAACAATTAACAACCATAAATCCTATCCTAACAACCAAATCAATCCTAAAACTTCTAGGGTTGATAAACGCAAACCTAGAAGCATAATTTCGCACCTTAGAATTTGAGTTTCTTGGTTATTCGAGCGCCTAAGGTTGGGGTTGGTTGGGAAATCGGCAACTCCTATTCACAAGCCAAGGTTAAGGGTGAGATCACTTGTAATAAAACCTAAAATGGATTAGAATAGATGGTACGCCTCACGTCTTACCTCCAACTGCAAATAGAGTCGATCTAGACAAGGAAGTCAGTAGTTAAAGCAATGAACTTGTACCCAACGAGGATGAATCGTAGCACAAGCACTCCTGATAAACAATTTCCTCTCCTCCTTCTTCTCTTTCTCTCAACTTCTCTCTCTTTCTCTCCAATCCTTTATAAATTCAGAATTGGGGAGAAATGCCCCAAATAAGAGCTATTTATAGCTCCAAAAAGGATTTAAATGACCTTAAGGCACTAATTATTAAGTATATGGCCCTAAAGAAGGCTAATTTTAGGGCTCACATGGGTCCATCTAGCTAGACCATGGGATAATTGCTACGTGGCAAGATCTATATTAGGCTACGATCATTCGCAATTCAAATGCGGCGATCAACGAATATGCTCCAATCTCTAGTCAACGGTCATCGATCATCGATCGGGCTCGCGGCTTTAAGGATGTATGTGGGGAAATATTTGAGAATCGAGACCTAAGTTTCATCGTGATCTAATGGCTTAGAAGTCACAACTATGCATAGGTCTGGGTGACATGATTTACTTAATTTTTGAATAGTTTCTAGGCAAATTCACATATCACATGTGCTACCACTCTACCTCCAAGTTGTGCGATTCGGTGCACTAAATTGGCTCAGCATCTCGCGATGAACGTCAAGCCAAGCAAGATAAACATATTTCCTTAATTTCGAATTTAATGGCCCACTAACGAGTGGTTCAAAGCTTGTTTAGTGATTTCGGCTATTTTCGGAATGAAGTAGAAGGTGAGATTTTGTGTATATTGTGTGTAGGATCAGATTGACATATGCTTAAGGTTTTGTCATTAGAAAATTTACGAAAATGATGGTTTAGCCTAATTCATCCTCAACCATTAATTTCTAAACTATATGGGCAATTTGACTAATTTGAGTTTTGTACGTGAGATAGTTGTGATGCAAACAGTTAATTGAGTTGGTCTTAAGTGAAACTTCACTATATTACGAGGGTTTAATTTTATCGGGTGGTGAGGTCCACTTGGTCTTGAGTTAGATTCCTAGGTCACATTATTTGACTCAAGATTTAAGTGATCAAGTATATTCATTAGCTTCCCAATGTCATCTAATCGAATTTGTACGGTCCTTTATTGGTAATACTAGTATATTTTTTAGAATCGAGTATTAAAAGTTATTAAATTATAAAATAAACTAATTGTGGCGAAAGAATGTTGGGGTCCCAAATAGTGGAGACTCTTAAAATGAGCAAAATAACCACATACCTCTGAAGGAATCACGCAAAACGCCTTCCGGCGCACGCAAAACGGAAGTATACGGGATTTCCTTAAACTTAGCCAAATTCTCTAGTGGCCCCGTCGATCACCGTGTTCGGAACCGCCCGAAAATGGACCAGCAGCTCCGTTACTATTTATGATGAACAGTGCAAGTGATTGAGCAATGAAACGGGCCCCACAAACCCTCCAAAAATCAAAACCCAATCGGTGGAGCCCACATTTACGTGTCCAACGCACCCCGTAAATTAAAGCACCCCACGCATCCAACGCACCCTTAAAAACAGCACGTTGGCTAGCCATTTGCGAAGGCCCACGCACCCAACGCACCTTGAAAAATAATCAACGCACCCTCACAATCCATGGATGGTTAAAAAATAGGGTTCCAGGTGCGTTGAGCCCCACGCACCCGGCGATTGAGCCCCACGCACCCGAAAGATCCAGTATGATTTTCGGGCATTCGCACATCAATAAACAGGTGCGTTGGGGACATTTGACAGGTGCGTGACACGTGGCAGCTTCCTATTGGCCGACTTCACCTATAAATACCCCTCATCCTACTCATTTACACACACAAGAAAAGAGAGAGAGAGCTGCCGCTGCCGGAAACCCAAAATCCTCGCCGGAATCCTCACCGAAACACCTTTCCGATCACCGGAATCCTCTTTCCGATCACAGATACACCACTACAGGTCTGAATCTCATATATTTAGTAACGCATCTGTAAAAGGACCCCACGCATCCAAAAGTACCCCACGCATCCGTTAATTCGGCCCCACGCGTCCGTAAATTCAGCAAGAATCAAATTTTGTAAAACTGGACCCACGCATCTTGAATATAGACCAACGCACCCCTAAATTTGCCATGAAATCGACATTGAATTGACAAGTGCGTGGAGCCCCACGCACCCATAAATCAAGTCTCACGCACCCAAAAAATCAGCCAATTGCAGAACGTGTTTGCAGGTGCACCGGGCTCAATTTTGAGTGTTTTCAAGGTCCGTCTGAGCCTGTCTTGGGTATTTCGAGCATTCCAGACACAATGGAACAGTCAAACGAATGTTTCGAGAACTTTAAATGAGCAGAATCGAGCGTCTTCGAGACTTGACCCGACTCGACGCGATGAACGGAGTAACTTTCCCGGAAAGGAGCCGCCAACATCCAGAGCTATGCAAATATGCTGACATTTACGTTCACTGTAAAGGCATGATCCGATTTGTGTCAAAAGCTAGACTAGCAGGGCCATGGTTACCACAATAAACCATGCCAAAGAGTTTCGACTCTCTACAAACCAATTGCTCAACTGCCACAACACAACAGTCGATGCCCTACCCATCTAAACGGTATCCGCTGGTTGGACTGCGCAGGTACACACAACTGTAGAATGGACTTCCGGAGGTCACCTGTCCCTACATTGATAGGCGCGGGCCCAGAGTCGTCCATCTCAGTAATAAACCCTGACAGTCTCAACCCGGGTCTCTTGCCAAAATATGGGACATAGACATCCGACTAATACAAAGGTGGTTCAGTACACAGCAAAACAAACACAGGTCCCCATGGCCACAAACTCTAAGACCATAGTCCCTGCTGACTAGTCTTTTGCCTTCTAATCAAGGGTCATTGATCATTCAATGTAATTAAGGGCCCGTGCCAGACCACGGCCTAGAATGTACAAGATCTCAGAATCTCTGGAATAAAATTCGCCTTGCGATACATCTTCTTGTGTACCTTTTGTGAATGCTTGTGATTGTCTATGAATGTTCCTATTATTCAGAACCCCAGAGCAACAAAACACCACATTCCAGAGAATGTTCCCCGCGGTTCATTTCTCTAGTTCCAACAAAGAAATTTCAAGAATTTTGAAATTCAAATTGATAAAAATTTGGGGCATTATAATACTTAACCCCTTTTCAAAGCTGAACTTGGCAAGAATTACAAGAAAGTCGGGTTGGGGGATATAAATAGCCTATTACTCTTCTCATTTCAATCATCTAGTAGATCTAAGAATCCCTTCCTATCCACAACTCTTCAAGATTCCTACCTACACTCTTATCCTGACCTTTCATCCCTCCACCAAGGGAGAGTGAGAGTGAGAAAGAGAGAGCCCAACTTTGGTCTAGCCTAGCTTAGCAAGAGTCCAAGCCTCCCAAACTTTCAAAATCTTAATCCAAGTCATTTTATCTAACCTTTGCGACACGTCCGTCCATCCAGTCACCCAATCTATATTCAGCTTTCCCAACCCTGCATTAACATTAGTGCAACATCTACTCCCTTCTTAACCCATTGCTCATCTCATCCACCCATAATGCATAACATTTTGCATTAATATCAACTTGGGTGTATGCTCTGTGGGTTGCCAGTTAAATCAGACCTTGCCCATCAGAAAACCTAGCCGATACACATTGCATTAATGCATCTAGGGCTCTCAATGGTCGGATCAGGATCAGATCCAGTTGGATCTGGCTCCAAGTCTAAAAATCTGTAGACAAATTCGAATCCAACTTGGATCTAAAAGGTGATATCCATATCCGATCCATTTATAAATAGCCAAATCCATTTCTGATCCAAAATCCATATAACCATCGGATTCAGGTCGGATCTAGATCTAAATCCACCCCATCACAAATTTAAAAAATATATAATATAATAAATTTAATTTAGTAGGAAAATGATGCAAATCCCATTATTTATTGTAATATGGTCGACCTAAGATTGACATATATCTCAACTTTGAGATGTGACCTAAAATAATCTGGAAAATGGATGGCTGGCATGGATATAACATATACAGTAAGATGATAATGAGTCGGATTTGGATCGGATTCAGTTGAATCCGCCTCTAAGTGTAAAAAACTATAGACGGATTCAAACCTATTTCTGTGAATTCAAATCTGGTCCATTTAATTAATCAGACCTATTTTAATATCCAAATCTGCATTATATGGATTTAGAGTGAATCGGATCTCGAATCTGACCCGCTCCATTGGGAGTCCTAAATGCATCACCTCCAGCACTCTATCAGTACGAATGTATGCTCTGTGGCTTGTCGATTTAATTGGAGCTTGCCCATTAAAAATTTGTGTTGATTGACACTTATCATTATATCACGTTAATGCATCACCTCTAACACTCTATCAATACGAATGTATATTATGTGGCTTGTTGATTTGATCGGAGCCTACCCATAGAAATTCATGCCGACTGACACTAATCATAAACATTACATAGCATTATACATCACTAGTGTGTAAGAACCAGACCTAATCCTCGGTAGTTTGTTTAATCATGTGAAATAAAGATCATTCATTTGTACATGTAGAGTAGGTGCCTAACACCTTCCCATTCTATGATCGTGGTCCTTACCCCAAATATTTAGACGCAGATCAAGGAGTCATCTTATGGCTAAAGATACTCAGATTCTTTGTCATGTACATTTCTACAAGGTCTAGCCAACTATATGATGGGGTTTTCCTCTTGAGTACAGAGGAGAGAGAGGAGTGCAGCCTGGGTGTGGTTGGGTGCCCGAACCAGTCCGGTCAGGTGACCGAAATTCACCCAGAAGAGGCAGATGTTGCTGGACTGTTTTGATAACAGTCGAGTGCCCGATGGTTAGGTGACCGCCCGGTGCCCTGGGCGGGCGCTCGACCATGTTGGCTCGGGCGCTCGAAATTTGGGATTTCTCTCACAAAGCTCACTGGACAGTTTTTTGCTTGGGTGGGCGCCCGATGGTCCACTGACCGGGCGCTCGACCCTACGCGAACTGCTTATACACATTTTCCATTTTGGGTTCTAATTCCTCCGGTTCTCTACTTAAGGGGTTCTAAATCGGGATTAGGGTATTCCATTGAGTGTTTTTCACGTCCAATGTGAGAGAGAAAAAAGAGGAAGGGAGAAAGAGAAAAGAGAGAGAGGAAGCTTGTAGAAGGGAGATATTGCTTGAAGATGTGATCTTCGGTGCAACTATCGTCTCAGCGCTTCTACGTCCTCGTGATCGGTGAGTTCTCTCAATTTTCATTATTCTCTTATTGTTCATCCACTCCTATATGAGTGAAGAAGGTTTGTGAAATTGCGGTTTTACCGCTTGTAGAGATACTCGGAGATATGTCTAAGGACCTAGAGGGGGTGATATGGACCTTTTTCAAATTCTTTTCGCCTACTTATGCAATTCAATAAAATAAGCTTTGTAAGCAAGAACACCTCGGCTTCCAAGCCTTGGTGGGTCCAATCAAAAGACTAGCAAGAGGATAAGCAATAAACAAACCTAGTCTAAGCATGCATAGGAAGTAAATGATACAACTAATCAAGCTCCTAACCTATGCATCTTGTGTAGACTTATGAGAGTGGATCAATGAGCTCAAGTCTACACAAGCAGTGAAGGTACATCTTGTGTGGGGATGCCTATAAAGTGCCTAGCATGCATTCCTATCAATCATTCATAATTAAGCAATTAAACTAACAATGCAAAGATAGAATGTGCTCAAGAACAATCACAAACACAAGGATGTATAGTGGTTCGACTACGTGTCTACTGCACTCCCGGTTCAAGTACTCAACCCCTTTGAGCACACCGGCATTCACTATCGGAGGTTTTAAATGAGGTTCACCTCTCAACCTTTACACGGAGGTTTTATCGGCTCACCTCTCAACCGTATTCGGAGTTTTAGACAAAGGCTAACTCTCAACCTTATTCGGAGTTTTAGACAAAGGCTAACTCTCAACCTTATCGCACGTTTACTCCCGTGTCGGAGGCTCCCCCTTGGAGACTTAGTTTAGGCCCGGCTGACGGGCCAAGGAACGGCTAACGTCCCTAAGGCGAGTTGACAAACAAACTCTAAAATGGACTCTCAAATAAGACAACCTACTTGTCGGATGAGCCCCTTGTTTAGCGCCGGATTGGGTTGCTTGATCTCCGCTCTCCCGTGCTTCAATCAGCTTCCCTTTGCTCCCTCGATCGTGCCGCCGTTGCGTCGCCAATGCCTCAGCCACATTCGATCAAACACCTTGCATGCGATGCCTTGAAATGCCCAAGGTGCTAGGATGATAGGTTTAAGAGCTCTACAACTTAGTGGGAATGGGTTGCCTAGAGTCTCTTACCTACAACGATCTCATCTTCGAGTTTAGGACATGGATTTGCCAATCAAGAAGCTTCCTAACTCTAGAGATCAAGAGGGGATGAAGGTCATCTTCTTCATGAGCTTGGAATGCTCTTAATCTTGTGTTAAAGCACAAGGAAGATGCCTTACATAGGTCAAGGAATAAGCCTCAAAAGAACTCCTTCAATGGTGGCTTTCCTTCGTAAAAAATTCCCCCTTCCAATGCCCAAAACCGGAGCTCTTTATGTAGGCAAAGAGAGCCCCAACGGTCAGAAAACGGGCATAAAACGGTCATAAAACGACCTGTCCCGACCGGTCATGACCGGTCGGACTCCCCTGCTGGAAGATTTCAACAATGCAGGCCAACAACACTGGCCGACGGGTCATGACCGGTCGGCCCCCTTCACTGGATAGCCTCAACTCACTAGGCCGACCGGTCATGACCGGTCGGCGTCCTTTGCTGGTCATGGGAGCCAAAACTGGCCGACCGGTCATGACCGGTCGGCCCACCTTGCTGTACCCCTTCACTTGTGAAGGCCGACCGGTCATGACCGGTCGGCTGGCCTTTGAAAATCCAGCAGGGCTGCTGGCCGACCGGTCTTGACCGGTCGGACCAGCCTGGGTCCCCTCTACAATGTGCTGAATCTCTACTTTCTTCAGCTTGTCGTTTAAGGCCAAGGTTTGGTTGATCAAATGGGACACCTAGGGCCTATCAATGATGCCTAAAGGGTTCTAACTATGGTCAAGGTCATCAAGGATACAAAGGGGATAGGTTTTGGTCGAGGTTAAGGCATCAAGGCATCTCATTTACCTGAATCTTCATTCTTGATGCAGCCGAGCGTCTTGAGTCTTCGGTCTTCGTCTTCTTTGGGCTCAACCGACACAGGACTCACTGACGTAAGTGATTGACAAACAAGGTGCACTAGTATGCCACGGAAAAGTGCACTAACAGTTTGATCCAAGCGGTGTGTACTTGTGATCGGTTTTAACGTTCTACTTCATAGTGAATTGTTGCTCTGGACTAGGTCCCGTGGTTTTTACCTCTTCGAGGGTTTTCTACGTAAAAATCTCTTGTGTCATGAGGTTGTTGATTTGCTTTTGATTATTGCATTATCATAGCCCATAATTCTAGTGTATTGGGGGGTGAGATCCTAAGGTTTTTGTGAAATGCACCCAACACTATAAATTCAAATTAATTGACTAGTGAAGACTCCAGTCGTACACAAAGCTACTCAAACTTACAAACACAAAGCCTTCCACTGATGTAAACTCACGTTCCAATCTCTCGGAACCCAACAGCCACGGAGACCACAAATTTTGTATTAGAATAGTGCAGGCATCTCCTGTACTCAGAATCTAGGTGGGGCCCACCGTGATGTTTGTGAGAAATCTACGCTGTCCAACTGTTTTGTGAGATCATTTTAGGCGTTGCGACAAAAAATGAAAGGGATACAAGACTCAAGTGGGCCGCACTAAAGCAAAAGGTGGGTAGGTAAATTCCTACGGTCGAAACCTCTATGGGGTCCACAGTCATGTTTATATGCCATCCATACCATTCATATTGTCATTCCCACTGAGATGAACCGAAAACACAAATATTATCCTGTTCATTTTTTTGTCACAACGCCTAAACTGACCTCACAAAACGGTTGGACATCGTAGATTTCTTAGAAGCATCAAGGTGGGCCCCACCTAGATTCCGAGCGCAGGAGATGCCTGCGAAAGCCTTTCGCTGGCAATCCGCTTCCGGTAATTTTACCCATGGTTACCCGGTCGTAGCAACCCTAGGAGTGGTTTTGATGGCATATTAAACATCATGGTCAACTCAACAGTGGACAGTTCACTGTTTCTTGTCACGTGGTCCACTTGAATTTTGGATCTGCCTGATTTTTGGAGTTCAGTGCCACTGCGTTTGAGAAAATGATGGACGGAGTAGATTTCCCATGGGCATTTCTAAGTGCTTGAGCTTCCTATAGGGGGTGGGGCACAGTTGTTGTGGTCGGAGGCTATACAGATATGCTTATGAGAAATCCATTCCGTCCATCAGTTTTTCAACATCACAATAGAACCCTAGTCCAAAACTCAGTGGACCATGCGACATGAAACGATGGGGATTAACTGCCCAACATTGGAAACTTTATGAGGTCCACCGACGTTTTGGATTAAGATGATTTTTCGTACCAACAATTTATCCCAGTGGTAATAACCTTAGGAACGGTTTGGATGGCATATAAACATCATGACCATCTCTAGAAAGGCTTCAATGGTGGCGTACGTTTCCACTTTCAATGTGTGGTTCACCTGAGTTTTGTATCTACCTAATTTTTGGACTCCCCTCCTATTATGAGCTTTAGAAAATGATGTACGGAGTGGATTTCTCAGGGGCATCTCTATAAACCCTATCGGACCTTCCTGTGCCCCACAGAACTCTCAAAATGGCATCCTTTCTGGGCGCGAATTAGGTGTTACCCCGGGAACAGCTTAGTGGGTGTTACCCTATCCGTGTGGGGACATCTTAATGTATTTTTTTTTTTTTTTTATATATGGACTCCGTCTATCTCTTTTTTCATATCATTTTAGGATGTGGTCCAAAATCCTAAGAAGATCCAAATCTTAAGTGGACCATGCCATTAAAAACAATGTTAAATAACCATTAAAAACGTTTTGTGGGCCACAAAAGTTTTAGATTAATCTGATCTTTATATTTTCCCTTCTTCAAGAGCTTATTGACATTATCAAGTGCTTGGATTACAAATAAACATTACTAAAACCTTACGATGGGCTCTTTTGAATTTTTAATGGTGGGGCACTCAGTCACACTGTTTCTAGTGGTATGGTCCACTTGAGATTTGGATCTGCATAATTTTTTGAACCTCATCCTAAAATGGGCTGTAGAAACGGATGGACAGCGTGGATATACAAAATATCATACATGTGGGCCATACGGTAGGGGTAACACGTAATTCGCGCCCTTTCTTTTCCTTCGTGGGCCGTCCCATCAGTTCCGGTAATATTGTCCCATCTTTCTACACGTGTAGATGATCAGTTGACACGTGTTATAAAAATGGTAGTGCAATTCCAAGTTGTGGCCCACCTGGCTATCTACTATTTGTACAGCCTTAGGTGCAAGTCACTTTCGGTGCACTTGAGGACACAAGACCAATGGCTGAGCACCATATCTCAGTCGGTGTATCATAGGATCATCATTCCAGATTAAATATTAAGGAATTTTATGGTCCATTGCGAAGGATATCCAAATTATATTCGTCTTCTTGGATTATGAAAATGGACCAATGATTCGATGATCCAGACCATTGTTGTGATGGAAGTCTCCGCAGATGGTTAGCAAGAACTGTAGTACAGTGGGCCCACCATGGATGGCCCACGGTGCAAAATTGCACCCGTCGAATGGTCTGGATTCCCACATCCATGTATATTCTCTGGTTGATTGTGGACCCTCGACGTTCATAGTTTTAACTTCTAGCCGTTCGTTTGCAGCCATGGTTGGCCCACTAGATGACATGTTGTGATTTATATGGGTGGGCCTCACCTAGAGTTTAGGTAGTTTATCTAGGGCTTACAATCACGTGGGCTGGCCTATTAGGGTCTAGGTCAACGGTTGGGTATGAATTTGATCTAAGGCCCGTATCTGGGCCCGTTTACAGTACTATGGCTAGGGCTCTCAATGGGTCAGATCCGGATCGGATCCAGTTGGATCCGGTTCCAAGCCCGTATATCTGTAAACCGATTCAGATTGGATTGGATCTAACTCAAATCCAAAAGGTAATATCCGTATTGATCCATTTATAAATTGTTAGATCCATATTCGATCCAAAATTCATATAACCATCGGATTCAGGTTGGATCTAAGTCCGAATCCATCCCTATTGCAAATCTAAAAATATATAATATAATATATTTAATTTAGTGAAAAATGATGCAAATCCCACTATTTATTGTGGTATGGTCGACCTAAGAGTGGCATGTCTCAATTTTGAGACATGGCGTAAAATAATCTGAAAAATGGATGACCAGCATGAATATAACGTATACAATATGGTGACAAGAATCGGATCTTAATCGGATTTGAATCGAACTCGGATATGTTCCTGTGAATCCAAATCCGATCCATTTAAGCAATCGGACCTATTTTAAGATCCAAATTTGGTTCATTTAACTAATCAGACCTATTTTAAGATCCAAATTTGGTTCATTTAACTAATCAGACCTATTTTAAGATCCAAATCTACATTATACGGATTCGGAACCAATCGGATCTCGGATCTGACCTGCTCCATTGAGAGCCCTAACCATGGCCCAACTTGTCAATGACATTCAGTTTACGGGCCGGGCTTGGGCCGACTCATCCTGCCCATAACCGGCTTTTGACGGTCCACCAGGTACTAACTACTTCATTAAACATGTAATATAAATGTATTTCTAGATGAGGGTTGGTAAGGTCAGCATTGTCATTTACCAGAAATACTTAGGGAATATCTGTCCCTTTATAAATGGACGGTGCCGATCGACTGGCTTTGATGTCATCACGAGCTGCCGATCTCACCACAGTCAGACACGTGTCCAGGTGGGGCAGCGACAAGCAACGTGTCACTCAGTTACGTGCTCCAGCAACGTGTCACCCCATTTCTCTCTCCTCCCACTTACTGCAAGTGCTGATCCGTCGCGCTGAATAATTAAAGCATGAGCATCGCCCAGAAACTGATAATTGGAAGGCACGAAATTTAATCCAGACCTTCCATTAGCTGATTATATTCATTAGATGACCCAATAGAAAGATTATCAAGGTTAACCATGTTTCCTCTCGTAGTTTGTCCATTTCCATTTTAGATCCACCATCCATTATCGGTCCATGATGTTAATGGCTAGGATATCAGATGAATTATATGGACAGTATGGATCTCCTCAAGTACTTACCCGTTATAGATATTAAGAGATGGATAGTAATTTCTATCCAGCGCGCTGTAGGGAAAATCTCTTCCTCAAGAAATACCCGACTTCCTCCATGCCTTTCACTCGCTTTAGCAGTTGTAAGTAGTCCTTTGCAGCAATGGCTCGCTCTGTGGAGCCTTTGGTCGTAGGCAGAGTCATTGGAGACGTACTCGACATGTTCATCCCGACCGTTGGATTGGTGGTCCAGTACGGATCCAAGCAGGTCGCCAATGGCTGTCAGATCAAGCCATCCGCTACCGTCGATCGGCCCAGGGTCCAAATCTACGGTAATCGTCTCTCGAACCATCTCTACACATTGGTAAGCAACAATCACCACAGCTTTTTCCTTAAGTGTCTTCTCTACTGTAAATGTCACATGCATGCAGGTCAATCTAGACCGTCCAAATTGTAGGACCCATTGCGATAGGGATTTGTGTGAAAATCCACACTGATCAAGTCATTGAAACCGTCCGATTATTGACTATCAAACGGATGGTTGATGATAAAATGATCGATGGTCCAAATTCGACGAATGGAATCAGCTTGCTAAGATCCTTCGTCAGTTTCTGTGATATGTCCACATTGGTCCCGCTACTGGGACAGTACGGATTGCGGTACATGCACGCCACGTGTCCTAATGAGACACCACGTTAAAAAAATGGAGGTGAAAGAATTTTCAGTAAAATGAAGGGGCACACATGCCAAGGTTCCAACGTCAGATGGCACACGTACCCGAGATCCGGTCCGTCCATAAGTTAGTTCGTGCTCTGAACATGACATATGCAAAATGCTTAAGTTACACCGTTCGACTTTCCTTTCCTTTTTCCCTGACCGCCCATTTTTCCCACAATGTACCCTACCTGATGAATGGTCCGGATCGGTGACACGTGTGCTGCATGACTGTTGATCCGATGGTGATATCTGCCCCTTAATGTGAGGAGGGTCATCGTGGAATCACAACCCTTAATTTGTTTTTGATAAATAATCATAACCCTTAATTAAGAAACATGGAAACAAGATAGGTCAATTGTAGCCGTTGGAAGTTTGATATTGTGTACATGCATGCACCATCTTGTTAGTGGACGTCCATCACAACTGTATTATTATAATTTTATTTATATTTATTTATTTTGGAGGTTAGGTGATGACAGATCCTGACGCTCCAAGCCCCAGCGAGCCCACTATGAGGGAATGGTTGCATTGGTAATTTAAGCTTCTTTTTATTTAATTATTATTATTTTTTAAAATATTTTAAGAGTTAAATGGTAAATATAGAAGTTATTTGAGAGATGAGATCCTTTTGTTGCAGGATCGTTGTAGACATACCAGGAGAGTCTGACGTCACCCAAGGTTTGTTTAAATAAGAGCCGTTTGGTACCAAATAGAGCTTTTGAGACCTAAACTGTCATTTTGAGCCATTTTGAGGTTTACCTAACGGGATTTCATAACGGTTACTCAAACCCATGACCACCTCGCATTGAAACAATGGGTACTTGAACCCATGACCTTGGGTTGAAACTCTTGTAAGCCTACCACTAGGGCATGAGTAAAGTCTATGTTGGTTATCTATTAAGAACTTAATGAAACTAGTAAAGTTAGGCTAGTAAATTTTTGGGATCCTGATATTCCACCATGTTCCATAATCGACGTCCATGGTGGCCCACTCTAGCCTCTATTCCAAATAGCCTTTCTAAAGGTGTGGCAACTACACTCTGATTATTCAAGTAGCCCTTTTCACTTGGTAGCTGCACTTTAATATATTAGGTAGCTCTTTTCATACCAGGGTGGCTATCACTTTGGTCCAAATTGCTCTTTTCATAAATCACCCCTTCCCACAATCAAACGAGGGATGTGGTGTTGGCTTTCATTCTAATTATTAAGAACCTAACCAATGTCAAGCTCTGGGACTAATGTAACCTATAAAATTAGGCTATTATCCTCCTATTTACTCACTCAAGTGAGCGATGATATAGGGGCTTGCAAGCCTTTCCATAGTGACATATTGGTATAGTGCAGCATATTTTAGAAAACCAATTTTCTTTGGACCACTTGGGCCTCACTTGAGCTGTACGGACACACTTCGGCTAGAGGAGATAAAAATGTCTTTTAAACCCTTTTTTTTCCGGTCTTGAATTTATTTATTTTTTAATTGTGGGGCTTACCTTGATGTATGCTTTGTTTATCCGTACTCTCATTTTATGGAATCGTCCCGAAATTGAAGCAATCAAAATCTCAAGTGACCATCTAGTCATTCTAGGCCACAAACTAAGGTTCGACTGATTCTGTAGTTCTTCATAACCGTTCATTCCTTCGTTGCAACAATAGCTGTGTGGGCCAAAAATAAGAATGGCCCGATGATGATGGACCGTTAGTGGGTCCCACTTTAGTATCCAACCCATCCATTTAGTGGGTCCCATCCGTCGGATGAAGCTCACCATGTAGTGCGTCCGGCATAAAGAAGGCAGTTGGGTGGCAAACCATCCAGCCCATCCATTTAGTCGTCCCCATCCGAAAAAAATGCAGGATTTGAAAGTGACACTGAATGTAGGAAAATTGGAAAATAATCAATGGCCTTGAACAGGAGAAATTGACGGCAGGGATCATTGATTTGGTGTGACACCCGATCTGAGCATTCTTTAGACAAGATCTACTAGATAATTGCTCCGGATCGAGCTCCTTCCTGCCACCACACCCTGATTCAGCTTGGGCCCACCAGAACAACGGTGTAGATCTTCCACACGTGTGCTTCTTATATGATTTTCCATAAGTGGCAAAATGAAATGCTTCCATGCAGGTAAAGAGCTGGTGCCGTACATGGCACCCCGGCCGCCAACCGGCATTCACCGGTACGTCTTCGCTCTATTTCAACAGAAGGAACCGGCAGAGGGGAATCGACCGCCAGATGTCCGCGGAAACTTCAACACCCGCAAGTTCGCGGAGCAAAATGGGCTGGGCCTGCCGGTTGCAGCGGTCTATTTCAACGCACAGAAGGAACCGGTGTCTAAGAAACGCTGACCTGCAATTGCCGGTTGCCATTCCCATGCAGCATCAGCACAAGGCCCACCTATGGTGACTTGTTACACATGCGTAGGTTAGCTAGCACACGTACATCTTCCATTTCTGTTGTGACCCCTTGGGGACTTTATGGTAATACGAAAGTTACATGAGAAGTGATAGAGGTGATTTTGGTACACATGCTACGCTCGTGCGAGATATGAGGACCGTTGGTTGAGTGTGGGGTATACTGTCCACTCATCAGGTGGCCCACTGTGGATGACGATGTTGTCACATTGAAACAGACGTCCATCTGGAATGTGGACGGTTGGTTTCATTCCTCTAAAAGGTCTATTCAGCTGTGCTTGTGTGGCCCACTTGATCAATGGATAGATTAGGAAGATTCAAGTGGGAATTAACGATTGGGCTGGGAATGGACGAAAATGGGCCATTGCCACCCTCGGTCCAGGTCTAAGGGGGTAAAGCAACCAAGATATGTGGGCCCACCATGTTGGCAATGGGACATTCACCCTCAATGTTAGGCCCTGGTGCAAAAAGATCAGCCGATATGTGACTTGAGTGATACCACAGGGAAAAATGGGGATGGGAGCCAACCATAGGTTGTGTGTGTCGTTAACACGCATTGTATATTTCATCAAGCCCTGTTCATAAATAAAAAAGAAAAAAAAAAGAAAAAAAAAAGAGAAGAAAACCTTATTCAATGCTGAAGTGGGCCACACACATGTATATTTCATCCAACCGTTCATAATTAGGATGTGGCTCATAAGGATGAAAGGAAAAATTCAAGAATCAACCTAATCCACAACTCAAAAAAGTGTTTACGCACAGTTTTACATTGGTACCATTGGTGTGGCACATCTGAGCCTTTTGATCTTTAACGCAACTGATTTCACCTGATGGATGGAGTAGATTTTACATGATCTCTAAGAAGACATCATATGCTAAAACTCCAAGGCTAAAGAGATACGATGGATATAGTAGGCCTAATTTACTAAGAGTAATAATTTTTCAAAAACTGAAATTTTAAGCTAGAAAGAGTTGTTTGCTCAGGAAATGAAGCAACTTCTTATGGTGTTGATCCGCCTCAATATCAAAATTCAGTAGGAATTCATTTGTTGCAACCCTCGTAACTTATGCTAGATCAAAAGAGATAGCCAATTGATGGTCTATATGAAAAAAAAAAAAATACAAATCTGCTAGTTTGAGCAAACCGTCGATCGATGTTACGATGGGTAAAAGGGGTCCAGTGAAGTTTTCAACTAAATTCAAATTAATTTTGATCGATAGACAATCTTTTGCTAATCAATAAAAAATTAGCCCACCTATTTCCGAAATTGATCGATCGACAATCTTTTGCTAATCTATAAAAATGACTCATAAAGTGCCAACCTATTTCCGAAATAGTTCGATCGATCATGCTAGGTTTGATCGTTCAATCGAAAATGACCATGATCGTTCAATCGAAAATGACCAAAAAGGTGGATCGATTAATAATGTTCAAAAGTTCAAAAGTGCTCATATTGGTAATGTTCAAAAGTGTCCGGTGACTCTTTCTACTTGAAATTTGAAGTTTTTCTCATGTACATTCGGGCAAACTGAGGTACCATGGACTCCATAATCTGACTAAGGCCATCCCAATGTTTGAATTTCTAAAATCAAGTTTGAATCCATAACACAATTGGGGAATTGGGTCCTAGATTTTATTGTTGCTAATTTTAGATTCTCAACTAAGCCAACATGTATCTTATGAAGAGTCCCCAACCCACTAGCTCAATTTATATATAAACTCAGGCTCTGATTCCAACTTGTCAGGTCTCAAAAATCAGGAATCAAGTAAACACTCTACCCCATTTTCCCGAGTGTCACTATCAATGTGGAAGCGTAGTTTAAAGGTTTCATTTATATGACATCATAAAAAAATGAAGGGTTAAACCAAATAGTATACGTATCATGAAAGTAAAGTGCAACATATATATATATATATACAACCATCTCAAAATAACCACAGAGTCCACACAATTGGGGACCCAATATATACATGTCCAAAAGAATGAATGTAGCACATGTCCAAAACTAGATATCATTTTCCCAAAACATCAAGTTGAATAGACCGACGTGACAACTTAAAGCTGCTCGTCAGCAAACTGGAGGAAAGACTCGATAGAGATAGGGTCGTAGTAATCCTCATTCATCACTGATGCGTCTACTGATCCTGCGCCAAAAGTATATAGCTGGTGTTTTAAAACATCGTCCTAGATGGAAGTAAGTGATCAACTCATGAGTGTTACACAAATCCCTAAGTTACACATGTTATATTAATCAAATCAGGTACATGTAATGAAGCATAACATCGCAAACATTTTCCTATTTTAGTTGAATAATGCATGAAGCCATGATATGAAAGTATTATGTTTGCAGAGTGATAGTGCACGACAAAGGGGAGGGCATTCAGACACTTGAACACCCATGTGACGATAGGGCTGACATGACTCATAAGGAAACCAGACACCTAAACACCTGTATGATGCATAAAGGGTCAGAGTCGACATAACTAAGAGGGCAACCAGATACCTGAACACCTATGTGATGCTTGCATGGTTGTCAAGTTTTTATTTAGTTTGTCTTCAACCAGCAGTATTGACAAAGCTAGCATACTGCAATTATATCATGAGTCAAGTAGGGAGGAATCACTTGTCACCAAGGTCCCCCATTCTATCAAGGTTCGTCACCCAAGTTTATAAGTCATTAAATCATAGGTATGGGCATTGCCCTAGACATTGAAATAATAAGTAATGAGCCATTGCAAAAAATCAACATAAAGATGGCAGACATAAGAGTCCTTATATGTCCAAGACTAACTATGGGGATCATCACTCGGTACAAGACAAAGACATCACAAACATAACGACCCGTAACACCGTGCCTAGCCCATGAGTGGTAATGAGTAGGCCTTCAGAGAAACGAAAGCCTAATGATGGTGACTGTATGACAATGTGAATCATGGTATTTTGGATTCTATAGAATATTCGACAACATTCACATAATTAAGATTTTCTCTAGAATGGACTAATCCAGTGGAGTTGAGTGAATGATGACTAAATTGACTTAGCCAGGGTCGTTCAATCGTGTTCTACCCAAATCGATCGACCGAACGAGTCTGTGATGGCCCAACTCAATGTAAGTTGTTCACACATTAAGAACTTTTCAGATTTAAATCTCACACAAAGCAATTTCATAAATTTTTAAGCATGTTAAAAAGTACAAATTCACAATAAACATTGAATTCAATATTTAAGCATTTCATCAAACACTTGACATGCGAAATGCGCCAAATCATATATTTCATAAAATCACCTCAAATAAGAAATGAATTCAAACATCAATATAATCATGTTATTAAATCAACATGTAACACACATGAATCATTTGAATAATCAACTTTGAATGAATTCTACCTAAAATCTTAAATTTCACTATCTGAAGCCATCAAGAGTTTTAATTGCTAACTTAGGAGAATATAATCCTCACCTATTTGACGAACCTATGAGCTAAGGATGAGTATTCCTAAAAGATTTGAAGAGAATCTAGCTAAAACACTTAAATTCCACAAAAATCCTAATTAGAAATGTAAATTTCGAATGAAACTTCCTCATTTTTATAACATGAGGGATATCCTACCTTAAGGCATGACTCACCTATGATAATTAGGAAGCATGGCAACAAAATTGAAGGATTTGAGTAAGCCCTAAAAGAAAACCGAAGAAAATACCAAACTTTATGATTTTCTACCCATTTTTAGATTTCATTTCCTTTATATAGATTCGAAAATCCAATAGTAAGGTGAGTCATACAATTCACACTCCTAGGTAGGGCTGAAAGTCGGGTGGGTTGAGTTGGGTTGGTGGTCAACCCTAACCCAACCCAACCAAACCTCGAGTTGGACCCAAGCCCAACCCAAGTGAGTTTGGTTGGGTTGATACATGTTAATATTTTTGTTATTACATTGGTCTATTATATTTCAATAGAAGTTTTATTTTTTGTACCTATGTTTTATTAATTATACATGTAGTTATTTATCGTAAAGAATTTCACTTTTTCCAAAATAAAAGATAAAATATAGGACAACTACTCATTTAACAATCTAAGCATATTAAATTTCAACCATTATAAAAATCAACATCATATCAATTTTTCAATATTATCATATAAAAAAAAGAAAATACAGTTGAAACTAGAAAGATAAGAACATACCTTGAGTGTTTGATATTTTTTGTCAAAGTGTTAAAGCAGAACATCTCTTTCAGCCTTGGTCCTACTTCTTTTCAGAAAAATTTGTAGTAAAAGCTTTAATAATCTGCATAGTACATACATAAATTGTACTTTTATATTCGTAGCATTACTCTTCAACTTCCTTCAATTTTGTTTTGTTATGTCATGTCTTCAAGTCATTTAACTGAAAGAAATTCTAAATAAAATTAACCCAAATTATATGAGTATTAATAAATAAAGTACTAGATGTCATATAAAGAAATAAACAAGAATTGTATCCAATAACGTTACATCCAATAATATATAAAAGTAATTATTATTCTAATATAAAAAATTTAGTCAAGTGTCATTCCAAATTTCATAATTCTAAAAGTTACTCGTTGCTCTTCGAATTTTCATGTCTTCCATATTCTCTAACCTATGAAATCAAGTAAGAGTTTGGATCAATCATAGCAGTAGGTTTAATAAATCATATATTGAAAAAATATAACAATTAAATACTCAATTTATTAATTAGTTATTACTCCAAAAAATAGAAAATTCAAGTTACACATATATGATTGCTTTTGGGATCCAATAGTGAATGACTTAGAAAAAACTGAAACATACTAAATAAATATTATATTAAATCAACAACAAAGATAAAAAAAATTATAGAAACACCACTGAAGTGAAAGTTTAGTTAGTGATTACTTGATTCATCATTTCTAGCTCTTTTAATTTTTCTTCAATGTCGATTGGAGTTGATGAAGCCCTTAACCAATCTTGTGTACATATCAAAGACTCCACAATATCAAGTGTTAACGAACTCCAAAATTGATTAAGAATTCGACCCTCGGTACTAAACTGCTGACTCTGAAGCAATGGTGGATACCGGAATCACAAGTATGTCACGAGCCATGTGTGAGAGTACGCATTGTTTTGAAGAACTTACCTTTCACCAATGTCCCTTTCACCAATGTAAAATGTTGAAATTGGACAAATTTGCTTCAACATCTTCTTCAAGATATCGATCAATTTCAGATTTAGTAGCAATAATTTGTTCTTCTTGTAGAAATCTGATATACTCTTGCATAACATCCACAATATGTCCAACAACTCCATCGGAAGGAGTATCCATGCTCTTTTGGTTTAATGTGTTATCTTTAACTGAATCTAGAGTTGCTACAAAAGAATTGTATTGCTCGAAGAGACGATTCATAGTATCCCTAGCTATCTCAATCATCTCCTTAACTTTTTCTATCACGCCTCGAAATTTGGACACAAAGTGTGCACCCTCCGGCCCAGTTTACGAGGTGTAATTGGTGCACTAAGTGCATTAATATTATTAAACTACTTAAGATGCATGAAATAATGAAATTCTAAATTACCATTTGTTGTAGGCCAATACGGTCTGACAAGAAGTGAAGGATCGCACCATATGAATGTGAGGAGTCCAGGTCGTGCTCGCGATAAGGGGTCGCGTATCCTGGATGCGAGCAGCTCGGCTCGTGCTCTTCAGAAGGGGTCGCGTATCCCTAATGCCAGCAGCTCGGCTCGTACTCTTTAGAAGGGGTCGCGTATCCCTGATGCGAGCAGCTCGGCTCGTGCTCTTCAGAAGGGGTCGCGTATCCCTGATGCGAGCAGCTCGGCTCGTGCTCGTCAGGAGGGGTCGCATCTCACGAAAGTGAGAACCCTGACACGAGCAGCTCCCGACATCAGAATAGCCCTGAGTCTTCGTTTTTGGTTTGGATGGTCTTCGGCACTAGCACCCGATTCCCGTCGAGCAATTTCCCCAATCCCTCTGCGACACTAAGCAGGGCTACATCCAGTTCGGTGGTTTCCGTCTTGTTGGCGTCTCCTTCCTTTTCGGAGGCTATGACTCCAACTATGGGCGTCTCCTTCCTTTTCGGAGGCTATGACTCCAACTACGGTTTCCAGTTTATCATGACATGTCAGCGCTATTACTACGCCTACCGGCAGCCCGTATAGGTCGGTTTTTGAGCTTATCTTCTCGAGTGGTTCCGGATATCAAGGGATTGCTATCAAGGGACTTGATTGCCGAAATAGGTTAGTGGGTTGGATCTGGTCTCCAAAGATGAGGATCTTATCCCACGAAATCAGCAAGATCTCAGTATCGTACACGAGATCAGCGGGATCTCGATATCTTGCGTAACAGATTGAACCGCTTCAGATCGATATAAAGGGACAACTCCATTAAGAGAAAGGTACGCACACTATTCGACCTCTGTCCCGTTTTGCCTGGCTATTCTTCTTGCTTTGGCCTGACTTAAGCATCGGAGGGCTAACGGCTGGACCCCAGCCACCCTTAGTTGCTGTCCTCTTTCAGGTTTGGTGGAAGTCTCCTTTGGAGAGAAGGCGAACGTCCGGAGGATCCTATTACAAAATCTGACATAAACACCATTTATTCACGAAATATCCAACTATAAACTAAGTCCACCCATTTGGGACTTTATTAGATGTCTACTGATTATTGAAAATAACAAAATAAAATAATAGTCTAAATGTCTTTATTTAGGGCCGCCACTTCTTCCTTAGTCAAGTTAGGCCAACAATCTTGCGTTTCCTCTAGTGGTCCTACTTCATTATCTGGGACATTCTCTGAAGGGTCAACGTCCACATCATCTGTATATGTTTAATCCACAACGTCAGTTGGAAAGCCTAATGAGTAACCCAATACGATAAACACATGCAATCAAATACAATTAATATATGATTAATGCAAGAATGAATTGAATATGATATGATGCATCAAGTGGTCATATACTTAGTCTTCTACTTGCTTCGATTGAATCCCATCAATCGGCTCCCCCTTCCTTATAGGGCGGACTTCCACGTGTTAGTAGGCTTCCTGGATGGTTCCTCGGTAACCGGATACTTAAGTACCTACCCATCTTCCATAGTTGGACTCCAGGCACAACAATGCATAAATCCGTGCAATAAATCACATCCGTACTTCTATCTCTCCTTTTGAGAGGCAATATTTCATGGCATTTATTGTAAATGAAAATTACTTAAATAATATTTAAACGAGCATGAATAAATCAACATCACATATTATGTCCATCACACAAGCTACTTAATTAAAATGAATAGGAAACACGTTGGGATGTACTCACCTATTGGTAGTGGCGATTACTCTGTTAATTTTGTCATGGCCTGAGTTAAAATCGGTCCTAGACTACAATTAGTGTAATTTACATTTATTCATCATCAGTATAACCTTAGATATATTTATTTTTAAATTGGATTTTACTTTATCTAGGTTTGGTCCCTTAATGGACGGTCTAGATTTGATTATTGTGGCTCACTTTTTCAAAAGGAATGACCCTTTTACTATTTTTCTAATGATATGGTCCACTTGACTGGTAGATCGTCCTATTCTTGGTCACGTGTTTCCCAATGATATAATAATAAAGATGGTTAACTAAATTTTGCAAAGACCTTGTGGTGGGGTACTCAAAATGATCCAATTGTAAAAATTCAAATCGTACCTCCCCACTATTTCTCTTAGTATGGCCCGCCCGAAAGTTTGATTGGACTAATTTTTTGTCACAAAACTAACAATCCATTATTCAAGAGATTGGGTGGATTCAAATTTTCAAAGACTACACAATAGGGTCTACGAGTTTCCAATTAGTGGATATGTGTTATCCCCACTGCTTGTCTCGGTACGGTCTACTGAAATTTTCTATATGGACCATTTTTTGTTCTCAATCAGAAAACTTGCTTATTAAGACATTAGACAGCTTTGATTTCCCAAAATACCTCCAAGTGGGTCCCAAAAGTGGATAGCAATCCAAAATCGGATTGGTTCAACTATGTGTGTTGTTATCATTACTGTTTCAAGTGGTGTGGGCCACCTGAGACTTGAATTTATCTAATTTTTTGGACCCAAACTGTAAAATGACATGATACAACACATGGTCAGCGTGGATCTAAAGATTACATCATAGTGGGGTCCACGCCCAGAAATTCTACCTTTCTGCTTTGTTTTTATTTTGTTTTTTATCATTAAATTGTTTGAGATGGTGTGGCCCACTCGAACCTCTGTTTGGGGTCTAAATTTAGACACTAGTCCTAAAATGCGATGGAGAAGCAAATGGACAGAGTGGATATATTAAATACATTAAGGTGGTTTCCACATGTGGGGCCCCACGTCATTCCTTAAAGAAGCCCAGCGTCTGACACCGCTGGGCAGCAACGTACTCTAGACGTTAATTGTCGAGCAACCTCTTTTTTATTTTATTTTATTTATTTAATTAGCCCTACATGTGGGGTTTACTTGAGATCTAGTCCGACCATTGGGTTGGACACCTCATTGTGGGCCCAATAAGTTTTTGGAATACAACAGATTCATCACAATTAACTTAATAAAACAACAAAAGAATTTAAAGGCTAACATTTATCCAATTAATGTGGCCCATCTATAGGTCTAATTGATCTGAATTTCATGGCCCATGTATATTTTCATCTTATGGTCATTACGACTCATTCAAGTCGATTCTGGCCCACCCAAATGGTCCCCATTAATCATATTCTTTCATATTTTGTAATGATCTAGATCTAACAATGGTCCATGGATCTATATAATGGACAGATGATCGATCAATGGCTCTCGTACATTGGCTAGATCAGGGAGAGTTATGCTAAGATTGCCAAAAACAATTAAATGGGGGAGATGAACTTACTAGATCGAGACTCACAACAAGAACTCTCGCTCTCTCTCTCTCTCTCTCTCTCTCTCTCTCTCTCTCATTTGCTCTTAAAACTCTCTATGAATGCTCTCCCTTCTCTACCCAGCTCTATAGAGAGAAAATCTCTTGATAAGATTTGATAACCCTTATCATATCTCGATTTTAAAATTTAAAATTTGTTGCCAAAAATAAAAAATTATAATTCTACTTATATCAGACTTTAAACCTTGGTCTTTCCCCTATACCTAGAAAGCTTTAATTATCTAGTCCATGCATCTCTTTTGTTTATTATCTTAAAATTTATTTACTTAAGTCTATTACAGTTTATAAAAGAAAAATTTCCTACCGAAATTTTGGAGTCGTTATATTTTTCATTAGATACAACCTAAAATAACAGAACCTCACATACTTTAACTTGTAACAAGGATCCAAAACAACAACAATCACTAATAATATATTAACACGATCAAAATCCCCCCAATACTTTGTAAACTTCATCTTCATCTTCATTCCCATGTCATAAAAGCTCAAATCTTTGCTTACAGACCACAAAGATAAGAGTCTTTAAATTACTTAAATCTTATGAAAGTATGTATTCACAGTAACATACTTTAAACCCGATAGACGTTTGGTGGTATTATAAAAAGTTTCTAGAAACTTACATAATGTTTACGTCGGATTTCGTAACCGGATCCACCGGATGTTCACCTTCCCTTCAAGCCTTTGGATTTCCTCTTCGGACCTGAAAAGGGACAGAAAGCAACTAAGGGTTGCCGGTATCCAGCCGTTAGCCCTCCGATGCTTAAGTCAGGTGGGGTGAAGAAATAGAACAGTCAATCGCCGAAGGTAAAGATTGAATATTGTGTACCTTCTCATTGATGAAACCATCTATTTATATAGATCTGAATGTCCCATTCTGTTACGTAAGATACCGAGATCATCTACTGATTTCATGGGATAAGGTGCTTATCCTGCTTATCCTCAGATAAAGGAATAATCTAATCCAATTACTCATCTGGTCAATTACGTTCCTTGATAGCGATCCCTTGAGACACGGAGCCGTAGACGAAGATAAGCCCAAAATCGGCCTATACGTGCTGCTAGTACTATAGGCTAAGGGATGTCATTGCTGATCAGTAGTTAAAGCTGCTCGCACGTCGGAAGATGCTCGCGAGACAAGCTGCTCGCATATATAGGCTGCTGGTACTATGAGCTGAAGGATGTCCTCGCCAGAGACCAGAGAGCAGAGACCAGAGACCAGACACTAGAGACCAGAGAGCAGAGAGCAGAGAGCAGAGAGCAGAGCTGCTCGCATGACCAGAGACCAGAGGTGCTCACATGACGGAAGCTGCTCATATGACGGGAGCTGCTCACCAGAGACCAGAGACCAGGGCTGCTCGCATGACCAGAGACCAGAGGTGCTTACATGACGGAAGCTGCTCATATGACGGGAGCTGCTCACCAGAGACCAGAGACCAGGGCTGCTCACATTTTGGAGATGCGACCCCTTTCTTCGAGCACGAGCCGAGCTGGTCGCATTTTGGAGATGCGACCCCTTTCTTCGAGGACGAGCCGGGCTGGTCGCATTTTGGAGACGCGACTGCGATTCCTCACTTCTCTTTACAGCCAAATTTGCCTACAACAAGTGCCCCCCAAACCCTTGGCGTTGAGGAACTATGCTAAGGGTTTTGCTTGTATGCGTAGTTGACTGTTGGGAGAGAATCGCGCATGATTTATTTAACATGATTCTTCATTTATGATGGCCAGCTTTTACGTAGCTTTTCCTGCCGCAAGAAATGAGGCGTCGGTCGCCACGTGTCTACGTATGTAATGCTTGTGCCCGTTCGTCTGTCGTGCCGGATGAGAGGCTGCCGCGTGTCGACCAAATCAAAGAAATGATTGCGTATAAATAACAATAGAATGGCTTTGCTTTTGGCACCGAAATAACTTCATTTTGGGGAACCCCTCCTCCAATTGCCCCTGGATGGAGGAAAAAATGATTTTACGTCTCCGGCAACTGGGAGTCCGAAGCAGGCTCCGACCCCAAAGGCCATATCGTTAGTCGCGTGTTTGGGAGCTGCTCACATGTCAGGAGTGCTCATGACGAGAGTGGTCATACGTTGGGAGTGCTCATGACGAGAGTGGTCATATGTCCGGAGTGCTCATGACGAGAGTGGTCATATGTCCGGAGTGCTCACGAGCCGAGCTGCTCGCATGTTGATCGGATGGCATTGCTCGGGGGTCTGAGATGAACTATAAACGGAGGAGGCTCGCGATCGAACAATCTGATAATGACTTTCCTTAGTGTTGAGGAGCTACGCGAAGGACTTGTATGTATATGTAACCGCCTATTTTCGGAGGAGAAGCCGTACATGATTGAGCATGCATTTATAAGCGCCAGCTTTCTGCATAGAGATAGGCTGGCCTATCAATTGAGTCTTTGGCCCTGCGGTGAGCAGATGACTTAGTCACTTCATGCTATAATGTTTTACTCAACTTATGAAAATGAGTTGGGCTCAATCTGGGAGGTCTTAGCGACCATGTCCGCATAGAGATAGACTGATCTATCGATTGAGGCTTTGATTCTACCAAGGGCAGTGGCTCAATCTAGGAGGTCTTGGCGACCATGTCCACATAGAGATAGACTGATCTATCGATTGAGGCTTTGACTCTACCAAGGGCAGAAGGTTGGCCAAGAGAATGTATGTATTCCCTTCGGGGCTATTCGGGTCCAAAAAATGGAGTAGCGACCAAGTTATAGATTCTATAGCTGAACAGTTGGTCGAGCAATCTCGATGACTCGATACGGGCCTTCCCAGTTAAGATGCAATAACCGAGTAGCTGTTCCGATGTTTTGCCTGAGCACCAAGTTGTTGATAAGCCAACTCGAAGACAAG
The DNA here is from genome assembly GCA_003013855.2 of Liriodendron chinense. Classification (NCBI taxonomy): domain Eukaryota; kingdom Viridiplantae; phylum Streptophyta; class Magnoliopsida; order Magnoliales; family Magnoliaceae; genus Liriodendron; species Liriodendron chinense. Next base: position 1,639,025 of record PVNU02000607.1, on the reverse strand, counting down.
ATATGTTCATTTTCTATTCTAGGAGATCGAGGTGAAGTAATCGCCTGCCATGTCCTTTTCCCATAGGTAGTGGTCTGATTATATCGATTCTCCATTGAGCGAAAGGCCAAGTACCGTCCATCGGCGTCATTTACTCAGACGGTAAATGAGAGAATGGAGAATATCGCTGATATTTGTCACATTTCTTTGAGAATTCGATAGCATCCGCCTTCATAGTAGGCCAATAGTATCATTGTCTCATTGCTTTGTTTGCTAGAGACCGTCCTTTGGGATGATTACCGTATGCCCCCGGGTGTATTTCATCTGGCAGCACGATAGCGAATTGTCGGGCTGATTTTTATCATCTGGGAGTCATCCACTTTGGAGTAAAGGATGATGGGGTCCATCCAACAGGAAGATAAAAATAGTGTGCGAGCTGCTCTGGAGCAACTTGATCGACACTCGGGGTAGATAGATGCTCGATAAGAACAGCTTGCGTCAGATCGGACTCAGGTGCAGAAGATAATTTTGCCAAAGAACCTGCGAGCTTGTTCTCCTCTCGAGGAATATGACTTATTTTATATTTGTTCAATTTAAGCAAGCAAGATGAGTACTTGAGATTTGTACGAAGCCACCCACTCCTTCTTTGCCTCAAATTCGTTGAGCACTTGATATACAACGAGCTGAGAGTCGTTGTGAATGAGTAGGTTCCTTATTGCGTGTATATTTGCTTAATTTGAGGCCGACAATTAAGGCTTCATATTCCGTTTCGTTGAGGCACGAGAGCTTCAACGCTACAACAATGGAATCCTTATGAAGGAAATGGATTCCTTTAGCACCTTCGTGAGAGAGAGAGATTGGATGATGGCTCCAAACTTAACGTGCTGGATGATTTCTCCACCCAATAAATATGCTAAGGCTTCTTGGGAGAGCGGTCTCGTCGATCACGTCGATATTTTTTATCTGGGGGCGAGATTTCCTCCGGCTTGTGCTTTTTACCCTGTATACCATGACGTGCCGGAGCAACTTCTTCTGCATTGATATACTTCTCAGCTTTAGCTTGGAATTCCGCCATGGTTTTTGGAGGGTTTTTATCTAAGGCAAATCTGAATTTTTCGCTCGTAATTCCAGCTATGAGGGCGGTAAGGCCTTTTTCTTCGGTATATCCTTCAGTTTGGACGGCTTCGGCAGTGAACCGTACTGTGAACTCCTTTATCGTCTCCCTATGTTGCTGTTTCAAATCCATTAGGTGGGACACTGGCTTTTTGGTGCGGATGCTTCCCATGAATTGGGAAAGAAAAAGCTCCGATAACTGTGAAAAAGAGCCGATAGATCGAGGCTTTAGCCCTCGGAACCACGTACAGGCTGCTTCCTTTAAGGTTAGGGAAAAAGCTCTACACATGATTTCCGACCCATGTCCCTCCAGCTCCATAAAAGACGTATAAGTTTTCAAGTGTTCGAGAGGATCGCCTATACCTGTATATGGAGTGATGACAAGTGTACGATATTTTCTAGGTAAAGGTGCTCCCATGACCTCGCTGGTGAAAGGAGACTCGGATCGATGTATCGACGCCACCACAGTTGATGGTCGATTTGCCTGATATCGCTGCTCCATGACATCAAAGCGATCATGGATTCTTTTGAGGTCTCCTTCCCACGATAAAGTATAACCTGACGTTTCAAAGGTGGACCCCTGAGATTGATGTTGACGAGAAGCAGTAGAATGTATGGAATGTGGAGGTAGCACAGGGGGTTGGTTGCCAAGTGGCATTCGATTTGATGGATGATGATTTGGTTGGACCTGTGGCTCATCCATGAAATGTCTGGAAGCCACCCGTATGGATTGCGCTAGCAACCCTTCGGAAGGTTGTCTCTGCAGCTCCAGGAAATGTTGATCAATCCGATTAGACAAGGCTTGAACTCCGGTGTTGAGGGTTAGAAGAGTATTTCCGAGGAAACGCATGACGTCCTCTTGACTTCCGGAAACCTCCAATAATGGGTTCGCTGATGGCACGTTTGGAGCTCCTTGAGGGATGTTTGTTGAAGTGGTTTGAGGAACAGGCACTGATTCCGTAACGTCAGGCGGAGGTAATGTCTACCTTGATGTGGAAAGATGAACAGTCTTTTTAGGAGGCATTGTGGAAGGATATTAATCAGTGGTAAGAACGACTGACTTTGATGATCAAATCGTTCCCACAGACGGCGCCAAACTGTTTACGTCGGATTTTGCAACCGGATCCACCGGATGTTCACCTTCCCTTCAAGCCTTTGGATTTCCTCTTTGGACCTGAAAAGGGACAGAAAGCAACTAAGGGTGGCCGGTATCTAGCCGTTAGCCCTCCGATGCTTAAGTCAGGTGGGGTGAAGAAATAGAACAGTCAATCACCGAAGGTAAAGATTGAATATTGTGTACCTTCTCATTGATGAAACCATCTATTTATATAGATCTGAATGTCCCATCTGTTACGTAAGATACCGAGATCATCTACTGATTTCATGGGATAAGGTGCTTATCCTGCTTATCCTCAGATAAAGGAATAATCTAATCCAATTACTCATCTGGTCAATTACGTTCCTTGATAGCGATCCCTTGAGACACGGAGCCGTAGACGAAGATAAGCCCAAAATCGGCCTATACGTGCTGCTGGTACTATAGGCTAAGGGATGTCATTGCTGATCAGTAGTTAAAGCTGCTCGCACGTCGGAAGATGCTCGCGAGACAAGCTGCTCGCATATATAGGCTGCTGGTACTATGAGCTGAAGGATGTCCTCCCCAGAGACCAGAGAGCAGAGAGCAGAGACCAGACACTAGAGACCAGAGAGCAGAGAGCAGAGAGCAGAGAGCAGAGCTGCTCGCATGACCAGAGACCAGAGGTGCTCACATGACGGAAGCTGCTCATATGACGGGAGCTGCTCACCAGAGACCAGAGACCAGGGCTGCTCGCATGACCAGAGACCAGAGGTGCTCACATGACGGAAGCTGCTCATATGACGGGAGCTGCTCACCAGAGACCAGAGACCAGGGCTGCTCACATTTTGGAGATGCGACCCCTTTCTTTGAGCACGAGCCGGGCTGGTCGCATTTTGGAGATGCGACCCCTTTCTTCAAGGACGAGCAGGGCTGGTCACATTTTGGAGATGCGACCGCGATTCCTCACTTCTTTTTACAGCCAAATTTGCCTACAACACATAATAACTTTGCTTTAATGCAGTCTGTATTTGTAGGCATCAACTCACCAATGTCCTTTTGGTATCGCTGGTCATTTTCTTCCATTATCTCAAAAGCCTTTTGAAACACCAAAGTGGATTCCAACATAAAAAAGGTGGAGCTCCATCTAGTGATAGCATCCAAGCAAACAACTCTTTTATTGTTTATTCCATCTTCTGCCACATAATGTTTAAAATCTTAAAGTCGAGAAGGTGAACTTCTAACATACTGTACACAATGACGGATATGAGTGATTGCTTCTTTAGCTTCGTCGACCCTATCTCTCACAACTTAATTTAGAACATGAGCACAACAACGCATATGAAGGAACTCACCATCCAACAACAACCCATTCCGTTTAGCTAGTTTTCTTTTCAATGACTGAATTGCCACATCATTTGAACTTGCATTGTTTATTTTGATGGTTTGTATCTTCTGTAAGCCCATGTCATTAAACAAAGCTCAACTGCATTAGCGATGTATTCACCACTGTGAGGTGTAGGAACCACGCAAAAGTTAATAATTTTTTTCCGCAACTTTCAATCTTTATCGATATAATGTGCAGTGACGCACATATATCCAAGATTTTGGATGGATGTCCACATATTAGTGGTTATATAAACTTTTTGAACCAACTTCTCAAATTCACCTTTCAACTTAACCCTCCCGCACTTATATAATTTAAGACAATCTTTCCTTAAGGTGACGTGTGACAAAATCTGAAACTTGGGCTGCATTATATGACAAAAGTTTCTAAAACCTTCATGCTCGACAAAATTGAATGGCAACTCATCAACTATTATCATCCATGCAAGCACTTTTCTACAAGCTTCTTGATTAAAACTCCAATTTACAACTCCACTACCCTCACCATATTTTTGATCGACCAATAGAGGTAATTTGATCGACCGAACATGCCATTTTTGTCCAACGACCTAACTGCATTATTCCAGTACTGTTAATTGACCAATAGCAAGGTTCGATCGACCAGCGGGGATGACCGAAAAACTCTTGTTTTGGCTTTCAACTCGAGACGTTTGGACTTGTAACACATCATACATGTAATTCCCTTAACTTAATGAAGAATTAATGAATAAACAATGATGGGCCATACTTAAATTGATTAAAGGTTGCCTCCATTGGATAGAATAATTGAATTTATGATTGTTAAATTATTTTATTAGGAATCAGGATTCTAGATTTGGGATCATACAACTATTAGAGGGATCTAGCTCTACTAAGAATCGGTGAGTGAATCCCAACGTGTCTCATACTTATACTGTTAAGATGGTTGATGTGATCACTTTGATTGTGATAATTGAAATGTTGTCATTAATATAATGATTGCATTGTTGTATTATCATGATTTTTATCGTATGATTCATGTTTTGAACATTACTGAAGTATGTTGAGTGTGGAAATGCAAAACACTGATATCATGAATTCATTGTTTCCTCTCAAAGAGAGATGTATATGGTCTCACCTAATAATCATCAACATTGGGCATGCATTAGATGCATCCTTAGCATTATGCATGCATATCTCGTGCTTGGATTCATGGGGGATCTCCCTAGATGGTTTCTTGATAGAATCATACCAGATGCCCATGATTAGTCGAAGCCTGCTCAAGGAGTAAATGCGGGCCTTACCTATGCCTACCCATGGCACAAGCCTACTAGGTGCAATGCGGGTTGACGGTTATCCAACCTAAGCAAGTGGACAATTATCCAACTTGATGCATACATCTCATGTCATCTCTACATTCATACACATATTTGCATATACTCATGTAAGTTTAGATGTTGTTCATGTTATCTTACTTGTGCTATGTGTGAACCATGATGGTTTCACTCACTAGCTTGTCTAGCTAACGTTGTGGATTTATAAAAGTACAGAGATGAATGAGGTAGGCAACTTAAACCAAGTTCATGAGAATGAAGCTGGGTTGGTGGATGGGACTTAAGATTAATGGCCTTATCTAATGGAGGATGAACTTAATACATTGGAGTAGTAGCATAATTAGATGGAACATGTGTTGCTGAGGATTTTATTATGTTAAATCAAGTATTTTTCGATAATGGTATTGCTTTTATTTTTTAGATTTCATGACAGAATTTTCATTTTTTGCACTAGTTGATTATTAGTTAGAAACAAAGTCCTAAATGGGTGAACTATGACATTATAGCTAGCAAATTATGATCTTTGTGTAAGTACATTGTATTTTGTTAATTGTTGTGATGTCTAAAAGAGTCAAGTCTTGTGAGCCTCGACTGAAGAATGAAGATCCAAGACTTGAAGCCGACACCGCTTTCCTCGTAAAAGTTTAAGCTACATCAAGTTCATAAGATAAGCTGCATATTGACAGACTTTAGGATCCCAAAATAATGGTTTAAGTGGCTTAAACAACTAGAAAATCTTTGCTATTTGATCCATGGCTTATCGATCGAGTTAATCAAGCTTGGACCATGATTAACAAGGTTTTAGAACCCATAGATATCATAGAAAAATGTTAAGTTTCTAGCACAAAGTGGTAAGCTTAGAAAAAGCCTTCAAATGTAAAAAATCAGGCCCTGGAGACCGATCACAGAGAATGGGCAACTGGCCTCTTAGGGACCAAAACAGGTCAACAACTGACCACTAAAATGAGATGGTCGCAGGCCTAATTAGACCTATCGCAGGTCATTTACGACCGATTGTAGGTCCCCACGCGACTAGTCTCTTTGGACCTATTTTAAGTCAACAAGCAACCCTCTGCTGTTCTTAATTAGGCTGGTCGTAGCTCATGTGCGATCGATCGTAGACCTCTCTGGGACCGGTCACCAGGGCTTTACGATAGGTGTCTAAAGAGACGTTATGTGACTGTTTTCTATCCATTTTTCTTCAACTATAAAGAGATCTTTTGAGGGAATTCATTGCACATTGAATACACCCAACTAGAGCATTGTGAGGGACTTCTAGCTTTAATCTCAAGCCTCCTTGTTAATCAATATCTTGAGTTCATCATTCAAACCAAGTGTTTATGGTACTTCATTGAGTATTCAAAGCTCGGTTTGAACAATGAAATCAAGCAAAGCATTCATGGCTGACCTAACTATATTAGTTGAATCTTTTCATCATCAATAACCATTGAATATTTAGACTTAGTTGTTTCGACATTTACTATTGCATTGAATAGGTAAAGGGAACACCAACACCTCTCCCAACTACCCGGCTTTAGATATGCATCATATCTTGCATTGGTAGTTGATCTTAGGAGCTTAAAGAGGAGCTGAAGCTACTTGTCTTGAAAATGAATAGGAGCTCATCCTCAACTAGGTAAGTCTAGTCTTTCGGGAGTCCATTTGATCATCTTCTTTGAGGGATTGTGATCTAGAGATTGTGATCCAATCTCAAGAGTCTGTCCCATGAATTGGGATCTTCGATAAGAGCATACATGGCAATCTTTGAATTATGATCGGTGAGAGTTTGAGATCCAAACTCGACAAGTCCCTGGATAGGGTCATCAACGGATGGTAAATGTGGTCCTAGAGATTAGAATGTGAAGGTTGATAGCTAACTTGATTTAAAACCACGAGCATATCTAGTGAAATTCGGTGCACTTAGAGAGAAGTATGGTAACTGGGAGTGGAGGAGTAGACCCAAAATCAAACTAGTATTTATTGTTGTGCATTGAGATTGCTTATTCATATTTATTTAAGCTTACTTATTGAATGACTTCAACATAGATAAACATGCCTTGAATGTGTTTGATATAATGCCAATGATGTTTGAAATATGAATCCATGAACCTTATTATTTTCTAGCATTTTATTGATTAATCATTGATACAAGCTTCTTAAATTGAATGTTCAAATTCCTTTACTTGAGCTGAAGTTTTTTAAAAGTCCTATTCATCCCTTCTAGGACTTTAGCCATATCTCCAACTCTCTCTACCAGTGGTAAAACCACAATTTCATTTTGAAGTGTATGGATGCAAATGTTTACGAATGAATGAGATTATATGTGATGTACAGATGATGAATGTTAATGGAACCTAAACCATGCATAATATTATGCCTATGATTAAACCATATTATTCAGTAATTTAGGTACACAACGTTTGAGCCATGTACCATAACTTGAGTTTGAGGGTGCACACTTAATGTCTGAATTACGGTGTGTGACCATCTTAGATCACTGAACGGGAATGATTACTGCCTTAAGACATTGCCAAGAGGAATGTTGGATTATTGGGCCACATACTGTCTGTCGATTCTTGTCTGATTATGGGTCGCAGTCCATGTAAGATGCCTGTTGGTGTGGGCAATGGACTGTCTCGGCTTTTGGTTTGAACTTGGGGGTTTGATCCGTCTCCATGTAAATAGCATGTATAGGCCATACATGGTATTCACATAACCTCAGTATATCCCTCTCCCGTGGCTTATTGTTTTGTTGGCTATCTTAAATGAACTCGCAAAATGGACGAACAACGAAGAAGTGTAGCTCCATGCTGGGAGCCAGTCTTTACTTTTTGGTGGTTAGCAAGTAGGTGATACCTTTTCATTAGCATTGGATGGAGCACCGTGAACGCCCGCTAGACTTAAGCGTGCCCTAACCTCATGAGTTTGCCACTTGATCTTTAAAGTGGAATTCACCCACCACCCTTTTTAAATTTTTTTATTTTTATTTTTCATTCAAACAACCATACAAAACCTATTATATTGTTGATACCTACTTATATGGTGCAGAAAATACAATAGATGGTCACTTCCCTACAATTAGTTTGGCCCGAGCATGACCTGCCTCGATGCGATACTGTTCTCCTAAGCCCAAGTGAGCCATTAGAAACCAAACAAACGTGAGAAGCTCTCCACCTTTACTGAGCCGTTGAGCATGGGCTATCCCGCCGCATTTACTTGCAGTGTAGGATAACATCTCAACCCACACCTCGCCGATCAGAGCCCATCTTCGCCCCACATTCAGTTCATCTTTCAGCTTTTTTGCAAGGATGCATGCGTCGAACAACACCGATTTGCTCCTGTCTCCCTTCACATCGATGGGCCTTGCTTCAGTATTCACCGATAGCAGATCCTTGCATGCGTTCTTGCGTTCTTCTTCCTTTTTATCCTCCACATGTCGTGAAGAGCCACACAAGGCGGACGCAATGTTCGGCTTCCACATGTGGAACGGCTTCCGGAGGAAGAAGTTCTTGGCCTCGCAGCAGGTGTCCCGGAACCTGATCTGACCGATCACAGCCGACGACGACATCATGGCAGGCTGCATTATGAGGAGATATATCATGTAATCAGACATATACTTACTCAGTTGGCGATGTATGGCTGCCGAGGTGGGGACTGACTGATCATTTTCTTGCTCGAGGTCATTTGTGGCGGGTTTGTTCACCTTCTTGCCGACCTCCTCCACCTTCTTGCCGACCTCCTCCACCTTCTTGCCGACCTCCTCATCAGTATAATAACAAAGGGTGGTAGCAATATGCCACCTCAATAGGCTCTCATCAAACTCGACCTCGATGCTGTCATTGAACTGACTGAGGTAGCCCCTGTGCTCAAGGGCCCAACTGCCTCGACATGAACACAAGCTCCGGGCTGCCTTGGGGTCTTTCATGATCTCAGTCTTCTTCTTCAACTCATTATAAATGAACGTCTTCAGCTCTTCGGAGACACCCACAGGGTAGGTATATTGCATTTCGTTCAAGAGGTCGCTTAACATCTTGCAGTGCAGCAGATCCAAGGCCTTCTGGATGTACAACATCTCAGAGAACTTCCCCCAGCAGGTTGGCCGATGGAAGACCCGTCCCCAGTACTTGTCATGACTAGGGATGCAAAAGTCTATCAGATTGTACTGCATGATGGATACAGACCATCGATTATAAGGTGGGATGTTTGTAATGATCTTAGAGAGGATGTTCCTAAGCATGGGAATCTTAACCCTGACGACAGACCAATCAGAGAGTAAGAGCATGATAAAAGCCATGAAATCTAAAACAATGGCGCCACCTAGCAACGTATAGGAGATAGCAACGTCGAGCGGGAGGAAGTCATGCTTGTTGGTGAAGAAGAAGAGCAAAGATGCGGCCACGATTGCGCAGGAACAGATGGCCCGTAGGATGTAACCGTAGATTGTGTGTATCACGGCAGCCTTGGTGAAGAGCACCTCATAGACGAATTCGAGCTCATACTCGATGACTCGGAAGGCGTCCTTTGGGTTCCACCTCAGGAAAGCACTGCGGCTTTCTGCTCGGTCATGGAAGCTGAACATGAGCTCGACAATGAGGCCCTTGAAGGTCTCGAAGAAGTGGTATGCCTTGATCACCATTTCACCTTTGTTTAAGTACTCGGGCTGCAACTCGATTTCATGGGCTTCAGGCTCTGGGCTAATCACGATCTGAGCTGGGACCCCAGCATCTTTCTTCGACTGGTATTCCTCCATGAGCTTCGCATAGTTTGGGCCGGGGTCTGCCTCTTTAAGCATTGAGTCACGAAAGCCGTTCATGCTTGCGAGGTAGAGTGCGTACGTCCGCTCGCCATACTTGATAATCCCAGCAACAAACATCAACAGGGTCGGGAAGAAGAGCCTGTTCTTTGGTAGTGAAAGCAAGAAGACGTAACCGGCTGCGCCGACCTCGAAAATAACCCCAAGCAAATGCCTGAGCCATAGCTCATTGTCTTCCATCGCGAAGGCCGTGATCGTGTCCGGCCCACCGAGGTGCAAAAGAAGGAACGGCGCCCAGAAAGCTAGAATATTGTTGTTGGTGGATTTCTCAGTGTTGTGCTTTGACCCACCTGAAGAGGCCATGATCTTGACGCTGGGGTTGCTTTTACCGCCTGGGCAATCCGACTCATTCCCCTGGCTGTTTGCGAGGAGGCCTAGCGCGAAGTCGGCCACCCAATCAGCCAGCAAGTAGAGGGACCATGTGAAGATGATGAGCACCTTGTGTGCGTTCCGTTTACGCATGGCTGCGAAGAAGATGAGAAGGATTTGGACCAACAGACTACTGAGAACGAAGACCCTAATGTCCCAGTCATTCCATAAGTTTTTTACTGGGTTTGAAAAGATTTCTAATCTTCCTTGTTGCATCCTGTTAGAAATATCAAACATGTTAAAAGTAAGATGGGTTTTTCATGATACACAGATCCAATGATCAGAAACACCCAATACCTGTGATTCTTATTTTCTTTTATTAGCCCCAGTGAAAGGAAATGTCACCAAGGGTTTTGTTGGGTGATTCAACATGTTCCAGGTCCAAATTTCAGACCCGTTTACAAATAGCGTTGGGTTCTGTTTAAAATGAGGTCGAGTCATCAGGTTTGGGCATTGTGCACCATCTTAGACTTAGTGACCCTCACGCAAGGGAGCTCATTTACATGCTATGCAGCAGGTGTACGACTATGTAAATGATCTGATTGACCCAGACCTGACCCTAACTTGAAATCAAGTTACTAAAGGCTTCCCAATGCATAGTTCTAAAAATTGCTGACTAATTAGCTTGAAATCTTGCCATGTCTGTCCTTTTTTTTTTTTTTTCACACAGTCACTCACACCACAATGGGAATTTCACCACAATGGGTACTCCAACCCATGACCTTATGTTGAAACTCTTGTGAATCTGACTTGAATCACATAAAGACTTGACTAATCAAGTCAAATCACAACTCAGACTGAGTCACTCCCGTCTTCTTTTTTTTCAAAAATTGATATTTTTAGTAATCACTCTCCTTGTCATACCTCTTTTTAATGAATTAAAAAACACTAAGAAAATAGGAAAGATTTGAACATGCCAGGTTTCTTAAAGGTGCAAACAACTTAACAAGGTATGAAACAAATTATACCCAGGTCCATAGCTCAAGTGGGAGACTGAGTGAAGATAGCCTCGTTTCAACACTGAGGTCATGGTATCCATTCCCATAGTGGGGGTGGCTAACATCCTGATGTGACTAATAAGGGTGGGTGGGTGTACTAACAATGGGGTGTGTGAACAAACCCATAAAAAAAAAAAGAAAAAAAGAAAAAAAGGTATGAAACAAGTTGCTACTTACTTTTACGTTTTTTTTACCATTACTACTTGTTTAATTCATAATTATTAACTGCTGTGTCAAGTGAGTCTGGTTGCAACTCGAAGGATACTCAGACCGGGTCTGTGTGCTCAGAAGCGAGACCTGGACCAAAAGGACCTGAATTGGATTAACCTGGGTGCAGGTACACTGGAATCCGACCCAAACCAATCCGTTGAGAGGACAATGTTACCATGAAATTTCCCAACCAATTTCTTATATTATATTATATGGTTTTTTTAGTGCAAAGGGCGTGTTGTTGAACTTTGGTCAAGCATTCCAAGCATTCATGAGAACACTAACCTCAAATGGACGGGACAATCTTATCATGAAGATTTCATGAGGAAATACCATGAACAAAATGGAAGTTGGGTTTTTGAATCCATCTGCACACACACACACACACACACACACACACACACACATTAAAAAGTCATTTAACTATACGAGTGACATGGTTTGAGACGTTTCAAGACAATTGGGTTGTCATGCCAACTCGAAAGTTTTGGCTGGTCAGAACTGAGTCTCTACTGTTAAAATGTTTCTCGGCCGAGTTCGACCATTGTACAAGTCAACTCAGGTGAGTTCGACCACCATATACAGATAAGTAATTACATCTGTTTCTCCAAACCATCAACATCCATAGACTATTCATTTTTTATCAAAAAAATTCTGGTGGGCCCCACCGCAAGGTCTGTGAGACTTCTACACTAGCTTATGTTAGGATGTGAGCTTAAAATTGAGAAAGAACCAACACTAAGTGGGCCACACTACAAGGAAACTATGTGATGAAAATGCCCATTATAGAAACCTTCCTAAGGCCCACTGCGTTCTTTGTATGGCGCCATCCAACCACTTTCATAAGGTGAATCTCACCAGGGTGATGGAAAACACATATATCAGCCTGATCCAAAGTCTCAAGTGAGCCCCATAGAATGCTTCAATGGTGGGCCCAATTCCCACCATTTCTTGTAGTGTGGCCCACATGAGTTTTGAATCTGCTTGATTTTTGGGCTTGCTTCCTAAAGTGGGCTAGCACAGTAGATGGACAGAGTCAATGTCATGTAGACACCACAGTGGGCTCGGCAGAGCTTTTGTTCCACTAGTTCCCTGTACCAGCAGGAAATTTTGCTTCCATCCTTGGAAAATCTTGACTCAATGCATGATTGGCTCCCTCATGGAGGAACACGTGTCAAAACTTAGGTTGATGTCGAGATTGAAATCGGATTGAGTACTGAGTAAACTCGGTTGGGCCCACTGTAAATGTATATGGTTTATCTACACCGTCCATCCGTTTTTCCAGCTAATTTAAGGGGTTGAAACAAAAATTGAAGCATATCCAAAACTCAGGTGGACCATACCACAGGAAACAGTGGGTATAATGATTTTCACCGTTGAAACCTTTCTAGGACCTGCAGTGATGTTTATTTGTCATCCAACCTGTTCATAGGATCACGCAGACATTGATGAAGGGAAGAAACAAATATCAGCTTGATCCAAAACTTCCGTGGCCCCAAGAATTTTTCAACGGTACACGTTTAATTCATATTGTTTCCTGTGGTGTGGTCCACTTAAGCTTTTTATATGCTTTATTTTTAGTCTCAAACCATAAAATTATCTGTTAAAATGGATGAATGGAGTGGATAAAATACATAAATCACGGTGGACTCTGCAGAGTTTACTCAGTATGCAATCTGCTTTCCCTAGATTCAGGACATCAGGTAAGGTACACAGCCATCCAAAAATAATGTTAGTCCACTGATCACCAATGTCTTACTTGTAAGAGAAGAAAAGGACAGTTTAAAAAATTCCACATGTATGACTCACTTGATGAGTTGTACTACTGATTTTTTGTACATGAAATGTTTACATTGCACACTACTTCCTGATGAATGGCCTAGATCTTTGATTTATGCCATCCACTCATTGAGTGATGACCTTTTTATTTATTTTTTCCTTTTATTGGTTAGTTCACACACCCCATTGCTATTACACACACCTAGTGTTCGAAGTTTCGGTATCGCTATAAGTTTTGCTAGCCGGGGATACAGAAACAATATCGATATCGTTGATAATATCGCTAATAACCGGAAATGCGGGGAAAATGAAAAAAAAAATAGTGGAATTTTTCAATGAAACATTGGGAGTTAGTAAAATAGACATAGTTACATATTTAGGAATAAAAAAATTACATAAAGAATGCATACTAATAGGTTTCCATTTAATGGGGGCCTAAAAGCATATGTTACCATAAGAAGTCAGTCCAATCATCTCATCCATCCAAACATCCATTGATATTTCAAAATATCAGCAACACATGAAATTTCCAAACAAATCATTAACAATTGAAAAAGAAACTAAAGATTGTGGTCTCGTTATTACCATGTTGCGATAATGATAATATCGTGATATTATCAATGTTATCGTCAACAAATTGAATGCTACATACAACCATGTACCCATAAAAAATATGAAATGGAAATTTTTTAAATATATAGATTTTTGGCATATCGATATATTGGCGATATTATTGAAATATTGTAGATACATTGACGATACAAGTGACACTTAAATTTACATGGTAAAAAATATTGGCGATACACCGACAGGATCAATGTATTGACAATACAAACGACGCCTGAAATTTACACAATTGAAAATATTGATGATATCGATATGTTGGCAATATTTAGTGATACATCTCCGATATAAAGAATTTTTTATACTATCAATGTTATCGGTATCGCTACCGGTGTTATCGGTGTCGCTGAAGCTAAAAATAGAGATAATATCGGAGATATTTCGATAATATCGGAGATAATGCAAATACTGCACACACCCACCCTATTAGTCACATCACAATGTTAGCCACCCCCACTATGGGAATCGAGATACATGACGTCAGTGTTGAAACAAGGCTATCTTCACTCAGTCTGCCACTTGAGCTATGGACCTGGGTGTTGATGACCCTATATATACCAGACCAACGCAGTTTGTTGGTCTGCATGAGGTGGACTTGTCCTACAAATTGTGTCGGTCCAGTCATCATGTGGGCCACATGTGTAGGCTGAATGTGGACTGCTGGCATATTTTATAAGCCGTACACTTTTCCTACGTCTGTGGCCCATCGGATGAATTGACCACATTGATTTTTGGGCTAGCCAATCCACGGTGGAGCTAGCGAACCTATTGCATGGCTTGGATATGTCCCAAACGCAAATTCATGCAGTGAAAGCAGTGACCAAAGAAGCTGAGATGGGTCGCTTACTTGTTTCAACGGCTGGCAGGATCTTGTGGTCCACTCTCCAAGCGTTTAGCACCCTTCGAAGTTAGGCTTTGATGTCACCACACAAATTAGCTAAAACTGCAACTTCCTATCAGCATCATGAATTGTTTTATAACACACCAAAAGAGGAAAAGTGAAAGGTAAAAGGAAAAGAGTAATTCCCCTGCAAGCTGTGTATTCTTATTCTCATGTACTCATGGAAAAAAGTACAAATTTGCTAATTTCACACGTGTCTAGTGCCTTGCCACTCACACGTACCAATATGGCACATTCATATGAGATCGGAGCTTTCCATCTTGTCACCACCCGGTTCAACTCACTCTCTGTGACTTGAACTGACTCGTTCAGTCATGGGTTGATGTTCAATCAGCCAATGTGGGCCAAAATGGGACCATGATTTTATAATTTGGCGACTTGGACCAACTCATCTGATTATGGGTCAAGTTGTGGCTCAGTTAAGTCAGGATCATTTCTGACTTGCAGCATCGAACCAGATATGTTTCGAGTGAGTCTGAGTCAACTTGAATGAGTTACATTGGACCGGCTGACTCTTAAAACCTTGGGTGAGACCCAATTTAGAAAACAAATGAATGGTTTGAAGAAATTTTTATCCGCTTAGTTTTTTTTTTTAATGTCGCATCCCATCTAAGGAGTGAAACGATCAATTTTGAGAAATAAGGTCTAATTGGTGTGGACCCCCTCATGGAAAGCTCTGATGTTACACACATGTGCCACATTGATTTGCTGCGGATGGGTTTGGAAGCTCTAGAAAAAAAAAAAAAAAAAGTGAGAGGTTTGCAAAGAGTATATTAGAAGCATTGCAATAGAGAAAGCGGACTGCATGGCGTACATCCAGTCCGTGGGCTTCACGATGATGTTTGTGTTGTATCGTCTATTCATTTTTTAAGATAATTTTAGGCATAGGCCAAAAACTAGTACATCAAGTAGCTCAAGTGGACCACACCACAAAAGGCGGTGGGGACGATGATGCCCACTGTTGAAACCTTCCTAAGGCCTGCCATGATGTTTATTACTTTTGTGGCTTCTAAAGAAGTTTTTAATGGCACGCATTCAATCCCCACTGCTTTCCATAGTGTGGTTTGCTAGGGCTTTTGCTCTGCATCATTTTTTACCATGCCTTAAAATCATCTCCCAATTGAATGATGATGTGATGTAACATATACAAAATTATGGGGCCCACACAACTTGGTGACGCCATCACACCACGCAATCTGCAACAATGTGTCGGTGGCTTTTTTCATCAGTAACTCAAATCTCCGTACAGAGGATAACCCAAAGCCATTAAAAAAAAAAAAGTGGAAGAGCTCTCTTACTAAAAAGTATTTCAACCCTGTGATTGTTCAAAGTTCCTGTAGCCATTCATATTGAAAAGGCTAAAATGATTAGAGGCTTGAATTATTTCAATTTCAGAGATTTTTTCCCCACCCATCTGAGGCAAGGGTCATGATACAAATGGCTTGGATCATTGGAAAATGACCCAAGATCTAAATGCAAGAGTTCAGATGTATCTTAATGCAGTACGTCCGGATGTATTGAAGCTGATAAAAGAAGGATTTCCTCCAAATGCGTGATACACGTGTGGGGAGACTTTCATCATAAGCAAATCTCTAAACGTGGAATGTTCGGTTTGTCGGGATGTATTGTAGCAAACCTCCAAATGTGAATTGTGTTCGATAATCCCACAGCAGCACAACAACCTGCTCATTCACACTCCATGAGACTTGCCACGCTGTCAAATTTTGGTGACCACCAACCGTCCATCAGGTGGACCAAGCCATGTAGATCATCTGGCTAAAAAGTGGACGACTGTATCCCAAAGGAGTGGGCCGATGAGAAAACTTTTTAATCCGTTCGTCCGTTTGGCGAATGCGCTCGGATGGGTAGACTGGCCTGGTTTTTTGGCCAGACACTCTGTATGGATGATCCCAAATGATGAATGGCCTGGATCACACAATCAGCTATTTTATTTACTATATAAAAAACTAAAATTTAAGATGTTTGAACTTTCACATTGCATCTAAGAAATCAACTACTTTATTAAATCAGCCTACCTTCCTTGTGAGTAAGGTATTCTGGTTTAAAGGGAAGAAGGACCAAATTGCAATTATTCGCTTCCTTTTTTTTTTTTTTTTTCGTTTTTAATCTTCTTGCACAAGCAAATAATTGGATTGGAGAAATTCATGGGCAATTTGGGCCAGGAAAGATTAAAGTGGTCTACACACGTGTGCCAAAGTAATACGTGCGAAATTTGGGCCATTCTTCATAAACGTAGGGCCATGTGAATATGATGTGGACAAAAAGATGAGCTTTGTGTTCACTCATCTAAGTATTCTCACACTTGATGAGTGGACCCACCTTATGGGTGGTGTTGCATTGACTGGGTCTGGGTCAGCCCAATCCCTGTCCATTTTTTATTGAACAGATGAAGAATTCTGGGCGTCCAATTATCCAAAGGCCCAACCCTGACTAACTAAAAATAGAGATGTACATGAGTCAAGCTAGCTCGGTTGGCTCGCTCAACTCGGTTCGGCTCAGTTCGGACGCTAGGTTCAAACTGAGTTGAGCCACTCTTTCTTCCAGCTTGAAGATTTTTGAGCTGACCTTGGCTTGATTCGGTTCGACTCGAAGTTCAGTTCATGTTGACTCAGTTTGAGTTTGACTCGACTCGACTCGACTAGTTGGAAAGAGAGATTGTTTAGTCCCACATCAAAGAGAACAAAAGAGTAAAAAACTGTTTATAAAAGCAATAGTCAGGGGTGTCAATGGACCTGGGTTGTGGGCCCAGATTTTGAACTGTTTTACATTGGGCTTTTGGGCTGAGCCTATTCAAAATTTGGTCTTTTCCTAGCTCGAACTTGGCTTGGAAGCTCCACCTAAACCAAGACGAGCATGCCATTCTAGCTCAATGGCTGAGCTGAGCCGAGCTCGAGTTCAAGCTAGGGTTGTATACTAGTCGAGCCTAGCTGACCTAGGGCTAGCTTGTTTCTGTTCGGCTTGGTGTACAACTCTAACTAAAAATCCACTAAGCCTAAACTGGAGAAACTTGACTCTTTTTTTTTGTTTTTTTTTTTTTATTATTATTATTATTATTATTATTATTATTTTATTATTATTATTTTTTTTAACTGGAGAAATATTATTCACAAAAGTCGGAATACACATTCGGGCGATCAGGCATCACAAAAAGAAGAAGTCGATCGCCTATCTGGAGAAACCTGACTGATTGAGTTGTAATTTGGTCTAGTTGACCTTACCCATCTTGACCCGGTCCAGCTCAACATTCCTAACTAGGTATTTTTTTTTTAGCATGGTCCTAAGCCATCCACGATAAAGACAACAAACTGATTTTTATTTCTAAATTGTCTTTAGAAGTCTTTTTTTTTTCTTTTTTTCTTTTTTATAACAAAATGCTATTTTTTCAAGGAAATTGTTTAGTTTCAATTCTAATAAAAAAGATTTTTATGGAGCTTCAAACGTTAAGGTTTGTTTGGATAGGGGATCATACAAAATGAGGATTAAGCATAACTTTAGTAGGCCCCACACCCTTCATGGTAGATTGGTGCTATGTAGTCAACACTTTTGTTTGCACAAGTGGAACGCTGACGTTTTAGAAAAAAAAAAAAAAAAAACATGAAATGCGCGTGGCCAAAGATAATTATGTGGAAGAAATTAAGAATTATTATAATGCGGTGGATCTAATGTGGAGGGGCACGAGGCTGATGAAATTGGGATTAGACTTAATCTTTATTATCTAGGGTCCCCTATCGGGACAGACCTTTTATTCTTCTCCCTCCCATGCAAGAAAGCATCTACTCTCTTTTCTCTTTCTTTTTCTTTTTCTTTTTTCCCCTCCTTAGTGACTACTTGAAAAGCTCTCTCTCTCTCTCTCTCTCTCTCTCTCATGAGAGTAGATTATGATAATTTGTTTTTTGTTAAGACATAAATCTGTTAAGACTCTTGAATATCTCTACTAAATTTTCACATCTACCGTATATTCTTCTCATTCAAACCTGTTACAATTTCTACAATATAGTTCTCGTGCATGACATCTCTCCCTCGTGGCGTTGCCTTTTCTACCTCTTACTCATGAAATAAACCTTCAAATCATTCTCGCTTGTTTCAGGCCACACATTTCAGTTACTCTCTCTCTCTCTCCATGCAAGAAGCCGATTAGGTGACGCCCGGCCTCACCCAACATGGTGCGGATCATTCTGTGGGGACCACCTTGATGTATGTTTTGTATACCCACGCCATCCATCCATTATTCCAACTCATTTTAGTACGGGCCCAAAGATAGAGTGGTTCCAAATCCCCATTGTTAGTACACCCGCCCACCCCTGTTAGTCACATCACAATGTTAGCCACTCCGACTATGGGAATTGATACCATGACCCGAGTGTTGAAACGATGCTATCTTCACTCAGTCTGCCACAGGCCTGGATGTTAGGAAAGAATTATTACCTTAATCCAAAACTTTTGTGACCATAAGAAATTTTTAATGGTCAATCACCACTTTTTCATGTGGTGTGATCCACCTGAGATTTGGATTTGCTTTGCCCCACCTTGTTGGGTGTAGATGCGGATTACCTTGCCAGCACCACTCCAGGTATGGTGGTTGATGTGTTGAGTGCTCTAGGGGCCAACCTGATGTATGTGTTTTATATAAGCACCATCCATCCGTTTTTTCAGCTGATTTTAGGGCATAAACTAAAAAATGGAGCAAATTAGAATTTCAATCCAGGACGGTCATTATGTGGGGGTATATTTGCATCTAACCTTTCAATCCCACCGTTCATTCTACATGCACGTCTGGTGCACCTGAAAAGTGGGATCACGGGCATGCCTACTGGGACCCACAGCTATTGAATGACAACCGCCGCTTCCATACCTGCACATAAGGTTTGCTTTGTAGTAATCCTAGACTCGAGTATAGTCTACTATCCTCGGGTCTCACCCTAACCATCTGCCAGTCCTGATCATCTGAAATTGGTGGGGTCCACATTATGAACAGTTTGGATCTCGCACGCATATGCCAACCCAGAATCAGTGAGGGGGCGGTTTCGGTGGATTCCCGACTGTGGGGTCCACCATGATGTATGTTCCTTACATCCATGCCATCCATCTGTTTTGAAAGCTCATTTTAGGTTATTATCCCACAAGATGAAGCTGATCCAAATCTCCGGTGGAACACACCAAAGGAAAAATTGGTGATTGAATACCCACCATTAAAAACTTCTTGTGGTCCCCCTGAATGTTTTGCCATCCAATCTGTTGATAAGGTAAAAAAAGACTTGGATGGAGGAAGCACAAAAATATCTTCTTGATCATTTTTAAAGGTCATTCACCTCTGTTTCCTGTCATGTGGTTCACCTGAGATTTGGATCTGATTCATTTTTTGGATCATGCCCTAAAATAAGCTTTCAAAGCTGATGCACGGCATGGATGGAAGACACATATATCAAAGTGGCCCCACAGTGAGGGATTCACCCACTTTAGTGTTTCTGCGAATCCACCGAACCTCCCTCAACATGTAAGCATTACCTGATTTGAAACTAGAGGTGGGCAACGATCCGGCTGGGCCAGTAAGCCTTAGTTTGGGTTTGGTTCATTTCTGTGCCACCTTAATTTATGAATAGACCTGATTTGCGTTTAAGGGTGCACCTCAATGTTTCCGAAATGTTTATTTACCATCCAATTTGTTGGTAAGGTTTAGTAAGGTCACGTAAACCTAAACCTAGATGAAAGTAAAAAGAAACAAATGTCAGCTTGATCCAAAAGTTTTGTTGTCCATTAATGGTCAATCACCATTGTTATGGTATGGTCCACCTGAAAATTGGATCTGTTTAATTTTTGGGATATTGCCCTAAAACGATATGGAAAAACGGATGGATGATGCAGATACATAATAAATACATCAAGGTGGGCCTCATCCTAACCCCATGGTAAGGGCTACATTGTCTAAGGTGACGCCAGGGTCTCACTTATTCCACTCTCATCATTCCACTTAGGGGTGTCATTGGGCAGAGCTCGGGCCTAAAAATCAGAATTTTGATTAGGGCCGCTTTGACAGCCCAACCCAAAACAGTTCAAAATCTAGGCCAAGACATACTCCAGGCTGGCCTATTGACGGCTCTAATTCCACTGCCTTTTGTGATGGTAGGTTGGGTGGGCATGTGAGCAAATGAGTAGGCTACTTAAGTGTTCCCACTATGATGTTGACGTAAAATCCATCTCGTCCACTAGGAACTCCACCTCATTAAGCTAAGGACTTAAAAATCACCCTCATCCATGATTCAAGTGGACCACATGATTGAAAATAGTGTAGAGGACAATAGTCACCCCCCAGACTGATCCCTTGGAGGACCATTTCAATCATGGATGACATTTTTCTTTTAGCTCTGAGCGTAAACTAGTGATTACACATTGAATGGTCAGAGTAGATCTTACATAAAGAGTGTGGTGGGCCCGGCCAAAAATCAAGTCCCCATTCTCTCTCAATCTTTAGGGATGGAGAAAAAAAAGAGTTGGACGAGATGGTGCTATTGATTTTAAAGGGCCCACTATGATGTTTATGTAAGATCCAATCCAACTAATGGATATTTAGTACCACATTAGGAACAATATGACAAAAAATCAGGCTAAAATGTGCTTTAGGGGGGCCACACCAAAGAAAACAAGTAGGAGAGTGACATCCACTCTTGATTTTTAGAAGGCCCATTATAATAATTATATAATTATATGCAATCCACAAGTGTGAGACTTAGCAAGCTGAAGACCGAAGATTCAAGTGAACCAGAAGCATCAAGGAAGAAGAATATGTAAATGAGATGCCTTAGTGAACTTAACCCTTTGATCTAAAACACCCAAAACCTCTTAGATGACTTGGACCAACTAGGAATACCTTTAGTCATCATCATTAGTCTTAGAACACCTTGAGAAACATGATAAGTTAGGCTAATAAAAGAGGTGGAAGCTTTTGTAAACAAATTAGCCCAAACAGAAGTTTCCGATTGATCTCAATCGAACAGTAGTTTCGATGAGATTCTGATCAATCGAACAAAGGTTTCGATCAATCATAATTTGTTCAAGAGAATTCCAAACTCTCTAGATAGATTTTCAATCAATCGGACAATTCCTTCGATCAATCAGATTGGTTCTTCTGATCAGTCGGACTAAGATTTCGATCAATCAAAATTTGTTCCAGAGAACAGATTCTCGATCAATCGAACATGTCTCCGATCAATCGATGTGACCTCTGATCATTCGGACCATATTCTGATCAATCGGAGACATGCGAATCTGCCCATTTTTTTACCATTGGAATTTTTCTATAAAAGCAGGGGCATTCATTTTTGGGCTTAAGAGAGGAATTTTGAGGAGATAGAAGCTATCATCATTGCATACCATGCATTAGGAGCTCTATTCCTAACCCTAGCTAGGCATCTTTCTTGTGATTCATCACAATATTAGAGTATTCCAAGCTCATGTTAAAGATATATTTGTCCCTCTTTAATCTCTAAAGTTTGGATTGATCTTGATAGTAAAATTCATATCCTAAAACTCTATGATGAGATCCTTATAGGTGAGACTCTCTAAGCAACTCATTTTCATTAGTTATAGATGTAATGCCCTGGATTTTCCTTAGGTGGCTTTGAAAGTATAGTATAACATATTATGTGCTACACCACGTCATTTTTAACGTGTGTAACTTCTTTGGGTCCCACAATGATTTATGTTTCATATCCACACCATCCATCAATTTTTAAAGATGATTCTAGAGCATGAGCCCAAAATCAAGGCATATCCAAAACTCTAGTAAACCACGTCAAAGAAAGTAGCCAAGATTGAATGGAAACCGTTGACACCTTCCTAGGGTCTACTGTTACGTTTATTTGCTATCTAGCCTTTTAATAATGTTACACATACCTTCATGAAGGGAAAACACAAATGTAAGTTTGATAAGAGCCTCCTATGGCCCCAAGAAGTTTTCAACAGTAGGCGTTCAATTCAGACTGTTTCTGTAAGGTGGCTCGGTTGAGCTTGGTTCTACCTCGTTTTTTGTCTAGTTCCATAAAATGGTATGAAAAAATGGCTGGACGGTGTGGATCTGATAAATACTAATAGGGCCACTGAAATTTCACATATAAATACTTTCCGTTTTCTTCTCTCACAAGAATTTGCTGCACCACGGGGAGCATATTACGTGAGACCCCGGCCTCACCTAAGAACGTACGGCCCCTATAGTGGTGCACAACTTGTCATTTATAGTCTATATCCACCCCGTTCATCCGTTTTTGCGGATCATTTTAAAGAATAATCCAAAAAATGAAACAGTGGTGGCTTACCATTACCTATGCCATAAGAAACAGTGGTGACTTACCAACAACGGGCCACAAAAGTTTTGTATCAAGCACATATATGTTTTTCCTCTTCATCCAGGCTTATGTGAACTTATCAACAGATTAGATGTCAAATAAAAACCATATAAACATTAAGGTGATTCCCAAGAAGTTTTTAATAGTAGGGCGTTCAATCACAACTTTTTCCTAGAGTATGGTCCACCTGATGATTGGATATTCTTAAATTTTAGCAGAATGCTCTAAAATTATCTGAAAATTCAGATGTATGGAGTGGATGTAGAATAAACAAATCAAGGTGGGCCCCACAGTAAGGGTTGCACCGTCTTCGGTGATGCCCGGTCTCACCTAATCCGCTCCCCTGCATCACACAGCAAGCACGGGAGGTGTGAAATCAAGCACGATGGTGTATTTGTTAGATCCACACCGTCAATTCACCTTTTCATATCATTATAGGCTATGAACCCAAAACAATGCAGATTTAAAGTTAATGTGGACCACATCATTGAGGACAGTAAGAATTAATGCTACCATTGAAAACTTCTTGGGTCCACATAATGCTCTTATCAAGCTGATATTTTTATTTTAACTTCATCTATGCATGTGTGATCTTATGAACAGGTCAGATGAAAAATAAGCCTTGATGTTGGCCCTAGAAAAGTTTCAACGGAAGTTTGTTCAATTCCACTGCTTTATGTGATGTGATCCACTTGACGTTTGGATGTACATCGTTTTTTTTATCGTACTCTAGATTTATCTGGAAAATTGATGGACGGTATAGATTTAACAAAAAAAATCATGGTGGGACCAAAAAAAGTTTCACACGTTAGAAGTCGGTTGTGTAGTTAGCAATGTATATGGAAGAGAAAAATCCGGCGTATATTAGTAGATTGGAGTCATAAAAAATGACGTGGGCTAATGAGAAGCAACGGTGCTGGAACTTTTTGTGCCTTCAACACAGACGATCCCCACTCAATAAGTTTTTGGCTAGTCAGAGCTGAATCTCTGCCGTCAGTGTGTTTTTCAGTGACTCGGTTCAAAATCCCGTCGAGTAGAGTTGACTTGGCCTAGTTCTACAACCTTATAGAGATAAGTCGTTAAATCTGCCTCTCCTTATAGGATATCCTATTCCTCTTTCACCAATGTATAAGGGAACTGAATCTCCTACACCAGAGGTTAGAGGGAGCCCATTTCACTGGGAGCACCATAATGTCTGTAAGACATCCACACCAGCTCATGTTAGGATGTGAGTTCAAAACTAAAACAAATCCAAAACTCAAGTGGGCCACACTACAAGAAACAGTACTGAGGATGAAAATACCCACATTGAAACCTTCCTAAGGTCCACTGCAATGTTTGTATGCCATCTAACCTGCTCATAAGATGATTCCCACCCGGATGAATGGGAAATGCATATATCTGCTAGCCTGATCCGAAACCTCAAGTGGCCCCATAAATGTTTCAATGGTGGAAGTTCCGATTCCCACCGTTTCTTGTGGTGTGGCCCATTTGAGTTTTAAATCTGTTTGATTCTGAGTTTATTCCTAATGTGGACTGCCACAAGGAATGGACAGAGTGGATGACATAGATATCATGATGGGGCTAGGCAGCTGGCTCTACTGCTCGCACCAGGCATAGCTAGAGATGGACGGTCCTGGCAGGGGTTCTGTTGGGCCTACTGTGATGTATGTGTTTTATCTATGTTGTTCATCTATGGATCATTTTAAGGCATGATCTCTAAAAAGAGGAAGTTCTAAAGCTCAAGTTAACCATACCATAGTAAGAGTGGTGACAATTGCACCCACCATTGAAACTTTTTTTTGGGCCTCCCTTGACATTTATTTGCCATCCAACCTCTTCACATGTCACATAGACTTGAATGAAGGGAAAAGTAAATATTAGCTTGATCCAAAACTTTTGTGGGCCGAGGAAGTTTTCAACTGTAGACATGATTCAATCTCCACTACTTCCCTTGGCGTGGTCCACTTGAGCCTCTTGGATCTGCCTTCTTTAGCTTATGCCCTAAATTGATATGTCAAAATGAACGTACAGCGTGGAAAAAACACATACATCACGGTGGCGTCATAAAGCCCCTGCCAGGGACTCTTAATCTCGGGAGCAGTTTTCCTGAAAGCTTCTTCCAGGAAGTTCCTGCGCTGGGAACCTAGTGGGGCTCACTATGATGTTTGTGAGAAATCCATTTTGTCCATCTATTTTGTGAGCTCTTTTTAGGACGTGCCACCAAAAATGAGCAGGATCTAAGACTCAAGTGGGCCACACTAAAGGAAAAGGTGGGTAGGAAATTCCTACTGTTGAAACCTCCCTGAGATCAACAGTGATGTTTATATGCCATTTATACAGTTCATAACGTCATTCCTACCTGGATGAACTGAAAACACAAATATTGGCCTAATTCAAAACTTCTGTAACCCCACGAATATTTTAACCGTGGACGTTCAATCCTCACGTTTTCAGCCCACTTGAGTCTTGGATCAGGCTCATTTTTTGGTGGCACGTCTTCAACTGATCTCAAACATCACGATGGGGGATAATCCGCGTCCGCTCGTCTCCGCTTCACACGTGTTAAAATATATGTGAATGTCAAACAGGTAAGAGATTCAGCATTATTAAATATGTATGGGAAAAATGGACGGTTAGAAAATGTTGAAATATGTAGCTCACTTGATGAGTTGCACTACTGCTTTTTGGTACATGACATTTTTACAGTGTACCCTACTTCCTGATAAATGGCTCGGATCTTTGACACGGTGCCCTGAGATGTGTTCCGCCAACTCATACTCAGGGCCTCTCATTGTATGATGACCCCAGTGGCCCACCAGCGGTGGGTTAGAACTGATGGATGTATTAGCAAATCGGACTCAGACTAGGTTCTAACTCCACTAGGACGTTGAGGAGACGGATGGGGTGCACGGCACCTCATCATTGGTGGAGAGCAGTGGGGCTGCACCAATGTGACAGGACAGTCAGTGCACCACTGTCACATCTGTGCGGCCCGACCAGCTCTCCATCAATGACGAGTTGCCGTGTACTCCATCTGTTTCCTCTGTTTCCTCAGCGTCCTGGTGGGGGTGGTACCTAATCTAAGCCGTAGCAAGTCCTATTAGGTACAGGACCAACAGACTAAGTGGTCTTGTCCCACAAATCTTGTCACTCCAGTCATCATGTGGACCACCTTTCCTACGGTTTTGGCCCATCGGATGAACTGACCACATTGAATTTTGGGTTAGCCCATCTACACAGTGCAGCAAACCTAATGCATGACTTGAGTTGTGTCCTAAACGCGACTTTACATCGTGAAAGAAGTGACAAAGGAGCTGAGATGGGTCACTTACTAGTTTCAACGTCTGGCAGAATCTCGTGGCCCACTCTCCAAGTGTTTGCACCCTTCAAATGTATGCTTTGACGTCACCACACCAAACTGGCAAACCCTGCAACTTCTTCTCAGCAGAGTGTATGATTTTATAAGCACCAAAAGAGTAAAAGGAAAATGTAAATGGAAAGAGTGGCATCCTCCTGAAAGCTGTGTATTCTTATTCTGATGTACTAGTGAAAAAGTACATGCGGATTGCCTTATCATCCACAAGCAATCATTCACACGTGTCAATATGACACATTTGTCTGAGATTTGAAGGGTAAAATCATTAGCCGTTTGGGACGTCAATAGGTGGGACCATGGTTTTAGGACTTTGTGACTGGAACCGATTTGTTGGATCATGAGTCGAGTTGTGACCCGAGTTGGGGTTCAATCAGGCAAGTCGAGCTGAAATTGGACCATGGGTTTTATGATTTGGTGACTTGGATTGACTCGTCTGATCATGGGCCAAGTCATGACTCGACTAGGTCGGGTGTGATTCGGCTGTTGGGTCACCCGGTATTTTCATTTCTGAGGGGCCGTGTACCAGCTGGACCGGGTTGGACTGAGTCAGAGTCAACTTGAACGAGTCACACCCGGCTCGACTGTCTCTTAGGGCCGGTTTGGATACCACCAAAGATGTTACTTTTTCTACTTACAGCAGTCAATGAGTTACTTATTTGAAATAAATAAGTTTAGCTTATGACTAACCATAAGTAACTTTTTTTTTTAATTTAAAGCTATATAATCACTTCAGTTTAATAAGTAGAAATCAAGATATGCTACTTAAGGCATAAGTAGCTTATCTTAAGTAACTTATGATCCAAAGTCTCTTAAAGCCTTTGGTGACACACAAATTTGCAAGTAAACAGAAAATAGGGATGATTAGAAGTTTAGTTTTTATAACATAGCGCAGTTAAAGAATGAAAGGACCTAATTTTGATAAAGGTCTAATTGATGTGGACCACCTGACGGGAAGTTCTAATCTAACACATGCAACATGTACGGCACGTATGCTTTTCTACCGATGGGGTTGAGAAAAAATGAGAGGTTTGCTGGAGTGCTTCGGAAGTTTGCAATAGGATGTGTCGGTGCCTTTTCCAGTAACCCGAATCATCTATACGATGAGCTTACTGTAGATGGAAGAAAAGAATAAAAAAAAAAAAGAAGGAGAAGAACTGTTTTATTAAAAAGTATTTTGACCCTTTGATTATTCAAGGTTATGGAAGCCATGCATTCATATAAATATTCGGAGAGATTATTCTTTGGATTTTCACCTTCCGAGGCAAGGCTCATGATACGAACGGCTTGGATGATTGGAAAATGACCAGAGATCTAAAGGAAATGTGAAATGTGCGGTTTGCCGTGATGAGTACTGTAGCAAACCTAAAAAGGTGAAACGTAGGATTAGATAATCCCACAGCAGTAGTGCATGTAACCTGCTCATTCATGGTCCAACAGACGTGGCACGCTGTCAGATTTTGGTGAAGATCAAGCCGTCCATCAGGTGGATCTGGCCTTGTGGCGCAGCATAGCGGGTGAGATCGAGCACCACCTCTCTCACGTGATATCTACTCCAAATCCATGAAGCTATTGGGACTCCTCAACCAGTCTTTCTCGAATCCGTGATACCTATCTTCGAATCCACAAATAAATAAAGATTAAAAGTCTTAATTTTATTAATAAAAAATATAAAATACCTTCACCAATGAGTTTAATCATGCTTAAATAGAAATAAACCAAACCCTAAAATCCTAGATTTCATAATTAAAAGAATCTTAAGCAAGCTAGGAAAGAATAAAAAAAAATGGAAAGAATTTCATAAAAACGACAAGCTCGCGTGCATCTCCGTGCTTCTGACGACTAGTCGCCATCGGGTTTGCGACTGGTCGCAGTTGAGCTGTAACTGGTTACCGACCCTGGGCAACAGGTCACCAGCACACTGCAGGGTGTTCAGCGTGTTGGCTGGACTTTCAGTCAAAATTCAGTCGGTTGCAAGCTCCATGCGACTAGTCACTTGGGACATGCGATCAGTCGACAGAGTTTGTTGACTAGTCGATTTTCTGATATCTGGACTGCCTGTTTTGATCTTTCCCCTAATTCTTTTCCTTCTAGGATCTGGAGTCCTCCTTGCTATATCAGACTCCTCTACTTGAAAGAAACTCATCCTTGAGTTTTGCTTTGGCTTTGGAGAACAAGCCATCTTCAATTGCACCAATGGAGGCGTTGTAGAAGCCTTCTTTTGCGGCATATAGGGTCCAAATTCTTCCTCCACTTGGGCTCCTTTTCCTTGCTGCATAAGACAAGGAGAAGTGTTCCTTCAACCGTGGATGTCTTATGGACCTCTTCAAGGATGGCGGGAGTGAGAATAATTTTTCTCTTATCTTTGACAAATGTAATAATGTTGTCCTGCCCGTGATGTATGGCGTCCCGATCAAACTGTCATGGTCGTCGAAGTATCATTTGGCAAGCATCTATGTTGTCAACGTCACACCACACTTGATCCTTGTAGGTCTTGCCGATAAAAAAGGAAATGAGGCATTGATCTTTCACCGTTGTTGTACTGTCTTTTTTAATCCAACAAATCATGTATGGTGAGGGATGCAGCGTGGTCTGAATTTTCAACTTCTCCACCAATATCTTTGATACAATGTCTTCACAGCTATCACCATCAATAATTACGACACAAATCTTTCCCGCCACTGTGCAACTTGTGTGGAAGAGATTGTGTTGATGGGGATTTGTTTGTATGCTTGGTGTAGGCGAATGCCTCTATACGACCAGGGACACACCCTGTTCTCCAGAAAGCCAATTAGTCCCTTCTTCCTCATACTCAGCTGGCTCGACATTGTTATTCTCCAAATTATCCTGTGTTTCTTCCTTGACCACGACAAGATTAGCCACCAACCTCTGTGGACATGTGTTCGACAAATGTCCTGGCTACCCGCACCTGAAACAATGATCAGGCCTAGGTTGACCGTAGGAATTTGAAATTTTATTCAGTCTTAGCACAATCGTTGCATGCTGGGGCCTCATATGACCACTCATCGATGCATAGGCTGTGATCACAGTGGCCTGAGGGTGATCGACAATGGGCCTTTTCCCTTAGATGGATCTCGAGCAGAATCCATCATAGAGTGAGTTTTCCTTATAAGCTGTATTTTTGCCCTCGTGTCCAATTAGACGACCTCATCTAAGGTCCAAATCGGGACCATCTAAACTCAATCCTGAATCATGAGTCACAACCTGCTAATAAACCATGCTACTTGCTAAGATTCAGATTCCACTAAGTTATTTCACGTTCTCAAACGTTGGAACTCTCCCAGATATTCAGCTATAGACTGATTCCCTAGCTGACAGTTTTGATATTGCTAGAATAAGATGTTTTCGTAGTCGTTCGGAAGGAAGTGAGTCCATAGAAGATGCTTCATCTGAGGCCATGATCGGATGGGTCCTTGCTCTGTTGAACTTGGGTCATCTGAAGTTGCTCCCATGCACCATGCCGACGCTCCGGATTTCAATTTATAAGCGACCAACTTTACTTGTCGTTCTTTTGACATGTCCATGTAGTCAAAATACCACTCTACTTTGGCTAACAAATTGAGGAACTCCTCGATGGATAGCAAGCCATTAAAACTGGGAAGTTCGGCCTTATCTCGATATTCTCTTTCAGCCTGATCTACGCGTTCGTTTCCATAAATAGGACGAAGGACCATGATGCCACCAATTTCCTCGTCACTAGTGCTTGAACCGTCTGGAGTAGACCTGCGATTTGCTACAGGGAGTGCTCTACGAACAATCGAATTACCCTGTACAACAACTACATGAAGTTGATCTTCAGATGGGGCTCACGGTGGAGTAAGCACATTCACAATCCAATCGAGGGTGACCCACAGCCCTTACATAGCCATCCGATTCTCCCGGTGGAGAGTATTCATCCTCTCTGTAAGATAGTTAATCCCATAATCAATGTTAGTAGGGATTTTGTCATTGTCGTAGCTAGAAGTGATCATCTTCCCGAACTTATTCCTCGCTCTAATACCAACTTGACGCAGTGTAGACAGGGTGGGATCAAGCACCGCCTCTCTCACGTGATACCTACTCCGAATCCACGGAGCTATTGGAACTCCTCAACCAGTCTTCTTCAAATCCACGAGACCTATCTTCGATTCCAAGAAGAAATAAAGACTAAAACACTATAATTTTATTAATAAAAACATAAAATACCTTCAACAATGAGTTTAATCATGCTTAAATAGAAATAAACCAAACCCTAAAACTCTAGATTTCATAATTAAAAGAGTCCGAAGAAAATTAGGAAAGAAATAAAAAAATCGAAAAGAATTTCATAAAAACAACAAGCTCGCGCGCATCTCTGTGTTTGACGACTGGTTGCCAGGGGTCTGCGACCGGTTGCCGACCTTGGCGATAGGTCGCTAGCACACTGTGAGTGTCCAACGTGTTGGCTAGATTTTTAGTCGAGATTTGGTAGGTCGTAGGCTCCGCGCGACGACCGATCATTTGGTACATGCGATTGGTCGATTTTCAAAGATTTGGACTGCCTGTTTTGATCTTTCCCCTAGATCTTTTCCTTCCACGATCTGGGGTCCTCCTTGCTACATCATCATGTAGATCCTCTTGAGCCAAAAAGTGGGGACAACGTTCGAAGGGATCGATTGAGCCAATGAAAAAGCCAGTTTTAACCATCCCTCCATTTTGTAAATGCGCCGCTGATGGGTGGGCTGGCACGATTTTTTTGCCAAACACCCTATATGGTTGATCCCAAATGAATAATAGTTCGGTTCACGCAATCAGCTCGTTTATTTACTGTATAAAAAATTAAATATTAAGAAGTTTGAACTTTCACATTTCTTCTAAGGCTGTTTGGATTGAAATTCAAATCACAATTACCATAGAATCATATGAATTAGATTCCTCAGTTGTGTTTGGTACCACTACAAGAAATTCCATTTTTACCGACGAATGATTTCATCGGTAATCAGTAAAATTTCGTCGGAAAATCTTTTTCCCGACGAAATTTTTCGCGGCTAACATCGTCGCAGAAAGGCCGTCGGTAAAGGTTTTTACCGACGAAAATTTTTTTTGTAGGTAATAATAAAATCATTACCGACGAAAAAAATCATCGGGAAAACATATGAATTTTTGTTGGAAATAAAAATGATACGTCGGTGAAAAAACTTTTATCGACGAAATTTTTCGTAGGTAAAAACATGAAAAAGTTTTTACCGACGAAATTTTTCGTCGGTAATAAAAACTGGGAAAGTTTTACTGATGAAAGATTTCGTCGGTAATATCTTTCCAGGTTTATCACCGACAAAATATTTCGTCGGGAAAACTTTCCCAGTTTTTATTACCAACGAAAAATTTCGTCGGTAAAAAACTTTCTCATGTTTTTACCTACGAAAAATTTCGTCGGTAATAGTATTTCCTGTCCCGGTTTCATTTGTTTTCAAAATTCAGAAAAATTCCTGATATACACCTGTAAAGAAACCTATACATTTTTCTTCTATTCACATCCACATACATACGAATAAACAGAAACTACACCATCCATACACAAATAATCCATTCCACATCCACAAACAAACAATATTCATCCACACACAAATACATATAAGTTAAAAGTCGTATATTAAAAAAATAATCAGGAAGATGAAGGCGGAGGTGGCGGGGCATCGGCGCCAAGGCGTGCAACGAGAGCCTGAAACATCTCCTGCATCCGTCGCTCATGCTCCTGCCGCTCCTGCCGCAACTCCGCGATCCTCCTCTCTTGCTCTTCCCGTCGCCTCTCCTCCTCCTCCCGTCGCCTCTCCTCCTCCTCCTCCCTACGCCTCTGCTCCTCTCTCTGCTTCTCCAGCTGCTCTCGAATCTCATCGACGACGACCCGTAGCTGCTGAACCTCTCTCTCTGCGATATCAGCTCGGCGTTGAGCGCTCTCACCAGCTACGGATCGGCTGGAGCCACCTCTAGTTTGTGTCATGAGCTTGGCACCATGGCCAAGCCCACGCACATATCTAGAACGGGTGCCAAGCACCTCTCTCAGGATTTCTAGCTCACTCCGCTGACTACCATCGGGAGTGGGCTGACTGCGTATGGTGTCCATCGCCGCCTGTAATGAAAAGATATGAAATTTCATAAAAAATGATATGAATGACATTATTATCAATCAATGCGCAATTAAATTTTACAAAGTAAATATTTTTACCCAATGCTCACTGGCTCTAGGATGAACCCAAGATCCCGTCGCCTGTCGACAGTGAGTCCCTCCGTAGAGGTCTACTGGTCCAGGCTCCTGGCCGGTGACGGAATCTCGCTGCGCAATCGAAAGGAAAAAAGACTTATAATAAATGTCAATCAAAATAATATATTAACTTAATAATCATCAATAATTTCTTACCATGCCGTAACGATGTCGTACAAATGACTTTGAACCAGCTACGTGGTTCACTTGTAACTTTTCCCTGTTCGCAGAATTTATTCTACTCCTCTTTTGAACACATTATATAAAATACATTTCTACTAATTGCGAATTTAATTGTTACCTTAAGATATCGTACATGTAAATATTACCTGAAAAGCCTCCGACGAAAATCTCTCGCAGAGTATCCGCCAGTCGTCTGTAGTAACGTGTGGCGGTGCGGACAGTACGGCCTCATCGTGTGTCCTGCACCGCTTGTACCGCTAGTGCAACTCTCCGCGGTACTCCTTGAACCGCTCTCTAATCATGTCGTCGACGGCATGAGAAATGTAGGGAACATTCAAATCGAAGTCAAATTTATCCTGCAGTTTCGTAAATAATAAATTAAGGGAATAAACTTATTAATAATAGGACTTAACCGTAAATGAACTTTCACAAAAGAAAATTTCAATTTACTAAACTTTACCTGAAAGCGCTGATGGATGAGCTGTCGCACATCATCTGTCACGTCAGTCCAACAGGGGGTGGTGGCGGGGATCAGAGATCGGCATAGGACACCGACCTCAGACGTAAACAGTCTGGCACTGTCCCCAACAGGTCTAAGGCAGTCCTATGGGAACTCTACCGCCACCCTATCCTCACGCGTAAGTCACTCTAAAACTAACCCACGCGTGGGTCCACGTCCTCGTCGGCTGGTAGAAGATGCTGTTGCAAAAAGATATATGTAAGTAACAATATAAACAGAAATCACTAAATAAATGTCTATACTTACATGCAGTGCCCGGTGTATGCTAAACCAAAGGATCAGATGACTGTGATGCACCGTGCGACGTCGATGCTGTCTGCGTCGCATCACGGGTGGAAGGGGTAGATCCAGTGCGCGAACGACCTGATCTCCCACCTGGTGCCATGACTGAATATATCTGAAATACAAACTTATAAATTTAAACAATGTCAATGCAAGTTTATGAACATCATTATAGAGTGAATTTGTGCTTATGCTTAGAGAGATGATAAAAATATGATTAGGCCATTACACTATAATGTAAGCAGAATATAATAAAGCCGTAAACAGGATATAAAAGTTGAAAAATTCATTACACATTGTCATTCTATATTAAATACATATATTTCATTGTAATACAAATCAACTTCGGATCAACTATCCGAAATACTCCTTGCGTAAGTTATCGTACGCTGCAGATGTATATGTCAAGCTGTATGAAGCACTCGACATTGTTACAGCCAACATGCCAGTCATAATAGGAGAAATCTGATCTCTCGGGACTCCATTCAGATGTGCAAGTGATAATGTCGCATCTTCCATACGAAGTTTTCCGCGGTTATATTCCTCAATCAGGTCCGGAATTTCTTTGAGATTGTATAATCTTTCATCTGAGTCATCGTCTTCCTCCCTACATTTCTCGACCAGACTGGGTATCTCTCTGGCCCTACTAGAAGAATATAGGGCCGAAAAGTCCATCCGCAACAGCTGATGAAGTATGCTACGTACTTCCGCTACTCTCCAGTTTGTGGAAGACATGATCAGAAAGTGACTTAACTGTAAATGTAGATTATAAACAAGTCAATTCGGGAAAAAAATCATGACTTGTAAAACATATATACATGTAATAATCAAATTAATCGAATTGAAAATTACATGTACATCTTGTATACATTTAATAATCATCGTCTGAATCATTATCGCTTAGGACTCTTTCTTCTTCACCATCACTATCGCTGATCAGAATTTCCTCTTCATCATCTGCAACATTGTCATCGATGAAAACGCTATCATCTCTAACAATGTCATTTATGATTGAGGCATCAACATGATCAGGTGGCACATCATCTCTATTCAATTGCACCACATCAATATCAACATTTGGATCATTCCCTCTATCCCAAGATGGCATGTCTTCTTGATATGCTTGTTCAACTCACGACGTTCTATTACTCCCTTCATCGTTATCTTCAACGTCTACTTCGGGAACGTCAAATATGTTCCTGGGCTTTATTTTCTGCACCACGTGCCAAGAGCCGCCTAACTTAGTGTCAGCGAGGTAGAATACTTATTCGGCTTGGCCGGCTATGATAAATGGGTCATCTTTAAACCACTTCCGAGATAAATTTATGCTCGTGAAGTAGTTATCAGTCTGTATTCCCAACTTTTTATTTCCAATGTCCCACCAATCGCATTTAAATAAGTACACCCACTTTCTCATACAATAACTCAGCTCAATAATATCCGTCAAAACGCCATAAAAATTGATTTCGACCTCCTCATGTGTTCCCTTCACAACCACACCACTATTTTGTGTGGTCCTATATTTCTCACGCTCCTCAATATGGAACCGAATCCCGTTTACAATACAACCTGTATATCTAGATATACGTCTATCAGGGCCACACGTCAGTGAGTAGAGCGCATCAGACGCATCCGCAGAGTTGCTAGCGTGCAACATCTTCATCTATCATCACGTACAGAATATAAATGTACGTTTAGGCATTTAAAATTACGTGTAAATATTGTGCAATACAACAATATTATAAGTGTGGTGAGATAGAAGGTAAATTAATTTTACACGTTTTGCAAACCATTTTAGAAACAAATCCTGATGCATTCGATCATAATTTGTAGGGTATTGGGACTTCATCTCCTCGATGTGTTCGCTATACACAATTGGTACGTTGTAAGCAAGAAATTTTAAGATTAAAACTGTCTGTAGATATACAATTATGTGCGAAGACTTACTCCAAGTACGACTCTATTTCTTCACAGTTATGCAACACATACCACCGCGCCTTCGCTTGATCCCGAGGGTCCATATCCTAAAACGTCGGCGATCCTAAAGGACGGACGTTATGTGCGAATACAGATATGAGTCCTTGTTCATGCTCCTGCCCTGCATCGGCATTCCGATCTTCTTGGTTGAATCTAGTCTCTATGCCACGAAGATACATGGAGCAAAATGTCAGGCACTCATTATCAATGTACGCCTCAGTAATGGATCCCTCTGGACGTGCCTTATTCCTCACATATTGTTTTAATGTGTGAAGGTATCTGTACACAAAATCAATATGTTTAGGACATGAAAACATGGATATACGTAGTTTATGGAATGAATAAAAATTTATGATAATTTTCTATCACCTTTCGATCGGATACATCCAACGATATTGTACTGGGCCTGCAAGCTTCGCTTCGTGCGGTAAGTGAATCGCTAGGTGTACCATGACATCGAAAAACGCAGGTGGAAATATTCTTTCAAGTTTGTAAAGGATTACGACAATATCCTTCTCCAGTCGTTTAATAACCTCTACATTCAAAGATTTCGAACACAAATCCTTAAAGAATATCCCCAACTCAATCAGCGTAGCACTGACATCCTTGTTAAGGAATCCACGAATCGCAACCGGTAGTAGACGTTGCAGAAGGATGTGACAGTCATGACTTTTCATTCCTGTTACCTTACAGTCCGTAATGTTTACGCGCCGAGAGATATTCAATGCATACCCATCGGGAAATTTCACCTTGTTCAACCATTCACATACACGTTTTTTCTCTAGTTTTGTCAATGTGTAGTAGGCTGCTGGTATAGTAAATGAATTTCCATGTGGTTGCAAGTGCAACTCTTTCCTTAAACCCATTACTTGTAGATCCAATCGAACCTTAAAACTGTCTTTTATTTTCTTCTCTATGTTCATCAATGTTCCAAAGACATTGTCACTATATTCTTCTCAATATGCATGACATCCAAGTTGTGTCGTAATTTCAGATGACTCCAATAAGGCAACTAAAAAAAAATGCTCTTCTTCCTCCAGTTGTACTCCAATACTGTACGTTTTCTCTTCTTCAAGTGCGGTGCCTTACCAAATCTAACTTCTTCAATGTTACTCAGTTGTTGTAACACATCTTCTGCAGATAGTTCTTTCGGTGGTGGCCTATGATCTTGTTTGCCATCAAAGATTACCGTCTTCCTGCGCCAACTATGATCCCTCGGAAGGAAGCGACGATGGCCCATATAACACGTTTTTTTACCATGCTTCAATGACAATGAACAAGTCTCAGTACTACATGTAGGACAAGCCAACTTTCCCTTCGTGCTCCACCCAGACAAATTCCCATATGCAGGGAAGTCATTTATTGTCCACAAGACCGCTGCATGCAATCGAAACGTCTGTTCTGCAAAAGTGTCATACGTCTGGACACCTTGACTCCACAACTCGTTTAACTCATCTACTAACGGTCGGAGATACAGATCAATGTCATTCCCCGGTGACTTGGGTCCAGGAATAAGCAACGACATCATAAAAAATGATTCCTTCATACACAACCAAGGAGGTAAATCGTAGGGCATAAGTATCACTGGCCACATACTGTACGAGCTACTCATATTACCAAATGGATTAAAACCATCACTGCAAGACCTAGCCGAACATTGCGAGAATCCTCTACAAACCAGTCATATTGCTTATCAAAATGTTGCCAGGCTTCAGAGTCAGCGGGATGCCTCAATGTATTATCATCATGAAGGCGTTTCTCCTTATGCCACCTCATATCTTCAGCCGTCTTACTCGACGTAAACAATCTTTGTAATCTGGGTTTCAATGGAAAGTACCTTAACACCTTTTGTGGAATTTTCTTACGCTTAGCTTCGTCATATTTCCACCTAGACTCTTCACATTGTGGACACTCCTCAACATTTTCATGTTCTTTCCAATACAATACACAATCATTTATACATGCATGTATGAGGATGTAACCAAGGCCCAAGTCTCGCATTAAGGATTTTGCCTCGTAATGAGACTTGGGCAATGTCTCACCTTCAGGTAATACTTCTTTCAACAAGCCAAGTAACATATCGAACGATTTATTACTCCAACGATTTATTGTCTTTAAATGAAGTAACCTTGTAAGGAAATTCAACTTGGAGAAGTTCCGACACTCCGGATAGAGTGGACGTTGCGCATCCCTTAACAACCTACTAAACTTTTCTGATTTGGCATCACCCATAGGAGGAATATCCTGGCTAGTACTTGTTGCTGCAAAATCAGTATCCGCAATTGTTTCCCTTAACACATCCCCAATGATATCTTGCATATCGTCAACATCTTCATCCTTGTCATTACGCACAATTGGGTCAGCAAGGACTTCAGTGGCCTCAACTCTTTGGTGGAAGTCTTCACCATGATGAATCCACCAAGTGTAACCCTGGTCAATCCCAACTATGAACAAATCATCTTCCACTTTGTCCAATGTCTTGTGAATCATGTTCTTGCATTTTCGGCATGGACACCTAATTCTATTACCTGAATCTGCCCGATATCTCGCAAATTCCATGAACTCCTTAACACCTTCTTTATACTCTGGGCCAAACCGATTCTTAGCTTGCATCCAACTCTTATCCATATCTACAATGCAAAGAATAGAGTCAGGTTTAGTTTAGGTGATTTGAGTTTAGGATTAGGTTTAGTAATAGGTTGAGATTTTCGGGTTCGGGATCGGGTTTAGGGTTAGGTTGCCGAGTTTGGGTCTAAGTTTAGGTTAGGTGAATGGATTTAGGAATAGGTGTAGGTTTAGTTTAGGTGACATGAGTTTAGGATTAGGTTTAGGGCATAGGTTTAGATTTGCGGGTTCGGGATCGGGTTTCGGGTTTGGTTTTCGTGTTTGGGTAAAGGTTTAGGTTAGGTGAATGGATTTAGGAATAGGTGTAGGTTTAGTTTAGGTGACATGAGTTTAGGATTAGGTTTTGGGCATAAGTTTGGATTTGCGGGTTCGGGATCGGGTTTCGGGTTTGGTTCTCCTGTTTGGGTAAAGGTTTAGGTTAGGTGAATGTATTTAGGAATAGGTGTAGGTTTAGTTTAGGTGATTTGAGATTAGGATTAGGCTTCGGCATAGGTTGAGATTTTCGGGTTCGGGATCGGGTTTCGGGTTTGGTTTTCGTGTTTGGGTCTAGGTTTAGGTTAGGTGAATGGATTTAGGAATAGGTGTAGGTTTAGGTTAGGTCACATGAGTTTAGGATTAGGTTTAGGGCATAGGTTTAGATTTTCGGGTTCGGGATCGGGTTTCGGGTTTGCTTTTCGTGTTTGGGTCATCGGTTTAGGTTAGGTGAATGGATTTAGGAATAGGTGTAGGTTTAGTTTAGGTGACATGAGTTTAGGATTAGGTTTAGGGCATAGGTTGAGATTTACGGGTTCGGGATCGGGTTTAGGGTCGCATTTTCGTGTTTGGGTAAAGGTTTAGGTTAGGTGAATGGATTTAGGAATAGGTGTAGGTTTAGGTTAGGTGACATGAGTTTAGGATTAGGTTTAGGGCATGGGTTTGGATTTGCGAGTTCGAGATTGGGTTTCGGGTTTAGTTCTCGTGTTTGGGTAGAGGTTTAGGTTAGGTGAATGTATTTAGGAATAGGTGTAGGTTTAGGTTAGGTGACATGAGTTTAGGATTAGGTTTAGGGCATAGGTTTAGATTTGCGGGTTCGGGATCGAGTTTCGGGTTTGGTTTTCATGTTTGGGTCTACGTTTAGGTTAGGTGAATGGATTTAGGAATAGGTGTAGGTTTAGGTTAGGTCACATGAGTTTAGGATTAGGTTTAGGGCATAGGTTTAGATTTTCGGGTTCGGGATCGGGTTTCGGGTTTACTTTTCGTGTTTGGGTCATCGGTTTAGGTTAGGTGAATGGATTTAGGAATAGGTGTAGGTTTATGTTAGGTGACATGAGTTTAGGATTAGGTTTAGGGCATAGTTGGATTTGCGGGTTCGGGATCGGGTTTCGGGTTTGGTTCTCGTGTTTGGGTAAAGGTTTAGGTTAGGTGAATGTATTTAGGAATAGGTGTAGGTTTAGTTTAGGTGATTTGAGATTATGATTAGGTTTTGGCATAGGTTTAGATTTTCGGGTTTGGTTTTCATGTTTGGGTCTAGGTTTAGGTTAGGTGAATGTATTTAGGAATTGTTGTAGGTTTAGGTTAGGTGATTTGAGATTAGGATTAGGTTTACGCATTGGTTTATAGTTTCGGGTTCGGGATCGGGTTTAGGCTTAGGTTTTCGAGTTTGGGTCTAGGTTTAGAGTTAGATGAATTGAGTTTAGGTTTCGGTTTAGCCATAGCTTATAGGTTTTAGTTTTAGGTTTATGGTTTCGGGTTTAGGGTGTAGGTCTTGGAGACTCAAGCAACTCAAGGATAGCTCCGACGCACATCCGGGTCTGCTCCACACAAAGCGGGCCTGTCCAAATGGCCAGGCCACCCATATTGCTGTCCATAGGAAATGGACAGCTTCATCATGGTCATAACAGCGGTTCCCACCTTCCAGGGACCCCCGCTCAACACCCGGATAGCTCCGACGCACATCCGGGTCTGCTCCATTAATTTCGAGCTAATACATAAACACGGGCCTGTCCAAATGGCCAGGCCACCCATATTGTTGTCCATAGGAAATGGACAGCTTCATCATGGTCATAACAGCGGTTCCCACCTTCCAAGGACCCCCGCTCAACACCCGGATAGCTCCGACGCACATCCGGGTCTGCTCCATTAATTTCGAGCTAATACATAAACACGGGCCTGTCCAAATGTCCAGGCCACCCATATTGCTGTCCATAGGAAATGGACAGCTTCATCATGGTCATAACAGCGGTTCCTACCTTCCAGGGACCCCCGCTCAACACCCGGATAGCTCCGATGCACATCCGGGTCTGCTCCATTAATTTCGAGCTAATACATAAACATGGGCCTGTCCAAATGGCCAGGCCACCCATATTGCTGTCCATAGGAAATGGACAGCTTCATCATCATGGTCATAACAGCGGTTCCCACCTTCCACGGACCCCCGCTCAACATCAACATCAATCAACTACTCTTAATCACAAGTATCATGTTCGTCATCTAATATGCCACTAAATGATAATATAATAAAATCAGTTGCCCATCCAAGGATGGATAGATTGAAATGCTATCATTATTTCCATTTAAATGCCCAAGCCTAAATTTCGACAGCATCTCCCCCTATCTCTCCAGATATATTTATCTTACATTTCATTTCCACGTCAACTATCCACACATTGTGTGGATTAAATTGACAATGGAATTAAACATAAGAAACATATTCAGAGAGAATAGGAGAGTTACCGCACGAAACTAATGACAGAGCATGTAAATGACAAACAACGATAACATTCCAATCTATCCAACCTTGGACTGTCCAACAGGACAATTTAGCAGATTTCTATACCTCCAAAACACACTTTATCTATGCTCGGCAATATAGAAATCTCCAAATGAGCTAATTGATTCTATTATACTACCATTTGTGGACAAAAAATAACTATTAATAATAAGCTAAATACATCCACAACATACATCCACATAAATCAACCACGGGTAGCTCCGACGCACATCCGGGTTTGCTCCATCAATTCCAGATACACAAGCACATGAAAATGACAGAATCATCAACACCATGAATCAAGTCTAATCAAATACCTAATGACTGCTATTTTCTGAACAAATAAGTATGTATGGGGCCCACCATGGGAATCGGATTGCGTGCGGAGTAACTCTGCACGCTCTTATCTCTTATCATGTAGAGTAAACTCAGTTGGGCCCACCTAGAATGTATGTGATTTATCTATTCCGTCCTTATGTTTTTTCAGCTCATTTTAGTGGTTGAGCCCAAAATTTAAGCATATCCAAATCTCAAGTGGACCATGCCATGATAAACAATGGGAATAATGATTTCCACCATTCCCAGGCGCCCCTTTGATATTTATTTGTCATCCAACCTGTCCATAAGATCACATGGATATGGATGAAGGGAAAACACAAATATCAGCTTGATCCAAAACTTCTATGTCGTCCTAGAATTTTTCAATGATAGACATTCAGCTCACACTTGTGGTGTGGTCCACTTTAGGTTTTGATATG
This sequence comes from Liriodendron chinense, assembly GCA_003013855.2. Classification (NCBI taxonomy): domain Eukaryota; kingdom Viridiplantae; phylum Streptophyta; class Magnoliopsida; order Magnoliales; family Magnoliaceae; genus Liriodendron; species Liriodendron chinense. Next base: position 1,597,394 of record PVNU02000607.1, on the reverse strand, counting down.
CTTCATTTTTTGGCACCATACCTAAAATTTCCTGCTAAGATGGATGGATGGAGTGGATAAAATACGTAAATCATTGTGGGCCCCACATAGTTTACTCCACACAAATATATGCTTCATCCAAAACAGTGGACAGCGACGTGAGCCCCACAGGCAGTAGACAGCGATGGTGGGCCCCATAGCCAGTGGACAGTGACGTGGGCCCCACAGCCAGTGGATAGCGACGTGGGCCCCACAGCTAGTAGACAGCGACGGTGGGCCCCACAGCCAGTGGACATCGACATGGGCCCCACAGGCAGTGGACAGCGACGGTGGGCCCCACAATTTCATTTTTTCTTTAATTTATAAATCACAATTTGGATTTTAAAATTTAAAATCCCTAATTAGGAGATTTTAATTTCGAAATCCCTAATTAGGGATTTACTAAATCAGTGGGCCCCATCAACTAGTGGACAGCTAAGGCGGACCCCACATGCAATGGGCAATGGACAGCGACGGTGGGACCTACATGCAACAGCAACGGTGGGACCCACATGCATTGGACAGCGATGGTGGGACCCACATGCATTGGATTTTGGCAGTGGGCCCCACAATCAACAACGAGGAGAGAGAGAGAGAGAGAGAGAGAGAGAGAGAGAGAGAAAATGGAGGAAGAAGGAAGGGAGAGATGGTTACCGGAGGTGGCGGCGGCGTACAGAGGCAGGTGGAGGCGCGTGGCTAGTGCCGGTGACGGTGACGATGGTCGGCGATGAGGGGGTGGTCGGCTGAGGCGGGTGGGCCGCTGGTGTCGGTGACGGTGGTCGCCGGTGAGGGAGAGACGGACGGTGAGGAGAGACGCCGAGGTGAGGAGGGACGCCGAGAGAGAGAGAGAGAGAGAGAGTGAGAGAGAGAGAGAGAGAAATGATGGTCGATCGGCCTTCAAAAAAATTACAACACTTTTACAGACGAAATTTTTCGTCGGTAAAAGTCAATTAAAAAACTTTTACCGACGAAAATTTTCGTCGGTAAAAGTGTTTCTATCACTTGGCGGGAATTCGCTCATTATTACCGATGGGCAACAATCGTCGGCAATAACGACTTTTACCGACGAAAATATTCGTCGGTAAAAGTCAAATTTTCTATTTATTTTTTTAGCGACGGGCACTTCGTTGGCAATAAACTTTTTCCCGACGAAATCAAAATTTCGTCGGTAAAAGTCTATGGCGGGAGCTAAATCTGGCGGTGGCGGGAAGCTGGAACCATTTTTAGCGACGATTTCTTTATTTCGTCGGGAAAAATGGTTTTTCCCAACGAAAAAATTTTCGTCGGTAAAACTTTCGTCGGTAAAAATCCGTTTTCTTGTAGTGTACTCTCCAAAGATAAATGGAATTGGCTATAATAAAAGTCTGTACTAATCAGATTGAGTAAAACCACATCAATTTTTGAAGTATGCATCCAATAGATTCTATGAATTCTTACACGTGGCCGTCGTAATGTAAAATTCACCCCGATCACCAAGTTTGTCACCCAATTTTAGTTGTAGGGCCCAAAAACTCAATCCATGCAGTCCATGATTCAGGTGCACTACAAGATTAGTAACAAGATTTGGGGTGACAAACTCACCCTCCAAACTATTTCTCTCTGTGTAGCCCACCTGAATCAGGGATGGGCCTGATTTTTTTCATTTTTTTTTTTTAATCTTGAGGCCTAAATTTTAGATTGGAACCTAACTATTAGAATAGATTTGATATAATCATTATGGCGTGGGCCTTAAAGAATTAAAGGGTGGGCATCCATCTTCTAATTATCTCCAATCGAACTGATTTTTTGGCCGTAGAGTTAAAATGAGGTGATGCACTTGGTGATTGGGTGAATTTCACTAAAACATCACGGTGGAGCCCACTAATTCTTGAAGTGACATCACCATGCAAAAGCTTACTGATCATCACAGCATGAAATCTATGATAATGGATGGGTGTTGGATGCACGCCTGCACCCAATGGTTTCAGAACGGCTGAATTGGTGTTAAGGAATTGACTAATTTATTAAATCCACCTATCTAACTTCTTCATTATAAGGTATTATGGTTTAAAGGAAGAGATATCATATGGACTTTGTTCTCTCCTCCTTTTTGTTCATTTTCATTTTCGTGCATAAGCAAATAATTGAATTCGAGAAATTCATGGGCAATTTGGGCGAGGAAAGATTAAAGTGGCCCCACAAAAGTTTGCGCAACGAGAACATGTGTAAAATCTAGGCCATTCATTAACGTAGGGCCCATTCATCAACGAGGTTTGTTCGCTTATCTGGCTAGCCACACGAGTACATTTTCACCTACTTGATAAGTATACCCACCTTACGGGCCGGTGGTGTTGCACAAATGGGTCTAGGTCAGCCCAAGCCCTGCTTGGATTAACAATTCAGGCTTGAACCCATCGCATGGCCAATTAGCCAAAGGCCTGACCCTGACCAACCAAAAATCCACCAAGCATAAGCCCTAGTAACCCGACTCATTGAGTTCTAACTTGCAATTTGGTCTGCCTGACCCAACCCAGCCCAACGTTCCTAATTACATATCTATTTTTTTAGTATGGTCCTACTCCAGCCACTGTGAGTACAACAAACTGATTTTTATTTCTAGATTATCTTTAAAAGTCTCTTTTAACAAAATGTAGTTTTAATTTGATTTCCCCAAAAACCAAAAGTTTTTATGGAGTTTTAAACATTTAGAGCCTGTTTGGGTAGGGGATCCTATTAAATTGGCATTAAGCATCATTCTAACTTTAGTAGGCTCCATACCCATTAAGTTAGATTTGGCGCCATATAGTCACACTTTCATCTGCATATTTACATTTACATAGGGTAAATACAAGCAAATGGGAAATTATTACTTTCCATGTAATTCTTGTAATTGTTAACAATGACCGTTTTGTTTTTTATGCACTAAAATCAAGGAAGGTACATATTTATTGTGGGGCCCACTGTGATACATGTGACTTGCCCACTGTGATACATGTGATTGCAAGGTCGTTTTAGGGCATGTATCCAAAATCAAGGTAAATCCAGAGCTCAAGTGGACCATGCCACGTGAAATAGTGGTTTGAATATATACCATAAAAAATAATTTATGACCACGATTTCCTATGGTGTCGGCCACGTGAACTTCAGATATACTTCATTTTTGGGCTCATCCTCTAAAATATTCATTTAAACCAAATGGACAGTATGGATATGTGACATGGATCACAATGGGCCCCACGAATGTATGGCCATCCTTCTTTGGACGTATTTACAAGAAGTAAATACTCTCTTTATCAAGCAAAGAAAAATTGTAATAATTACATACTTGCACCCATTTGCCTCCATTTACACCATGTAAATGAAAATCAAACAAGCCGTTTTGGAGAAAAAGAAAAAACCTAAAATTTGGCTAAAGGCAATCAAGCAAAGAAAATAGTGGTTTTAATGCGGCATGTCTGATGTGGAAGTCATGGGGCCACTAAAACTGTTATTAGACTTATTCCTTATTATGTAGGTTCCCCTACCAAAACGTACCCTTAGTTGATCATAGGTTTTTTCTTTGTTAATTGAAAAGACAATTTAATATGGAGTTTTGCTGTCTATAGTTTCATTTGAAAGAAAGAGCTAGCTGTTTGTATCCATATGAGTTTCAAAGTTATTAAAAATAGAAATCTTAAATAGAGCAAAACCATTCTCGTTGCTGGTATGAGCCAAACGGTCCCTAAAGCATGATATCATTTGGTACAGAGATTACTTTCCTGAATTCTTCTCCCTCCCATGCAAGAAAGCATCTACTCTTTTTCTTTTTTTCTTTCCTTTTGTTTTTCTCTTTCTCTTTTTTCTTTTGTTCTCCTTAATGACTGCTCACTAAAAAGCTCTCTTTAATTTGTTAGAGTAGGTTAGGATAATCTTTTTAGAATACGATAATTTCTTTTTTTTAAAGTTCCTATATATCTCTACAAATATTTGTCAATGTTTTCAATGGAATAAACACGTTAAAATTTTCACAATACTCCTCTCTCTCTCTCTCTCTCTCTCTCTCTCTCTTTCTCTCTCTTTCCTGAAATGAGCCTTCATCAATGTTGCTTTCTTCAAACCATACATTATTTTCAAGTACGTCACACCTGCCTACATGGGACTTATGTATGTGATCGGGGCCATTTATTAGGTGTGCCTCACATTGGCAGGGTTTTATAATTAAAAAACTTTAGAAAAATCAATCAAGGCAGTCATTATGAGGGCTACATTTACATCTCTTATTCCTGAAAGGAGCCATCATCAATCTCGCTTTTTCCAAACCATACATTTTGAATTACGTCACACCTGCTACATGGGACTCTTGTATGTGATTGGGGGACTTTATTAGGTGTAGCTCCCATTGGCATGGTTTGATAATTAAAAAACTTTAAGAAAAAAAAAAAAAAATTCAAGCGAGGACAGATATGATTATTGTTGGAATCGACTCAAATCTGTTGCAACGGAGGCCATTGACTGGTCGTAGATGAGGACTGAACGGTCAAAATTTTGGAGAACAAGACAGCAAGCTTTTTGGACAATTTCGGGCATTGTCGACCGACAAGATGGCAGGGGTCCTCGACAGGTCGACGGTGTTGTCCATCCGGTCGACATGCATGTTTCCTTGTTTGAGTTGGTTTCTTACGCAATTTTGCGCAAAGAGTTTCTAATCTCGGTTTTCTCCTATTTAATGAGTGTATTACGGGATTAGTAGTATCCTAGACAGGAAAGGGGATTGAGAGATGTTCTAAGTGAGAGAAAGAGCTTGAAAAGATGGTTTTTTTTCTTGGAAAAGCTTGGGATTTCTGTGATCTGGAGTTTTTGAGTTTCATCTCTTGTAACTTCTGATATCATAGTGGATTGGTGTTGCTTTGTGCCGTGGTTTGTTACCCGTGAGGGGTTTTTCCACGTAAAATTGGATTGTCTCTTTGTGGTTGGTTGGATACGTGTGTGCTTGCATTGTATTGCTCGTTTGATTTGATTTGTTGCTGTGGTGTTTGGCTTTGCTTCCTCTGCCGGCCTTTTCCTAACAACTGGTATCAGAACGATCTTTGGGGTGTAGCAGAATTTAGATATGAGATGAGAGCATGACATTGAGCATGAGATTCGACATAGAGAAGTATTTGGGGAAAATTAATTTTGAACTTTGGAAGGTGAAGGTGAAAGGTTTTCTAATTAGTTCAGCAAGGGTTGCAAGATGTACTTCTTAAAAAGTGACCGGAGGCTATGAAAGAAGAAGAGTGGAAGATGATTGATGAAAAAGTCAATGTCTCAATCTAGTTGTGCCTAGCGGATGAGGTATTGTATAATGTCATAAAAGAGGAAACTGCGGCTGAAATATGAGCGAAGTTAGAGAATGTCTACGCGAAGAAGTCTCTGAAAAATCGCATATATCTGAAGCTTCAGTTGTATAATTTGAGGACGACGGAGGGACCAACGTTAAGAGCCATATCAACAATTTCAATAGGCTTATTTACAAGTTGATGAATGTAGATGAATCGATGAAGGACAATGATCAAGCATTTATCCTATTTAATTCTCTTCCAAAATCATATGAGTCGCTTAATGACTCGTTGTGTGTAGGTAGAGAGACCATTTACGTGGAAACCGTTATCTTAGCCCTTCAAGCGAAGGCGATGAGAAAGAAAAGCAACGGCATGTGTCCTTCTACGGATAAGGCACTGGTTATGAGGGGGATGAATTCTAAGTGGGGTAGGGGATCTTTGTCATCGAGATCTAAATCCAAGAGCAATTGGAAGAGTAAGGTGACATGCTAGAATTGTGGGGAAGAAGGGCACATGAAGAGTGATTGTTAGAATCCCAGGGCGAAGCAAGAGAAGTCAGGAGATTCTTCTAAGGGGGCTAATACCGTCGAGGACAAGTGTGATGTTTGTGATGTATTGATTGTATCTGGCATAGGGTCTCTCGATGGAGAGTGGCTCTTTAATTCAAGTGCATCATGCCATGTATGTCCTGACCAGAGTTCATTCATGGCATACGAGGAGTATGATGGTGGATTGGTGTTTGTGGGCAATAGCTACGCTCGCAAGGTGGTGGGTATTGGTTCAGTGCGCATTAGGACGTTCAATGGGATCAAACGAATTCTTGAAAGTGTGAAGCATGTCCCTTAGATGAAGAAGAATGTGATATCTCTTGGTGCGCTCGAAGCGAAAGGGTGTAGGTTCATCGGTTGTGATCGGTATTATAAAGTGGTAAAGGGAGCACTCATGATGATAAAGGCATAGGGTGCGACAATCTTTACAAGATGATCGGGAGCATAATTCATGGTGGAGCTGCATGATCAGCAACGAGATCGACGTTTGCTTGTATGTGGCAAGAGTCAAAGGGCCACATGAGAAGAGCGACAAAGCACGCGAATGTGCAAGGATAAAGTCGATGGGGCACGAGAAGCGATGAGACTATGATGATGACGACGATGAAGTAGAGGTGGAGGATTATGCGTGGCAAGGTATTGCATGAAGATTGGAGTGGTCTCGACTCAAATCTACGGTAACGGAGGCCATCGACCATTCATGGATAGCGACCGACCGGTCGGAAATTCGGAGAACAAGACAACGAGCTTTCTGGACAATTTCGGGTATTATCGACTGGTCGACGGTGTTGTCCGTCCAGTTGACAAGTTTCCTTGTTTGAGTTGGTTTCGTGCGTGGTTTTGCACAAGGAGTTTCTAATCTTAGTTTTCTCCTATTTAAGGTATTAGTGGCATCCTAGACGGGAAAGGGGACTGAGAGAGGTTCTAAGTGAAATAAAGAGCTTGAGAATAGGGTTTTTTTTTCTTGGAAAAACTTGGGATTTCTCGGTGGGCTTGTGATCCAGGGTTTTTGGGTTCCATCTCTTGTAACTTCTGATATCATAATGGATTGGTGTTGCTTTGTGCCATGGTTTTTTACCCGTGAGGTGTTTTTCCATGTAAAATCGGATTGTCTCTTTGTGGTTGGCTGCATGCGTGTGTGATTGCATTGTGTTGCTCGTTTGATTCGATTTGCTGCTGTGGTGTTCAGCTTTGCTTCCGCTGTTGGCCTTTTTCCAGCAATTATGTGGGCTACCTTTACACCTAACCGTTCAATCCAACCTTTCATTTCTACGTACATGTCCACCTGAAGACTGGGACCCACATGATCCTTAGGTCAGGGTACACTGGGATCTACACCTAATGAATGGCCTAGATATCGAGGACGTGCCACAGCTTCCATCCCTACAGATGAGGTTACGTTCCAGTAATCTTGGACCCGAGTATAGCCCACCATCCTCGAGTCCTAAGTTTGTACACTCTTTCCCTGATTAGAGCCATCAGTCCATAGTCTGGATCACGGAACATGAGCGGTCCATTGGTATAAATTTCGGATATCATGTACATCTCTAGACAGGTACAAATAAAGAGGAATTATGTGTCTTTGGCCAACACAATGAAAAGTATCCTCCAGTTTTGCTCTTGAACTGCATATACAAGTAGACTCATAGTTCTTTCATATATCCCTTTGATAGGGTGGACCCTTTATAGATGAACAATATGTAAACGCTAAATTTTTTACGTTAGTTAAATAGGCTAAGAATTTAATTTTTTAATTAATAAACAAACAAGCTAATTAGTCTCTTGATAAAGACTCTTTGGTATAAGATAGATCAAAGGATTGATGCCCGCTTCCACGTAAAAATAATTATTTTTGCAGTTTTTCTAAGTAATTCACGATTTAAAATTTTGAAAACAGAGATAGATATGTTATGTTGCAACATCCTCTCCCTGGTCTTATCCTGAAGAACCGTTCTCCCTTCTTAAGGGAGGGACATTCTTTTTAGAGATCTTCCTAAGAAAAAAAAAAAAAAAAAAAAAAAAAGAGAAGAGAAAGAGAGAGAGAAGGCACATAATGTTAGTACTTCATTTTTTATATATTATTTTTTTCATCAGAGATCGGATATTCGAATGAGCCACATCACATGAAACTCAGTTAGATCGGATATTCGAATGAGTCGCATCACATTAAACTCCTACGTCCTATTTTTTTACCATTGAAATCACTTTGAGGCTACTGAGGCTACTGAGGCTTGCAATTAAGTTGATATTTATTATGACCCCTCAATTACGAAATGGTACACCAATGATCAGGTCAGATTTCATTTAGAGTACTCTTTATGGGGGCCTAGATGAAATTATTTAGTTTTAAACAATAGATGTAATTTCTATCTTTTTGGCCTAGCTGAATCATGGATCTGGCTTAGTTTTTTGACCGATGTCCTAAAATGATGATGTTAAATAGCTAAACGGAATAGATTTAGTGCACACAAATCATGTGTGGGCCGGCAAGAAATTTTTTTATAAAACTAAAACACCGTCACGTCCAAACCATATTTTAATGAAGTTTCAAATCCTTAATTGATCTAGATCCATGGGTCATCTGTATGGGGCCCATCTCTAGGTGTGTGAAAGATCCATGCCATTCATTCAACTCTTCACCCCTTATATATCTTAGGGCTAAAAAAACGCCCTAAATGAAAATCTAAGTGGAGCACAATTTACAGAAAAAAGGAAAATGAGCATCCACCATCGAGCTACATGCGGTCCATAGACGTCTTGTATCAAGGAGAAACTTGGGCCTAACAGATAAACCTTAGGTGTCTATCTGATGGTCGGCTCAGATTCTCATAACAGGACCAACTTTTGAATTTTTTTTTTTTTTTTTTTATATATATACATGATATTAAGGGTTCCAGAGCTGGAACCAAAGTGGTTCCAGACGCGACTTATGTTTTGTGGGATTTGAGTCCTGTGGCCCAACATGGTGTATATCTTATATCTACTCCATCCAATGTATTTGGAAAGCCGTTTGAGGCATGTGATGAAATCTTGTGACAGATCTGAGATCTATGTGGTCCCCACTGAAGTAAAATAGTGGGACCGTATGTTTGGTTATTTTGGTCATAGTGGACCCCACTGAAGTAAAATAGTGGGACCGTATGTTTGGTTCTTTTGGTCATGGTGGACCCCACAGATCATAGCCAAAAATTTTGCCCAACGATCACCGTGAGGTTAATAATCATATGGACGGTTAAAATGCTGCACAAATGCATATAGTGGACCCAGTTAAAAAAGAAAACAAAATGAGAAAGAAAAGTCTTCCATGATGGAAAGCTTCCAACATTGTTAGTGTTGTGATACCTTGGGGTTTGGGATTATGGACCCCACCTTAACATGTGTCTTATCCACACCATCCACTTGAATGGTCACCCACTATTAGGGCCCGAACTCAAAAATGAACTCAGTCCAAAGATAAGGTGGGATACACTTGCTGATTCAATTTGTGTTGCTAAAACTCATGCGACTAGAAGACAAAACGAAAGAAAGGATTGAAAATACTCTTTTGCCCTTATCTTTTCAAAATGACCTCTATGCCAGGAAATACTTTTTAGCCATGATTTTAATCTTATTAACACTTATGTCATCACTACTTTATAATCATGATTTTCAACCTATTAACATTCATACCATTGACCCTTGTTAAAAATCAATTAAATTATACGTAGTGTCATAAAAATTAAATTATAGTTTAAATAATAATACTTGTGCTATGTTTCAATTAAGTGCGAGTTTAGTCGTTTTATGTATTCAACATAACCTTCAAATACACGGCGACTATTTATATGGTATAGGAACCGCACTTTGTGATTATAGAAGTACCAAACATGTGTGTTCATCAAGACATGTGAGTGATCCCAACATGTTGTCTCTCCATTATATTTAAGTAGATTGTTGTGATTGTTGTGATGTATTGTTATATAGATTGGTTATACTTTTCATGTTATGTTGTAGTATTTAATTGCTTTAGTAATTAATATATGGTAATGGAATTGAATGATTATTATCATGATCAAGATTTGATTGGTGTGAGAAACGTCATTGAAAGTATAGAAATTAAGATTTGCCTCTCACATGGAGAGATGAATGGTGTGAGATACGTATCATAATCAAGATGAATTGTTGCCTCTCATATGGAGATATGAGTGTTCATACTTTGATACATTGATGAGTGGTATTACATGCACTATATCGTGTTCATACTTTGATGCCTGGAGGACCACTTTGGGAGACTTGTAAGTACTTACAGGATCGGGTGACCTAGGGACCATCCTAGATGCCTACAAATAATGTAGAAGTCCACCCTATATAGGAGGGTGTGGGTTAATGGATCCAACCTAAGCAAGTTGATGGTTTCTCTTATACTCACTTGATGCATCATGGACATCATTTGTATCATTTATATCAATTGCAATTTTGTTCCCTATACTTGCTTGTGTACTATTTTAATTGAGATGTGCATGAACCATGATGGATTCACTCACTGGGCCTAGCCAGCTAATGGTTTATTGATGGAAAAACCATACAGAATGATTGATACTGAACCATTAGTGCAAGCGTAAGGGAACGAGGCCAAGTAGGTAGAGGATCCACAAGAACAGTTGGCATATTTGACGGAAGATGAAATGACAACACTAAATTAGCTGAATTATTTGTCTTAAAACCTTTGCTACTTAAGATTCCTTATCATTATTTAAATTAGTTATACTGTGGATGTTTTCAGATTGGTGGTTGTATATTTATTTAATGAGTAATTATTATTAATGATGATTTAAAAAGTTCCAAACGGGCAGATTGTGATATCATAGTTAATATTTTATGGTTCTTAGAAATGTATGATTGTGATTGTTTATGAATGAACATTGTTTGATATAAATGAAACCTCATTCTATTAACATTGTTCTTTCTCAAAATAAATATATATTGGAACTTAAAGGGGCCAATATGGATGGCTCAAAACCTAATCTTCACTCCCAATATCACATTCTTACAAATTATCTAAATCATTTGGTGCCTCTCTTGACAATGAACATTCTCTTTATTACAGTATGCATGGTGGCTGCTCTTCAATATGTGACACCTGTCAGTCTTAATATCACTTTTATTATAAACAAGGTATTCCAATTTATGCATTCTCTTATAACAACTCATAGTGTGTCTATTAAAAGAATTCTCTATTATTTAAAAGCTACGCTTGATTTTGCATTTTTACTAGTTTTGCACTCCTTAACTGCCTTCATTAATGCCAATTGAACCGGCTACCCAAATGATTACAAATCTACTAATGGTACGTACATAATCTTCATGGGCCTGAATTTAATTTCTTAGAATTTCTGGGAAATAACATACAATGATCTGCTAACACATGGAAACAAAATATTGTTACCTTGCTAATGTCATAGCCGAATTAATGTGATTATAATCATTATTTGAGAAGCTTGACATTTTGCTTTCCTAATCACCCACTGTAACGCCCTAGATTTTCGAGATTTTTTTCAGAATTTTTAAAAATTTTATTTTAATTTTATATCGTACGTTTACTTTGTTTTGAAAACAACGAACCATCCGTAGGATATCTGATAGGGGACCCTTTACAAAAGTTGCTTAGAATAATCCTATAAACATTGTAGAAAGATCGGATTTAAAAAATCTCACTGTTTTTAGTTAATTACGAAAGTGTCAATAAATAAACTTAAGTTAACGCACCATTTTTAAGTACTATGATTTCTGACGATCACTTTCACACAAAACTTTGTATATGAGCTTTTGGACACATGTGAACCATACACGTCAAATTTCAGCCCTTAAATCATAGTAGAAGTGGTCTAATTATCAAATCAGCCCCTTAACCCTTGATTTTCATGTCCATCGAGTGAGGGAAGTAGATGGTTAGTCGTAGTCGAATATTTCTCTTCATATGAGTGACTTAGATTGTCTTTATCATGGACCAATAGTGTGATTTGAATGCCCCACCTTGATAAGTCTCTTTCTTATGCGTGAAGTTATCTCGTTCTAGAAATTAACGAGTTACCAACTCTTTTCAAATCTGAACCTTTCAATTTACCCACTTCTCACCATCAATCGCTTCTCAAATTTGGACCACCCGTTATACTCATATGACTACGAGTTTATACAAAATTTGGATCCCGATCTATAATCCTACACCGCTTGAACCACAAAGCCAGCCCCTTCCTTTTTCGTCCAAAAGTTGGAATTTCAGATCTAGGCATTTCTCACCATTAATCAACCACTAAACTTTGTATAATTATTTTCCTATCATGACTACATATCTTTTCAAAATTTGGGCTCTGATTAGCAAGCGTAGACCATTAATTGAGATCAAGCCCATTTTAGCACCCGTCAGGCCATTTTCAAGGATCGGCCAATCTAGAATGTGGATCATAAAAAAAAATTAAGTATTCTGACTCTACTATTCGAGCTTGATAAGATGAATGGATTCGAATTGATTAAAGATCACCTGAATATTGAAATTTGAGAAACCCACCTCAAGAGGTTATTACACAAGACCTCAAGCGCACACCCTTCTTTTCTCTCCCCATGTGCTCACATCCCTCTCCATATTCCTACTACTCACCTCCAAGCCCTTCTCCTAACCCTAGCCTCCATGCCCTAGAGAAAGAGAGAAGAGAGAGAGAGAGAGAGAAGGGAGTTCTTTCTCATATTTTTCCAACGGCTATAATCTTCTACAACCCTTTTTTAAATCCATCCTAAAGTGGAGATTTTCTTAAAGCCTAGCTATGATAATATTAATTTGTATGTTGATTTTATGCTTATAAATTATGATTTTGTTACGTAATTCATTGAACCCGTGCTTGTTGAAATCTTTCCATGTAAATATGATTTGTATGGTATCCCTTCATGTGTACTCTGAGTATTTTTTATGTATGAGTTATGCTTACTTATTTAGAAAAAGAATTGTTATGATGTACATGCTTATGTGGAGTTTATACTTGATTTACGTGGTCACATGCTCATGATGATTGATGCGTTGTTGCTATGGGACATTGTATATGGATGTTACGTTAATGAACACCCCTTAATCTCGTACTGATGTAACTGTTTGATGTTAAGAGATGAAGCCGTATGAGGCCTTGATATGTTGGCATTACCATATGTATATTTTTGAAGGAATGTGCCTCATTGGTTGTACGTAGTAAGAATTGGCATCACCATGTGTATTATTGAATGATTTGTCATGATGTTAAGTTGGGCACCACCGTGTGCATTGTTGAATACGTGCCAAGGGATCCTTGTTTGATATGTTACCTGTGGTGGACCCTTTGATAAATGAAATTGATGAAAACGAGAAGTTTCATAAGCCAGGGTTGGTGGTATGGGCCACTAAGCCTGAGCTGTCGGCCTATGCTGGGTGATGAGCCCCCCTTAGTGACCTTGAGCTTCCTTAAACTAATTGGGGGTAAGGAGTGGTCATTAGTCGTTAACATTGTTTAATTGGCTGGATGATAAACTACTTAATTAAAGGATGAAACTAATCATGCATTCACTGAACCCGACTTGGTGGGTCAGCCCTGCGGGCGCTACGGCGCTAGCTTGTGGTAAGGGGATGGGTGGCCATCATTGATTGGGTTTGTTGACATGAAGTTGTAGAATTACCCGCTTTATCGTGGACTCTGGTGACTAGTGGCTGGTGAGAAAGAGTTGGAATAAGTCCCGTCTCATTTAGTCAGGTGCCTTTGCCAGAGCATGCATGTCATGCATTGCATTAATAAAGATATTTTATTGAGTTGTTTTGATTTGATTAAATGATAATATCATGCTTGCGTCTAATTTGTATTTACTCTGTGCCATTATTATTATCATGACTGTCTTGGAGGGATATTCCTTATTATGATAACGTTTAACGCTATCCAACCACATCTCAGATAATCCAGGTGAAGATCTAGTAAGAGAATCGAATACTACGATGAGGTGTTCGAAGGCTTATGGCAGCAAATGGCGGACGATGAGGCTGAAATAACGCGAAGATGCTTTGCCGAGTCTCTTTATTAAAGTAGATTTATTTTCTTTTGAACATGCAATAAGTCTCTCATGGAGATAATAAGTGAAATGTTCGGTTAAACATGTTTTATTACGTTGATTTAGAACTTAGAATAGAATATTTATGCAATAAGAACTTAAATTTACAACATTATGCTATGTATGCCATGAATGTATGAAATTACAGGTAAGTGTGTAGAAACGAAACCCTGACACACATGAGTTAACACCCGGAAGCTCGACCCATCGTGTTGTCCACGAGAGTCGAAATTTCGGGGCGTTACACCCACACTCTGGTTAGATAATGTTGGTGCAATCTACCTTACCATTAATCCAATCTTCCATATACGTGGTAAAGTTTATAGAAAAGAACTTAATGTCTGATTCCTTTCCATAAAGAATCAATTAGTGATATATTTACGAAATGGTTATCATCCGCTTTCTTTTAACATCTTTAATTTAAACTTATTGTCACTATTACGATGAGATTAAGGGGATGTGTTAAGAGTTATAAGCTATGACATATTAACTTTGCTAGACTCATAACATCAACTTGTGCAATGACCTGATTCCAGTTATTGAAATCCTCTGATTTTTATCTCAACAACTTTATTTGTTGGTTATTATTTTATTTCTTCAAACAATCGATTAATTCGAATTTACCTTATTAATTAGCTAAGAAAATTATCAATGTTGATATTTTAAACTCGAAAATCTCTCCCCAATCTATCTCATGTAGAGGAAAAACAAAAGCTAACACATTAGCCCTTAGAGAATGGGAAGGAAAATACGACACGTCATCCACAAATAGACCGAACATGTTCCACACGTGTGATTGAGGGAGATGAAATCTCTCTTTTCTACTATGTTGTCTCTTACTGGCGCGTTGTCCCTCTAAGTTAGGACCTATGTATAAGAAGTTAGTATTTTAAAAAGAGATACTAATTATGACACTCTACTATCCTACAATCTTTTATATGCTTTACTATATTGAAATCTTTGTGATCCTTCCTTTCTACGTACTTCATATTGGATTCAATTCATCCACTATGATGGCCATTGACATTAAGCCACTACATATACAAATTTAGTGGACCTAAATATCTAAACTAATTTAATAGATTAACAAGTGTTATAATTTAAATCTTTTTTAACAATTAAAACAAATGTTTAATATTTGAAAACATTTACAAAACTTTTTAAAACATTTTGAGTGTTAAGCTTAGTAAAAAAAAAAAATCACTTATTAAACATATGATCTTAAGATCAAAGTCATAAAATATTTTCTAAGAAATTGGATCCCTTATTAGACCATGTAAGACTTAATTGGACCTTGATGAATGCATCCAACTGCACCCACTTTTGCTTACTACATGATGACCTCATAAAGTGAGCCAAAACATGTCTAATCAAGACCTTGAACACTTCACCTATCTTCGGCTGTTAAGATTAATCAAATTTAATACATTCTCAAGTTAATCATAGCCTAAAACTTGAAATCGATCCTCTAATGCAGGTGCCCAATAGGTCCAACACCAATATTCTTTCTCCATGGTATACTTCTTTATGGGGTATAGGCAAAGGCACACTAATTATCGCTATGTTTGATGGTAGAGACTTTTCATCCTAAATTGTCATTAGTCACCTCACATAGGATGACCACATAATAACATAGTAACAATAGGCTTATTCTACAACTTGCTAAATGATCATGAAGCAACATGGTATTGAGATATATTGAGGCCTAAATATTGCATATTTATCCCCTACTTAGCATTGATTTTATTATACACATTTAACTAATTAGTTCTAATTATGTGTGTTTTAGGTTTAATGAAAGACTTAAAGATTAAGACCAAATTCATGCCAAAAAGAAGAAATTAAAGCTAAAAAAGAATTATGAAGAAAAAGCATGGAAAAATCAAGTTATAAGACCTGAATTGGCAAAAAAAGTCGAAGTGTAAAGGTGTAGGGTTAGAAAAACAGAATGCAGAAAGTTCAGACAATGACCTTGCTGTGCAATTTCTAAACATTTACGATCGGTCGCAAGTAACTTGCAATCGATCGATTTTTCAAGGTGACAAGTTGAATATGGGCTGAAATTTACTGTCCTAACAAAGTGCAGTTGTGACCAGTCGCTTGGCAGCTATGACCAGTCGCCAGATGCAGAAATCTGCTTCAAAATTAAGTTATGTTCATTAAGATTTGAGCTGTGACCGGTCGTCAGGGGGCTAAAATCAACCGCAAACCGACATAAGCGCGTAGATTCTTCGCAATTCCGAGGCGGTGTCAGATTTCTCTATTTAAAGGCTTCTCCCCAAGCTTCCTAAGGCATATCCAAGAACAAGGGAGCAAGGAGATCAAGACCTAGGAGGCTTTCAAACCTCTCTAGTTCTAATTTTTTCTTCATTTTCTAGTTCTATTATTTTTATGATTTTCTTAGGCTAACTCTCAGCTAGAGCTAAGAGGTGATACTTCTGGTTTGTTAGTAATGTTTCAGTTCGGTGATTTTGAATTTTGGTTTTCATGATGAACGATTCATTATTTTGTTTGAATAAAGTTGGTAATTTTATAGAATTTTGAATTCTCTAATGCTATGTACATGGGATGCTTTCGAATTTAAGAAATTGATTAGATTAGTTTATGTGGCTTTGATTTATAAAAACCCTAAAATTCATCGAATATGGTGAATGTGTTGAGTTCTCCATGAGTTAAAACAATTGGATTTCTATTAAAACTAATTAATCAAAGTTCATAATCTATTTTGTTGAATCTGAGCTAGATGGAATTGTCTATTCATATTAGTTTGATTTAAGTTCTAGATTTGGTTCTACTTTAATCTAGTGACAAGATTAAAGGAAGGCCAAAAGCTATAATCTTACATATTTTGCAAGGGATTGATCTATACAATTCATAGAATTGAATTTCTTGTGACCAATACCTTGATTCTTAATGAAAACACTATATCAATGGATATTCTATATGAGTTGGATTGTTTAATTATGATTTAACTGCTCTATTAATATCCGGCTAGATAGAGACAAGACTTCAATTCTAGTTGTGTTATCTAATAGAATCAATTCAATTAGACATTATTAATGACTGAAAATGGATCTTTGATGCTCTAATGTATAGTTTATTAATTTTCTCTTTTAAATCTGAATTCATATATTCTTAATCTAATCTCAATTTAGTTTAGTTCTAAAATTAGTTGCCTTTGAGTGTTTGGACCTGTATTCCTTCCCTATGGATTAACCTCGATCTCACCGAGTTATTACTAACATCGCGACCCTGCACTTAGGGTTGTGAATACGATACATGCAACATAACTCTCCCTTAATAAGCGACATTAGTGTATACTCTC
The DNA here is from genome assembly GCA_003013855.2 of Liriodendron chinense. Lineage (NCBI taxonomy): Eukaryota > Viridiplantae > Streptophyta > Magnoliopsida > Magnoliales > Magnoliaceae > Liriodendron > Liriodendron chinense. The sequence goes on along the minus strand of PVNU02000607.1, from coordinate 1,580,127 downwards.
AAGTTTATAAGGACAATAAGAGTAATCCCTCTACTTTAATCCAAGTGGATATATGTTTAAGATACTCCCACATATCAAGTATAACGTTGGAACCGATCCACCTATGACCCATAGTCGTCATGATCTATGGACAAGATCATTAACATCACATCCATCTCATCAGTAGACAAGTTTCATATTGATTTTTACACGGTACAAATCTAACAGTTTAGGTTTCAAGTATGTGTGCAGCTTTGTTATATATATGGATAGTGTTGTGTAGAACCAAGTCGAGGGATTGTGAAGTAGTATTTACTCGATGAGGCCGATGTTGATCCATAGGGACTGAATGGGATAAGAAACTACTATAACTATATTAATCAAGAGATGAAATTAGAATTTTTAGGTTTTTAATCTAGCGAAGAGAATTATGAAAAACAATAACTAAGAATTAAGGCACCAGTGATCCACTTTTAACCAATCTATGATGATTAGTTCACTGATTCAACCATAGAACTAAATTGGAATCGAATAATGACTCATTCAATTCGGAAGATAAAATAATTAAACCATGATATAATTCTCAAGAAAAGTTATGCATCTTAATTTATTAATTCTCTCATGTAGATATAAATAATTGATCGCCAAGGAATTTCAAATATCCAATGTGTCCAGAGTCTATAGTGGATCAAAGGATTTTACAAATAAAAACTTTAACTAATGCTAAATATTCAAACTAATTAAAAATTATTTATCCATATAAATCATGAATAATTAAATCAAATAAACTAAATCATCATATATAAATCCACTGAGAGGTTCACCCCTTAGCCTAAGTTAAGAGATTAGATAAGCATTGCTAAGTCAAATAAAAGAAAAATATGAAAAACCAAACTAAGAGAAAGGAAAAGAAGAACTATAGGAAGGTCCCTCTCTCTCTCTCTCTCACCATCCTTGCTTAATAATATCTAATTCGACCTCAGAGAACTTTAAATAAAAAATTCCACCATTTTTGGAGAGTCTCATTGAAATTAGGAAATCATTCTCACACTTACATAAATCTACGTAACTTGGAGATAGGTGTCTTACGGCCGTTTAACATCTCTACTCTAATTCAATAAGAGCTTTTTGAATAAGTGCTACTTCAATAAGTCTTTTTTATTCTAGCCCTTGTTTGATAAAATCTCCAAAACAAAAAACTCTTATTTAAAATAAGCATGCTTGGTAAAACTTTCAAATAAAAGTTTTTTTTAAGGGTAGTTGACATCATTTTTAAAGATTACAACAATTTAACGTAAGAGTAATCCAAATAGTTGTTTTGGTCGATAGTCCATCATGTGGGGCCCAACATAAATGATAATTGTCTTTTATGTGGGGCCCTTCAATTTTCACTACCCATCACCCATCATATGGATTCAACATTTGATGTGATAGTGTGGGCCTAACCTTTGAAGTGGATTGTCCATCATGTGGGGCCCACTTTTGATATCCACCATGCATCATGTGGGGTGCACCTTCTATGTGGATCATCCATCATACGGCATACTTTGGATATGGGCCATCCATCATGAGAGACCTTGGATGTGGACGGTCCAATAGGCGGGGTCCACTTGATGAGAATTGTCCACTATGAGGGGCCACACTTTTATGTCAGCCATCCATCAGCTGGGCCCACCTTAATATAGACCATTCATTTTGTGGGGCCCCACCTTCATTATGGGTCATTCATCATGTGGGCCCACCTTCAATAACCATCATTCATCATGTGGGTCCCACCTTTGACGTGGATTGTCCATCAAATGGGACCCACTTGATGTTCATGTTTTGTCATGTTGGGCCACAATTTGATCCAGGTCATCTATCATGTGGGGCCCACCTTTGATGTGAACCTTTTATTATGTGGGCCCACCTTGACGTGGGACCCCACTTCAATACGAGTCATTTATCATGAGGGGCCCATCTTTGATGTCCACCATCCACAATGTCGGTCCCACCTTTGTTGTGGACCACTATCATGTGGGGCCCACTTGATGTGGATATTCTATCATGTGGTCCCGCATTCAATATCCATCATCCATCACGTGGGTCCTACCTTTGACGTGGACCATCCATCATGTGGGTCCCACCTTTGTTGTGGACCATCTATCATGTGGGGCCCACTTGATGCGGATAATCCATCATGTGGGGCCCACCTTTGATGTCCACCATCCATCATGTAGGTCCCACCTTTGCTATGGACTGACCATCATGTGGGGGCCAACCTTCAATATGGATCATTCATCATGTGGGCCCACCTTTAATGTCAACCTTCCGTCAAGTGGTCCCACATTCAATGTCCACCATCCATCATGTGGGTCCCACCTTTGATGTGAACCATCATCAAGTATGGTCTACTTGATATGGATCGCTTATCATGCGGGGCCACACTTTGAAATAGGCCATCCATCATGTGGGGCACACCTTTGATGTAACCGTGCATTATGTAGGCCCACCTTTGATATGGTCCATTCATCATGTGGGGCCCACCTTCACTATGGGTTGTTCATCATGTGGGCCTATCTTGAAGAAATTGTAAAGAGGAGAAGAGGGTATGTGAATTACTTGAAAAGCTTAAGGACAAACTTGTCTAAAAATTAGTCCAAAATGTATATCTACTTAAGCTAAATAAGCACTGTTTCAAAAAGTAATTAACCCCTCCCCAACTTATTAAATCGGAGCTTATTTGCTACTTTTAAATAAATAAGCACTTGGTTAGACTTTTACCAAACATTCTAAAAGCTTTTTTTTTTTATTTATAGAAATAAGCCAATAAGCTCTTATTTGTAGAGATGTCAAACGCCCCCTTAGATAAGATCGAATCCCATTGAGGGCCTGTTAACAGGATCAAAGACTTGTTAGATGGAATTGGAGGAGTGTAAAAACAATCCAACAACTTTCAACAGATTTTTGAATTTACTCGAGTGGACGTTTGATTGTATTGAGACCTATCGTGAGTCTGTAGATGGAATCGAAGCTAGCCTGGCTCGATCGAATCAAAAAGTGTGAGAACTAATGCAATGGGCTTATTATGGTCATTATGTCAAGCATCACATATTTACAATAATTATGGATATTAATGTTCATTTCGTAATAAAATTTAAACTCCCCACAGAATTCAATATATTTCTATTTTTGGAATCTAGTGCATTCATATTACAAGGGGATTTTAACCGTATTAACTCCATAGTACGGACAAATTACCCACCTGTTTGTGGCTTCAAACTAATGCCTGAAGTGGCCCCCTAACGCTTTTTGAATTTTCAGTGGGACAAAACTACCCATTATCCTTTTAGCCCAGCACCTGCAAGTAATAATAATAGGAGTGGGGCCTGACGATGGATGGTAAGCGACTTTTCAGTTGGGCCTACTATGAGTGATCAAGTTGTCGATCCACATCGTCCATCCGTTTCACGAGATCATTACAATATATTAGTCCAAAATTAAAAAGCCAAAATTGAAAGTCATTGGTAGATGAAGTAGACCACAACATAAAAAAACAACGTGTATTGCATGCTACCTTTGAAAATCTATTGGTGGGCCACATACCGATTAGATAAGTATGATATTTGTGTTTTCACTTCACCTATGTATGTGTGATATTATGAACTAGTTGGATGACACATAAACATCACAGTGGGTCCCATAAAGCTTAGTGTGTACGTGATTAGTTGGTCACAAGTCTGTACCGGAGAAAATAACTTTCATCATAAGCTTTCAACAATTACCTTTCCTGATTCGAAATTTACATCCGTTTGATCAAATGGCCTATCGGATGTTAGATCAAATCCGTTGACATTGTTCGTAGTCATCGATTTCCTATTGATTGTGTTAAATTCATGTTGTTTTGAAATATTTGTTGCCCAAAAAGATGGCAAAAGTATAATGGTGTCTAAAATAATACATTTATCTTTATCGTGTTGTGGGCTACGTGATCAGAAGATTTTGGTCATTCTTTGAACAATAACACTTCGACGAATTTTGGAAAGAATGGGACCGTTCATATTTGACCAAAAGCTAATGATGGTACCCACAGACGTCATACAGATTTAATAGGGTAAGGGTCGAGGCTGACAGGTCTAGGTTGTCTGTCAACCTCGACCATGTACACATAACAACCTCGACCCTGTACACATGACAACCTAAACCTTATCAACCTCGACCCTTAACACATGACAACCTAGAACCCGTCAACCTTGACCCTTAACACATTAAAACCTTGACCCTTAACATATGACAACCTAGACCTTCAATATGCAATATCCTAAACCCTTAACACATTACAACCTTGACCCCGGTTAATAACACATGACAACCTCAACTCCTAATGCACAAAACCCAGACCCTTAACAAATCACACTAGTTAACATGCATTAAAGGTCTAGCGGTTGACATAACTATTCAACCAAGGTAATACATTACAAAATTTAAATTCTATCTCCTTCATTGACTTCCACATGACAACCACAATCATCGGTCTCTACCTCAAATCCCTTCTGACAATCACTTCTCCTCACTGACGCCCACGACAACAACTACGATCATTCCTCTATGCACAACTAAAAGTGTCTTTCATCTATTAGAAAATGCTATTTCATAAAAAATAAAATAAAATCCATTCAAAATGTCTTTCACGTTAAGTGGCTTCCATCCATAAGATATATCATCGTTAGAGCAAAACTAACACTCATTTTTACTGCCTTAGAAGTTGTTGGCAATGCCCATACGCTAGAGAAGTTGATGATGGTGATTGTATGTCAAAAAATGCAGTTGGAGGAGGTGGTGTTGGGTCTCTGAAAGGCATACTCAAAAAGGAAGAAGAATGGTCTTAGAAAGACATTCATGACCTCCCACCGTGAGGTATGTCTCGAATCACAAGTGTTAGGCTTTACATGCCCTGTGCATGGGTCATATGACATCTCACCAGCGAATAAAATGAGTCCACCATGAAAGTTTGGGTGGCCCTAAAATCATGTCAATCCAACCATCATGTGGACCACCATCCGAGTTTGGAGGTTTTTGGATGGTTGTCCATGTTTTCCTTGGCGGGGCCTACCATTTTGTGTATATGTCATACAACCCATGCATTATGTGATCCCCACTAACATGATGGGATGCCCCTAAAATTATGCCTATACGATCCTTAGATGGGCCACATAATAGATACCAATGGACAAGGAGGTGATTTATGTGTCTTATCTAGACGGTCCATCTGTTATACGGGATCATTTTAAGGCATTAGCCCATAATTGAAGCAAATCCAACGCTCAAATGAACCACACCATAGGAAACAGTGGTGATGGTGACGCCCACCATTGAAACCTTCCTAGGTCCCACATTGATGTTGTAACACCCTGGTATTCCAATACTCCGGTATTTTCTTGACTTTTTCTTTTCTTCGAATAAATCATGAAATCACATATTCAAACAGATTAAGGTCCAAAAAATTTTAAAGACTACACACGAGACAAGTGTTTTTGAAATCCCAAACTAAATGAAACTTTTGTCAGGAGGGTAGGTTATAAGACCCCGGTCATATGTAACACAATCAGAGAACACATTCCTCGATTGACACATTCGATGGCTCATACGTGGAGCCCTTGGACACTTAATATTGGACCCTAGTGACTTATCTCAGATGACCTTGAAACCTCTATCATGTCGACCATGCCATCACTGCAGTCGCATCAGCGAAAACCGCTCGTCAATCTGATACCCGAGCACAAAGTTATGGCATTTTGATAAAAAAAAATTCGAAAAATGCAATTTCTACACACATGCATAGGGCCCACTACATGTTCTCTCAAGCAAGCAATCATTTTCCATTTTGTAATTATCACCTATATTAATTACACTTTGAAAATGCACTCCATAATTATTGTAATTTAAAAAATAATAAATAAATAAAATAAATAATAATAATAATAATAGAATAATAAATAAGGGGGGGAAATGATGAGTTGCTATTATGACAACCCATTCCATTCCCCACGTCACCCCCTTCCCCGTGGAGTCAAATTGAGTCCTTCCTCAGTATATCGAGCTGTGGAGGGGCCCACCGTGATGTATCTATTTATCCACTCCATCTATTCCGTTTCTAAGATTAGGCCTACCACATGAAACCAAGAATGAGGCAGGTCCAACGGTCAGATCGACCACACCAGAAATGACTCTTGCATTTAATGCAACTTGCATTTAATGCTAGGTGCATTTAATGCAACCCGAGCTCAGTATTTGGTGTGGTCGATCTGACCGTTGGACCTACCTCATTCTTGGTCTCATGTGGTCGGCCTGATCATAGAAACTGAATGGACGGAGTGGATAAATAGATACATCAAGGTGGGCCCCTCCACAGCTTGACGTCCATATTGAGGAAGGATGCAATCCAACTCCCTTCCCCCTCCATTCCTTCATTTAATACAACAAACAAAATAATAATAATAATAATAATAATAATAATAATAATAAATATATTAAGAAAAATGAGACGAAGTGAAATATAGGGAGGGAGAGACATTTCTCACCTCCATCCATCCATCCTTCCTTTCTTCTTCCTCCATTTGCCATCCACGCCCTCACTAAGAGAGTGTGTGTGTGTGTGTGTGTGTGTGTGTGAGAGAGAGAGAGAGAGAGAGAGAGAGAGAGGAGTGGGCCATCTTCATCAACCCTCATCCATCTCAACCATCTATTCACTACAACCATCGATATCAACCATTGATCAAGAAGATTAAAATGATTACGATACACCCCCCTCACCTTCTTCTTATTTGTGATTCCTTGCTTTCTTTCTTTATAATGTAGCTATAGGCATGGGCGGATCCACTTGAACTTTTTTTTTTCAATGAAGTCCCACTGTTTTATGAATTGTGGTACACTAGAGCTAATTTGGATCTGCGTGACGTTTGAGTTCATGCCCTAAAATGAGATGCAAAAAAATGGATGGACGGACATCCATCATGGCCTATTCCATGGAACTTGTCTAGACACGCAATTTTCGATAATAGGGTGCAGAGGACGCAGATTTCAGCCCAAGCCTTCCGCAGGGAATTCCTGCCTTGAACCTAGGTGGGGCCTACAGTGATGTTTGTGAGAAATTCACCCATCCATAGGTTTTGTGATTTCATTTTAGGACATGAGAATAGAAATGAGCTGGATCCAAGACTTAAGTGGGCCGCACTAAACAAAAAAGTCGGTAGAAAAATTCCTACCGTTGAAACCTCCCTAGTCAACAGTGATGTTTATATGCCATCCATACCTTTCCTAACATCATTCCGACTAGGATGAACTGAAAGGACAAATATTAGCCCGATTCAAAACTTTTATGGCTCATGGATATTTCAACTATGTACGTTCAATCCTCTTGTTTTTGGCCCACTTGAGTCTTGGATCTTACTCATTTTTTCTCTCATGTCCTAAAATGAGCTCACAAAATAGATAGATGTGGTGGATTTCTCACAAATATCACAGTGGGCCCCACCCACGGTTTCTAGCGCCAGAACTTGCTGGAAAGGCTTCAGTAGGAAATCCACGTCCAGGGGATTGGATACTACCCCACCAGAATGAGAGCCGATTAGGTGAGACCCCGGCCTCACCCAAGACCGTGCAGCCTTTACTGTGGGGCCCACCTTTATATATATATATATATATATATATATATATATATATATATATATATATATATCCACGCCGTCCAGCTGTTTTTCTAGATCATTTTAAGACATTAACCGTAAAACGAAACAGATCCAATTATCTGTTGGACTATACCATAGGAAACAATATTTATTGACCATTAACGGGCAACAGAAGTTTTGGATCAAGATGATATTTGGTTTTTTCCCTTCATTCAGGCTTATGTGAGCTTATCAACAGATTACATGATAAACACCACGAACACATTAATATGCACCGTAAGAATTTTTTAATGGTAGAACCGGTCAATCACCACTGTTTCTTATGGTATGGTCCACCTGATAATTGAATCTGCTTTATTTTTTGGGATAATGCCTTCAACTGATCTGAAAAAATGCACAGACGGCGTGGATACATAATACATACATCAAGGTGGCCCCCATTGCAACCCCATGGTAAGGGATGCACTCTTGGGTGAGGCAATCCCGCCCCACCAGGACCTAGTTAAATCTCAAACGTTGCCCCAATGGAAGAAAATCTTGGCTCCGCCCCTGGATATGGGACCCACTGACTGTGGGCCCACTTTGGGGTTGCATGCCATCCAGACCATTCACAGTGACGGATGGGTTGGATGATGGGAAAACCCAGACATCATCTTGGACAGAGACCCTGGCCCAACCATGGAACATTGTGATGGTTGCATGCAATTCCTGTCCAACCCCTGCACATACAACACGTCCCTGACCTCTTTTGTTCAAAAGGGTTGTGGGCCCCACCTTCACCATACCTTAATCTATACGTAAGATCCATGCCGTTCATCCATCGTATCAGCCTTTGTTATGACATGGTCCCAAAAATCAGCCTGATACTTATCCTGGGTGGGCCATTCCATTTGGACAGTGGAGATTGAACCTAAATTGTTGAAAATATTCTGGGTCCGCCTTAATGATGTGTTACACATCCAGGCCATTCGTGAATTTTCTCAGATTATTTCAACGGGTTAGCCCAGGGAAATGAGGTAGATCCAAGTTTCTGGTGAGCTGCACCATTGAAATCTGTGGACAGTCGTTAAACCCTTTGCAGGGCCTACTGTCATGTTTGTCTTCATCTAACCACTCCTTTCGGGATTGTGACCAAAATGATCTGGAAAACTCAATGGACGGATTGGATCTTTCTAGTGGACCCCACCTCTTAGGAAAAACAAAAACAAATATGGAAAAAAAAAATAGACACCTGGAGCAGTCAGCATCCAGGTAGCGGATGGCGGACGCTGCTGCCCAAATTGGGCATGAGCTGGGTTCCCACTCGTGGGACTTACCATGATGCTCACGCCACCCGTCCACTTTGCCAGATTGTTTTAGGCCATGAGCCCCAATTTGAGGCTGATCCAGATCTCAGGTGGACCACACCACATAGAAATATTGAGGATTAAACTCTTACCATTGCAACTCCTTGAGGGCCCACTGTGATGTATTTATCTTATCTTTACCATCCATCCTTTTACCAGCCCATGTAATGAGCAGATCCAGCAAGTGGAACCAACTTATGATCTATGTTTTGTGCACATTTTAATTGGTGCTTGCTACCTATGATGGTTGCGAAGCTTTCCACTTCAGAAATCTAGGTTGAATTTTAGTGTTTTGGGCCATGTTTGGGTGTCCTCGGTGGGCCCCACGTGCGAGCAATGTAGGGGTCATCACTTGGACCTTTTATCCAGTATTGGTGGCTAGAAGAATGACATATTACTAGGGCCAAAGTGGACCCCACGTGATCGACAATCGGATCCCAAAATGGGGCCAAGAAATGTTGTGCAGCAAAATTCTATGTGGAAATTTTAAGAGCCTGTGTTTGGCCATGAGCCAAAAATAATATGCATACATCCAGCACGTCCTATCATATGGGTTTTGGGTACCACACAAGGGTCTACCAGGGGCACTTGACTTCATACCAAAAGGTAGCTGCATTTGATGGCAGAACGTGCCTAAAGTTGGGCAAAAACCACTTCTGCACCAATTCTGCATTTGATGGCAGAACGTGCCCAAAGTGCCATGTTTGGGCCTTTGTAAAAAAATCGTACGCATGCAAGTAAAGAGATCTGTCTTATGAGTTTTGAAGACCACACATTGGTATGCCAAGTGGCTATTTTATTTTTCCAAAACCTAACCCCTTGTGATTAAGAATTGGACCCAAACTTAGCTCAAAACCATCTCTGCATGTAAAGTCTGTTTAATTAGAAATTTACGTGGGACCACATCCATGAGATCCACCACCTTCATAAAGTATTAAATAAGTTAGTTAAACTTTAAGTCCTGAATTTAGATTTTATAGACAAACTCCCTAAAATTCTAGAGCCACTACCTTAGGGTTGATCATAACCGTAACGTGGTAAGGTAGAATTCTAGCGTGCGTCGCGTATGTTTCAAGCAATATTGGGAGTTGCTTTGATTCTTAAGGTGATGATTCCTCCCCTTGAGCTTTCCACTGCCATGTTAATTAAGCAATAATTTTAATCATTTATAATTAATATTTTAACTGTCTTATGATTACCTATGTTGTTATCTGATCATATTTTTAATTTTTGTGATACATGAATTTCTCCTTATGTGAATTGTTTACGAACATTCGAATTGTTATTTTCACCTCTCATGTTTGAAATAATCTCCGAGTGGATTATGAATGTAAATAGTTGTGATCACCTATATTTGATGGGACCTTAAACTAAGTGGCCTTTATAAGCAATATATTAGAAATATTTTAATAGTGTCCTTATATGGACTGGTTAGACTAAATGCCCTATTGAGATATTAACTATTTCCCTAGTTGGACTGATTTTAATGGCGTCCTTATATGGACTGGTTGGACTGAATGTCCTATTGAGATGAATTATTAGTTATGTCCCTAGTTGGACTGATTTTTGTTATGATGTCCTTATGTGGATATATTTTGGAGAACTATTGCAATAAAAGGCCACTAGTTGAAAGGGTATTTCATAATCGGTTTGGATATAAATTGGAATAATAATAGTTGGTTTAATCATGTATATCATGGCATGGACGGGACGTGTGGTGACGAGCCATATTACAATCGGGTGGTTTGGTTGCTGAGAGCACTTATCTTCGAGGTATTTTCGCTCGCTCCAGACCATCATAGAGTGTGTCATTCACTGAGAGCATGTACCTTTGGTATTTTCGCTGATGATGATCATTCGTGATGGATTTGTATCGTAGGGCTGATGTGTGTCCTTAGTGACTTCCAGACCATTAAGTGAGGTCAATGTGTGTCCTTAGTGACTTTCAGATCACCAATTGATGGATTTGCATGGTGAGCTAATGTGTGTCCTTAGTGACTTCCAGACCAAATTTTTCAGTTGGATGTGCACCCCCAGGCTAAGGGACATGTGCATTCATTCATGCATTTAAGAAAGACTACATCATGGATGTTTTGTACATTTTTTTTAAATTCTTGATTAATATGTTGGTGTATAATCTTGAGGGGATCTCACACTAAGCTGGTCACTCATGCTGTTATATTTCAACCATACAGTTGGTGCAGGTGATTTGAATAATATACAGATATTATTAGTGAGGAGCAGAATGATGAGATGGCAGACAACAATGGACTGTGTTTGTCCAAAGAGGAGCTAGATGTCTTTGCATTTTAACAATAGTTATTTAAATTTGTTTATGATTGAAATTATTCTATTTCTGTATTGATTAATTAGATTCGAAATATCTGGGTTGTATAAGCCCTTTGGGCATCACTTTGAAATGTATATTGCATTTTTCTTATACGCATAGTTTGTTTTCTTCCGCGGTGAATACCCTTTTTGGAATGACATTTGGAAATGAAATGAAATGTGAGTTTTCTTCACAGACTAACGCTCGAATTTTTAAACCATGGGTCTAGAACTCGGGTTTTGAAAAATCGGAGCATTACAGACGTTCATTTGCAATCCAACTCATTCATAAGATCACAAAGACATGGATGAAAGGAAAAAAAAACAAATATTAGCGAATTTGGATCCTCTGTGGCCCTACTTGAAGCCTTTTTATTAGACCATATCATCACATAGGTCAGCAACCATGTCACATCGTCAGTGTAACCTGATCACTTTATTGTGTCCCCTAAGAAGTTTTCAACCGATATAGTCCTTCAATTCCCATTGTTTACTATGGTGTTGTCCACTTGAGCTTTAGATATACTTAAATTTTGAGCTCATGCCCTAAAACGACATGAAAAAATGGATGGACATCGTGGATAAGATACAAACATGACAGTGGCCCCCACAGTTTACTCAGTACGCAAATCCGCTCTTGTTTTGAACACGTACCCACAGGTTCGCCTAGCAAAATGGGCTGGGCCTGCCTGTCTCACCGGTCTATTTAAACGCTCAGGATCAACTTGCCGTTTGCCATTCACATGCAGCATGAGCCCCACCTTTGATAACTTGTTATGCATGCGTAAGTTAGCATACGTACATATCCCATTTCTGTTGTGAACACTTCGTTACTTTATAGTCATACAGAAGTCACATGAATGACAATGCGATTGAGGTGGTTTATAGATGTTTTAAGAGTACTTCTACGCTTATCTGAAATAGAAAAGTTCCCTTAAGTATAGGGAACTTTCTCTTAAATAGTAGACTTTCTAAAAACTAGTAAATACACTTAAACTCACTCAAATGACTCAAACAAGTACTTCCTATTTCAAGGTGCAGCTAGCAAATACAATATAAGGGAGGGACAATCACTTCCCTACAATTAGTTTGGCCCTAGCATGTCCAGCCTCAATGCGATACTGTTCTCCTAAGCCTAGGTGAACCATTAGATACCAAACGAAGGTGAGAAGCTCACCACCTTTACTCAGCCGTTGGGCATGGGCTATCCCGCTGCATTTACAAGCAGCATAGGATAGCATCTCAACCCACACCTCGCTGATCAGGGCCCATCTCTGGCCCGCCTTCAGTTCATCTTTCAGCTTCTTGGCGAGAATGCACGCGTCGAACAATACCGATTTGCTCCGATCTCCCTTCACGTCGATGGGCTTTGCTTCGGTATTCACCGATAGAAGATCGGTGCATGCGTTCTCGCGGTCTTTGTTCTTTTCTTTCTCCAAATCTTGCGAAGAGCGGCACAGGCCAGACAGAGACTTCAGTTCCCACCTACTAAATGGTCTTCGGAGGAAGAAGTTCTTCGCCTCAGCGCAGGTATCTCGGAACCTAATCTGCCCGATTACAGCCGAGGATGACATCATGGAAGGTTTCATGATGAGGAGATACATCATGTAATCGGATATAAGCTTGCTGAGTCGGCGATGCTTGATGGGGGGTGGCTCATTTTCTTGGGATCCCTTATTTGTACTCCTGCCATCTTTCGAGTCATTCTTCTTCTTGCCAACATCCTCCTTGGTGTAATAGCAAAGGGTGGTGGCAATATGCCACCTGAGCAAGCTCTCATCGAACTCGACCTCGATGCTCTCATCAAATTGGCTGAGGTAGCCCTTCTGCTCGAGGGCCCAGCTGCCTCGGCATGAACATAAGCCCCGGGCCGCCTTGGGATCTTTCATGATCTCTGTCTTCTTCTTCAGCTCGTCGAAGATGAACTGCTTCAGCTCTTTCGAGACGGCCACACGGTAAGTGTATTGCAGCTCCCTCCAGAGGTCGCTCGTCATCTTACATCTCAAGAACTTCTGGATGTACAATGCCTCGGAGAACTTGCCGCAGATAGTGGGCCGATCAGCGATCCGCCCAAAGTACTTGTCATGAGGGGGGATGCAAATGTCTATGAGATTGAACTGCTTAATAGATACAGACCATCGATCGTGAGGCAGGATGTTAGTGATGATCATACAGACGATGGGTTTGAGCCTGCAGGGACTATCGACCTTAACGACAGACCAATCAGAGAGGATGAGCATGATGAAAGCCACAAAATCCAAGACAATAGCACCAGCCAACAATGTGTAGGTGATGGCAATGTCGAGTGGGAGGAACTCCTTCTTGTTGGCAAAGAAGAATAGCAGGAAGGCGGCATTGATGGAGAAAGAGGAGATAGCCCGCAGGATGTAACCATAGATATTGTGCACCACGGCAGCCTTGGTGAAGAGCACCTCATAGACGAATTGGAGTTCGTACTCAATGACCCGGAATGCGTCCTCCGCGGACCAACTCAGGAATTCATTGCGGCTCTCTGCCCGTTCATGGAAGCTGAACATGAGCTCGACAATGAGGCCCTTGAATTTCTTGAAAAAGTGGTGTGCCTTGCGCACTGCGGTCTCTTCGTCCAAGACCTGGCGCTTCAGCTCGATTTCATGGCCTTCCGGTTCTGGGCTAATCATTATCTTCGCCGGCACCCCTGCGTCTTTCTTTGACTGGTATTCCTCCATGAGCTTAGCGTAGTTCGGGCCAGGGTCCGGCTTTTCAAGCATTGAGTCCCGGAAGCCATCCATGCTTGCGAGGTAGAGTGCGTATGTCCGCTCGCTGTACTTGATAATGCCGGCAACAAACATCAATAGAGTCTGGGCTAAGAGGCTGTTCTTCGGCAGCGAAAGCGCGAAGACGTAAACTGCCGCACCGCCCTCGAATAACATCCCAAGCAGATGCCTGAGCCACAGCTCATTATCTTCCATTGCGAAGGCCGTGATCGTATCCGGCCCGCCAAGGTGTAAAAGAAGGAATGGAGCCCAGAAGGCTAGAATGTCGCTGTTGGTGGATTTCTCAATATCAAGCTTTTGGCCAGCAGAAGAGGCCATGATCTTGACTCCGGGCTGGCCCTTGCTGCTGGGGCAATCCAACTCTCCCCCCTGGCTATTGGCAAGGAGGCCCAGCGCGAAATCAGCCACCCAATCCGCGAGCAGGTAAAGGGACCATGTGATGACGGTTAGCAGCTTAGATGCCTTCCGTTTGCGCAGGGGTGCGCAGAAGATGAGAAAGATTTGCAGCAACAGACTACATAGAATGAAGACTCGAATATCCCAGTAATTCCACAAGTTTCTCACTGGCTTCAAAAAGTTTACCACTCCTCCTTCCATTCTGATTAAAAAAAATATATCAAACATTTTAGATAGTAGGATCAGTTGTCAGAAGATACACAGATCCAACGGCCACAAAAACCCATATCCCTGCGATTTCTTATTTTCTTTTGCAAGCAACCATTGAAAGGAAATATCAAGAAGGATGGGTGTTGGGTGAAGAAAATGTATTCTAGATCCAATTTTTAGAACCATTAACAAATCGGGCTGGGTTGGGTTCTGTTTAAAATGAGGTCTAGTTGGGCTTGGGTTCGTTTCATGTGTGTGGCTAACTGGGTCCAAGATGCTGGCCAGCCCAAGGCTACCCAAAGCATAGTTCTGGCCGAATCTGGGTTGGATCACAAGCAGACACATTGAGTCGGATCATAACTCGCTTCAACTCGACAATTGCTTATGACCCGTGATGTAGGTAGGGCCCATTGTGATGTTTTTAGAAATCTACCTTGACTAGCCACTTTTCCAGCTCATGTTAGGTGGGCCAAAAAATGAGGTAGATATAAAACTCAAGTAGGCCACAGGGAAGGGGGTGTATCATTGCAACCTTATCCGGGTCCACCATGTTGTTTATATGCCATCCAAACCAGACATAAAGTCATTCCCAATGGGATGAACTGAAAGCCCCACTAGTAACCTTATCCAGAACTTTCATGGGCCCATGACTGCCCGACAAATGTTTCAATGCCAACTTTTTCCTACCATGTGGCCCACTTAAATTTTGGATCTACTTGATTTTTGGACCTACTCCTAAGATTATTTGGCCAAAATGGTGGACCGGGTGGATTTCTCAAAAACAATACAATTGGCCCTGAGTGTTCAATATCCACTGTTTCCTGCCGTGTCACCTACTTGAGTTTTAGATCCGACTCATTTTTGGGCCCAACCCCTAACATGAACCAGAAAAACAAGTGGATTGAGTTGATTTTTCATAAACATCATGGTGGGCTCCATTACTATTTCAATGGTCGTTTTGGATCTGCCTTATTTTTTTAGCCCAACCCTAAATTTATCTGGCTAAAATGGTATATGGTGTGGATTTCTCAAAAACATCAAGGTGGGTCCATGAATTTTTTTAGTAGTCCTTGAATGGAATAGTAAGAAAGGCAGAGAGTGTTTCAACCCTGGGCATTTAATGTTCATTGTTTCCTATTGTGGTCCAATTGAGTTTTGGATCTGCTTGATTTTTGAACCCACTGCCTAAGTAGTTAATCCTACCAAAATGGTGAATAGGGTGGATTTGTTAGAAAAATCACAGTAGGCCTCAAGTGTTTGAACAGGACCAATTTGGAATCCCCCACAATAAGGCAGATCCAAAGCTTAAGTGGGCCACATTGAAGAAAACAATGGAGATTGAACGACCACCATTGAAATCTTTCTAAGGTCATTCCCACACTCATAAGATCACATGAAGAAACTAGTCGAGAGGTGGGTATTTCAAAAAAAAAAAATAATGCAGCCCTCATGATTATTTCAACAATAGAGGTTTAATACCACTATTTAAAGTAATGTGGCCCTGAGTGTTGGACTTGTCTTTTATTTGGGCCCATTGCCTAAAATGAGTTGACAAAAAATGCCGAACAGTGTGGATTTCTCAACATCATCATGGTGGGGTACTCCAATTTTATTTTATTTTATATCCTCTTAACAATGGAGTTCAATAACATTGTTTCTAGCTACCTGGTCTACTTGAGTTTTGGATCTTCATAATATATAGGCCCACTGATTAAAATCAGTTGGATAAACTGGTGGATGGGATAGATTCTTAGAAACATCATGGTGGGCCACACAACAATGGGATTGGTTTCAATGGTGGTATTCAATATCACTGTTGTAAGTCGTGTGATCCATTTGAGCATTAGATCTATGTCATATTTGGGCCCACAGCTTACATTGAGATGAATAAAATTGTTGAAAGGGCGGATTTCTCAAAAACATCACGAGTAGATTTCCCAACAACCTGATTCCATTCGTCATGATTAGAGTGCACCCCTAATAGCTACGTGGTTTAAGTTACTTTTCATAGGTTAAAAAGAAATAAACATAATTAATTTATTTAATAACTTACTTATTTAAGTTGATTAACTAAATTAACTTAACTACGAAAAGTAGCTTATTAACTTACATAAGTTAATAAAAAAAAAAAAAAAAAACTTATTTGGTGGTATATATCGAAACGACCTTTAGATACTTAGTTCAAAATTCCTTCGGCTCTCACCCAGGGATAGGAAATTACATCACCCTTTGTGAACCATATACATCCATACACTATACTTGCTTTTTGTGACAGGATGTCCTAGTCCCTCTTTCACCCACAAATCAAGCAATGCGTCAAATGGATAATACTTTTCTTTAAGGAACCGAATTTCCTAGACCACCTATTATAATGAAAACCTTCCTGGGGCCCACTAAGCCATCCAACTCATTCATAAAGGTCATTCCCCACTAGGATAGGCCTCTCATTGAATGAAGACCCTAGTGGCCCACCAGGTGGTCGGTTAGAATTGATGGATGCATTCCCCAGTCTTAATTATTATTATACGGACGTCTGCATTAATTAGGTGGACTTGTCCCATAAAATCGTGTCGATCCAGCCATCATGTGGGTCACAGATGTAGGCTGAATGTGAACCGTTGGCATATTACTAAAGCTGCCCAGTTTTCCTATGCTTGTGGCCCACTGGATGATCTGACCCGACCCGAACTCAGATCCTGGGAAGCCAGGTGGGGCCCACTGTGATGTTTGTGAGAAATCCATCCTGTTCATCCGTTTTTCCAACTCATGTTAGAACATGAGCCCAAAATAAGGGAGATCCAAAACTCAAGTGTGCCATATAACAGGAAATACAACAAAGATCTGGATGAAGTGACCACACAAATGTCAGCTTGTCCAAAACTTTTGTCACCTGCAGGAAGGTTTTAATGGTCAATCACCATTGTTTCCTGTGGCTTGGTCCACCTGGGATTTGGATCTGCTTCAGTTTTGACATCATGTCCTAAAATGAGCTGTCAAAACGGATGGACGGTGTGGATGTAAGGCAAATACATCACAGTGGGCCCATGATCAGGGATCCACCGAAGCCACGCCCAAACTGACCACATTGAAATTTTGGTAAAGGGATTTGCTGCCACCGGACCAAACCCATATCCTGCGGTCTGAAGCAATGTGGGGTAAATTGTGATGTTTGTGAGAAATCCACTCCGTTAATCCGCTAGGACATGAGCTCAGGAATAAAGCAGGTCCAAAACTTTAGTGGGCCATATGAAAGGAAACAGGGGGATTGAATATGAACGGTTTGGATGGCATATAAAGATCACAGTTGGTGCTGGGAATTTTCCTGTCATCTGGCCCAGTTAACTTTTTGATCTGCCTCGTTTTTGGGACCATGTTCTAACATGAGCTGGAAAAACGGATTGACGGTGTGGATTACTTATAAAAATCGTGGTGGGCCCCAGATCGCTTCCGACCACTGGAAGGTCGGAAGCAATCCGCGTCCTGAATTTTGGGCAAGCCCATCTACACAGTCCAGCAAAGCTAATGGATGGCATGGATGCGTCCGAATTGCGACTTTTTTATGTTGTGAAAGCAGTGGCCAAAGGAGCTGAGATGGGTCACTTACTAATTTCAACGGCTTGCAGGAGCTGGTGGTTCCAAGTGCTTTGCACCCTTCAAAGGAAGGCTTTGATTTCACCCCCACAAAACGAGCCAAACCTGCAAATGACTTGGCCAAGATCCAAATGCGTGATGCTCTCTGCCGGATCTAGGGTCGCCAGATCTGTTGCCGCTGAGAACAGTCGTCGGACCCGAGAACGATGGTTGGTGCCGCAACCGGCGACGAGAAGGGAGAGTTCAGGCAGTGGTCAGGCCAGAGATAACCGGCAATCGAGAAAAAAAAAAAAAAAAAAAAACCCTCTCTCTCTCTCTCTCGAGGAGGCTTTCCCCTACAGTGAGCGGATTAGGTGAGACGCCGGCGGTACGGCCCTTACCGTAGGGCCGTCTCATGTCTTAAAAGGAGGTGTAAAATGGAAGGACGGGATGAATTTCTCACAAACATCACGGTGAGACCTTTCTAGCTTCTGAATACAGGAAGTCCCTCGCCCATATGAGCTTCCCATCCGTTTACTGGGTCGATAAGACCCTGGTATAAAAGCACTGGACGAATTTGCTCAGTAGGTGGGACCCTTGTTTTAAGACTCCGTGACTAAAACCGACTCCTTCGGTCATGGGCCGAGTTGTGACTCAGCTGAGTTGAGGTCCATTAAGTCCAACCAAGCTGATGTGGGACCTGTTGGTCCTTGATAGGAGCAACTCTTCCGGCATGTGTGGCGTGTTGCGTGAGCGTGCGAGAATTGACTCTGCCGCTCGATTCCAACTAGTTCAACTTCAACTCCAAGCGTCAAGATATGTAGATACATATATGACGGAAGCCTTAGAGAGGTCGTCCACTTATTCAACCACTTACAAATAAGTTCAAAATGATTAGACAATTGACAAAGGGTAGAGTTCATTATCTGAAAAATGGGTCGCGACTTGCCTTTCACCATAAAGGACTTTTTCCATATACAAAATCGATAATCGGCATCAGGCGGTCTAAAGGATCAACTAGTGGACAAACAATTTTGCAGGAAAGAGAATTGATTGTATTAAGATAGATTTGTCCAATGGGCATGGACTTGCGATTACAGCTAAGGGCCCATTTGGTTGGCATCTGGAAACCCGTTTCCAGCTTAAAATCTGGATTTCAGCCGAATCCAATTTTATTTGGTATGTTTGGTGGCAAGTTCAGGCCAAACAGGATTCCATCTGAAAACCTAAATTGAGTGGAACCGGGATTAGTGGAAATGGTGTGAGTGACCATTTATGCGGAAGGGAAAAGAGGCGGAAGTAAGTGTCACCACCTCCATGTATGCGTTGTACATCTATGTTGTATGTGCTTATATCTCCACGGTCCATTAGTTTTGAAATCTCAATTAAGGGCATTGGACAAAAAATGAGGCAGATGTAAACCTCAAGTAGGCCACACCACACAAAAACAGTGTTGATTGAACGTCCACCATTAAAAACTTCCTAGGGCCCACTATAATGTTTATTTGCCATCCAACCTAGCCATCTGTCTTGCGGGACTACAATAGGCCAACGGTAAGGTTCTCAGGCGGATCTGAAGCCCAAGTGAGCCATGCCACAAGCAACAGTTGGAACAAAATCTGGATTGCACCGTTTTCAACCAAACAGCAAGTTACGGATGAAACTTGGGTTCCACTCTAGTTTCTACAATTTTGAATTCCAATTGTGGAATCTAAATTTTCTCTAGAATCTAGGTTCTGCAACCAAACAGGCCCTAAGTTCGTCCAATGGGCGTGGACTAAGATTAATGCTACTCCTAGATTATCGACTACGTTAAGATAAGTTAAAGAAAAGATAAATTGAGTTTGTTTATTTGGTGTGGGACACCTTGCTCGGCCAACTTCATCTCTTATTTATAGACTTCTGTTGTCCAGATTATTCTTTCCGATAATTATATCATTACACCAGTGATTATAATAGTTAAAGAGCCTTTCTCTAGATCCTTCTCTTGTTTGCGACGTTTCGCAATTTCTAACACTTGCTTTGACCGTTCACCTCCTAGATGTTGCTCGCTATTTTTGGTTACTGCGTGTAAAGTGATTGCGGGCGTGCCAGTATTGATTATACGGCTCGATTCAAACCAAACAACAATGACCCCAAGCGTTGAGATAGGCAGATACACCGTAATCGGTCATATATTACCAAAATATGTAAAACTTGGTCGTCTATTCAGCCACTCGCACAGTTGTTTCGAAATGATCAAACGATATTTAGATAGTAGGGTTCTTCCTCCAATAATGGGTTACATTTTTACCTTATATGGAAACTGTTTTTATAAGCAAATAAACAATGAAATGAAAGACAAAAAACTTACAATCGGTCACCAAGGGTAAACTGAAGATCTCCTTCCAGAAAAAGTCACAATGAACAAACATGGATCTTGGATACAACTACAATTATCAACTATTGAATTAACGTTACAGACTTGCTGCTACAGAATGTAACCTTACAACTTGTGCTACAAAATGTAAATAGCAGGATTACACTAGTGAAAATAAAGCTGCAAATTATGTTAAGGAATGTTAAAAGCAGAATATTAAGGAGCATTGCAATTTTGAAGATAGATTGAATTAATTTGATTTTATTAGGTTTGTGATGGACCATTCTCTTTGCTCTCTACCTTGCTTATTTATAGTTATCAATCGACCATCCAAATACTTCTCTTAGTGGACAGTTACCATAATCACTTCCCATGATTAGCTTTGTAGAAGCTTCCCTTCATTTCTCCTCTTGACACGTCTGGTAACTACTTGCTTTCCAGAATTTCCTTTCTCTTCTGACACCCGTCCCGTAAACGCTTGCAGACTAAGCTTTGGCCGCAATTGCTCTCGGGCAGTTGCCTTGGATGGAAACCTTCCCTCATCGATCATTTTTCTTGGTCGCAAACCCACATCGATCGCTCTTCCTAGACCACAAAATTGCATCGTTCACTCCTCTTTTATTATGTATAGCAACACATTTCATCTCTGATCGATTCCTCCATAATTGGTCAAGAACAGGCACCAACATTGCCCACCATGTCGCTTCACCTTTGAGTAAAATGTGAAAGTAACATTGATTGTGTTTTTTAATTCTGTTTCTCTTCAAAATTTTGACAATTGGTGCAGTATTTTGGTCGTCTATCATCGAAACCATCCCCATCATCTTGGTCGAAATCGGCCATCCTGTTCAGAAAACTTTGAAATCAGTCACCTCGGTCGCATTCGGCCATCTTGGTCAACAAACATCGAAGTCGGCCGCCTCGATCGCAATCGACCATCTTAGTCGAAAAACATCGAAATTGACCGAGGCAATGGAGACTTTTGATCAATCTATATCGATTGGGGTAATAATGCGCTGATAACTTCTCCTGCTACCTCTTAAATTAGTTTCATAATTTGGTCGTCATCCACAAGATTTAGTTCAGCCACTATCTGGTTCTGTCCTCCATGATATAGTGGATTCCTGGGAAAAAACTGAGAAGATTGCCCCCCAAGTGTTCCTTGGTTCCTACCTTTAGGAACAAAGTTCTTGGCCTCCTGCTCTGGTCCCTTCAACTCAACGGGCAGTGAAACATTCCACACATCCTGGATTGGAGCAAGATGAACGTTACACTGCTGTGGTGGAGATACTGGCGGTACTAGTGCCAAATTTCTCACAAAACTGACTTCAATATTTGGAACATTCGACATGTCGGTCGTGCCATTCGCGTTCTTTCAACCACGAGAGCCTTCAACCAATTTAGGATCTCAGTCTGCTTGGCCATCCATGTGTCAAAATTTTCACGTTCAAACCGAGCTTGCTCAGCCCAGGCGAATAATAGCTTGGCTTGAATTCTCTTTTGATATACAATATACTAAATTTTCATTTTCGCATCCCACCGGTCGTGCTAAAAAATGTTGCTTGTTATTTTCGACCACGCTTGTGAAGTGATTGCGAGCGTGCAAGAATCGATTGCACAGCTCGATTTAAACCGAATAATAATGACCCCAAGCGCCGAGATACGCAGATACGTCGTAATCGGTCATATATAACTAAAATATGTGAAGATCGGTCACCTATTCAGCCACTTAGACAGTTGTTTGGAAATGATTAGGCGATATTTGAAGGGTAGGGTTCATCCTTCAATAATGGGTTGGACTTTTACCTTCTATGGAAACAGTTTTTATAAACAAATAAACAACGAAAGGAAAGAAGAGAAACTTACAATTGATCACCAAGGGTAAACTTAAGATCTCTTCTTCTAGAAAAAGTCACAATGAACAAACGTGGATCTTGGATACAACTACAATTATCAACTACTAAATTAACGCTATAGACTTGCTGATACGGATTGTAACCTTATAACTTATGCTACAAAATGTAAATAACAGGATTATACTAGTGAAAATAAAATTGCATATTATGCTAAGGAATGTTAAAAGAAGAATGTCAGGATGCATTGCAATTTTGAAGATAGATTGAATTGATTTGATTTTGTTTCGGTTGGTGACGGAACCTTTACTCTGCTTTCTGCCTTGCTTATATATAGTTATCAATCGACCATCTAGATATTTCTCTTAGTAGACGTTTACCGTAATTGATTCCCAAATTAGCTTTCCAGAAGCTTCCTTCCATTTCTCCTCTTGACATATCTTGATAACTACTTGTTTTTTAGAACTTTCTTCCTCTTTTAACATATATCTCGTAAATATTTGCAAACTATGCTTTGGCCGCAACTGCTCTCAACCGCTTGCCTTGGTTAAAACCCTTCCCACATTAGTCATTTGTCTTGGTCACAAACTCACATATGGGTCGCTCTTCCTGGACCGCAAAAGTACATCGGTCACTATTCCTTTGCTATGTACAATCTCTCATCCATTCCTCCGGTCAGGAATAGGCGCTAACACTGGATGTTGTGTTCCAGTCAAATATTGCTAACCATCAATTGGAAAAGTCTACTCCACGTGCTTTCACAACCACATGCCTGCTACACTGCATCTTTAGAATGCCACGTCTTTTTCTCACGTCTTTGTGGCCCATGGTTTCAAGATTTGCCTATTTGTACAACTCATTTAATCATGGGTCAAGTCCGGTCAACGTGCGTTGGCCACGTAAAGCAGTCTGTGTGAAATCCACTCCACCAATTAGGTGTGCTGCCCAATGCTAGTGCCCTGGGGCAAATATCTGACATGCCGGGGAGCAAATTAAGTGTTACCCTAGTACTAGCTTAGTGGTTAGCCTAAACATATGGGGCCTATTTTGATATAATTTTTTACACATCATTGTCGTCTATCTGTTTTTCCATTTCATTTTAGGATGTGATACCAAACCCTAAGGAGATCTGAATCTTAGGTGGACTATACCACTAGAAACAGTGATGAATGAACATTAAAAGCTTTTTGTGGGCATAAAAGTTTTGGATCAAGTTGATCTTTATGTTTTTCCTTCATCCAGATCTTCTTGACATTATTGGTGAGATGATCTTTACTTTTATGTATTTGGTGAACAGAGCTGATCTAAACTGATGATGGAGTAGATTTCACATATACATTATGGTGGTACCACACAACTCGGTTGTTTTTACCTAAAACAAGAGTGGCTGAGAATTAGGGCTGCATATCTGCTGGGTTAACCCACCCGACCTCGACCGGTAGAAACTCAATCCGTCCCGACCTGACAAAGAAAATGATCCGGTCCGGGTGAATGCGGTTGGACCATTTTTTATTTAGGTAGGGTTTAGAAAACTTTCAAGTAGAAAGGTCTTGTATGCTTCATCTTAGTTCTTAGGTACGTACCTCTTTACATGTCTAAGATTGAGACTGCCCATCAGTCATACCTTGATGTTTTATGAGAAATCCATCCCATGCATTTGTTTTATGTTCATTCGCTATTTTTCTCAGTGGTGTGGTCCACTGAAGATTTGGATTTCCTTAACGTTTTGGATATCGCCCTAAAATGAGCTGAAAGGCCGGATGGACGGCATGAATATACAATACATTCATCAAGGTGGGCCCTACATGGTAAGGGTAACACCCACTAAGGTCTTACCGGGTAACACCTAATCCATTCCCCTACCTCAATAATACTCTTTTGGCCCATGCACCACACAGTTGCCTTTTCCCAGCAGTGTTTCAAAGTATTCTATTAATGCAGCACGCGGACAAAATGGATGGTAAGATCGATGCTTGTACCAACAATCTTGGCCGTCCTTTTTTAAAAAATTCCTAGGGCCCACCGTAATGTTAATTTTCCATCCAACCTGTTGGTAACATCACAAAAAACTGGATGAAGGGAAATAAGGAATATAAGCATCATCCAAAACTCTTGTGGACCATAAAAGATTTTAATGGTCAATAACCTTTGTTTCCAATGGTATGGTCCATCTGCAATTTGGATCTGCTTTAGGTTTGGGTTCATGCTCTAAAATGAACGGGTAAAACGGATAGATGGAGTGGATATACAACGTATACATTAAGGTGGGCCCACAGTAAGGGCCGCACCGTGTTTGATGAGGCCCGGCTGCACCAACCCGCTCCCAAATTATTTCAGGCTTTTACAGGCTGGCATGTAAAGTGCCGCCAGAATGGAACGTCCTATTAATGGGCTGGATCTCATTTTGGCACATGATACAAAGAAAAAAAAAAGATATATATGTCCAAAGACTAAAGGAGACCACGCGAGAGAAAAAGTGGGGAGAAAAATGTCCATCGTTGAAGCAATTTTGGGGTCCACTTTGATGTTTATCTGCCATCCAAACCGTTTATGAGGTCATTCTCACTAAGATGAACTTAAAAAGCAGAAAGCCTAGCCTTACACAACTTCTGCAGCCATAAGAATGTTTAAATGGTGGTTGTTAAATTTCAATTGTTTCCTATCCTGTGGCCCACTTGAGTTTTGTATACACCTCATTTTTAGCATCATTGTGCTAGACTGACTAAGAAAATGAATGGGCAGGGTGGATTTATCAAAAACATCACGGTGGGCCCTACCTATCTTCTGATCGAAGGAACTTTCTGCGAAGCAGGCCAATCTCACCTAATCCACATCCACATCCACATGAAGTCATTCGTTCACGTCACTGATACACATCAGCGAGTGGGAGAGACCCGGACTAACCCAACACGGTGCCGCCCTTACCATGGAGCCCACCTTGATATATCTATTCTTTATCCACGCCGTCCATCCATTTTTCAGATCATTTTAGCGAAATATCCTAAAAATAAACAGATCCAATTACATGGAGAGTCAGTGGTGATTAACCATTAATTGGCCACAAATTTTTTGGATCAACCTGATATTTGTTTCCCCCCTTCATCCAGGCTTATGTGACCTTATCAACAGATTGGATGGCAAATGAACACTAGGAAAACATTAAGTTGTGCCTTAAGAAATTTTTAATGGTAGGGTGTTCAATCACCACTATATCCTATGGTGTGGTCCACCTGATAATTGGATCTACTTTATGTTTGTCAAAATTCCCTATAATGATCTGAAAAAATAGTTGGATGGCATGGATACAAAATACATATATCAAGGTGGTCCCGCGGTAAGGGCCGCACCATCTTGGGTGTTGGGGACTTACCTAATAAGTTTCCTCAGCGAGTAGACACGCAAAGTGTTTTTGATATTTTATAATTTATAGGAGAGCGGTGTGGGCTGTGGGGTCCACAGATATGCATTATCAATCCAGTCCATCCCATCTGTTTTGAAAGACCACAATAGAACATAATTCTAAAAATCAGGCAGATCCAAAACTCAAGTGGGCCATACCAACAAAATAATGTGAACAACAATGTCCAACGTTGAAACCTCCCTCGAACTGACTAGGATGTTTATATGCCATCCAAACCATTTATAGAATTATTAGCACTCAGATAAACAGTAGAATCAAATATCATCCTGATACAAAGCTTCTGTAATCGCCAAGCATCAATCCCTGCTGTTTCGTGTGGTATGGCCCACACAAGTTTTAGATCTGCCTGATTTTTTAAATCCGGTCCTATTCTGGTCTTTCAAAACAGATAGAGGGAGTGGATTTGTCACGGACAGCTTTATGGGCCACACACATCCACTACCAATTTACAATGTAGTGTTCTTTTAATAGAAAAAAGACCCCGACCAAAACCAAAACCAAGGCCAAAAGCAAGGCTAAGTCCAAGTCCACATACACATGTCAATAATAATGCAAGACACAGACAGACACCAAGACCAAGACTAAATACACATCTATTAAAATAGTACAAAACCAAGACCAAGATGTGTATTTTAATTGCACAAGACCATCCAAATGCTGTCATCAGGTGGACCACACATGTACAAAGTAATGTGTATGGATGATAAAGTTTCTAAAACTGTCCGTATTTTTCATATACATGTGTCCAGATATTTTAACCGGCTTAGATCTTTGTCCAGGCCATCCATATCCTGCACACATCGATCATTAGGTGGTGTTAATTCGAGAGCAGCAGAAGCTAAAATAGGTCAGTGGGTCACTCACTGATTTTAATGGTTTACAGTGCGCTTGAACAAAATACTCCCATAGTCAAGGGCCACCTCGATAAACACTAGCCATCTCGGATTCTTTTGACATAAAGCCAATAGGAAAGGTGAAGAAAAAATGGCAGAATATGATCATTAAGCAAGTTGCAAGAAGCAAATCTAATAACAAGATAATAAGAAAGGTATAAAAGAGAATGAAAGGGAGAAATGTAAAAAAGTACTTGGTGCTAGAATTGTCCGTTCTGTGACCCACACACATGTCACATGGTTTTATTAAAAGTGGATCAAATCAAAGATTGGATTAGAGATATAGGTGCATTGGTAGAGCCCACTTTTAGTTGCAATCCGGGTAATGCACCGAGTTCATATGAATAAAAAAGAAGATAAAAGATTGCTGCTAAGGTAAGGCACCTGTTTGCTAAATTAAAAAGTAAAATTTGAAAATTAACTTAAGTACTGAAAATTTAAAGTGTTGAATTTTAGTATATATTAGAAGTTGTTTGTTTACCACTTAATATGCCCCTGAAATTTGAAAATCAAATTGTTAATGCTAAAATGCGTCATCAGATGTTGATTAGGGACCAACTTGAATATCTACCATATGATCTGTGAATGAGTTGGATCAACGAGCCTGCAAGCACCACCAAAGTTAGGACAGCCACCAGGAGTTTCGGCTGATGGCTCTCCGATGCCTAAGTCAATAATTGATTGGAAAATAGGTTCACCGGAACGTTGTATAGGAATGTGTCGCGTATCTTAGCTCATGGCATGGAAAGTTTCTTATAGTGTTTATCCTTATCATATTCAGCCATTCATATTGGTCATTTATTCAGCCACGTAGACAGTTGTTTGGAAATGATTAGGCGATATTTAAAGGTTTAGGTTCGTCCTCCAATAATGGGTTGCACTTTTACCTTCTGTGGAAACAGTTTTTATAAACAAAGAAACAACGAAAGGAAAGAAGAAAAACTTACAATTGATCACCAAGGGTAAACTTAAGATCTCTTCTTCTAGAAAAAGTCACGATGAATAAACGTGGATCTTGAATACAACTACAATTATCAACTACTGAATTAACGCTATAGACTTGCTGCTACGGAATGTAATCTTACAACTTGTGCTGCAAAATGTAAATAGTAGAATTATACTAGTGAAAACAAAATTGCATATTATGCTAAGAAATGTTAAAAGAAGAGTGTTAAGAAACATCGCAATTTTGAAGATAAATTGAATTGATTTGATTTTGTTTGGTTGGTGATGGAACCTTTACTCTGCTTTCTGCCTTGCTTATTTATAGTTATCGATTGACCATTTAAATACTTTTCCTAATAGACGTTTATCATAATTGATTTCCACAATTAGCTTTTCAGAAGCTTCATTTCATTTCTCCTCTCAACACGTCCCGGTAACTACTTGCTTTATATCCCATAAATGTTTGCAAACTATGCTTTGGCCACAATTGCTCTCAACCACTTGCCTTGGCTAAAATCTTCCCTCATTAGTCATTTATCTTGATCACAAACTCACATGTGGGTCACTCTTTCTAGACCATAAAATTGCATTGGTCACTTTTACTTTGCTATGTACAATCTCTGATTGATTCCTTCATAATCGGTCAAGAATAGGTGCTAACATGGGATGTCATGTTCCAATCAAATATTACCAACTATCAATTTGAAAAGTCTACTCCACTCGCTTTCACAACCACATGCCCGCTACACTGCATCTTTAGAATGCCACATCTTTTTCTCATGTCTTAGTGGCCCTAATAAGAAAAAAGGGTACATCACCATGGTTTCAAGATTTGCCCACTTGTACGACTCATTTAATCATGGGTCAAGTCCGGTCAACTGCCTTGGCCACGTAAAGCAAGTCAGTGTGAAATCCACTCCACCAATTAGGTGTGCTGCCGAATGCTAGTGCCTGGGCCAAATATCTGACATGACAGGGCGAATTAAGTGTTACCCTGGTAACAGCTTAGTGGGTATTACCCTAAACATGTGGGTCCTATCTTGATATATTGTTTTAGATATCAATGCCGTCCGTTTGTTTTTTCAACTCATGTTAGGACGTTATTCAAACCTTAAGGAGATCTGATCAGGTGGACTATACCACTAGAAACAGTGATGAATGAACATTAAAAGTTTTTTGTGGACCATAAAAGTTTTGGATCAAGCTGAGCTTTATGTTTTCTCTTCATCCAGATCTTCTTAACATTATCAGCAGCTTGGATTGCAAATAACCATTAACAAAACCTTAGGATCGGCTCTTTGGAATTTTTAATGGTGGGGCACTCATTCACCACTGTTTTCAGTGTTATGGTCCACCTGAGATTTGCATCTGCATAATGTTTGGAACCCCATCCTCAAATGGGTTGAAGAAACGGATGGACCGTGTAGATATACAAAATATCACCCATGTGGACCACACGGCAGGGGTAACACTCACTAAGATGTTCCCGGGGTAACACCTAGCTAATTGGCTCCCGACATGATGAGCTGTACTGCAGGAAACAATGGGGATGGGATATCAACGGTAGGTTTGTGCGTGTGGCCAACAAGCAATATATATTTCATCAAAACCGTTCATGAGTATGTGGCTGATAAGGTTGAAAGAATACATAACAATCGATCTAATTCAAAACTCAGGTGGGCCACACCGTGTGTACATTTCATCCAAAACTCAAGTGTTTTAGTACATTGGTGTAGCACATCTGAGCCTTTTGCTGAGATGATATTTCTTTTTATGTATTTGATTAACAGAACTGAACTAACCTGATAGATGGAGTAGATTTCACATTTACATTATGGTGGGTACCACACAACTTGGGTGTTTTACTTCCTTTCCAATTTTGACCAGGCATAATAATTGAAGATGTAGGTCCTGTTCATTCCACACGGGTAACATGTTAGTGGGTATTGCACTTACTATGGGGCCCACCTTGATGATGAATTGTATATCCACACTGTCCATTCGTTTTTCCAGTCCATTTTAGGATGCAATCCCAAAAATTAAGTAGATATAAATCTCAGGTGGACCACACCATAAGAAACAATGTGGATTGAATGCCCACCATTAAAGACTTCCATGGGCCCACTTTAAGCGGATCCGTAATGTTTATTTCTCATCCAATCTTTTGATAAGGTCAAAAAGACCTGGATGAAGGTAAAATACAAAAATCAGCTTGATCCAAAACTTTTGTGACCAAAAGAAAATTTTAATGTTCATTTTCCACTTTTTCCAGTGGTGTGGTCCAATGAAGATTTGGATCTGCCTGCGGTTTTTGGATAACATCCTAACATGAGCTGAAAAATAGGCTGAGTAGCGTGGATATACAATACAGTTATCAAGGTTGGCCCCACATGGTAAGGGTAACACCAACGGGTACACCTAATCCTCTCCCCCATCTCAATAATTCTCGCATTTCCAGCAAGTGTTTCCCTATTTTATCCGTGACACAGGTGGAGGAAATGAGAAAGTATTCTATTGATGTAGCACGCCGACAAAATGGATGGTTAGATCGATGTTTTGGAATTGTCGACTTTAAGCAGATCCAAATATCGATGTTTGGACCATCCGATAGGGAAACAGGGGTGATTGAACACACCATTAAAAACTTCCTTGGGCCCACCGTAATATTTCTATAATTTTTATTTTCCCTCCAACCCGTAGGTAAGGTCACAAAATCCTGGATGAAGGGAAACAATGAATATCAGCATAATCCAAAACTATTGTGGACCACAAAAAGATTTTAATGGTCAATAACCTTTGTTTCCAATGTTATGGTCCATCTGCAATTTGGATCTGCTTCAGTTTTGGGTTCATTCACTAAAATAAACGGGTAAAACGGATGGATGGAGTGGATATACAACATATACATTAAGGTAGGCCCACAGTAAGGGCCGTACCGTGTTTGGTGAGACCCGGCCGCACCTAACCCGCTCCCAAGTTATTTCAGGCTTTTACAGGCTGGCATGTAAAGAGCCGCCAGAATGGAACGTCTATTAATGGGCTGGATCTCATCGAGCGCGGATTATGGCTTTTTCCAGGAAGCTCCGGTGCTGGGAATCTAGGTGGGCTTACTGCGATGTTTGTGATAAATCCACCCGTTCATCCCATTTTTCGGGAGCGAATTAGGTGTTACCTCGGGGACAGCTCAGTGGGTGTTACCTATACGGTGTGGCCCACATGTATGATATTTTGTATATCCGCGCCGTCCATCCATTTCTCCAGCCCATTTGAGGATGGGGTTCCAAAAATTACGCAGATCCAAATCTCAAGTGGACCATACCACTGGAAACAGTAGTGATTGAGTGCCTCACCATTAGAGGTGGGCAACGATCCGATCTGAGTCGAACATGGATCAAATTGGATCGTACAGCTACTTGAGTGGGTGTGTTCAAACAATGTTCGAACTGAGTGGCTCTATCCGAACTCAATTTGGTTTGGCCCAATCATGCTCAAAGATATTGATTTCGGACAAGTTTTATGAGTTTGAACAAGTTCAAACAATTTCGCTTTTCTCTATTGAAAATATATTTTTCTACTAGTGAATAATAAATACCGATTTGTTCACAAATGATAAATCACAAGGTTTAAAGTTCTCCATTTCACAAATTAAATATAACAAATGACAAATCATAAGGTTTAGCAACAACAGTTCCCCATTTCACAAATTACATATAACAAATGACAAATCACAAGATTTAGCCACAACTAAATCTCCAATGAACCACACCACTGGAACGACATTATGATGGCATTAAACATCATTGTGGACTCCAGGGAGATGTCAACGGTTGGAATTTCCCTACCACCTTTTCCTTTAGTGCGGCCCACTTGAGTCTTGGATCCAGATCATTTTTTGTCTTACATCCTAAAATCATGATCTCAGAAAATGGATGGACGGCGTGGATTCCTCACAAACATTACGGTGGGCCCCACCTAGATTTCCAGCGCAGGAACTGCGCATGGCTTGTGACGTGAAGACTCCCCCACCAAGCTGGTGTCAAAGCTCTGTAGGCCCCACCATGATGTATTTGTTTTATCCACTCCATCCATCCATTTGTACAACTCATTTTAAGGCATTAAACAAAAAATAAGGCAGATACAAAGCTCAAGTGGACAACACCACAGGAAACAGTGAGGAGAATGATGTCCATCATTAAAACCTTCTTAAGGCCCACAGTCATATTTATTTGTCATCCAACCTTGTGTGTGTGTGTGTGTGTGTGTGTGTGTACACTGAGTCGAATAAACGAGTCGAGTCGAGTCGGTCAATATTCAAGTTCGAGTTTGAGTCAAGTCAAACAAGGCTGTGATTGAAATCGACTCGAATTTTTTTTCGAACATACCGTGTGTGTTCTAACAAAGTTCGAACAAGAAGACTCTATGTTCAAACAAAGTTTTACCGAGTCGATCCGAATGGTTAAACTTGGCTCATGTCCAACTCTACCCACCATTAAAAATTCCAAAGAACCCATGGTAAAGTTTTTATAATGTTTATTTTCAATATATGATGTTGATAATGTCAATAAGATCTTGATAAAGGGAAAATATAAATATCAGATTGATACAAAAGTTTTGGCCCATAAAAAGTTTTTAATGGTTATTCATCACTGTTAAATGAGGTGTATACAAAACTAAAGTAGGCCTATGGTTGAAGCATTTTTAGGGTCCACCTTGATGTTTATATGCTATCCAAACTGTTTATGAGGTCATTCCCACTAGGATGAACTTAAAACACAAAAAAACCTAGCCTGACACAACTTCTTCATCCATTCAAATGTTTCAATGGTGGTTGTTTAATTTCCACTGTTTCCTATCCTGTGGCCCATTTGAGTTTTGGATCCACCTCGTTTTTTGTTTCAATGTGTTAAATTAAGTTGGAAAAATGGATGAGCAGGGTAGATTTATCAAAAAAAAAAAACATGACCATGGGTCCTACCTATCTTATGATTGAAGGAACTTTATGTGAAGCCTTTTGCAGGCAATCTGCGTCCGATTTCACGTCGTCCACATCCACATGAAGTCATTCGTTCACGTCCGCGATACACATCAGCAAGTGGGAGCACATTAGTTGAGACCCGGACTGACTCAACACGGTGCGACCCTTAACGTGGAGCCCACCTTGATATATCTATTCTTTATCCACGCTGTCCATCCATTTTCCAGATCATTTTTAGTGGAATATCGCATAAATAAAGCAGATCCATATGGTAGACAATATCATAAAAATCAGTGGTGATTGATCATTAATTGGCCACACAATTTTTGGATCATGCTGATATTTGTTTTCCCCCTTCATCCAGGCTTATGTGACCTTATCAACATATTGGATGGCAAATAAACACTAAGAAAGCATTAAGTCGTGCCATAAGAATTTTTTAATGGTAGGGCGTTCAATCACCACTATATCCTATTATATCCTATGGTATGGTCCACCTGATAATTGGATCTACTTTATGTTTTGGATAATTCCCTAAAATGATCTTCAAAAATGGTTGGACGGCGTGGATACAGAATACATGCATCAAGGTGGGCCCCTCGATAAGGTCCGCACCATCTTGGATGTGTCTGGGTGTCACCTAATCAGATTCCTCAGCGAATAGTCACACGAGTGTTTTTGCTATTTTATAATTTATAGTAGAGCGGATTGCATGTGGGCTTTGTGGGGTCCACAGAGAAATGAATTACCAATCCACTCCATCCATCTGTTTTGAGAGGCCACAATAGAACATGATTCTAAACATCAGACAGATCCAAAAGTCAGGTGGACCATACCAACAAAACAGTGGGAATAGCAATGTCCACCATTGAAACCTTCCTGGAACTGACTATCTGTTTATATTCCATCCAAACTATTCATAGAATTATTACCACTCAGATAATAAACAATAGGAACAAATATCATCTTGATACAAAGCTTCTGTCACCACCAAGCACTCAATCCCCACTGTTTCGTGTGTTATGGCCCACATGAGTTTTAGATCTACCTGATTTTTAAAATTCTGTCGTAATCTAGTCTTTCAAAACAGATAGAGGGAGTGGATTTGTCAGGGACATCTTTATGGCCCCCCACACAATGTCCCCGGGCACACAGGCAATCCACTCCCGATTTACAGTGGAGTGTTATGTTAATAGGAAAAAGACCAAGACCATAACCAAAACCAAAACAGGCCAAGATTAAGACCAAGTCCACATACACATGTTAATAATAATGCAAGACAAAGACTGAGACCAAGACCAAGACTAAATACACATCTATTAAAATAGTATAAGACCAAGACCAAGATGTGTATTTTAATTGTACAAGACCATCCAAATGTTGCCATCAGGTGGGCCACACATGTACAAAGTAATGTGTGTGGATGATAAAGTTTCTAAAACTGTCTGTCTTTTTCATATATATGTTCAGTCCAGATATTTTAACCGGCTTAGATCATTGTCCAGGCCATCCATATCCTGCACACATCATTAGGTGGTGTTAATTCGAGAGCAGCAGCAGCTAAAACAGGTCACTGGATCACTCACTGATTTTAATGGTTGACAGTGCGCTTGAACAAAATCCTCCCAAAGGCAAGGGCCACCTTGGTAAACACTAGCCATCTCGGATTCTTTTGATATAAAGCCAAGAGAAAAGGTGAAGAAGAAATGGCAGAATATGATCATTGAGCCATTGCAAGAAGCCAATCTAATAACAAGATAATAAGAAAGGTATAAAAGAGAATGAAAGGGAAAAATGTAAAGAAGTACTTGGTGCTAGAATTGTCCGTTCTGTGACCCACCCACATGTCACATGGTTTTATTAAAAGTGGATCAAATCAGCCATTGGATTAGAGATATTGGTGTATTGGTAGAGCTCACTTTTAGTTGCAATCCTGGGTAATGCAGCGAGTTCATATGAATAAAAAAGAAGATAAAAGATTGCTGCTAAGTAAGGCGCCGGTTTGCTAAATTAAAAAATAAAATTTGAAAATCAATTTAAGTACTGAAAATTTAAAGTGTTGAATTTTAGTATATAATAGAAGCTATTTGTTTACCACTTAATATGCCCTTGAAATCTGAAAATCAAATTGTTAACGCTAAAAGGCGTCATCAGATGTTGATCAAGGGACCAACTTGAATATCTACTGTCTGATCTGTGAATGAGTTGGATCGACGAGCCTGCAAGCACCACCAAAGTTAGGACGACCGCCGGGGGTTCCGGCTGATAGCCCTCCGATACCTAAGTCAATAATTGATCGAAAGATAGGTTCACTAGAACTTTGTATAGGAATGTGTCGCGTACCTTAGTTCATGGCATGGAGAGCTTCTTATAGTGTTTATCCTTACCATATTGAGCTAGGATTCTAATTGTACAGAGATACGATCTTATCCGAAAGTAGGCCGTAATCGTGGTCAAATACTTTGATTGCCTTCAAGGTGGTTTGCGAGATTCTCTGTGCACGGCGGATATTTCGTTTGGTAGCTTCTAGAAATCAAATCCTGCAACTTGCGGAAGACATCACTCAAATCCTGAACATTCAGGATATGACGCTCGGTGTAGACGAACGCGTGGATCTGGCAAGCACTTGACAAAACCCGAGTAGAACTTCAATACCACTCATTGAGGCACGGTCGGGTGAGGACCGAATGCATATTCGTAGAATAGCGTTCAGCTTCAATAAATAACCGATCGTCTGACCAAGGCTGAATATTCCTAAGCGCAAAAGTCTCGGCACAATACCGCGTTGTTGGTAAAGGTTGTCGACAGAGCGAAATCCAGCAAAACTAGGGACGCCCATATTCGGGATCGAGTATTATCATTGGTTCTATGATCAGATTGGGGGCAGCTCAGATTTACCCATAACAGTAAGCTCCCCTGCTCTCAAGTCCGATCTAATCGGTTTGAGAGCAAGTCAATATGGAATGAGTTGACCCTTGGTTTCTGTGTCGCTTCCGCGAGTAAGTGATATTCGATTTCTACCCTCATTAATTGTGCTCAAAAGATAGCGTTTCTGGAGGAGTAGCGATTAAACCGATTGCTGACGCGTGGCAACTTCGGGAGACGAAATGGTCGCATAATCTCTATAAAAAACCTCCTTCGATTTTTC
Source organism: Liriodendron chinense (assembly GCA_003013855.2). Taxonomy (NCBI): domain Eukaryota; kingdom Viridiplantae; phylum Streptophyta; class Magnoliopsida; order Magnoliales; family Magnoliaceae; genus Liriodendron; species Liriodendron chinense. The sequence continues at coordinate 1,544,281 of PVNU02000607.1, read as the reverse complement.
CCCTGCTCAATCAGGAAGGGTAGATAGCCATGGTTGTTCCTTTTACAACCCTCTACTTTTCTGAGTTTTGGGATGGAGCCGAATCTTTGATCCTTGAAGAATTTGGTGTTTCAGTCAATACCTTAGACGTGGTCAGCAAACATGGACTATGGCTAGAGGGGCGGAAATCCTTGGTTAATGATGTGGCCTCCACGCTTAGCTGCAATTTTCCTTTGGTGTGGGAACAATGGCTAGAGGGGCAGAAATCCTTAGTTAATGATATGGCCTCCACGCTTAGCAGCAATCTGCCTCTGGTGTGGGAACTCTTCCACCATTATTTCTCTTCATATACGGACGTCTTTGTCTCTTCCTGTCCAGCTTGAACCGCTTGGTGGGGAAGGAAAGCGACCTGAAAGAGGTGCAAAGTGAGATTGAAGATGTGGGTAAGCTCAATCCTCTTTTTCCCTCTTTTGTTCTTATTTCCTTTTTATTATGTCGACTTCATCAGATTCCACTCCTTTGCCCATCGGGGAAGATCCTCCGGTTGAATCTTCCTCCTCTAATAGTCCACGTCAAAAGAGAAAAAGGAGTCAATCCTCTTCCTCTGTCTGACATACTCCTGAGGATTAGCCCACCACTCTAACGGTTGCGGAGATGGAGAAAATTTGAAGGGATTATAGTGTCTCGAAGAATGTTATTTTCTAGGGTACAAGGGCTGGAGGAAACGGCCGATAACCCTTGGATGGGTGAAGTGGCGGTCTATGATTTTCTATTCCCCCTTGGTTTTCGTCTGCCCTTGCACCCTTATGTTGTCGGGGTATTAAATAGGTATAATCTTGACCCTGGTCAATTGATGTCTAATAGGTGGCGGGTGCTTCTTGGGGCGTACGTTCTCTGGAACGAAGTAGGGAATGGATTGCTTACTCTCGAAAATTTCAGAGACTGTATGCCTTGAGGAGAAGGGACGAAACATCTGGATGATATTATCTGTCATTCTTCCACGGGGAGAACTTTATCCTCGGGAGCCCGTCATCTAACAAGGACCGTCGAGATAGGTGGTTCTTCGTGTCTGGGCTTGGGTTACCCAAGAGCACGGTCTGGAGTTTCATGTCCCTCGGGCTTTTAGCATGGGGAGAGCACCGAATAAATACCATCTGAGGGGCGACCTCAATGAAATGATCGTGAAGGCAAGGTGGGCGTCTGAAGAGGTCCGGCACATGAAGTTTCTACTTCATCCTTCAGCGCTCTTCAGAGCGAGACTCATCCCTTGCCCCCTGGTAACTGCTACGTATTGTCATTGTGTTTTAGTTGCCTTCCAATTCATTTTAATGTTGCCGATATTCTCCTTTGTCTTTACAGGTATGAACCTTGCGGAGTTGGCCCAGATGAAGGCCCTCTTGGGTTGGAAGAGTGGGTCTTAGAAGAGACAAAAAAATGGGAGTCCTCGTCCGCGGCTGCTTGGTCCCGACCGCTTGCTTCGAACTTGCCCACTCAATCCCTAGTGGTGCCACAAACGACAATAGCCTCTTCAAGGCCGAGTGACCAAGGGGTCGTAATTCCTCCTGCCCCGACCGCTGCCAGTCAACCTCCACCTGTGCCGATTGCTGCCACATCAAATGCCCTTACTCAGTTGGTAGTAGTACAGACTCCTCATTTGAGTGAAGGGACTTCCCGCCAAGGGCCGATCATTATCGTTCCCGCTCCTAGTGGTATGGAGCCATACGCAGTTCCGGGTCACTTACTCCGGATCTGCTCCTATCTTTTTTACAACATTGGGTCTAGTACACTGGACCCTGTTGATTGATTGTCTCCTAAGGATGCGGTGGAACGGTCCATTATGAGAGCAGTTCAGGTATAAATCCTTAGTTCCTTTATGTCATACTGGAGAACATATCCTTTCTTCCTTCTAATTAATATTTTTTGTCTCTTTTTAGAGCTTAGACGGGATGCTGAAAACCCGCCATGATCTCTATGAAGCCCATCAGTTTCTCAACTACAATCCGACCAACTCGCGGAGGTCAAGAAGAAGTTGCAAGTTGCAGAGGTCAGCCTGAGGGAAAGAGAGATTCTGAGGGAGACTCGGGAGCAACGTATTTGTGACTTATAAAAGGATCTTTAGGCCACCATCAAATCTGCCCAAAGTTACCTAGCGCGATATGAGGCACTTGAGACAAGGTTCCTTCAGGTCGAGTCTCGAGCAGAGGCACTGGAGGGCGAGAAGATTTCCTTGTCAGGAGAGTTGCAGAAGGAGAGAGAAAAAAAGGAAAGAAGAAAAATCCACGGCGGAAAGTCGGCTGGAGGAGATATCCTCATTACTGGAGGCCGAAAAGGCCAGCCTTTAAGCTGAAAGTTTAGGAGGCAAGGGTTCAAGCCATGGAGGCCTTCCAGTCCTCAGGCGTATATTATGCCAAGCGCTTCAAGGACTATCATAATGGTAGGGCTCGGGCGCTAAAGGTTTTCAAGTGGCTACACCCCAGTCTTGACTTGTCGAAGTTCAAGGACATGGAGATGGAGATAGCTCGAGAAGAAGATGAGGCCCCTACCGTCACCGAAGTCGATGTCGTTGGAGAGAATGAGGGGGGCTCAAGGTGTCCAGCGAAGGCCCCGTTCTTGATGAGGAAGGTTCTGTTCCAGAGCTGACCGTCCAAGTATCTGCCGATCTCGTTCCTTCTACCGATCCCGCTAGTGTCACCAATCTCTGGGAGCTCGATTAACTTTCCTTAATTTTTCTTTGTACTTCCGTGAAATTTGTTAAAATTTGAAAGATATCAATGAATAAAAGGATTTTTTTGCAAAAATTTCATTTATGATAATTTATTCTAATTGATTGTGTTCAATCAAGGGGACGCACTGGTCGGCCTTGTCCCTCACTCGGGCAGCATAGGCTACCGACTGAATTTGCGAATTAAATATAAGTATAAATCATAAAGTCTTGCGCGAATGTTAAAAATCCAAGTAGTGTTTATTTATTCTTAGCTGAGAGAAGCTTTATTACATAATTCCCTGCTTGGGTCTCCTACTGATAGTACTTGCGTGATTGATGGTGTTCCATGGTCGAGAGAGCGCCCTTCCCTCCATGTTTTCCAAATAGTAAGTCCCAGGCCTAATCAATATTCACGTGATCTTGTATTATCTCTCCTAGTTGGGGCTGAACACTCGAGAGCCCGGATACTGAGTGCTACTCGAGATCACTTTCCTAAGGACGAGGTCTCCCACTCGGAAAGGTCTATGATTGACTCGTGAGTTATAATGCCGAGCAACACTATATTGATATTTCATGAGTCGGAGTTGTGCGTCCTTCCTTCTTTCTTTGATCAGGTCCAGTTGAAAATTCATAGCACCCGTGTTCAGCTCTAGATCGTAATGCTCTGTTCAGTATGATGGCATACCGATCTCTACCGGGACCACTGCTTTAGCTCTAAAGGTCAACACGAATGGGGTTTCTTCAGTTGACGTCCGAGTAGTGGTCCTTATACGCCCATAAGACTTCGGGCAAGCTCTCTAGCCAGTCACCCTTGCATTCTTCCAACTTCATCTTTAGATGATACTTGATGATCTTGTTAATGGTTTCGACTTGGCCGTTCGCCTGAGGGTGATATGGGGCAGTTAGTATATGTCGAATTTTTAATTCCTCACAAAGTGCCCTTGAGTTTAAGGCTGTCAATGGATCGGATACGGGCCGGATCATTGATGATCCGTATCCGATCCGATTAAGGATATATCCGACTCGAATCCGATTTGGATCACAAGTATATGATCCGAACCCGACCCGTTTAAATAATTCGAAACCCATATCCGATCTGAATATGATCTGACCCAACCCGGCGACCGGATGGACGGGATGGATTTATCAAAAAACATCACTTTGGGCCCCACCTTGGTTCTCAGCGCAGGAACTTCTTGCGCAAGGCTTTCGCAGGCTATCACATCAGATTCCGTCCGTCAGTGCACTCACTGTCTTGTCAATGAGAAAGGCTGTCTAAAAACAGTACCTTTGCTCAACCCATGCCATGGTCCACCGATTCCATCATCACCACAAAACTCACAATCGACGTCTAATCACAACTTTTACATTTCCACCCCTTTCTTTCATTCAATCAACGACTCTCTCTCCTTTTCAAAAATACTTTCCACCAATGCAACTGCATATACTACATTGGACTATCGAAAGCGGATTGAGCTGTTTGTGGGCCATATAGATATCTGTGACAAATTCACATCGCCCATCTTTTTTGAAAAACCACAATAGGACAGGATTCTAAAAATCATGCAGATCCAAAACTCACGGGGACTAAATCACACTAAACAGTTGGGATTGAACGTCTGACGTTGAGAGAAGTTTTGTTTCAAGATAATATTTGTTCCTAATAATTCTATGAACGGTTTAGATGGCATATAAACATCATAGTAAGCTCCAGGAAGGTTTTAACGGCGGACGTTGCTTTTACCACTGTTTTGTTGGTATGGACCACTTATGTTTTAGATTTGCCTGAACTTTATAATCCTCTCCTATTGTAGTCTTTCAAAATAGATGGACGAAGTGGATTTGTCATGGACATCTCTCTAAACTCCATACAACCTCGGGCATAGAGACATCCCTTGGACTATCAGCTCCTCACCCTACATCCCTTGGACCATCCCGTTCATCCCGACCCGGCGACCGGCCATCCAAATTTCAGAGAAGGAAGAGAGAGAGAGAGAGAGAGAGAGAGAGAGAGAGAGCTCTATTCACCTGAGACGGCGAGACAGCTGGTCAGTGAGACTGGAGCAGAGAGGCGAGGAGGCGAGGAGGGCGGAGGCGTGGTGGTGCATAAAGAGTAGAGAGGTGTGGTGCGGTGGTGGTGCGTGGAGAGCAGAGGCAGACCGAGGAGAGCAGAGGTAGACCGAGGAGAGCAGAGGCGAGGAGGCGAGGAGCAAAGAAGAGGCATTAAGGTTTTTTTTTCTTTTTCTTTTATACATCTCTAATCGGGTTATTAATGGGCCGAATCAAGGTAGATCCGAATCTGACCCGAATATTAAACGAATTGAATTTGTCTACCTGAATCCGACCCGATGATCCGATTATTGATCCGAATCTGTTTAAATCAGAGTGGATCTGGATCAAATATGGATCATGATCCGTGCCGTTGACAGCCCTACTTGAGTTTTTTATTATCGAACTGTCGTCCATTGTCCGTTATTATAGTGTGGGGAATTTTGAATTGGAAGATGATGGACTCTAGAATGAACTTCTTAATCTGTTACTCTGAGATAGAGGCCAGAGGCTTTGCCTCAGCCCACTTTGTAAAATAGTCGACTGCCACAACAACAAATTTGAGCTGGCCCTTCGCTCTCGGTAAGGGACCGATGATATCGATTCCCCACTGAGTAAATGGCCATGGACCTGTCATTAACATCATATCTGCCAGTGGCTTCTAGGGAATCTTGGCGAATAGCTGGCATTTGTCACAAGTTTTTTGAAAATTTATCGGCATCAACGTTCATTGTTGGCCAATAGTATCCTTGGCGAATTTCCTTATATATATGTCATTGATCGGCCTGCAAGATGATTTCCACATATCTCTTCATGGATCTCCCTCAGGGTGTAGTCGACTTTCTCGGGGCAAATGCATCATAGATGTGGGAATGAATACCTTCGTTGGTAGAGGATGTCATCTTGCAGAAGATATTTTAGGGTATAGAATTTCAACTTTCTTGCCTCTCTTTTGTCTTCTAAGAGCCATCCATCTTTAAGGTACCGAATGATTGGATCCATTTAAGGGGAAGATTGGTCGATCGGGAGCGTGTCAAGAGCGTCTTTTCTATTGATGCTTAGCTTGGGCAGGTGTTCGACTGGGATGGTGTGGCTGATGTCATTCTCCGAGGCCGATCCCAGTCGGGCGAGTGAGTCTAACATTCGATTCTCTCGATGAGACCGAGGTCAATCCACGGGGAATAAGGATAAACAATCCAAACTATCCTAATAACTTCAATCTAGAAGTTTAAAGAATTTAATTTTAAGAACTAAGTGAAAACAACAACTTAAGTAGAAAAAAATCTGAGAATTAAAGAGCAAACTAGAGCTTTAAGGATCCACTTGTAGTAGCCCAATGCTAACCCATTCATCCAAGCACAAACACAATTAAAATCAAATTTCTTTCTCTCATCTAATTGGAAGATATTACATTCAATTACAAACAACCTACTCAAATCTAGAAAATTCAGAATTCTAGTTCTAATGAAGTATGTAGAATTCAATGGCAATCTCATAGAATTGCAAGGAACTCATGTCCGATGTACATGAACTCTTATAAAACATAAAAAAAATATCACTTTTATTCAAACTAGAACTTAAAAATCCAAACTTTAAGGAAAGTGCACTTGAACTAATGAATTGAACATTGAAACTAGCTACAAGCTTCACCTCTTAGCCCTAGCTAAGAAGTTCTAGCCGAGCATTATCATATTTCAACTAGAAACAAAAGAAAAAAACTACTTAAAAGCATGAAAAACTAGAAAAACCGGATTCAAAGGAGTTGTAGACACTCCACGATGATCCTCTTAACCTCTCACGGACTTAGATCTCTTCTAGGATGATTTTGGATGAACCTAGAGGTGTCCTTTTATACCTTTGAAGCTCCACCGCCTCATAAAGTTTCAGAATTGCGTAGCAACTTATGCACTTGCGCAAGATTTTTTGGAGCTTTAAACAGAAGCTTTTTGAATCTAAGAGTGGCCGACCGATCATGACCGATCGGACCTACCAGCAATTGGTCCAACGTGAACATAAGGGGGGACAGCAAGGTGGCCGACCGATCATGACCAGTCGAACCAATATGAAAACTGAATTTTCTTCTTTCTTCTCCCTCTTCTCTTCTTGCTTCTTCTCTCCCTCTCTTAGCTCATCTTCTACCACCTTCAAAGTGCTATGAAATGAGTCTTTTAACATTAAATAGGTGAAGTCTTTCTCTCATTCCTACAATCATAAAAGCATGCATTAGATACATCTTTAATCATAGAAATCATGCATAATATGTGATGAAATGGGGTTAGAATATGTAAAATTCATAGCTCAACAGCCACAACAGCCTCATCATCCACCATCTACTCCCACGAGCCATCATAGTCGTCTCCTTAAGGCTTGGGCTCCTGAAGATCGTCACCTGCATATTCTATATTGTTTTCATAAAGAAACTATCAAAAGCGACATAGTGAAGAACTACTTTAAGGTTAGAATAATAATCAAATAAAAATCATGACAAAACATTCATTAATCTTACTTAATGTAATGCATGCAAGGTATGCATGACCCAATGTAGGAATCCTTAGACATGCCACCAGGGGTTTTGAGACACGTAAGCCCATAGTTTTGCCCGACCACGTGAGAAATGGGACGCTCATAGCCCAAATCTACACGCAATAGTGTACGGGAGAAGTAGGACACTATAGCCCCTATTCCCAATTTCGTACACCCACACAGAGCCACGTGCATGCATGAGTTTAGTCATCCTTTATTATTGCTACCAATTTACACCAAGCCAATTAACATACAACCAACCTTTGGTACCACCACAACCATCTTAATGGTTCATCACTCACCAAAACATTCGTAACCGACGCACACATCCCAAGATGGCGGCCCGTGCTACTATGGTTCATAATAACCCATGTTCATCTATAGCCTTATGGAGATTCTTAACAACTTAAAGAATAATAATAAGAAAAAAGGGATTTAACAACCACTTAATCGGGCGATCTGATTCCACAACCACAGATCAGGGTGACCACTTAACTAGACAAGCTAAAAGCGTCGTCTCAGGTTAGGGCAACCACTTAATCGGGTGTACTGATATTTATTACCACAAAATAGGGTCCATCCACAACATGCATAAAAGAAATACACCATAAGGATCCCCATCAAACATTATCAATTATCCTTTATACAAATATAGAAGGGATGGTGGTCCCTTTGAAGGTAGTTATACAAATCTCATATGTGCAACAATCATTCCATTACTCATTTGTTCTCTAAGTCCATTATATGTCCTCATCACTATGCGACATGAATAGGGTATTTAAAGGCATATATACACGATCTTATAAGAAGGAAAAACAAATATACAAAAGCATGTAAGAAACAACAACATACAAACCATGAGATTATTACACTAACTTAAAGGAGTCCTCACTTACGTCTGTTGATGTGCTTGGAGAGCGTAAGGCTTGTTGGAGAATCGAAAAAAATAAAAAAATCCGCCAAGGGGTGACTCTCTCTCTCTCTCTCTCTCTCTCTCTCTCTCTCTCTCTCTCTCTCTCTCTCTCTCTCTCTTATCTCTCTTAAATTCGTGGATGGGGTTCTCTCTAGATAGGAGAGGCCCTATTATAGAGGTACGGACAGGTTCTAGGGTTTTAAGAAGTTACTCAAGTTATACATTGACAGTTGTGGTATAAATAGGAGTTTTGAGATGTTTCAGGCCACTTTGGAGAGCGTACACTCAAAGGTTTGAAAAGAGGTTTTGGACGTGTGTTGTGATGGGTATAGGCCACAAAATGGACATGGTAGATTTTGAAATGGGGCCCACAAATAATCATAGGGTCCACGTGAAAAAATAGTAAAGAAAGAGAATAAAATATAAACTTGTGAACGGTTAGTTTATTGGATGATCGGACACCTAGGGATAGTTTAGATGAGTCTCTTATGGCATGTGGGATCCATAAACTGAAACTCTAGAGCCGTTTGATTGGTCTCTAATGCATAAGAATGTTTTGGAGAATTATTCTCCAAGGGTTGCAAAATTCCGATATCTAAGTTAAAAGGCCACGTTGGATGCTCTAGAGGGATCCTCTAGATCTCAGGAAAGGTTTCCTAGATTTCCATACTGTGGACCCTCGCCGTTCCCGCGCTCCCACACGACGTCATTCCCTTTCCTTTCGGAAAAGAGAGAAGAAGAGGTGCGTGTGCGTGAATCGCATTTGTGCCACTGGCTTGCCTCGTTCTCGAGGGCCTTGTTTGGTTGTCGTGTTAGGCTGGATGTATTTAAATGAGTTTATATAAGACCAGAGTCGCCACTAGCCAGTTACTTCGAATCTCCAGTCGGCTAGACCCCGTAGAAACGTTAGAGAAGGGAATCCGAGATTTCTTCCTCTAAAATGACTCCTTTTGATCTGCGGCCAGAGATTCGAGGTAAGGGATCACGGTTACAGGGTAGGAAGAGGTTATGCACCCCACACACTGCCCGTACCGAAGTACGGTCTCTACTTCACAGAATCGAACTAATACTTGAAAGTCTGTCTTAATCCTCGTACATTCTCATAGATGACATGATGCATGAATGCAGGTCTGAACAGTAAGAGTTTCTGATGGGCAGGTTCCACTAACAGGCAAGCCCAGAGCATACGCTCGACCTGACAGGTGCTTTATGCGAGATGCATGCAGTGTGTTTGAATAATCAAGGTGCTCGTAGTGAAGCAGGGGGGTTGGAAGAAAAGTAAATATTGCACTTATGATAGATGCAAATGAGATGATGCTGGTAAAAGAGTAGCTAGATGGACGGAGGTGTCGCAAGGGTTGCTTCGAGTGGCTGGGTCAAGACTTGGATGGCTTGGGAGACTTGGACTAGTGGTCAGGCTGGGCTGGACCAGGGCTAGGCTCTTCTCACTCGGGCTCTCCTTGGTGGAGGAATGGGCTAAAGGGTGGAGAGACGGATTGCACTCGGGCTGAAGGCTTCAGAGGGATTGGATGTCGAAATGAGAAGGGGAGGGGGGTATTTATAGCGTTGGAGAGTGGCAGTTCTCGTAAATAATTTTGGGCGGCCCCCAGTGCGTGACGCTCCTCGAGTTCCAGTGCGTGGTACGGACATGCCTCGGGGCTGCTGTTTGGACTCAGTGGGTTGACTCAGCGGGTCGACTCGGTGATTTGACTCGGTGGGTTGCCTCGGCGGGTTGACTCGGTGATTTGACTCGACGGGTTGATTCGGCGGGTTGACTCGGTGATTTGACTCAGCAGGTTGACTCAGTGAGTTTGAATTTTTTAGGATTTTTTGAATGGTTTTTCTTATGGGGGGTTTTTCACGCTGATGTTTAGGGGCAAGTTGACTGGGTTCAGGCTTGGGTTGGGCTATGGATTTGGGCTTACAAGGGTGAGTTTGGCTGAGTTTGGACTTAGAATTTAGGGGTATGGTCCTCCATTCATCCAGCTATCTCTACCAACAGTGTATCTCTACCAACAGATTTGCTGAAAATTCTGACTTGAATTGGGCATTGTTCATGATAGGATTGAATGGTATGGATGGGATGGGGAGATGGGCCATAGGTGAGGCTACACATCCTCTGGGCGTGGGCCGCATGGATGATGTGATCGATGGTGATGATGGGGTGATGATGGACATTGATGGGCTGATCTTAGATTGCCTTCTGGTACCTGTGAGGAGAGAGAACACTTTAGCAAAAGGATTGAAGCATTAAAGCAGGAAGAGAGATACTTACCTTCTAGGAGGAATGATCACGAGCCACTCCGTGAGCTGGCTGGGGAATGTTTATTTTGAAAGCCCTGTAAGATCCTTTTTTTTTGCATATATATAAATAAGAAAAAATAATTTTTTTTGTGGAAAATATATGCAAATCATAAAATAAAAATTTGTGTCAAGTGCTTGTCTATTTGTTCATGATTTGGACTTGTGCTTTTAGATGTAAGAATCAGAACATTTGACTCAGCCTGATGTCATACTCGATTTTCTTAATTATTCACCAAGGGTCTTGGTCCCCTTAAGATAGTGCGCAATGGTATCTTAACTCTAAAATTTGGGCAGATCTTAAAAGAATTCTTGACTCATGGCTATCATCCTTGCTTCCATTGAATTTTCATGTCGTTTGGATCTCTCATGTACCTGCTTTTTTTTTCTTCTTTTTTTTAGCCATTATTACCCGCAACGCCCTTTTGGGTTTTCGTTGCGTCCGGCTTGCCCGTCATTTTTGCCCGTGGCGCCCTTTCGGGTTTTCACCACGTCCCAGGTATTTGATCTTGCCTACCCCTTGGCAGCTATGCTGTTTTTACCCTCGGCGCCCTTTCGAGTTTTTACCAAGTCCGCTGTGTGCCCACTTTTTTTACTCAGAGCGCCCTTTCGGGTTTTCACTCCGTCCTCTTTGTTTAAGCACACATCTCTTTTCTTTTTTTTTCTTTTTTTTTGGATAACTGCGACGACCAGAGGTCAGGAATCCGTTGTTGCCGGCCGATGGTAACCTTTCGGCCCTTATCTTAAGTTACAATGGCAGACCTCTTGACTTCAGCTCTACTAATGTAACTCTTGATAAGGTTGGATTGGCTTACCTGTGAGAGATTTTCACGTTGTCGGCGTTGATTGACTTTGGAAGATCCTTACCCCTTAGGTTGGTGAGTCGAACGGTGCCTCTCAGAAGAACTTCTCTGCTTCTCGGGGCTTGCCCCATGAGTCTGATAGATGCAGCAATGCTTATTGTAAACCCGATATGACTTTTCGTTCTTCGGCTTCATTCTTCATCAGCACTCACGGTGACATGATTTTGACTTGAACGCGTAGGTCTATCTTCTGATTTTAAGCTTCTCGAGGAACTCCTCCATCCTTAGATCTCGAAGGACGTCCCATTGCCAATGTTGATAGCATGTGGGAACCCTTAATAATTGATGATGTCATTCTTCATGAGAATTATCGTACGAGATCAGAATATTACCTCCATCCACTTTGTGCTGTAATCGACTGCCACAAGTATATGCGTATGACCGCTAGATGATGCCGAGTAGATCTTTCTGCTGATGTAGATACCTCGTACAGGGGATAGCTGGAGCGTTATCAGGTTGTAGAGTCTCGAGGCACACACATGGATCCGATGTGCATGTTGCTGACACTTGAAGTGCTTTCTGACATGTTGGCAACAATTTGTCTTCATCGAGCCGTGAGGTCTCTTCGATCATTCGTCAAGTCGCACACTCCAGCATGGAATGTAAGCATAGTCTTCGCAGCATCTTCTTGATAGGCTTGATAAGTTTTTGATCGAGTCTGAATAAGTCTTCATAGGACACAAGATTGGGAAGTCATGACTTCAAAAATTCGATCATTCTCTGCTTATTTTTCGGGGACAAGGATTCTCAATGCACACTTCCTTATGGGTCGCAAGAAATCCTAGGTTTATAATTTTGAAACTTTTTAAGATGACATCGGCTTTTTGTTCGAACTTTCGAGGAGACCCTCTTAGTTTGGGAGCCAACTCATCATTTTCCACATCATTTGGCCTTGTCCAGACCCTTGAGTTTGAAGTCCAAACTCTAAATCGAAATCTTATGAGTCAACTCCATACTCAAGTGCTTTGACAGGACTTGACACTTTATTGAAAAAGATTTCTAATTTTTTTTTTTTTTGCTTTCAAAGATTTTCTGATTTTTTTTAATATCTGAATTTTTCGAACTTTTCGGACTTTGTGAAAATTTGATTTTTTTTTTTTGAAATTTTGAAATATTTGGTGTTTTGGGTTTTTAAATCTTCTGATTTTTTTTTTGAAATCTTTTTTTTTTTATAAAGGACTCGAGCAAGACGGCAATGTGAACCAGGTGTTGCCTGATTCGGCTCGGGGAGCCGAGCACTGTCGGCTTTTATTGTGCCGTCATGGGGCTACAAACCTGTTACTGCCCTGCACTCCTTCCCCTCAGGAGGCAGGGCCAAAGGGATCAGTAGGCCAACCCTCATTGTTGTGCCCAAACATCAGGATAGATTTAGAATTGGGCTTCGAGTCGGTATCGGATGTAATTTCTCCTGGCTCATCCCCGATGTATTGCAGCTCTTCGGGCTCATTTGGCTGAGGTGGGACCAGGACAGCAATCGAGTCGGTCGGAGGAAATTCATGCCCCTTGCTTGCGTCTTCTTTGGGCAACTCTATCAGACTCAATCTGCTTGCATAATCATCGAAGGTGGAATCCAACCTATCATCAGGATAGATAATCCCTGCATTGATAGACTGGATTTGTGTGACGATGCAGAGGTTCCCTTCTTCTTGATGACCCCGTCTTCTTCTGATACTTCTGTGCCTAATCCGAGTAGGCCGATATCGCAGTCTTTCTCTATCCACATTCTCTTGAACTCCCATGATTCGGGTCGAGTCTTGATATTCGAGCTGATAGTAGAAGGTTTGACGCTCGATAGGAAGGAAGACGTAGTTCGATCCGATGGGACATGCGCGAGGGAAGTAATTTGCATTGTGATGATATGAGACTTCCCCATTAGAGCGTTGTACATCCATGGCTAGGATGGTAAGCTCTCGAAGGTTGGATGCTTCTACCATGGGAAATTGTCCGGGATCGGTAATGATGTTGATCGCCCTATCTCCGAAGATGTGCTTAACCCTTTGGTGAAGATTTGAAGAGATGACACCGATTCTGTGAAACCAGGTCCGATCGGGAAGGAGATGGAATGAAGCTGAGATGTCCAAGACTTGAAGAGTGATGGTTGATGTTTTTGGACCGATCAGAACCTGGACATCAATCTCCCCTTTGACCTCCTTGATAGTGGCCACATAATTGAAGCTGGGCACCAACTCTGTTAGGGCATGTGGCATTCTGTCCAAGGAAGGGTCTTCTTCTTGGAGGATGATGGCTGAAGTAGAAGCCGAATAAACAGTTGTTGTGGGCAAGTTGTGCCCCTGGTTGTTTGCTTGAGAAATGGGCAGGTTGTGCTCCTGGCTGAGTGATGCCGCAACGAGGAGGTCGTCCCCTTGGTTGACTGGGATGGGCAGATTGTGCCCTTCGTTGGCTGGCGCGAGGAATGAATCGATTGGAGGTGCCCCTTGCATGATGATGGGCTCTGGGATTGAAATAGTTAAGGGTGCCCCTTGTAGGATGAGAGGTTCGAACTCTGAACTAGAGTCGATGGCATGGATAAACTGGAGAGGAGGCTCTTCTTGGCTTATGAAAGCTGGATAGGCAGGAGGTGTCCCTTGCATTGCGGAGACTAGATCAACTGGAGATGCCCCTTGCAAGACGAGGAGTTCTGAAATTGGACTGGTTAGGGGTGCCCCTTGCCAGCCTTGATTAGGGAACTGTGAGTTCCATCTTGACTGTTGTTGTTGCTGCGGTTGTCCGTGCTAAGGGAGGAATATTGTACCTTCGGTAGAGGCGACAAGGTCGTCTTCTTCTATTGGATGAGGGATGAGTACACTTCCGTTATCATTCTCGTATTTAGTAGGCTTTTCTTCCACTATCGGTTGTATAAGAGAGGCTTGATAAGGCCACCAAGGGGAGATCATCCCAGCCCTTAATCTGGCTTCGACTTGTTCCCCGACGCAGATGAGTTGGGTGAAGTTCGCATATGGATGTGAGACAAGGTATCCAGAGATTATTTTCCGAGTGGACGATCATGGAGATTTGCTCCTCATCGTCGATGGGGGTCTTCATTCTAGCAGCCATGGCCTGCCACCGTCCAACGTAAGCTGATAATGTTTCGTCACTTCCTTGCCTGAGAGCTGCGAGGTCCGTTCTCTTGGGTGCCATGTTAAGATTGTATGCGAACCTGTCGACGAAAGCCTAGGAGAGTTGCTCCCAAGTCCTGATGCGATGACAGTCCAATGATGTGTACCAGTCTAGGGCATCATCTTTTAGGGACTTTTAAAACAGACGGATCAACACTCCGTCGTTGTTTGCCACAGCATTTAGCTCACCACAAAATGATCTCAAGTGGTCTATAGGACACCCTGTCCCATCATATCTTTTAAATTTTGGTACCTGAAAGCCTTGAGGTACCATTGCATCGGGAAATGGACAAAGGTCCCTGAACTTAGTGGATGGAAGATCCACCCCTTGCTGCTTCTGCAACTTTCTCTTCATCTCTCGCATCTATTCTTGGAGTTGTTCGATTTCAGAGGGACCAGATGAAAGAGATCTTGCCCCTTGCCAAGCCTGAGCTGGCCCCCTTTCGTAATAATTGGTGTCACTGATGCTCCTATGATTCCTGCTTGAAGGGGGTTGGGCCTAATAATTACTCCAATTATAGGGACTTTGCTAGACTGGAGCTGAGAAGGGAAACTGCAAAGAAACTTGAAAATGGCTCCTGTTTGCAGGAGGATACCGAAAGAAATGCCCTGAGGTCAAGGGTTGTTCTGATTGAGGGCCTTCATTAGGAGAGTATTGAAAGTCCTGCGCCAACCCTGATAGCTGTGGTTGGGATGAAGTGGAGGCTGGAAGAGATGGTTGTTGTGGTTGTTGAACTGGACCAGCTCGATTGCTGGCTGCTGAAGCCTGGGCTTGCATGAATTGCAAGAGCATTTCTTGCATTACTCTCATTCCTTATGCCAATTCTTGTATGATTGGCGTATTCTCAATTGGCTGTGGCGCTGGAGGTTGCGCTTCGGTCATTTCAAGAGCGAGGAAGAGATGAGTTTCTTCTTCGTGGTCGGACATGGCTTGCTGAGCCCGAGTGCGGATTATGCTGCGGAAGGGAAGTTGTTTCCGAACACGTTGAGCCCGAGGAGGCGCAATGGTGAGGACTATACTCTACTCTTTTTGGGTTTCGGGATTTTCTATATTTTTTTGGTTTTTGGGTAGAATGTTATGCAGATGAGATTGTATGAGGACTAATGACTTTCAAGTATAGGAAGGATTCTGTTTTTCAAGTCGGATCACGACTAGTGGGACAAATCCATCCCCAGCAGAGTCGTCATTCTGTGGACCCTCGCCGTTCCCGCGGTCCCACACGATGTCGTTCCCTTTCCTTTCGGAAAAGAGAGAAGAAGAGGTGCGTGTGCGTGAATCGCCGTTTGTGCCACTGGCTTGCCTCGTTCTCGAGGGCTTTATTTGGTTGTCGTGTTAGGCTGGATGTGTTTAAATGAATTTATATAAGACCAGAGTCGCCACTAGCCAGTTACTTCGAATCTCCAGTCGGCTAGACCCCGTAGAAACGTTAGAGAAGGGAATCCGAAGATTTCTTCCTCTAAAATGACTCCTTTTGATCTGCGGCCAGAGATTTGAGGTAAGGGATCACGATTACAGGGTAGGAAGAGGTTAAGCACCCCACACACTGCCCGTACCGAAGTACAGTCTCTACTTCACAGAATCGAACTAATACTTGAAAGTCTGTCTTAATCCTCGTACATTCTCATAGATGACATGATGCATGAATGCAGGTCTGAACAGTAAGAGTTTCTGATGGGCAGGTTCCACTAACAGGCAAGCCCAGAGCATACGCTCGAACTGACAGGTGCTTTATGCGGAATGCATGCTGTGTGTTTGAATGATCAAAGTGCTTGTAGTGATATGTATATGAATGCAGGTCTGAACAGTAAGAGTTTCTGATGGGTAGGTTCCACTAACAGACAAGCCCAGAGCATACGCTCGAACTGACAGGTGCTTTATGCGAGATGCATGCAGTGTGTTTGAATAATCAAGGTGCTCGTAGTGAAGCAGGGGGGTTGGAAGAAAAGTAAATATTGCACTTATGCTAGATGCAAATGAGATGATGCTAGTAAAAGAGTAGCTAGATGGACGGAGGTGTCGCAAGGGTTGCTTCGAGTGACTGGATCAAGACTTGGATGGCTTGGGAGACTTGGACCAGTGGTCAGGCTGGGCTGGACTAGGGCTAGGCTCTTCTCACTCGGGCTCTCCTTGGTACAGGAATGGGCTAAAGGGTGGAGAGATGGATTGCACTCGGGCTGGAGGCTTCAGAGGGATTGGATGTCGAAATGAGAAGGGGAGGGGGGTATTTATAGCGTTGGAGAGTGGCAGTTCTCGTAAATAATTTTGGGCGGCCCCCGTACGGACGCTCCTCGGGTTCCAGTGCGTGGTATGGACATGCCTCGGGGCTGCTGTTTGGACTCAGTGGGTTGACTCGGTGGATTGACTCAGCGGGTCGACTCGGTGATTTGACTCGGTGGGTTGACTCGGCGGTTTGACTCGGTGATTTGACTCGATGGGTTGACTCGGCGGGTTGACTCGGTGATTTGACTCAGCGGGTTGACTCAGTGAGTTTGACTTTTTTAGGATTTTTTTACTGGTTTTTCTTATGGAGGGTTTTTCAGGCTAATGTTTAGGGATGAGTTGACTGGGTTCAGGCTTGGGTTGGGCTATGGATTTGGGCTTACAAGGGTGAGTTTGGCTGAGTTTGGACTTGGGATTTGGGGGTATGGTCCTCCATTCATCCAGCTATCTCTACCAACAGTGTAGCCGAAGGTGGGGTGTCTACACATACGAAGAGAATTTTTGGATTGGAAGATCCAAGTTTCCAAGGGTTGAGAAGGAAAGAGTAATCGACTTTGATTTATAACGAAACGAGAAACCACTTTATAGGAGGGGGTTTGAGAATGCTACGAAGAGGTTGAACGGTTTAGATTATATAAACGGGGACCACATGTGGACCACATGAAGGCCAGCCACGGCCAGCGTGCGTGGCAGTGGTGGACACACCGCTTGGTGAGTGAAACACACGGCCAAACCGTGCGCACGGTTTGGCCATACGTTGCATGTGTAGGGCTCACCATGATATTTATGTAAGATCCACTCCATCCAGAAAGTGGGCCTCGAAATTTGCGGCAATGACACAAAAAATGAGACAAATATGAGTTCAAGTGGGCCATCTAAAGGCGATTTTTATTCGGCTAGTTTTAGGATGATCAGAGGGCTAAAAATTGACTTGCACGAGTAAATTGTATCCAAAAGCTTAAGTATGAAGTCTTGCGTCGTTACGATCGTCCAAAACTAGTGTACTTAAAAAGACAGTTTAACTTAAGTTTAACTAATAATATTTTTGTAATTATTGCAAATTATCGAGTTTAGCGGTATCTAATCCTTCATCATTCTAAGCAAATTTAATAAACGATAACCTATCAGATCTCCTACAGATATCCCAATATTATCCAAATTTCAATATCAACGGCTGGTATTTAATTAAAAAAATATATTAGAAATAAATTTTGAAAAAATTTAAAATAAATATGATAAGTCCAGAGTGTTACATAGAGTGCAGGACTGCCTAACAGGGCATTGTAACCGTCGGTAGATCGCCGTTCAAGCATAACATTGAAACTATGTCCTATACTCTGTTATCAGGATTCAACGACAATTGATACTCCAATTCCATGCTTATTTCTTTCGATCAACACTAATTTGACCTTGTCTTAGATCCAAAAGATGATAAATTAGTGCATGGATGATGAAATATATGAGAATGTATCAAATCCCTTCCTATCAAGGCATAATAATTGAACGAGTGTCAACCACAAAAAATACAGCCAGCATCTTCTTCGTTCCTACTATCAATTCAACAGGTACACAGAACAGTAGACTTAGTAAATCTACTCAAATGACTCAAGCAAGCACATCCTATTTATATGTGTAGCAAATAGAAGGGACAATCACTTCCCTACAATTAGTTTGGCCCTAGCATGGCCCGCCTCAATGCGGTACTGCTCTCCTAAGCCGAGGTGAACCATTAGATACCAAACGAAGGTGAGAAGCTCACCGCCTTTACTCAGCCGTTGGGCATGGGCTATCCCGCTGCATATACCAGCAGCGTAGGATAGCATCTCCACCCACACCTCGCCTATCAGGGCCCATCTCTGGCCTACTTTCAGTTCGTCTTTCAATTTCTTGGCGAGAATGCAAGCGTCGAATAACACCGATTTGCTCCGATCTCCCTTCACATCGATGGGCTTTGCGTCGGTATTCACTAATAGAAGATCTTTGCATGCATTCTGGCGGTCGTTCTCCTTTTCTTCCTCCACTTTTTCCAAAGAGCGGCACAAGTCAAATGGAAACTTCAGTTCCAACCTACTAAATGGCCTTCGAAGGAAGAAGTTCTTCGCCTCAGCGCAGGTATCTCGGAATCTAATCTGCCCGATTACAGCTGAAGATGACATCATGGAAGGTTGCATGATGAGGAGATACATCAAGTAATCTGATATAAACTTGCTGAGCTGCCGAGGGGACTCATTTTTTGGGGGTCCATTTGTATTGCCATCTGTTGAGGGATTCTTCTTATTGTCATCATCATCCTTGATGTAATAACAAAGGGTGGTGGCGATATGCCACCTGATCAAGCTCTCATCGAACTCAACCTCGACACTCTCGCGAAATTGGCTGAGGTAGCCCCTCTGCTCTAGGGACCAGTTGCCTCGACATGAACATAAGCCCCGGGCCGCCTTGGGGTCTTTCATGATCTCAGTCTTCTTCTTCAGCTCATTGAAGATAAAATCCTTCAGCTCTTCCGAGACGGGCTCACGGTAAGTGTATTGCATCTCCCTCCAGAAGTCGCTCACCATCTTACATCTCAAGATCTTCTGGATGTACAATGCCTCCGAGAACTTTCCGCCAATGGTGGGCCGATTGGCGATCCGCCCCCAGTACTTTTCATGAGGGGGGATGCAAATGTCTATGAGATTGAACTGCTTCATGGTTGCAGCCCATCGATTGTAAGGCCGGGTTTTAGCTATGATCTTAGAGACAATTGGGCCGAGCACAGGAATCTTGACGACAGACCAGTCGGAGAGCATAAGCATGATGAAAGCCACAAAATCCAAGACGATAGCACCAACCAACAATGTGTAGGAGATGGCGATGTCAAGTGGGAGGAACTCGCTCTTGTTGGTAAAGAAGAAGAGCAGAAAGGCAGCCATGATCGAGCAAGAACATATAGCCCGCACGATGTAGCCATAGATATTGTGCACCACAGCGGCCTTGGTGAAGAGCACCTCATAGACGAATTCGAGCTCGTACTCGATGACTCGGAACGCGTCCTTCGGGTACCAACTCAGGAAGGCACTGCGGCTCTCCGCCCGTTCATGGAAGCTAAACATGAGCTCGACAATGAGACCCTTGAAGGTCTTGAAGAAGTGGTGAGCCTTGTACAGTACTGTCACTTCATCCAAGTCCTGGTGTTGCGGCTCGACTTCATGGGCTTCTGGCTCTGGGCTAATTACGATCTGGGCTGGGACACCTGCCTCTAACTTTGACTGGTATTCCTCCATGAGCTTAGCATAGTTTGGGCCAGCGTCCGGCTTTTCAAGCATCGAGTCCCGGAAGCCGTCCATGCTTGCGAGGTAGAGTGCTAATGTCCGCTCGAAGTACTTGATAATCCCGGCAAGAAACATCAACAGAGTCGGGGCTGACAGCCTGTTATTTGGCAGTGAAAGCGCAAAGACGTAAATGGCCGCTACCGCCCTCGAATAACATCCCAAGCAAATGCCTGAGCCACAACTCATTATCTTCCATCGCGAAGGCTGTGATCGTATCTGGCCCGCCAAGGTGTAAAAGAAGGAATGGAGCCCAGAAGGCTAGAATGTCGCCGTTGGTGGATTTATCAATATTATGCTTTTGCCCACCAGAAGAGGCCATGATCTTGACTCCGGGCTGGCCCTTGCTGATGGGGCTGTCTAACTTTTCCCCCTGGCTATTGGCAAGGAGGCCCAGCGCGAAATCGGCCACCCAATCGGCGAGCAGGTAGAGGGACCAAGTGAAGAGGGTCAGCAGCTTGGATGCCTTCCGTTTGCGCATGGATGCGAAGAAGATGAGAAGGATTTGCAGAAAAAGACTACAGAGAACGAAGACTCGAATGTCCCATAAATTCCACAAGTTTCTCACTGGCTTCAAAATGGTTTCCATGCTTCCTTCTTCCATCCTGATAGAAATATCAAACATTTAAGATCGGCTGTCCAAGATACACAGATCCAACGGACACAAAAACCCATATTGCTGCAATTTCTTATTTTCTTTTGCTAGTTCCATTGAAAGGAAATATCATGAAGGATGGTGTTGGGTGAGAAAAAAACGTATTCCGGATCCAATTTTTAGACCCGTCAGCAAATCGGGTTGGGTTGCGTTTAAATTGGGGTCTGGTCGCGTTTGGGCCGGCAACCATATTCTTGGACCCAGTTAGCCACACGCATGTAAGGAACATATATCCGGCTATGTAATGATCTTATTTGACCCAGACGTTTGCCTAACTCAAAACCAAGTTACAAAAGGCTACCTAAAGCATAGTTCTAAAACTCAGCTCAAACTCTGGCCAAATTTGAGTTGGATGACAGCAAGACACATCGAGTCGCATCCCAACTCACTTTAACTCGGGAGCGGATTAGGTGTGTTACCCATGTAACAGCTTAGTGGGTGTTACCCTTACTGTGGGGCCCACCTTGACCATTTGTTCTATATTCACACCGTCCATCTGTTTCTCCAGCCCATTTTAGGACGTGGTCCAAAAAATTAAAGCAGATCCAAGTATCAAGTGAATCACACCACAAGAAACAATGGTGATTGAGTGCCTCCCATTGAAAATTGGAAAGGACCCACTGTAAGGTTTGCCCCATATGGTTTCTAGGGTGTTTGTTTTGCTGTAAATGCATGCAAAAGCTTTGCATGTAAATGAATAATTATTGCAAAGGTTAGCTGTTTGATGAAGGTTGTAAATTATACATGCTACTTTCCTCTTTGCAAAAGCGGTTTGAAAAGGATCAGCATTATTCATGAGTCCCCTTGTGATGTCTTTGACGTATCTAATTATGTCCATAGCATTTTACTGGAACATTTCAGGACATGAGCCAAAAAATAGGCAGATTGTGGTCAAGTGGCCCACACCATAGGAAATTGTGGTCATAAAAACATTTTAACAATATCATTCAACCCACTGTTTCATGTGGCATGGTCCACTCAATCTTTGGATTAGCCTCAATATTTGGCTCATTCCATAAAATTAGCCCGCAAAATGGATGGATGGAGTGGATAAGCCACATACATCACAGTGAGCCCCACATAAAATTCACACCTTTCTAGGTTATAGTGTTCAAAAGGCAACCCATCAACATCAACATAGACAAGTGCGTGGAAATTATCTTATAAAGCAACTATTACTCATTTACTAAGATTAATCCACCAGGTGAATTGAAAAACAGACAGGCCTTTGGGGTAAGTGTTACCCAAGTAATAGCTAAGACAGGGCTGACATGCTCATGGGTACTCAAAGCCATGACCTCAATGTTGAAACCAACAAGGTCTACCACTGAGCCACTTGCAACTTACTTTCTCAATTTATTTATAAATATTACTGATTTAAATATTATTTTTTACTTTTTTAATATTTAAAAAAAATATTTTTTTACCATTCTTTGCTTTTCTAATTTAAAATTATTACCATCGAATTGAGCCAAGTTTCAGATTTTTTAAATTATGCCTCGACGGATACTCCAACGCCATATAATGGTGTTCTGTGTGCTCAAAAGTGAGACTTAGACCCACAAGACCTGAATTTGATTGGTCTGGCTGCGAGTACATTAGAATCCCCGTTCAATTTCTTATATTATAAGAATTTTTTCATTTAGCCACCCACCTTGTGGGTAATAGACTGAAAACCGCATACTTTTGAATTATTGGGTAGAATAGCCCATTCTGGTGCGTTCTTATCAACAAAAACGTCCTCACCGCATTAATCTGTGCCAACTAGACGCTTGCTTATGATCCTGTGATGTAGGTGGGGCTCATTGTGATGTTTTTTTTTTTAGAAATCCACCTTGTCCAAGTAGTTTTCCCATTCATGTTACGGGTTGGGCCCAAAAATGAGTCAGATCTAATACTTAAGTGGGCCACACGGAAGAAAACAATGAAGAGAGAAATGCATACCGTTGAAAACTTCCCAGGGTCCACTATGTTGTTTATATGCCATCCAAACTGGTCATAAACTCATTCTCATTGGGATGAACTGAAAACCCAATAGTAGCCTGATCCAAAACTTCAGTGGGCCCATTAGTACCCCATGAATGTTTCAACAGTGGACATTCAATACTGACTGTTTCCTGCCCACCTGAGATTTGGATCTGCTTCAATCTTGAGAAAATCTCCTAAAATGAGCTGTTAAAATGGATGGACGGCCCAGATATAAGGAACATACATCACATTGTCCCCATAATCAAGAATCCACCGAAGCCGAGCCGGAACTGACGACATCGAAATTTTGGGAAACGGATTGCCTGTCATCGGACTGAGAGCGAATTAGCTGCTACCCGGGTAGCAGCTTAGTGAGTGTTACCCCTACCGTGTGGGCCTACCTTGATACATTTGTTGCATATCCACGCCGTCCATTTATTTTTGCATCTCATTTTTGGACCCGATTCAAAATCATAAGAATATCCAAATCTCAGGTGTACCAAATCAATAGAAACAGTGATTAATAACCATTATAAACTTTTCGTGGGCCACAAAAGTTTTGGATCAATTTGATATTTCTAATCTCTTCAACCAGACCTTATTGATATTACCAACAGGTTGGATTGCAAATAAACATTAAGAAAACGTTACGATGTGCCCTTTGGAATTTTTAGGGCTGTGCACGGTTCGGTCAGTTCGGTTTTGAGGGAAAATATTCAACCGAACCGACTTAGTCGATTTTAAATATTTAACAACCGAACCGAACCGAACCGATGAATCATCACCAACCGAACCGAACCGGATAAACTAGGGTCGGATTGGTTTTGTCGGTTTTATCGGTTTGGGCCTCAATCTAAAACTTTTGTGGCCCATAAAATGCTTCTAATAGTTATTCATCATTGTTTCCAATGGTATCGTTTACTTAGGATTTGGATCTTCTCGAGGTTTGGAACTATGTCCTAAAACGATAGATGAAAACAGATGAATGGAATGGATATACAAAACATACATCAAGGTGGTTCCACACAGTTAGGATAACACCCACTGAACTGTTACCCTAATTTGCACCCTCACTGTGCTGCAAAGTCGGTGTCTACGTAAAATTCTTTTACTTGACATAAGTTAATTGATAATGTAGTTTAAATAAGCCCCACTATCATGCATTTTAAAAATCCACTCCAACTAATAGGTGACTAACCCAATTTTAGGCCTAAATATGAAAAACCAGCATCATCTTTGATACAGGCGGACCACACAATTGGAAATAGTGTACAGGCCACATTACCCTCCAAACTCTTTTTCTTGGTGTGGCACACTTGAATTACAGATAAAGATGATATTTCAGTCTTGGGCCTAACTTGGGGTGGCACCCTTACTGGTTAGAGTGGATTTCATGTAAATATTGAAGTGGGGCCAACCTCAACTTCTCTCTCTCTCTCTCTCTCTCTCTCTCTCTCTCACACACACACACACACATATATCGGTTCGGTTCGGTTGAAAACGGTTTATAATTTTTACAAACCGACAACCGAACCGACACTCTCGGTTTTTTATATTAAAAAACTGACCCGACCCGAAATAGATTCGAAAACCGACCGGAATCGATCGGTTTGGTCCGGTTCGGTCGGTTTTATCGGTTTGGTTGGTTTTTTGAACAGCCCTAGGAATTTTTAATGGTGAGGCACTTAATTAATACTGTTTCCTGTGGTGTGATCTACCTGAGATTTTGATCTGCATAAGTTTTGGTACCCCATCCTAATGTAGTCTGTAGAAACGGATGGACGGCGTGGATATACATAAAATCATCAAGGTGGGCACAACGGTAGGGGGTAACACCTAATTCGCTCTTCACTGGACTGAACCCAGATCCTGCGGTCCGAAGCTAGGTGGGGCTAACTGTGATGTTTGTGAGAAATCCACCCCGTTTATCCATTTCTCGAGCTCATGTTAGGACATGATCCTAAAAATAAAGCAGATCCAAAAACTTTAGTGGGCCATACGACAGTAAACGGCGGGGATTGAACACCCTATGTGGGAACATTCGGTGGTATGAGGCCAATATTTTTTTATTTTTTAGTTCAATATTCCAGTCGAAATGACCTTATGAACAGTTTGGATGGCATAAAAACATCACAGTGGATGGTAGGAAGGTTTCAATGCTAGGCATTTCTATCTCCACTTTTTCTGTCGTGTGGCACACTTGAGTTTTGGATCTGCCTCGATTTTGGTTCCATGTCCTAACATGATCAGGAAAAATGGCTGGACGGGGTGGATTTCTCACAAACATCACGGTGGGCCCCACATAGCTTCAGACCACAGGAAGGTCGCAAGCAATCCGCGTCTTGAATTTTGGGCGAACCCATCTACAAGGTGCTGCAAACCTAATGGACGGCTTCGATGGGTCCGAAATGCGACTTTTTATGTTGTGAAAGCAGGGGCCAAAGGAGCTGAGGTGGGTCACTTACTCAACGGCTTGCAGGATCTGGTGGGTCCGAAATGCCACTCTCCAAGTGTTTTGCACCCTTCAAA
This sequence comes from Liriodendron chinense, assembly GCA_003013855.2. Taxonomy (NCBI): domain Eukaryota; kingdom Viridiplantae; phylum Streptophyta; class Magnoliopsida; order Magnoliales; family Magnoliaceae; genus Liriodendron; species Liriodendron chinense. Next base: position 1,519,152 of record PVNU02000607.1, on the reverse strand, counting down.
GGTAGGCTTTGAATTCACCCCCACAAAACGAGCCAAACCTGCAAATGACTTTGGCAGAGATCGTAATGCGTGATGCTCTCGCCGGATCTGGGGTCGCTAGGTCTGCTGCCGCTCAGAAGCAGTCGCCGGATCTGAGAACGATGGTTGGTGCTGCAGCCGGCGACGAGAAGGGAGAGATCAGGCAGTGGTCAGGCCAGAGATTGCCGCTAACCGAGGGAAAAAAAACCTCTCCCTCTCTCTCGCTCGAGGACCGAAAGAGAAATTATATGGTCAATACCTAGCCTGACTTGTGCTACTTTAATATGACCCATGGCGCTGTTAAAGATAAAGTCATGCACCGCATGTCTTTTTATCTTATGTTAATACACTAGTTACTTAACATAGTGAGATTTGATTGGGTCATGTGGTATGGTTAAAGGTGAGGCTATGCAGGACATGTCTTTTTCTCTTGGGTTAATACACACATCCCACTGGTAGGACACCCACCCACACTGTTAGTCACCCTGCAATGTTAACTGCTCCCATGTTGAGAACCGATAACTAGACCTCAATGTTGAAATGAAGTTGTCTTCACTCAATCTACCACTGTTCCAAAGGTGTGGGTGTGGTAAAAGTAATTGGCCAAGTATGCACTTGATAAGGCTTATCTGTGAGAGCACCACCATCCTAATCGAATTCCTCCACCTGAGGATATTAGGGGTAGCCCTTGTCTGCAATCCATCCATGGCCTTCTCACCTACAAGAAGTTTATGCAGTAGGAAGTTAGTGAGACCCACTATGAAATTTGTGAGAAGTTATCAATCACCCTGGTAGTTTTGTGCTCTCAATTTACCTAATTGAAAATGACCTTATAAATGGTTTGGATGGCATATGAACAATAAGGTGGACTAGAAAAGATTTCAACAGCAGACATTCCTCTCACTGTTTTCTATTATGTGGGCAGCTTGAGTTTTTTACTTGCCTCACTTTTCGTCTCTGTCCTAAAATGAGGTGGTAAAATGGAAGGATGGGTGAATTTCTCACAAACATCATGGTGAGCCCCACCTAGCTTCCACTTGGACCACTCATTTAATCACGGGTCAAGTTGAGACTCGCCGGTCAACATGCACAGGTCTAGGTGCGCAAAGCAACCTGCAGTGTGACATCCACTCCACGCATCAGGTGTGCTAACGCTAAGGCCCTGGTGCAGAAGATCAGCTCATGTGTGACCTTTTGTGTGTGGCCAATACATTTCATCAAACCCGTTTCATAAGGATGTGTCTTATAAGGATGAAAGGAATATACAAAAATCAATCTAATTCCAAACTCAGATGGGCCACACCGCATATATTACTTAGAACCGTTCATAAGGATGTGGCTTACTTAGAACCGTTCATAAAGATGTAAATTTGTGCCGAAGCACGACTCAGGTTTTTGGTGAGAAGATCTTTTCTTTTATTTATTTGGTGAACAGAACTGATCTAACTAGATGGACGGAGTAGATTTCACATATATATCATGGTGGATACCACACAACTGCAGTGTCTCTATGTAAAGAAATCGATTGCGTACTGAGTAAGTCAGTTATGTACAGAGTTTACTGTGAATGTATATGGTTTGTCCACTCTGTCCATCCGTTTTTCCAGCTTATTTCAGGCTTGAGCCTAAAATTGAAGCATATCCAATCCTCAAGTGGACCACACCACAGGAACCAGTAGGAATCAAAAGCTTCTACCGTTGAAACCTTGCTTGGGCCTATAATAATGTTTATTTGTCATCCAACCTGTTCATGAGATCACACAGACATGGATGAAGGAAAAACACAAATATCAGCTATATCCAAAACTTATGTGCCCTCTTAGAATTTTTCAACGGCAGAACTTCAATTCACACTGTTTTCTGTAGTGTGGTCCACTTGAGCTTTGGATATGCTTCATATTTTGGCTAAAGGGCTAAACTTATCTGATAAAATGGATGGATGGAGTGGATAAAATACATAAATCACGGTGGACCCCACATAGTTTACTCAGCACGCTTAGCTCAATACGCAATCCGCTTCCCTGTGTAAAATAAGTGTGGTGGAGAGTTCCTATCCAATTTTGATCTGGCATAATCATTGAAGAGTATAGGTCTTGGTCCTCGCCGCCCATTACTAAAATCACCCAAGACGGTACGGCCTGGCGTCACCCAAGACGGTACGACCCTTACTGTAAGGCCCACCTTGATGCATGTATTCTATATCCACACCATCCATTCGTTTTTCAAGATCATTTTAGGACATGAGCCCAAAAATAAATCAGATCCAATTCTCAGGTGGACCATACCATAAGAAAAAGTAGTGATTGACCATTAATGAGCAATAAAAGCTTTAGATCAGAGATATTTGTTTTTCCCCTTCATCCATGTGGTTTATGTCACCTTACCTGTTGGTGACTGGCCCTAGGCCTTAGTAAGTTTTTAATGGTTGGGCATTCAATCACCATTATTTCCTATAGCACAGGCTACCTGAGATTTGGATCCTCTTTATTTTTGGCTCATGTCCTAAAATGATCTGATAAAACGGATGGACGGTGTGGATATATAATATATATGTATACATCAAAGTGGGTACTAAAGTAAGGGTCGCACCGTCTGACGTGAGGCCTGGGCTGCACCCAATCCGATCCCTTTTTCCCGCTTCCTTTTTCGTAGTAGCGTTTCCTTTTTCTCTTTTTCCTGCGACGCATGGAAGAAATGGGAAAGTATTCTATTAATGTAGCACGTGGACAAAATGTCCGGTTAAATGTTTGTACCAACCATCTTAGCCGTCCTTTTTTCTGCATACTGATTATATGGTTGGAATTGTCCACTAGGCTCAACTTTTGAGGGAGCAGATTAGGTGGGACCTGGCCTCACCGAACAAGGTGCGGCCCCTTGATGTATGTATTGTATATCACGCCATTCATCTATTTTTTCGGCTTATTTTAGGAAATGAGCCCAAAAAAAATAACGGAGATCAGGTGAACCATGTTATAGGAAACAGTGATGATTGAATACATCATTAAAAACTTTCTAGGGCTTACCCTAATATTCACGCAATTTTTATTTGCCATCCAACCTGTTAAGGAAAAAAAAGAAAACGGAATGAAGTGATAAAAGAAATATGAGCATGATATAAAACTTTTGTGGCCAACAAAAACATTTTAATGCCCAATCACCTTTGTTTCTTACTGATACGGTTGGATCCGATTGGCATGGATATACAATACATACATTAAGGTGGGCCAACGATGAGTGCCGCACCATGTTTGGTGAGGCCGGGCTTGATGGATTGCAAAAAGATCCTGAAAAATTAGGAAGAGGTAGGGCTTACTGTGTTTGTGATAATTCCACCTCTTTTATTCATTTTTTCCACTAATTTTTGTAAAATGAGAAAAAAAAAAAAAAAAGGGCAGAACCAAAACTAAAAGAGACCACATTAGAAAAAAAAGGTGGAAAAAGATATGCTTATTGTTCCACTTTGATGTTTATATGCCATCAAAATCATTTTTGAGGACACTCCAGGTGGGATGAGCTGAAACACACAAAATAAAAAAATAAAACAAAAAAACAAAAAAAATACCATCCTAATACAAAACTCTTGCGGCCATACGAATGTTTCAACTTAAGTCTCCACTGTTTCCCATATTGTGGCCCACTTGAGTTGTGGATCCACTTCATTTTTTGTCTCATTACAAAAATGAGCTGGAAAACCAATCAAGGTGGGCCCAACCTAACTTCCCACCTGTGGACCTTCCTGGCGGGGAGTGGATTTGGTGATACCCAGATCCACCTCAGACGGGTGGGACCCTTGACCGTCGGGCTCATAGTGATTATGTGCCGTAAATCTACACCGTCCAAACATTTTGACAGCTCATTTTAGAGCATGATCCCGAAAATGATGCTGACCAAATCTTAGGTGGACCATACTACATAAACAGTCATGATTGAATCCCTACCATTAGAAACTTCATGGATTTCACCGGTAAGTTTATTTACCATCCAACCCCTTGATAAGGTCACAAGGACCTAGATGAAGAGACCACACAAATATCATCTTGATCCAAAGCTTTTATGACCTACAAAAAGTTTTTAATAATCAATTACCACCATTTCCTGTTGTATGGTCCATCTGAGATTTGGATTTGCTTCATTCTTTTGGATCATGCTTTAAAATGAGCTTTTAATATGGATGAACGGTGTAGATGTAGTCACATATAGAACAGTGGGCCCCATCGTCAAGAGTCCCACTCACCCCGTGGATCCGGGGATCTACCAAAGCCCCACCCACCTTTGGCTAGGGGTGTCAATGGGTCGGGCCTGGAGTAGGGCTCGGCCCTTATTTTACACTTTCGGGCCGGGCCTTAGGGCCGGTCCTAGGGCTGTCAACGGCACGGATCTTGATCTGTATCCGATCCGATTTAATCGGATTCGGATCAATAATTGGATAATCGGGTCGGATACAGATACCCAAAGATGATCCGTTTAATATTCGGGTCGGATTCGGATCGACCGTGATCCAGCCCGTTAAGGACCCGATCTGATTAAAAATAGTATATAAAATAATAAAAGTAGGTTTCAATGGGCCGGGCGGGCCTGAAAATCAGAATTTACATAGGGTTTCAATGGGCCGGGCGGGCCTGAAAATCATAATATTTGGATATCGGATCATATTCGGATATCGGATCATATTCGAATATCGGGTCGGATCATATTCGGATCGGATACGGATTTCGAAAATATCTAAACGAGTCGGGTTCGGATCAAACACTTGTGATCCGAATCGGATTTGGGTCGGATTCGGGTCGGATATATCTTTAATCGGATCGGATACGGATCATCACTGATCCGGCCCGTATCCGACCCGTTGACAGCCCTAGCCGGTCCTATTCAAAATTTTAATTTTTCAGGCCTAGACCCGGCCCATTTACACCCCTACCTTCGGCGGAATCCGATTGCGCGCCGAGTAACTCCGCACTCCGCACGCTCTTATCATCATGCGGAGTAAACTCTCTTAGGTCCACCTAGAATATATGTGCTTTATCTATTCCTTCCATTTGTTTTTCCTGCTCATTTTAGAGGTTGAGCCCAAAATTTAAGCATATCCAAATCTCAAGTGGACCATGCCACGGGAGACTGTGGGAATAATGATTTCCATCGTTGAAACCTTCCCAAGTCCTACAGTGATGTTTATTTGTCATCCAACCTGTTCATAAGATGACATGGATATGGATGAAGGGAAAACACAAATATAAGCTTGATCCAAAACTTCTGTGTCCTCCTAGAAATCTTCAATGGTAGACATTCAGTTCACACTTTTCCTATGGTGTGGTCCACTTTAGATTTTGATATGCTTCATTTTTGTCACCATACCTTAAATTTTCTGTTAAGATGGATGGACAGAGTGGATAAAATACGTAAATCACAGTGAGCCCCACAGAGTTTACTGCCGTGCGGAGTTAACTCACTATGCAATCCGCTTCCCCTTGGACAGGCAATCCACGTCCAATCTCATATCATTCACACGAAGTCATTCATTTGCCTCAGCGATGCATGTCAGCCAATAGTCACGCAAGTGGTTTTGGTCTTTTACAATTTACAGCGGTATGCTATTTTAATAGTAAAAGACCACCACCGAGACCACCACCAAGACCACATTCACAACTTAGTAATTATACAGTACCAAGACCAAGACCAAGACCAAATACTCATCTAGTAAAATAGTACAAGACCAAGATGTGTATTTTAATTGTACAAAACCATCCAAATGCTGTCATCAGGTGGGCCACACGTACAAGTAATGCGTACGGATGAAAAAACTTTCTAAAACTGTCCGTATTTTTCATACACATGTTCTGTCCACCAGATATTTTGACCCGCCTAGATCTTTGTCCAGGCCATCCATCTGCATGGTGCGGCCAACCTGATGCACGACACATCCTGCACACGTCGTTAGTTGGTGTTCATTCGGGAGCAGCAGCAGCAGCAGCTAAAATAGGTCCATGGGCCACTCACTGATTTTAATGGTTGATAATGTACTTGAACAAAATCCTCCCAGAGGTCAGGGCCACCTGCTGTGTCAAACTCAAAAGGTTAATCTACCGTTTGGACAAGGCCTTGCCGAAGAACCGGGAAAAACCAAATGAATACCACAAGACACATACGCCAATTAACATAGAGACAAATCGATTTTTACCTAGAGAAACCCTTACGAAAAAAACCACGGCACAAAGTGACAGTTGCACTATGAATTCAGAAGATTACAAAGATCTACCCACAAGCAAAGCCCACGAGATGAACGAAGCTCTCTCTCCCTCACAATCCTCTCCCCAAACTCTAATATCGAATTAGGATACCTTGATAGTCTTTAGGATACTTCTAATCACGTTTAGGAAGAGTTGAAATAGGCTTCCCACCGAAAATTGAAGTTAGTTACACACTTGCTGTGTAACCATGCAGAACACCATCATACTGCCAACTAGTTGGAGCCCATCATCGACCAATCGATCAAAACAGTAAAAATCCGTCCAGAGAGTTAAGCTTTAAAACGGTCCGTTCAGCCACAATTTTTGACCGGTCGATGAACAATCAAAGCACCCAATAGACTGGTCGGCAACTGGTCTGGAATGCCCGAAAACTGTTTAGAGACTTCGCTACTGCCCGATCCAATTTCAGACTGGTTGGCCAGTCTCACTGACTGATCGTGAGACCCTGTTTCAGCATACCTTAAGGTTCCTCCAACAATCTCCATCGAGGCTTTAAATGTTGAACCACACCGCATTTGCTTCATCCATCAGCTCATCTTCAACATAGTGTCGTCGCTTCTCATGTACCCTACGTCTTCATTCAGTCTTCGTCAATCTCAGAGAAGTCGCATAGAACTTGAACTTCTCTGCAGAAATCACCTTTGTGAGCATATCCACTGGATTCACACTAGTGTGAATCTTTTCCAGAGTGACATCACTTTCCTCAAGCACCTGTCAGATAAAATGGTGACACACATCAATGTACTTAGTACAAGACTAGTAAATAGAATTTTTAGCCAAATTAATAGCATTAGAGCTATTACAATTAACCCGCACCGCATTTTTGTGGAGACCCAACTGATTTATCATTCCTTCTAACCAAATAACCTCATTGAAACTTTTGTCACCGCCATATACTCAGCTTCAGTAGTGGAAAGAGTCACCATAGACTGAAGCTTAGACATCCAATTAATCTCTCCACCCTCTAACACAAACGAATAACCGGAAGTCGACCTCCTACAATCCACACTCCCAGCGTAATCAGAATCAACGTATCCAACCAACTTGTCCTCTAACCATTGAAATGTCAAGACGTGGTCTTGTGTAGGGCTGTAAATGGGTTAGCGGACCCGATGGGGTACCCAGACCCAACCCATTTTGACCCGACCCATTTGTTAAATGGTACGGGTCTAAGTCCAAGAACAGACCCAGTTGCTAAACGAGTTTGGGTCTGGTTTCCTTTATATTAGGCCTGACCTAACCCGACCCAAACCCATTTAGTAAGTGGGCGGGTTTGGTCTATGTTTCAAGGGACCCGTCTAGCCTAGACCCAATTTTAAGCCTTGTAAAATGCTTGTATACTTGATCCAAACCCGGACCCACACTACAAGAAAACGGATTTTTACCGACGAAATAATTTTCGTTCGAAAAAACCATTTTTCCCGACGAAATGGAAAAATCGTCGGTAAAAATCTCCCGCCACCACCAAATTCATTCCCTGCCATACACTTTTACCGACGAAATTTTTATTTCGTCGGTAAAAAGATTATTGCCGACGAAGTAACCCGTCGCTAACAAAAAAACTAAAAACTTCACTTTTACCGACGAAGAATTTCGTCGGTAAAAGTGTTATTTTCCTGATTCCCGCCAAGAAGTGAGAAGGTCTTTTACCGACGAAACTTATTACTTTTACCAACGAAAAATTTCGTCGGTAAAAGTCTTTTAACTTAATGTCCAGCGCGCGACCCCTCATTTCTTCCTCTCTCTCTCTCTCTCTCTCTCTCTCTCTCTCTCTCTCGCTCACTGTCTCTCTCTCTGGAACGAACCCCACCCCACCCCACCGTCCGCGGCCGTCTCTCTCATCGCCGACCACCGATGTCCGGCGTTTGGTCACCGGCGTCGCACCATCTCTGCCGACCACCCATCTCAGCCGACCATCTGTTACCGGCGTCCCACCGCCGCTTGCCAAGAACGTCCGCCGGCCTCCGTACGCCGCCGCCACCTCTGGTAACCCTCTCCCCCTTCCTTCTTCCTCCATTTCCCCTCTCTCCCTCTCTCCTCGTTGTTCATTGTGGGGCCCACTTCCAAAATCCAATGCATGTGGGTCCCACCGTTACTGTCCAATGCATGTGGCCGGGTGGGTCCCACCGTCGCTTTCCATCATCCATTGCATGTGGGTCCCACCATCGATTTCCATCTTCCATTGCATGTAGGGTCCGCCTTAGCTGTCCATTATTTGGTGGGGCCCACTGATTTAGGGATTTCGAAATTAAAATCCCTAATTAGGGATTTTAAATTTTAAAATCCAAATTGTGATTTAGAAATTAAAGAAAAAATGAAATTGTGGGGCCCACCGTCGCTGTCCACTGCCTGTGAGGCCCACGTCGCTGTCCACTGCCTATGGGGCCCACGTCGTTGTCCACTGTTTTAGATGAAGCATATATTTGTGTGGAGTAAACTATGTGGGGCCCACAGTGATTTACGTATTTTATCCACTCCATCCATCCATCTTAGCAGGTAATTTTAGGTATGGTGCCCAAAAATGAAGCATATCATAACCTAAGTGGACCACACCACAAGTGTGAACTGAATGTCTATCATTGAAAAATTCTAGGACGACACAAAAGTTTTGGATCAAGCTGATATTTGTGTTTTCCCTTCATCCATATCCATGTGATCTTATGGACAGGTTGGATGACAAATAAAGATCATAGGGGAGCCTGGGAATGGTGGAAATCATTATTCCCACTGTTTACCATGGCATGGTCCACTTGAGATTTGGATATGCTTAAATTTTGGGCTCAACCACTAAAATGAGCTGAAAAAACACCACAGTTTGGAATAGATAAATCACATACATTCTAGGTGGGCCCAACTGAGTTTACTCTACATGATAAGAGATAAGAGCTAGCGTGCAGAGTTACTCCGCACGCAATTCGATTCCCATGGTGGGCCCCATACATACTTATTTGTTCAGAAAATAGTAGTCATTAGGTATTTGATTAGACTTGATTCATGGTGTTGATGATTCTGTCATTTTCATGTGCTTGTGTATCTGAAATTGATGGAGCAAACCCGGATGTGCGTCGGAGCTACCCGTGGTTAATTTATATGGATGTATGTTGTGGATGTATTTGGCTTATTATTAATAGTTTTTGTCCACAAATGGTAGTATAATAGAATCAGTTAGCCCATTTGGAGATTTCTATATTGCCGAGCATAGATAAAGTGTGTTTTGGAGGTATAGAAATCTGCCAAATTGTCATGTTGGACAGTCCAAGGTTGGATAGATTGGAATGTTATCGTTGTTTGTCATTTACATGCTCTGTCATTAGTTTCGTGCGGTAACTCTCCCATTCTCTCTGGATATGTTTCTTATGTTTAATTCCATTGTCAATTTAATCCACACAATGTGTGGATAGTTGACGTGGAAATTAAATGTAAGATAAATATATCTGGAGAGATAGGGGGAGATGCTGTCGAAATTTAGGCTTGGGCATTTAAATGGAAATAATGATAGCATTTCAATCTATCCATCCTTAGATGGGCGACTGATTTTATTATATTATCATTTAGTGGCAAATTAGATGACGAATATGATACTTGTGATTAAGAGTAGTTGATTGATGTTGATGTTGAGCGGGGGTCCCTGGAAGGTGGGAACCGCGGTTTAGACCATGATGATGAAGCTGTCCTGTTCCTACGGACAGTAATATGGGTGGCCTGGCCATTTGGACAGGCCCGTGTTTATGTATTAGCTCGAAATTAATGGAGCAGACCCGGATGTGCGTCGGAGCTATCCGGTTGTTGAGCGGGGGTCCCTTGGAAGGTGGGAACCGCTGTTATGACCATGATGATGAAGCTGTCCATTTCCTATGGACAGCAATATGGGTGGCCTGGCCATTTGGACAGGCCCGTGTTTATGTATTAGCTCGAAATTAATGGAGCAGACCCAGATGTGCGTCGGAGCTATCCGGGTATTGAGCGGGGGTCCCTGGAAGGTGGGAACCGCTGTTATGACCATGATGAAGCTGTCCATTTCCTATGGACAGCAATATGGGTGGCCTGGCCATTTGGACAGGCCTACTTTGTGTGGAGCAGACCCGGATGTGCGTCGGAGCTATCCTTAAATTGCTTGAATCTCCAAGACCTACACCCTAAACCCGAAACCATAAACCTAAAACTAAAACCTATAAGCTACGGCTAAACCGAAACCTAAACTCAATTCATCTAACTCTAAACCTAGACCCTATAAGCTACGAAAATGCGACCCTAAACCCGATCCCGAACCCGCAAATCCAAACCTATGCCCTAAACCTAATCCTAAACTCATGTCACCTAACCTAAACCTACACCTATTCCTAAATCCATTCACCTAACCTAAACCTAGACCCAAACACGAGAACCAAACCCGAAACCCGATCCCGAACCCGCAAATCCAAACCTATGCCCTAAACCTAATCCTAAACTCATGTCACCTAAACTAAACCTACACCTATTCCTAAATCCATTCACCTAGCCTAAACTTAGACCCAAACACGAAAATGTGACCCTAAACCTGATCTCGAATCCAAAAATCCAAACCTATGCCCTAAACCTAAACCTAATCTCATGTCACCTAACCTAAACCTACACCTATTCCTAAATCCATTCACCTAACCTAAACCTAGACCCAAACACGAGAACCAAACCCGAAACCCGATCCCGAACCCGCAAATCCAAACCTATGCCCTAAACCTAATCCTAAACTCATGTCATCTAACCTAAACCTACACCTATTCCTAAATCCATTCACCTAACCTAGACCTTGACCCAAACACGAAAATGCGACCCTAAACCCGATCCCGAACCCAAAAATCCAAACCTATGCCCTAAACCTAAACCTAATCTCATGTCACCTAACCTAAACCTACACCTATTCCTAAATCCATTCACCTAACTTAAATCTTGACCCAAACACGAAAATGCGACCCTAAACTCGATCCTGAACCCAAAAATCCAAACCTATGCCCTAATCCTAATCCTAAACTCACGTCCTTCTACAACGTCTACTACCGGTTGCGATTCGTGGATTCCTTAACAAGGATGTCAGTGCTACGCTGATTGAGTTGGGGATATTTTTTAAGGATTTGTGTTCAAAATCTTTGAATGTAGAGGTTATTAAACGACTGGAGAAGGATATTGTCGTAATCCTTTGCAAACTTGAAAGAATTTTTCCACCTGCGTTTTTCGATGTCATGGTACACCTAGCGATTCACTTACCGCACGAAGCGAAGCTTGCAGGCCCAGTACAATATCGTTGGATGTATCCGATCGAAAGGTGATAGAACAATGATCATAAATTTTTATTAATTCCATAAACTACGTATATCCATGTTTTCATGTCCTAAACATATTGATTTTATGTACAGATACCTTCACACATTAAAACAATATGTGAGGAATAAGGCACGTCCAGAGGGATCCATTGCTGAGGCGTACATTGATAATGAGTGCCTGACATTTTGCTCCATGTATCTTCGTGGCATAGAGACTAGATTCAACCGAGAAGATCGTAATGCCGATGCAGGGCAGGAGCATGAACAAGGACTCATATCTGTATTCGCACATAACATCCGTCCTTTAGGATCGCCGACGTTTCAGGATATGGACCCTCGGGATCAAGCGAAGGCACGGTGGTATGTGTTGCATAACTGTGAAGAAATAGAGTCGTACTTGGAGTAAGTCTTCGCACATAATTATTGTATATCTACAGACAGTTTTAATCTCAAAATTTCTTGCTTACAACGTACCAATTGTGTATACCGAACACATCGAGGAGATGAAGTCCCAATACCCTACAAATTATGATCGAATGCATCAGGATTTGTTTCCAGAATGGTTTGCAAAACGTGTAAGATTAATTTACCTTCTATCTCACCACACTTATAATATTGTTGTATTGCACAATATTTACACGTAATTTTAAATGCCTAAACGTACATTTATATTCTGTACGTGATGATAGATGAAGATGTTGCGCGCTAGCAACTCTGCGGATGCGTCTGATGCGCTCTACTCACTGGCGTGTGGCCCTGATAGGCGTGTATCTAGATATACAGGTTGTATTGTAAACGGGATTCGGTTCCATACTGAGGAGCGTGAGAAATATAGGACCACACAAAATAGTGATGTGGTTGTGAAGGGAACACATGAGGAGGTCGAAATTGATTTTTATGGCGTTTTGACGGATATTATTGAGCTGAGTTATTGTATGAGAAAGCGGGTGTACTTATTTAAATGCGATTGGTGGGACATTGGAAAAAAAAAGTTGGGAATACAGACTGATAATTACTTCACGAGCGTAAATTTATCTCAGAAGTGGTTTAAAGATGACCCATTTATTATAGCCGGCCAAGCCGAATAAGTATTCTAGCCTCGCTGACACCAAGTTAGGCGGCTCTTGGCACGTGGTGCAGAAAATAAAGCCCAGGAACATATTTGACGTTCCCGAAGTAGACGTTGAAGATAACGATGAAGGGAGTAATAGAACGTCGTCAGTTGAACAAGCATACCAAGAAGACATGCCATCTTGGGATAGAGGGAATGATCCAAATGTTGATATTGATGTGGTGCAATTGAATAGAGATGATGTGCCACTTGATTATGTTGATGCCTCAATCATAAATGACATTGTTAGAGATGATAGCGCTTTCATCGATGACAACGTTGCAGACGATGAAGAGAAAATTCTGATCAGCGATAGTGATGGTGAAGAAGAAAGAGTCCTAAGCGATAATGATTCAGACGACGATTATTAAATGTATACAAGATTTACATGTAATTTTCAATTCGATTAATTTGATTATTACATGTATATATGTTTTACAAGTCATGATTTTTTTCCTGAATTGACTTGTTTATAATCTACATTTACAGTTAAGTCACTTTCTGATCATGTCCTCCACAAACTGGAGCGGAGCGGAAGCATGCAGCATACTTCATCAGCTGTTGCGGATGGACTTTTCGGCCCTAAATTCTTCTGGTAGGGCCAGAGAGATACCCGGTCTGGTCGAGAAATGTAGGGAGGAAGACGATGACTCAGATGAAAGATTATACAATCTCAAAGAAATTCCGGACCTGATTGAGGAATATAACCGCGGAAAACTTCGTATGGAAGATGCGACATTATCACTTGCACATCTGATTGGAGTCCCGAGAGATCAGATTTCTCCTATTGTGACTGGCATGTTGGCTGTAACAATGTCGAGTGCTTCGTACAGCTTGACATATACATCTGCAGCGTACGATAACTTACGCAGGGAGTATTTCGGATAGTTGATCCGAAGTTGATTTGTATTACAATGAGATATATGTATTTAATATAGAATGACAATGTGTAATGGATTTTTCAACTTTTATATTCTGTTTACGGTTTTATTATATTCTGTTTACGGTTTTATTATATTTTTCTTGCATTATAGTGTAATGGTCTAATCATATTTTTATCATTTCTCTAAGCATAAGCACAAATTCACTCTGCAATGATGTTCATAAACTTGCATTGACATTTTTTAAATTTATAAGTTTGTATTTCAGATATATTCAGTCATGGCACCAGGTGGGAGATCAGGTCGTTCGCGCACTGGATCTACCCCTTCCACCCGTGATGCGACGCAGACAGCATCGACGTCGCACGGTGCATCACAATCATCTGATCCTTCGGTTCAGCATACACCGGGCACTGCATGTAAGTCTAGACATTTATTTAGTGATTTCTGTTTATATTGTTACTTACATATATCTTTTCGCAGCAGCATCTTCTACCAGCCGACGAGGACGTGGACCCACGCGTGGGTTAGTTTTAGAGCGACTTACGCGTGAGGGTAGGGTGGCGGTAGAGTTCCCATAGGACTGCCTTAGACCTGTTGGGGACAGTGCCAGATTGTTTACGTTTGAGGTCGGTGTCCTATGCCGATCTCTGATCCCCGCCACCACCCCCTGTTGGACTGACGTAACAGATGATGTGCGACAGCTCATCCGTCAGCGCCTTCAGGTAAAGTTTAGTAAATTGAAATTTTCTTTTGTGAAAGTTCATTTACGGTTAAGTCCTATTGTTAATAAGTTTATTGCCTTAATTTATTATTTACGAAACTACAGGATAAATTTGAATTCGATTTGAATGTTCTCTACATTTCTCATGCCGTCGACGACATGATTAGAGAGCGGTTCAAGGAGTACCGCAGAGAGTTGCACCTAGCGGTACAAGCGGTGCAGGACACACGATGAGGCCGTACTGTCCGCACCGCCACACGTTACTACAGACGACTGGCGGATACTCTGCGAGAGATTTTCGTCGGAGGCTTTTCAGGTAATATTTACATGTACGATATCTTACGGTAACAATTAAATTCACAATTAATTTCACAATTAATAGAAATGTATTTTGTATAATGTGTTCAGAAGAGGAGTAGAATAAATTCTGCGAACAGGGAAAAGTTACAAGTGAACCACGTAGCTGGTTCAAAGTCATTTGTACGACATCGTTACGACATGGTAAGAAATTATTGATGATTATTAAGTTAATATATTATTTTGATTGGCATTTATTATAAGTCTTTTTTCCTTTCGATTGCGCAGCGAGATTCCGTCACCGGCCAGGAGCCTGGACCAGTAGACCTCTACAGAGGGACTCACTGTCGGCAGGCGACGAGATCTTGGGTTCATCCTAGAGCCAGTGAGCATTGGGTAAAAATCTTTACTTTGTAAAATTTAATTGCGCATTGATTGATAATAATGTCATTCATGTCATTTTTTATGAAATTTCATATCTTTTCATTACAGGCGGCGATGGACACCATACGCAGTCAGCCCACTCCCGATGGTAGTCAGCGGAGTGAGCCAGAAATCCTGAGCGAGGTGCTTGGCACCCGTTCTGGATATGTGCGTGGGCTTGGCCATGGTGCTAAGCTCATGGCACAAACTAGAGCTGGCTCCAGCCGATCCGTAGCTGGTGAGAGCGCTCAACGCCGAGCTGACATAGCAGAGAGAGAGGTTCAGCAGCTACGGGTCGTCGTCGATGAGATTCGAGAGCAGCTGGAGAGGCAGAGGGAGGAGGAGCAGAGGCGACAGGAGGAGCAGGAGAGGAGGATCGAGGAGTTGCGGCAGGAGCATGAGCGACAGATGCAGAGATGTTTCAGGCTCTCGCTGCATGCCTTGGCGCCGATGCCCCGCCACCTCCGCCTTCATCTTCCTGATTATTTTTCTTAATATACGACTTTTAAGTTGTATGTATTTGTGTGTGGATGAATATTGTTTGTTTGTGGATGTGGAATGGATTATTTGTGTATGGATGGTGTAGTTTTTGTTTATTTGTATGTTTGTGGATGTGAATAGGAGAAAAATGTATAGGTTTTTTTACAGGTGTATATCAGGAATTTTTCTGAATTTTGAAAACAAATGAAACCGAGACAGGAAAAACTTTTACCGACGAAATAATTCGTAAGTAAAAGTATGTAAAAAAATTTTACCGACGAATTTTTTCGTCGGTGATAATATACTGGAAACTTTTACCGGCGAAATATTTCGTCGGTAAAAATATACTTCATGTTATTACCGACGAAATATTTCGTCGGTAAAATTTTTTTACATACTTTTACCTACGAATTATTTCGTCGGTAAAAGTTTTAACATGTTTTTACCTACGAATTATTTCGTCGGTAAAAGTTTTTTCACCGACGTATCATTTTCATTCCCGACAAAAATTCATATGTTTGCCCGACGAATATTTTCATCGGTAATGGTGTAATTATTACCTACGAAAAATTATTTCGTCGATAAAAACCTTTACCGAAGGCCTTTCTGCGACGATGTTAGCCGCGAAAAATTTCGTCGGGAAAAAGATTTCCCGACGAAATTTTACTGATTACCGACAAAATCATTCGTCGGTAAAAATGGAATTTCTTGTAGTGCCATTAGACTCGCCCATTTATAAATGGGTCTGGGTGGATGTCCCTCTACCAGACCCAGACCCATTTATAAATGGGTCTGATGGGTTGACTCGGACCCGACCCGGACCCGCTCATTTAGTAAAAGGGTGTGGGTCTAAAATTTGGACCCAGACCTGTTTAGTAAATGGGCAGGTCTGGTTTTAGCTAAACCCGCCCCGAGCCCGACCATTTACAGCCCTAGTCTTGTGTACCCCGAATGTATCGGAGTAGCCTTTTGACTAACTCCCAATGTTGCTTATCGGGGTTAAACATAAATCTGCTCACAACACCAACGGCATGTGAAATACCTAGTCTCTTACAGACCATGCCATACAGCAAACTGCCCACAACACTTGAATAAGGCACATGAGACATAACATGCTTTTCTTCATCTGTCTTAGGACACTGTTCGGAAGAAAGGTTGAAGTGAGCCACATGGGGAACGCTAACCGGTTTGGACTTGTGCATCCCAAACTTTACCAACACCTTCTCAAGTTATTCAGCATGAGATAACTACAACCTGCTCCTCTTCCTATCTCTATGAATGTTTATGTCGAGAACCCTCTTTGCAGCCCCTAGATCCTTCATCTCAAATGTCCTTGAAAGCTGAGTCTTCAACACATCGATGTCAAATATACTATGACTGGCAATAAGCATGTCATCAACGTATAACACCAGTATGAGAAACTTTTCATCATTCAGTGTCTTGAGTAGACACAATGATCGTACTCGCTCTTGGAAAAGCCCTGACTCATCATGAAGGAATCAAACTTCTTGTACCACTACCTAAGCGACTGTTTGAGGTCGTACAACGACTTTTTAATTTACAAACTGTGTTCTCAGCCTCTTACACTACATAACTTTCTGGCTGCACCATGTAAATCTTTTCTTGCAATTCCCCATACAGAAAAGCAGTCTTTACATCCATCTATTCCAGTTCGAGGTCGTATTGGGTAACCAGCGTCAACATAAACCTGATAAATACTTGCTTAACAACTTGTGCAAAGATTTCACCGAAGTCTACACCTTCACGCTGAGCATATCCCTTTGCCACCAATCTAACCTTGTACCTATCATGTTTCTTCCAAAAAATTCATTTGCACCCAATCATTTTTTGACTCACAGGAAGCTTCGCAAGTTCTCAAGTCTCATTCTTGTACAGAGAATCCATCTCGTCTTGCATTGTTGCCTTCCACTTTTCAGCATTTACCTCCTGTAATGCCTCCTCAAAGTTAGATGGATTCCCCTCATCCATGATGAGAAAGAATGCAACATTCGAGTCATCCATATACCTTGCTAGTAACTTGCGATCTCTGAGTGGGTTTCTTCGAACAGGTGGCTGCTCCACCTGATCATGTACCTCTATCTACGTCTCAATATTGGCCCTTATCTCATCTCTGTCAACGTAGATGTCAACACCTTTCATTTTTTTAGTTCCTTGGGAGCATTCTTTTAGAACAAAGAACCTTCATCAAACCTGACATCACAGCTCAGGGTGACTTTCTATGTGACAGGGTCGTATAGTCTATAACCCTTCACTCCATCATCATAGCCAACAAAGATACATTTTCTGCCCTTTGGTCTAGCTTATCTCTTTCAACTAACAGTACATGAGAGTATCCTTCATGTGGACCCTCGCCGTTTCCGCGCTCCCACACGACGTTCTCGTCCCTTCCCCTTTCGGGAAAAGAAGGAGAGGAGGATGCGTGAGTGCGAAATCGCCGTTTGTGCCACTAGCTTGCCTCATTCTCGAGGGCTTTGTTGGTTGTCGTGTTAAGCTGGATGTGTTTAAATGAGTTTATATAAGACCGGCGTCGCCACTAGCCAGTTACTTCGAATCTACAGTCGGCTAAACCCCGTAGAAACGTTAGAGAAGGGGATCCGAAGATTCCTTCCTCTAAAATGACTCCTTTTGATCTGCAGCCAGAGATTCAAGGTAAGGGATCACGGTTACAGGGTGGGAAGAGGTTAAGCACCCCACACACTGCCCGTACCGAAGTACGGTCTCTACTTCACAGAATTGAACTAATACTTAAAAGTCTGTTTTAATCCTCGTACATTCTCATAGATGACATGATGCATGAATGCGGGTCTGAACAGTAAGAGTTTCTGATGGGCAGGTTCCAACAACGGGCAAGCCCAGAGCATACGCTCGAACTGACAGGTGCTTAATTTAAGACGTATGCAGTGTGCTTGAATAATCAAGGGGCTTTTAGTGAAGCATGAATGCAGGTCTGAACAGTAAGAGTTTCTGATGGGCAGGTTCCAACAACGGGCAAGCCCAGAGCATACGCTCGAACTGACAGGTGCTTAATTTAAGACATATGCAGTGTGCTTGAATAATCAAGGTGCTTGCAGTGAAGCAGGGGGGTTGAAAGAAAAGTAAATGTTGCACTTATGCTAGATGCAAATGAGATGATGCTGGAAAAAGAGTAGCTGGATGGACGGAGGTGTCGCAAGGGTTGGCTTTGAGTGGCTGGATCAGGACTTGGATGGCTTGGGAGGCTTGGACCAGTGGTTAGGCTGGGCTGGACCAGGGCTAGGCTCTCCTCACTCGGGCTCTCCTTGGTGGAAGGAATGGGCTAAAGGATGAAGGAGGGTGACTCAGACGGACGGGCTCTCTCTGGCTGAGTGGTGTGTTGAAATGAGAAGGGGAGGGGGGTATTTATAGCAGCGGGCAGTGGCATTTCGCGTAATTTATTTTGGGCGGCCTGCTATGGGCCGCCAGTACGGCCGTTCCTCGATTTCCAGTGAGGTACTGGTCGCTCCCTCGGGGCTGCTGTTTAGCTCGCTAGGTCGACTCAGTGAGTTGACTCAGCGGGTCGACTCGGTGATTTGACTCGACGGGTTTACTCGGTGTTTTGACTCGACGGGTTGACTCAGCGGGTTAACTCAGTGAGTTTGAATTTTTTGGGATTTTTTTACTGGCTTTTCTTATGGGGGATTTTTCAGGCTGATGTTTAGGACTGGGTTGACTGGGTTCAGGCTTGAACTGGGCTATGGAATGGGGCCTACAAGGGTGAGTTTGGCTGAGTTTGGACTTGGGATTTGGGGGTATGGTCCTCCATTCATCCAGCTATCTCTACCAACAGTGTAGCCGAAGGTGGGGTGTCTACAGATGCCCCTCTTTGGCAGAGGTTGCGTGCAACCGAATGCCAAAGCGAGTAGACACCCCACTTCTGACCTGGTCATTCATGGATCATGTTCTGAAATCTTTGCTTGCCTTCGCATCTGTGCTAGTTGATCGTTTGGAGATCGATCACTCGCACATACCGCGGGAGTTTGGAGAAAACGTTGCGATTGTCCCTGCAGTTTGCTGCAACCTGGGTACCCAATCGCAACCCTTCCATTCCCGATCGGTACTAACATCGGAAAGGTACAGCAGAGCCTTTGCGTCGCCAGTCTTACGAGGTTACTGACCCTGTGATTGATTGTATGTTCGATGTTCTCCCAGATCACTCCAGGAGTACTTGTTTCGCTTGACTGTCAAAGTGGTTAGACGCCCTGCGTCAGATAGTCTTACGGGATTCTACTACACCGACTTGGACTCAGTCAAGGTACTTCAGGCATCCACGCCTAGGTATGTGCGGGTGGGCTCTTTCCACCCGATCTGCTGGTTTCGATGCTTAGTTTGCAATTCATTCTTTCCTTGATTGTGGTCTGGAATCTTTGTTGTCTTTTGTATCTGAGTCAGTTGATTGTCTGGAAATTGATAACTCGCACATACCGCGGGAGTTTGGAGAAAACGTTGCGATTGTCCCTGCAATTTGCTGCAACCTGGGTACCCAATCGCAGCCCTTTCATTCCCGATCGGTACTAACATCGGAAAGGTACAGCAGAGCCTCTGCGTCGCCAGTCTTACGAGGTTGCTGACCCTGAGATTGATTGCGATGCTTGATGTTTTCCCGGATCACTCCAGGAGTACTTGTTTCGCTTGACTGTCAAAGTGGTTAGACTCCCTGCATCTGATAGTCTTACAGGATTCTACTACGCCGACTTGGACTCAGTCAAGGTACTTCAGGCATCCACGCCTAGGTATGTGCGGGTGAACTCTTTCCACCCAATCTGCTGATTTTGATACTTGGGTTACAATTCATCGTTTCCACCTGTTTAAATATTTTCTTTGACCGAGCCTTTTGGCTTTCATCTTTTTGTATCTTAGCATGTGGTACGACCGCACTGACACTGGAGTTCAGTTCGACCGTACTTTGAGTGCATTGGATCCGATGGTCTCCGAGGAAACCGCGAGACATCGGATCTTATTTGATTTTTGCGTCGGCTCCTACCCAGAGATATGGAAGATCTCCTGGTGTTTTGGAGGCAGAACGCTCTCCTGGAAAAATATTTTTGGATT
The DNA here is from genome assembly GCA_003013855.2 of Liriodendron chinense. Classification (NCBI taxonomy): domain Eukaryota; kingdom Viridiplantae; phylum Streptophyta; class Magnoliopsida; order Magnoliales; family Magnoliaceae; genus Liriodendron; species Liriodendron chinense. Next base: position 1,498,588 of record PVNU02000607.1, on the reverse strand, counting down.
TTTGAAAAGATACCCACTCTGGGGAGTGATACTCCGTGGGGTTTTTATTTGCAAATAGAAATACTTTTTGTCTTTTTTGAAATGGAATCTGGTTTGCACGTGCCTCCACTAGGGATGCCTGTAGGGCCTTTGGCTAACTGACTTTTATTTTGAAAGTAAGTAAACGTGATGATTAATGCGATGGATGCTGATGCATGGAGATGCAGGATGAATGCATGGTTTGGCTCATTCTCTTTCAGTTCGATGATTTTGCTTTTGCTATGGGTGCGGAGAATTTTGAGCTTATTGCTTGCGGGGTTGTGCTCCCCTGGGGATTTTTCTTTTTGATACGGAGGTTCGGACAGCGGGTTGGTCAAGATCCCGACCCGTGGTCGATCAGGTCCATCGTCCCAAGATGCTGTTTCTTTGCGAATGAGAATGTACGAGGATGTTATCCGACTTCAAGATGTTCTTCTGGGCATACATGTGATTAAGATGGTGTTTGGTTGCCCGTTTTGGTCAAGATTCCAATTTGCGGGCGATCAGGATCCGTCATCCCATATTGTGAAGTGAGCGGAGTGTAAGACTCCTGAATTGTAGTGTTGGGGATACTGACAATTTTTGTGATTTTTGCAAATATTTGGGTCCGAATCTTTACTTGAGAGGTCAGGATAGAGATCGGTTATTGAAAACACAGGAAATATTTTTTTGTGATTTTTGAAATATTTTCTTTGAAAGCAGGAGAAATATTTTTGTGATTTTTGACAATATTTTGTTGAAAGCAAGGGAAATATTTTTGTGATTTTTGAAAATATTTTGCAATGTTTTGGTATTTTGCTGATTTTTCTAAAATGCAGGGAAAATGTATGGAATTTTCATCCACTTCCAGCTTCTACTGTTGGTAAGGCACCCGATCCATTTTACGTCAGCGAGCAAGACGAGTCTCACACAGTTAAGTGCCGTAGTTTTACATCTTCGGATGAGGGAATTTTGAGGGTTTTCAGTCAACACACCCACAAAGTTGCCTGTTCCTCATGTGCAATGCACATAGACCACGTATCGTCCGACGGACTCCTTCGGCCACAAAATGAGCCACATCCTCACATTTCCCTTAGTCAATCCAGTTTGGGGCCTGTTGCTCATAATTCCGTGAGGGTGCGCTCCACCTCCCAACAGCCTTAATCCCCTTCATGAGTTTTAGGAACAGGGAATATCCGTCAGATTCAACAGCGACTTCCAAATCAAGGTTGTCTATCATGGTGCGTTCAACACGAACAGGGTTGCAGAGCTCTGCCCGCCACAGCCCTTACCTGTTTAAAAGATTCCAGACACCCGTACGATCAAGTGTCAGCCATGCCTGGAACAGGTTAGGAAAGAAAGCCCCCGAGAAGTTAATCCCAGTGTAGTTTTAGGTCTTCGGACCGCTGGGGATGAATTTGTGCAGTTGAAATTGATGGTGAAATATATATTTTTTAGTTTTTTTATCCTTTTATATTTTTTTTTGAAAAAGTTTCAGAGTTCAAATCAAGTAGTTGAGATTGATACTGGTTTTTATGAAAAAACTCAAAAAATCTTTTTGGTATTTTGGAAATGATCCAGGTCATCAGATCCTGGCCTGGACGGCTGGGATCGATGCCGATTTTTGGTTGAAAGCAGGAAAGGTCCCCTGAGAAACTAATCCCAGTGTAGTTTAAGGTCTTCGGACCGAAATATGTACATGTTGACAATACATTCTTTTTTGTGATTTTTTCGAAATGATCCAGGTCATCAGATCTTGGCCTGAACGGCTGGGATCGATGCTGGTTTTTATTTGGAATCTCTCGGGATGTCGATCCCGACGTAGTTTAAGGTCTTCGGACAGAGGAATATATACAAGACGGGGCAAACACATTTTTTTTTTTTGAAAAATGTCCGGTGTCAGCGGATCTTGATCCGAGCGGTCAAGACTGCTACCGGTTTTTATTGAAAATCCCTCGGGATGTCGATCCCGACGTAGTTTAAGGTCTTCGGACCAAAAACTGCACAAAAGGGGGCAAACTCATTTTTTTTTTTCGAAATGATCCAGATCATCAGATCTTGGCCTGAACGGCTGGGATCGATGCTGGTTTTTATTAACAATCACTCGGGATGTTGATCCCGACGTAGTTTAAGGTCTTCGGACCAGAATCTATATATGATAGGGAAAACCTATTTTTTTATTCTTTTTTGGAAAATATCCTGGTATCAGCGGATCTTGATTCGACGATCCAGACTGCTACTAGGTTTTTATTAAAAAGTCCCTCGGGATCTTGATCTCGACGTAGTTTAAGGTCTTCGGACCCAAAAAAACTTTATGTACATGTTGAAAGTACATTCTTTTTGTGATTTTTTGAAAAATATTCTGAGTCATCGATTTTGATTTTGAGGGTTGAGATCGATGCCCATTTTTATTAAAAATCCCTCGGGATCTTGATCCCGACGTAGTTTAAGGTCTTCGGACCCAAAATTTTTAGGGTTGGGCATACTTACCTTGCTTTGTTTAGCTTTTGATAGGGCCGATTGTGATTCGAATGGTCTAGATTGCTTGAGTGGGCCATGTGGGCCCTTTCCAAACTTCAGTTTGACTTTGGAGCACCTATCCTTGATGTTTTGTGAGGCTAAGAAGGCTTTCCATGGTGCAGATGATGACTTGAACGTCTCAGATCGCTTGACTTGGCTTTGTGGGCCCACTTGATGATTAGATCTTGGATTCTGGCCCTTCTTTTGATGATCAGCCCTTTGATCTTGTTGTTTGATGGCTCATGCAGGTTCTTCAATGGTTTAGATCATGATGATCTAATCTTTGAATGACTTGGATTGCTTGTGGCCCCTACTTGATCACCTTTCCTTCTCTTTGACTTGATCAGCCATGTTCTGGCCGCATTGCTTCGTGATTGGACCGGTGTGGCACCTTTTATATGATCTTGATCAGCCTCAATCGAAATCTGGAGTGGACCGGAGCCTTGGGCGGCCCATGGAGTGCCATCTGCTGACATGGACTGTCAGCCTTACCTACCAAGAACCCTGGAGCCAATCCCGCGGAGAGAGAGGGAGCGCGTCCGTACAGGCGGCCCAGAGCAGGCCGCCCAAGGCTCGCCTCTTGAGCGGCCTGGGCTGGCTCGGGTTCGGACATTCCCTGTTGTCTGTTGCTGCTGTCCCCACATTCTCTGTACTCTCTGGTTCGATTGCACCCATGAATCTCTCTTTTGTCTCCCCTTTCCTTCTCCTTTTGTCTTTTTCTAGCTTGGTCCTTTCTTGGGCAGCCATTGATGATAGCTTGGGGGTCCTTATGGGAGAGATTGGTGGGTCCCATATTTCAGTAATTGATGAAGGCTTTAAACATGGTGATGTGCCTTTGATTAATGGTGGAGATGGTGCATTGAATGGGGGCATTGATGAGGGGTTAGGGATGGTGGTTGGTGGAACTTTGAATGGCTCCATTAATGGTGGGATGGCTGGAATTTCAGATTTGGATGGTATGGATGGGATGGGGAGATGGGACATAAGTGAGGCTATGCATCCCTTGAGTGTGGGCCACATGGATGATGTGATGGATGGTGGTGATGGGGTATGATGGACATAGATGGGCTGATCTCATGCTTGGATGGTGTGGATGGTTCAGATGATACCTTTGACGGTTTGGATGCTCTTGATGCGGGCCGAGATGTGCGGCATACTTGTTTGGGTGGACTTGATGTGATCATTGATGAAGTCCCCCTGATGATGGACGGTGTAGATGCCTCGATGATCCCTTTGATTGGCCAGGATGATGACTGGATTCATGATTTCCTGTTGGAGAGGGCCACAGGTCCAGATCTGACCGTTGATTCTTTGATCGGAGTAGCCGAGACCCTTCTTGATGGTTCAGATGTATTTTTCGACGGTCAGATTGGTCAAGATGCCACGATGTGCGGTGTGATCTTTGCTGATAGCCCTTTTGATGGGGAGTATCGTCCTTCTCCTGATTGTCGGTCCTTTGCGCACTCTGTTCATGAGGTGGGCGAGTCCTCCCACGCGGCTGAGGTCGTGACAGCTTCAGACAGTGATACGACTATATCAGACATAGTCGTTACTGGGGGCAGGTCAGGGGCTGTTGAGTCTGCAGTGGTTCCAGCTTTTCCTTCTCTTTCGCCCGTTGACCTTCCGATTCTTGATGAGCTGTCATTGATTTCTGGGCCTTTTGTTCTGGAGGGGGTACCAGTGAGGACTTGTCAGCTGCTTCCTCGTCCTTCTTGCTCGCCACGGCTGCTTGCTTGGCTTGACAGCTTGTCAGCCTATGAGATTCCGGACTTAGAGTCCTATGGCTTTGGCGGTCTGATCCATATGGCTAGAGTTGACATTGATTGGAGGATGCTCGGAGCTGCTTCGATTGATTGGGTCCCTTCGTTGAACTTGTTTGTGTTCAATGATATGGAGATGTGACCTTCTTTGGAGGAGCTTGCACGCTTGACAGGCCTACCCTTGGATTATACTCAGTATTTCTCGCCGAAGACGGCCACACCGCAGAACTGGTTCGGGGTCCCCTATCTTGTTCGGCCTGCTGTTGCCGGCCAGGATGCTATAGTGTTCTCCTTGGACTTGCTGTATGATCTTTTTTCGGGTCCTCGAGTGTGGCCGATTCTACCTTTGCTCGGAACGCACTGATGTTCTGCTTGATCGCTGAGGTACTGTTCTCGGGATGGCGCAGGTCCCAGACTCCTTTGCTTTTTGAGGGGATGAGCCGAGTTATTCGACGGCAGGGGATCATTTCTCTCATCTTGGCCGAGCTGTTTGATGGGCTGACCGACTGCGCCCTGGGCCGCACTCGTGTCCTTCGCGGCTGCTGTGCATTTCTTCAGGTATCTTTTCTACACCTTTTCCTTTTGCTTTGTTAGGAATTGCTTTGCTCTAGCTGAATTTCTTTTCCTTTTTGTGATCAGGTCTGGCTATGGGAGCGTCTTTCTTTGACTGTTCCTGTATCATTTCCTGACACCCGTCGCCCAGACCTTATGCGGTACATTATGGAGTTTCTTCCGCATACAGCTAGGATGAGTGAGCCCTTGTATCATAGGATGTTTGCTGAACTTCGTGACTGGAATGTTCGTTGGGAGTCATCTTGGCTTTCACTTCCTCCAATGCTTTGCGATGCACACCGCCTTCCTCTGATGTTGGTAGGCTTTCGATCTTACTTTCCTTATTATCCCATTCGGTTCCTGCGGCAGTTTGGATATGAGCAGGATATTCCTCTTTTTGCTTTCACTGGTATCGGGCGTCGAGCACTTCCATCTAGATCTTCTGATTTTAGGACCTGGATTGATTGTTCTTGGGCGAGTTACTTGACTGCTGATTTGCTGGGTTTTGAGCTGCGGACTTTTCCGATGGCGACCGCCCCATATCAGTACTGGGTTGCTGAGTAGTCTTTGTATCGACGTATCCCTTGCTGGCACCAGACTGCTGATGAGGATGAGCAGGATATCCTTGGAGATGCTGGCTCTTCATCTGGTTCATATGAACCTTTTGAGGAGCGCCCATTCAGTTGATCCCTGCTTCCTTTTGGCCACCCATGGCCATCTGCTGTCTGAGATCTCTGCACTTCGGTATCATTGTGAGATGATGTCGAGGAGATTGGCTGCCGATCAGAGATTGTCTGACAGCGATCCGTACCCTTGAGCGCGATGAGGCGCATTACCTGCGTATGGAGGTGAGCAGGTTGAGAGAGAGGCTATCTTTTTATGAGTCAGAGGACTTACCTGATGTGGCCGAGGAGGAGGGTAGAGATTGATTGTGTTGGCCACCTGCACATTCTTTTTTGCATATATGATTGATGATGATCAAAAAAAATTTTGTATTTTTTGAAAAAGATGATATGATATGTGTAAAAGAAATATGATGCTTTTAATGAAAAAATGAAGAAAACTTTTTGAGAATCTATTGTGCCATGAGTTGTCTTGTGAGTGTGTCTGGATTTTGTGTCGGGATATAGGAATCAGAATTGGGGCTCGGCCAATGCTTTGACCGATGTCTCGAGATTTGACTTGAGTGCTCCTTTGGTTCCCTAGAGGTGTAGGCAATGGAAACTGTTGCCTCTTGAGATTGTCAGAATTTGTAGAGCTCTTCGCTCCTGACTGCACTTCTTCTTGTTCTTGAACTGTAACTGCTTGAATCGATCTGGACTGTCTGATTTCTTGGTACCTGCACTTTTATTTTTTTTTCTTTTTTTTTCATTTGAGCCATTTTTGCCTGCAGTGTTCTTTCGAGTTTTCACCACAGCCGGCCTTTTCCCGTCATTTTTGCCCGTGGCGCCCTTTCGGGTTTTCACCACGTCCCGGGTGTTTGATCTTGCCTGCCCCTTGGAAGCTATGTTGTTTTTACCCTCGGCGCCCTTTCGGATTTTCACCGAGTCCGCTGTATGCCCACTGCTTTTACTCGGAGCGCCCTTCCGGGTTTTCACTCCGCCCTCTTTGTTTAGGCACACATTTTCTTTTTTTTCTTTTTTTTTATTTTTGGATCTTTGGATAACTGCGGCGACTAGAGGTCGGGAATCCGTCGTTGCCGGCCGATGGCAGTCTTTCAGCCCTTATCCTAAGTTACGATGATAGAGCTGTTGGTCTTAGCTAAAGTCCCTTCTGAGATGAATGGATGAATGACTGTGTTTCTTCTTGGGCTGACTTTTTTTCCTTGGGTGCCTTTCTTTGGCTTCCCTTTTCTCTTTTCTTCTTTTTTTTTTTCTTTTGTATTCTTTTTCTCTTTTTTTTTTATATTTTTCTTCCTCTTTCCTTTTTTGTATTTCTCTCTTTTTGAATCCCCTTATTTGAAACACTTCTTGGTGAATGGAAATGATTTCTCAGAGGTCTTAGCTTCGACCTCTTGACTTCAGCTCTATTAAAGTAACTCTTGATAAGGTCAGAATAACTTACCCATGAAAGATCTTCACGTTGTCGGCGTTGGTTGGCTCAGGAAGATCCACCCCTCTCATGCTGGTGAGTCTGAGGGCTGCCTCCGGGAAGTACTTCTCTGATGATCAGTGGCCCGTCCCACGAGGGTTTGAACTTTCCTCTGGGATCCGGAAGGTGCGACGGTAGAATCTTCTTCATGACCATGTCGCCTACCTTGAAACTTCTTTTTCGGACTCTCTTGTTGTAAGCCCGAGCGATCCTTTTCTGATAGCACTGTGAATGACTTAGTGCACGCATGCGCTTTTCATCTGCTAGCTGCAACTGGTCGAATCTGGCCCGTTGCCATTCTCCTTCTTCAACTCCGCTTTCTAGTAACACCCGTAGCGATGGTATTTCCACCTCAACTGGCAGAACTGCCTCCATTCCATAAGTAAGCTCGAAAGGAGTAACGCCCGTAGCAGATCGTACAGACGTTCGATAGGCCCAAAGTGCATATGGGAGCATATCTGACCAATCTCGATAGGTCACGACCATCTTCTTGAGTATCCTGATAATTGTTTTGTTTGCGGCTTCTACTCCACCATTCATCTGAGGTCGGTAGGGGCTTGATCGATGACGTTGAATCTTAAATTTGCTGAGGAAGTCATCCATCTTCTTGTTGACGAACGGGGTCCCATTATCTGTGATGATAGCATTAGGGATTCCATACCGACATATGATGTTGTTCTTCATGAATTTGATCACCTGAGATGCTGTAATCATGGTGTAGGAGGCTGCCTCTACCCACTTGGTGAAGTAGTCGACTGCCACAAGTATGTACTCATGACCATTTGATGCTTTGGGACTGATCTTGCCGATAATGTCGAGTCTCCACATGGAGAAGGGCCAGGGGGTGGTCAGGTTGTATAACTCTGATGATGGGGCATGGATTTGATTCGCATGCTCCTGACACTTGAAGCATTTTCTGACATGCTGGCAACAGTCTGTCTCCATGGTGAGCCAATAGTAACCAAGTCGTAGAATCTTCTTTGCCATCATGTGCCCGTTCATGTGTGGGCCACAGATTCCTTCGTGTATTTCTTCCATGATCTTTGCAGCTTCTGTTTCATCAACGCATCGAAGGAGGATGTGATTATAAGATCGCTTGTAAAGAATCTCGCCACTGATGGTGAACTGGCCGGCCAAACACTGAATGGTTCGGCGATCTGTTGCTGTTGCTGACTCTGGATGCTCCTGGGTTTCGAGATATTGCTTGATGTCGGTATACCAGGGTTTGTCAGGGACAGCTTCAGCTTCTTCTATTTGCAGGCAAAAAGTAGGTTCATCTTGAATTTCGACTGTGAGCTCCCATTCTGAAGCTCCTTTCGGGATCTCGAGCATTGATGCAAGTGTGGCGAGAGCATCTGAGAACTGATTCTTGGCTCTGGGCATGTATGAGAAGGTGACTTCTTTGAATTTCTCGATCAAATTTTCAAGATACACATGATATGGTATCAACTTCTCGTCTTTGGTCTTCCATTCGCCATTGGTCTGATTGATGATAAGCTGTGAGTCTCCAAATACTCGTAGCTTCTTGATGCCCAAGATTATGGCTTCCCTTAAGCCAGCGATGCATGCTTCATACTCTGCCATGTTGTTGGTGCACTCGAATGCTATGCGCCTTGAGATAGGAATAGGGACATCATCTGGAGAGTAGAGGATTGCTCCAATACCGCTCCCTTTAGAATTTGCTGCGCCGTCGAAGAATAACGTCCACTCATCTTTTTCTTCTTTTCTTCCTCTTCAATGAGCAAGAGATCTTCATCAGGGAAGAATGTCTTGAGCGGTTTATAATCCAGGAGGGAGTAAGCCGCAAGATGATCGGCGAGGGCCTGTCCCTTGATTGCCTTCTGAGTGACATAGGTGATGTCAAACTCAGACAGGAGTAGCTACCATTTAGCTATCCTTCCAGTGAGTGCCGGTTTCTCGAACAGGTACTTGAGCGGATCCATGTGAGCGAGGAGGAGAATAGGGAATGCAATCATGTATTGATGGAGTCGTTGAGTTGCCCAGACTAGGGCGAGGCAGGTCTTCTCAATCGGGGAATACCTGGTCTCGTAGTCGGCGAACTTTCGGTTCAAATAATATATTGCTTGTTCCTTCTTTCCGGTCTCATCGTGCTGGCCGAGGACACAGCCAATGGCTTCTGCTGCTACCGAGATGTATAACAATAGTGGTCGTCCAGGAGTGGGCGGCACTAGGACTGGAGGATTCATGAGATATCTCTTGATGCGGTCGAAGGCGACTTGGCAATCATCATTCCATTCCTTTGGAACGTTCTTTCGAAGGAGCATAAAAATGGGCTCACAAATAGGTGTGAGCTGTGCGATGAAGCGACTGATGTATTGAATTCTACCGAGGAAGCCACGAATTTCTTTCTCTGTTCTGGGAGGGGGCATCTCGATGATTGCTCTGGTTTTGGTCTCGTCGACCCTGATGCCATCCTCGCTCACCATAAAGCCGAGGAGTTTGCCTCCCATTGCACCGAAGACACATTTCTGAGGGTTGAGACGGAGCTTGTACTTTTCTAATCTGTTGAATAACTTCTTTAGATCTTCAAAGTGTCCTTCAATTATGCGAGATTTGACGATCATATCGTCCACATATACTTCAAGCTCTTTGTTCATCATGTCGTGGAAGAGTGCTGTCATTGCTCGCTGATATGTTGCTCCTGCGTTCTTCAGACCGAACGGCATTACCCTGTAACAAAAGGTTCCCCAGGGAGTGATAAATGATGTCTTCTCACGATCTTCGACGGCCATCTTGATCTGATTGTAACCTGAGAACCCGTCCATGAATGAGAAGACCTTGTATCCAGCAGTGTTGTCGACCAGAGTGTCGATATGTGGCAAAGGGAAGTCGTCTTTTAGACTGGCTTTGTTGAGATCCCGGAAGTCGATGCACATTCGAACCTTGCCATCCTTCTTTGGTACTGGTACGATGTTGGCGAGCTATTCAGGGTAGTTGGAGACTACCAAGAATCCCGCGTTGTACTACTTGATGACTTCATCTCGGACTTTCATAGCCCATTCTGGCTTCATTCTTCGAAGTTTCTGCTTCACTGGCTTCATATCTGCCTTGGTTGGCAGATGGTGTACAACGAGCTCTTCATCGAGCCCCGGCATGTCTTCATATGAGAACGCGAAGTTGGACAATCTTGGAGCTAGGAACTCTATCATTTTCTGTTTCATCTCAGGTGGCAACAATTTTCCAATGCGTACTTCCCTAGGGATCTCAGGTGTCCCCAAGTTTACTATCTCGAAATCATCAGGCTACAACATTGGCTTTAGATTCGAACCTTTTGAGGAGATCCTCAAGTTCGGGAGCAGGATCATCATCTTCCTCGTCCCAAACTTCGTCCAGACCCATGAGCACGAAGTCTAATTCGATGTCAAAATCATATGATTCGACTTCAAACTCATGTGACTCTTTAGACGAACTTGGCACACTATTGAATGCAGGAAAAGAAATATTTTTTGGTTTTTGAGAATTTTCTGAAATTGAAATGCTAGATGTTTTTGGCTTTTGAAAGTTTTTGATTTTTTTGGATTTTTGAAATTCATGGGACCTTGAACAAGCGGGCATTGCAGACCATGATTGATCCCAGCTTGTTCCAAAGTTCCGATCGTTGCCTAGACAAGCGTTTTTTTTTGGAAGCCAGAGCCCTCAGACGACTCGCTGGCTGATTCAAAAGTTAGGGGAACAGATGACCATTCAGGGCCCCACACTTCCTCTCCTGAAGAGGTGGGGGTTGATGATTTGGGCGAAGAGTCACGGTCTGGCCCAATGACCATGATTTCCTGCTGGTTGGGTTCGAGATCTGAGTCGTACTCAGTCCCTCCCGGAATCACTTACCTCGCATTGCAGTTCGTCTGGTTTTACAGTGAGACACAAGTTTGGAATCTGGATATCAGACCAATCTAGGGCTGGCCACTTCCCTTTCTTGGTCCAATGGATGGGCTGCTTCTGCCCCTGGCTGATGGTTGATGATGTTGATTTTGCAGAGATGGGCAAGTTGTGCCCCTGGTTGATTGATGCTGAAGTGGGCAGGTTGTGCCCCTGACTAGCTGAAATTGAAGTGGGCGAGTTGTGCCCCTGGTTGATTGATGCTGAAGTGGGCAGGTTATGCCCCTGGTTGGGAGCAGGTATCAGAGTAACCTGGTCCTGAAGCTGCTGTATTTGACTTCCTCCTTCGTCTTCATCATTTCCTTCTTCTTCTGGAGGTTTAGACGGTTCGAGAATCTGATCCCATCGAATGGGGGGCCACGTGGCCCAAACTAGGCTCATCGGGAGGCCTTTGTGTAGTGCAGTCGGTTGATTCCCTCCTGGATCTTTGCAAGGTTCTCCTGGCTTGACAAATTGGATGGGTGAGCACCGAAATTTCTTCCTTCTTTTGTCGATGCAGATTGCCCTGTACCCGAGTCCCCATTTGCGTTGATTATATACCAGCGACATTTTTCTGGATTTGAAATGATTCTTCATACGATACTTGAGGTTCAGACGTTCTGCCGGTGAAAAGACACGGTCCACCCTTATCGGTTCTGGATTGGCGATAGAGTTCACAGTCTCGAATTCGAAACTGTGAAACGGGATGTCTTCTTCAGAGTGCTGGATATCGATGACAGGGATGTCTAGGTTCAGTGGTAGCAGCATTGGAAGGAATGATGAGCTCCTTCTCTGCATGGATAGAGATTACTTGATTCCCACAGATGTACTTCACCCGTTGATGCAAAGTTGATGGCACAGCTCCAACCTTGTGCAGCCAAGGTCGTCCGAGTAACATGTTGAAAGAGGCTGATATATCCAGAATTTGGAATGTGATGGTGGAGACTTCCGAACCTATCTGTACCTCTATGTCGACCTCCCCTTCCACTGATCGGCAGGGTGTTGTCGAATGCTCTGACGCATATGGTGCTGGGTCGGAATGAAGAAGGGCTGATTCCCAGACGTTCCGCAGTCTTAAGTGGACAGACGTTTAAGCTTGAGCCATTATCGATAAGGACCAGTGGGACGCAGAGGTCTTTGTATTGTAAGGCTATGTTGAGGGATCGCCCATGATCGCGCCCTTCTGGTGGCAACTCATTATCTGTGAAGGTGATGGCACGTGGAGCCAGGAGTTGTCCAATCATCAATGCTATCATCTCTAGTGCCGTATCGGAGGAGACGTGAGCATCGTTCAAGGTTTTGGCAAACATTTCTCGGTGTATGCGAGATGTGCAGAGTAGCTCCCATACTGAGATTTGAGCAGGGATTGACTTGAGCTGAGTTGCCACATCGTATGCGGCTTCATTTTTGTTGCCGAGGCCTGAGAGAGTGCCTTTGGGATCTCCTCTGTTTTGATTATCTCTTCGGATGCAACGCCCATTGGGATTCATGTTTCCCACTTCCGCACATTCTGGATAGTGCCATGGGACCTCTTTATAATTTTCCTCACCTTTGCCTTCTATGACCGACCGGCTCTTGCAACGGTGCTGGTATGGGTACCAGATCTTTCTCGTATGGAGCTTTTGCCTTAAGAACTATATTGTTGCCTGTGCTGAAGGGGTAATATCGAGGCTTATCTTCGTAGACCACATAAGGTCGTGGTCCTGGCTTGACTGTTCCTGAGGCAGGAGGCTCCCATGGAATGAATACTAGTCCTCTTGATATGGCAGGAGGTTTCTCTGTTCGTCCCAACTGTCGTAATGTGATTGACACGCCTCTAGGATTTGCCCCTTGCAATACTGACCGGCTCAACTGGAGGAGCTCCTTCCAAGACAATGGGTTCTTGCTGCTAATGAGTATGGTTTCTCCATGGCGAATTATATTGTTCCTGTGCTGAGGTTGCCCCTTGCAAGATGACAGGCTCGTATGTGGGCTCGATGTATGATTGTGCTCCTTCCAGGACGACTGGTTCCCAACATGAAGGGCCGTAAGATGCCCCTTAAACAATTGGCACATCATATGGAAGTGCTCCTTCGAATACTACTGGCTAGGAGACTGAAGGAAGAAAGGGACTTGCCCTTTGCAAGATTGGATGAGGGTTTGTCGTTCCGTAAGTGTAAGCATGAATGGACTGGATAGGGGAGAAGAAGCGATCGAGATGTTCTTCTTCTTCTATGCTGTTGACGGTGGGACCTCGAGATGAACTGGGATCCATCGGATGTTGAGGCAGAGGATTCTGAAGAATATTGGTGGAAGCTGCTGCAGGAGTTCCAGGGACCGAGATGACGATCTTGCGGTCATCAATCAGATCTTGTATGGCATTCTTCAAAGTATAGCATCGATCAGTGGCATGGCCACGTCCTTGATAGTAAGCACAGTACTCATTTTCTCGGTAGTTTGGAGGCAGAGGATGAGGAGGAGGCCTAGGTGTCATCAGAGTGAGTAACTGCTTTTGTACCAGTGTAGCCATGATTTGACTAAGTGGTTAACTGAGTGGAGTGAACTTCCTGAGCTCCTTGTAATTCTGCCTATTCTGGTACGGGTACTGACTGTTTCCTCTGAACTGCTGCTGCTGACGAGGTGGTTGTGGCTGCGGTTGAGGATTTGGTCGTGGTTGATACCTCTGGGGTTGGTACTGAACCTGATTCTGCTGACGTTGTTGATGTCCCTGTGGGGGAGCATTTTGATTACCCTGAGCAGTGGTGCTGATGTTGTTTACCTCTGTTGGGCGAGGAGGAGAACCGCTGCGGTTTCCGTTCCCATACCTGATAGGTCCTCCTTCTACTCTGTTTCTCTTGACTGGAGCGGCTTGATGAGGCCATGGAGAGATTGTCCCGGCACCGATTCCTGCTTCGACTTGCTCTCCAGCACGGATTAATTGTGCGAAATTCGCATATGGATGCGAGATGAGATATCCGGATATGCCTGGATATGTTGAATGAACAATCATGGAGATTTGTTCTTCATCGTCAATGGGTGTCCGCATTCTGGCTGCCATAGCTCGCCTACGTCCCACGTAAGGTGACAGTGTTTCATCATTCCTTTGCCTGAGAGACGCGAGGTCAGCTCTTCTGGGTGCCATGTTGAGGTTGTATGCGAATCTGTCGACGAAGGCCTGGGAAAGTTGTTCCCATGTCCTGATGCGGTGGCAGTCCAATGAAGTGTACCAATCTAGGGCATCGCCCTTCAGAGATTTTTGGAACAAACGAATGAGGGCCCCTTCATTTCCTGAGATTGCACTCAGCTCTCCACAGAAGGCCTTGAGATGTGCTGTGGGACAACCGCTGCCATCGTATCTTTTGAATTTTGGTACCTCAAAGTTTTGAGGTACTTGAGCATCTGGGAAAGGACAAGTCTCTGAACTTGGTCGAAGGTAGATCGATTCCTTGTTGTCGCTGAAGCTGATTTTGCAAGATCTGGAACTGCTCCCGCAACTCGTCCAGTCCTGAATGATCTGTTCAAGCGACTGGTGCCTCTTGGAGTAAGGCACGTTCTTCTTTGGCATAGTGGTCGATGTCTTCGACCCTATGTGCTTGCTGAAAAGCAACCGCTGGGTTGATGAAATTGATTTGATGACTGAACTGGATTCTGATGAACTTGTGCTTGAGAGGATTGAATTAGAGACTGTACTGAAGGTTGAACTGGAACTTGCTGGAAATTAACTGGATTTTGCTGAATTGAAGATTGCTGGAAATTAACTGGAATCCCATCGGCGGGGATGTGCTGGAATTGAAAAGTGCTCCTGTTTGCAGGAGGCTGAGATGCTGGGAAGTGACCTCCTTGTTGGGTATTCGCCACTGTCCGCTGATTGATGTGGGCTTGACACTGACCCCCGTTGTGGGCATTCGCCAGTGCTGTCCCTGTTGCTGGAAATTGAATTGAAATCCCATCGGCGGGGATGTGCTGAAATTGAAAAGGTGTCCCATCGGCGGGGACATGCTGAGATCTACTGAGATTGTTGTTTGCAAGATTGACTGGAAGCTGACTGGAAGTCCCTACGACGGGAGTGCTCTGAGATGGCCCTGTCGTTGCAGGAAGGTACTGAGGAGGATGCCCCATAACGAAGGGCTGAGATGGCTGCTGTCGGTAGTCTTGGGCAGACTCCGATGGTTGTGCTTGATTTGAACTGGAGGCCGGAGGAACCTAGCGTGGCTGCTAAGATTGCTGAACTGGGCCAACCTGATTGTTGGCCGTTGCGGTGGCTTGTGCTTGCATGAATTGCAAGAGCATTTCCTGCATTGCTCTCATTCCTTGTGTCAATTCTTGTATGATTGGCGTATTATCAATAGGCTGTTGCACTGGAGGTTGCGCTTCGGTCATCTCAAGAGCAGGGAAGAGATGAGTTTCTTCTTCGTGGTCGGACATGGCTTGCTGAGCCCGAGTGCGGATTATGCTGCGGAAGGGAAGTTGTTTCCGAACACGTTGAGCCCGAGGAGGCGCAATGGTGAGGACTATACTCTACTCTTTTTGGGTTTTGGGCTTTTCTATATATATATATATATATATATATATATATATATATATATATATATATATATATATATATATTTTTTGGTTTTGAGATTTTCTATTTTTTTTGGTTTTGGGTTTTGGGTAGAATGCTATGCAGATGAGATTGTATGAGGATTAGTGACCTTCAATTACGGGAAGGATTCTATTTTTCAAGTCGGATCACGACTAGTGGGACTAGCTCATCCCCAGTGGAGTCGCCATTCTGTGGACCCTAGCCGTTTTCGGGCTCCCACACGACGTTCTCGTCCCTTCCCCTTTCGGAAAAAGAAGGAGAGGAGGATGCGTGAGTGCGAAATCGCCGTTTGTGCCACTGGCTTGCCTCGTTCTTGAGGGCTTTGTTTGGTTGTCGTGTTAAGCTGGATGTGTTTAAATGAGTTTATATAAGACCGGAGTCGCCACTAGCCAGTTACTTCGAATCTACAGTCGGCTAAACCCCGTAGAAACGTTAGAGAAGGGGATCCGAAGATTCCTTCCTCTAAAATGACTCCTTTTGATTTACAGTCAGAGATTCAAGGTAAGGGATCACGGTTACAGGGTGGGAAGAGGTTAAGCACCCCACACACTGCCAGTACCGAAGTACGGTCTCTACTTCACAGAATCGAAATAATACTTGAAAGTCTGTTTTAATCCTCGTACATTCTCATAGATGACATGATGCATGAATGCGGGTCTGAACAGTAAGAGTTTCTGATGGGCAGGTTCCAACAACGGGCAAGCCCAGAGCATACGCTCGAACTGACAGGTGCTTAATTTAAGACGTATGCAGTGTGCTTGAATAATCAAGGTGCTTTTAGTGAAGCATGAATGCAGGTCTGAACAGTAAGAGTTTCTGATGGGCAGGTTCCAACAACGGGCAAGCCCAGAGCATACGCTCGAACTGACAGGTGCTTAATTTAAGACATATGCAGTGTGCTTGAATAATCAAGGTGCTTGCAGTGAAGCAGGGGGGTTGGAAGAAAAGTAAATGTTGCACTTATGCTAGATGCAAATGAGATGATGCTGGAAAAAGAGTAGTTAGATGGACGAAGGTGTCGCAAGGGTTGGCTTCGAGTGGCTGGATCAGGACTTGGATGGGTTGGGAGGCTTGGACCAGTGGTCAGGCTGGGCTGGACCAGGGCTAGGCTCTCCTCACTCGGGCTCTCCTTGGTGGAGGAATGGGCTAAAGGATGAAGGAGGGTGACTCAGACGGACGGGCTCTCTCTGGCTGAGTGTTGTGTTGAAATGAGAAGGGGAGGGGGGTATTTATAGCAGTGGGCAGTGGCATTTCGCATAATTTATTTTGGCGGGCCGCCCGTACGGTCGTTCCTCGATTTCCAGCGAGGTACGGTCGCTCCCTCGGGGTTGCTGTTTGGCTCGCGGGGTCGACTCAGTGAGTTGACTCAGCGGGTCGACTCAGTGATTTGACTCGACGGGTTGACTCGACGGGTTGACTCGGTGTTTTGACTCGACGGGTTGACTCAGTGGGTTGACTCAGCGGGTTAACTCAGCGGGTTGACTCAGTGAGTTTGACTTTTTGGGGATTTTTTTACTGGCTTTTCTTATGGGGGGTTTTTCAGGCTGATGTTTAGGACTAGGTTGACTGGGTTCAGGCTTGAACTGGGCTATGGAATGGGGCTTACAAGGGTGAGTTTGGCTGAGTTTGGACTTGGAATTTGGGGGTATGGTCCTTCATTCATCCAGCTATCTCTACCAACAGTGTAGCCGAAGGTGGGGTGTCTACACTTCACAACCAAACACACGCAATCCTGAGTAGTCTAATGACTGACCACTCCACTCTTCCTTTGGAATTTTACAATCTATGACTGTAGAATGATACCAATTTATCAGGTAACAAGCCTGTGATAATGACCTAAGTCCGTAGCTCTTTGTCCAACCCAACATTACTTAGCATGCACCAGACTCTTTCCAAAAGAGTTTGGTTCATCCGCTCAGCAACACCATTTTGTTCCAATGTGTGATGCACTGTGTTGTGTCTCAAGATCCCTTCCTTTTTATAATACCGATTGAATTCTCCAGAAGTGAACTCTCCACCGTTATCGGTTTTCAGCACTTTCAATTTTTGTCCTACTTGATTTTTCACAATTATTTTTCAATGCTTGAAAGTGGTGAAAACATTAGATTTATTTTTGCATACTTATAGTCATCAATGAAAGACATAAACCATGATGACCCCCAACAAAAACATTAATGGGCGATGACTCCTAGACATCTGAATGAATATACTCAAGTACCCCATTACAAACATGTTTCCCCATTTTAAAGGACAGCCTAGACTGTTTACCATATGTGTAATGCTCACATATAATAAAGTCTATGCTCTTAAAAACAGGAATCTAGGAACGATTAGAAAGTACTTTCATGCCCTACTCGCTCATGTGGCCCAATCGAGTATGCCACATACGTGCAGACATGGAATCTGTTGCGGTCGTTGCAACTTCACTTGATGAAACACTCCCAATCAACTTGTAAAGGTTCCCGTACCTCTATCCCTTCATAATGATTAAGGCCCCCTTTAAAGCCTTGCAAAACCGATCAAAACCAATGAACTTGCACCCCATTGTCTCGAGTACACCAAGAGATATTAGACTCTTCTTTAACTTGGGAACGTGCCTAACTTTCGTCAAGGTCTGTTCGATCCCATCGAATTTCTTGATGCACACTGATCAAATTCCTGCAACTTTACAAGCGTAGTCATTGCCTAAAAGTATCGAACTACCTTCACACTCCCTGTATCAGTGAAAGGCACTCTGATCAAGGCATATGTGATACAAAGCCCCGGAGTCCATGAGTTACTCATCGTTGAGAAACCCTGACTTCGACACCATCAAAACTTCGCATATATCACTACCACCCTCAGAAAATTCTGTAGTATTGGCCTCCCTCAAAGATTCTCCCGTCTTTCATTTCTCGTCTTTAAGACTCTTACAGTCCTTCTTCATGTGCCCAGCCTGGCCACAAGCCCAACACTTCAACTTTTCCTTGCCCTTGCCCTTGCCCTTGCCCTTTGATTTAGATCGAGAATGCAATGATCCTTCACCCCGTTTTGAATTTCTTCCCCTAATAACCAGTACATCGGAGGAAGACCCTATGTCACCATTCTTTTGTCTCATTATCTTCGATTGGAGGGCTGAGACAATGGTCTCAACGTTTATGGTTTCCATACCTACGCACGACGAGTCCCTAAGTGACTCATATGAACTAGGAAAGAAGTTCAACATGATGAAGGCTTGATACTTGCCCTTCATCTGTTTACCAATATCCAGCAACTTGCAAATCAGTCGGTCAAATGTGTTGATGTGTTCGTCCAAATCGGCCCCCTCCGCCATTTTCAAGGTGAAAAGCTGCATCATTAGATACATCTGGTTCTCTAGAGATTTTTTAGCATAAACCTTCTCTAGCTTGAACCATGTATCAACCGCGGTCTTCTCCCTCATGACGTGATAAAGGACGTCATCCGTCAGGCACAATTGTATAGAGGTTTTGGCCTTCTTGTCCATCAGGATCCACTTATCATCTTTCATATATTATGGTCGTTTCCCAATGGTAGGCTCGATCCTTTGCTGAATTAGGATGACCTCTATCTTCACCTTCTATAACTCGAAATTGTTTTTGCCGGAAAACTTCTTCACGTCGAACTTCATGCTCGATGCCATGAGATCGTCTCAAAATTCGACTCTACAACCTCCCAACGATAGCTCTGATACCACTTGTTGGGACAAGGCCTTGCAGAAGCACCGAGAAGAACCAAACGATCACCATATGACACATACGTAATTGATACAAAAATAATCCGATTTTTACATGGAAAAACCCTTGCGGGAAAAAACCACGGCACAAAGCTATAGTTGTACTATGAATTTAGAAAATTACAGAGATGATCTACCCACAAACAAAGCCCAAGAGATGAACAAAGCTCTCTCTCCCTCACAATCCTCGCCCCAAACCCTAATCTCGAATTAGGACACCTTGGTGGCCTTTATGATACTTCTAATCATGTTTAGGAAGAGTTTAAATAGGCTTCCCACCGAAAATAGAAGTTAGTTATGCACTTGCTATGTAACCATGCAGAACACCGTCGTATTACCAACCAGTTGGAGCCCATCAATGACCAGTTGGAAACGATAAAAATCCGTTCAGAGAGTTAAGCTTTAAAACAGTCCGTTTAGCCACAATTTCTGACCGATCGGAGCACCCAGCTGACCGGTGGAGTGACCCCAAAGTATATGAAGCTCTCTTCATCGTTCCCTCCTCCAGCCGATGTGGGACTAACCCAACAACCCTCCTCCCATAGCGGATGTGGGTTTCTCAAAACTAGTTTTAGCTTACTCCCCTCGCTCGTGGATCTTAGGGCATGGGCAGGGGCAGAGCCAGGATTTTCTTTTAGGGGGGGGCGAGGCACAAGCATGAAGCAGGGCTCAAATAGGGCACCTCTCCAAAGAAAATATATAAACCAACAAAAAAGAGACAAAAAAGAGAGCGAAAGAGAAAATGATGGAAAATGAAACTTACCTGATTAGAGAAATAAATTTTTAAATCTTATGAAAATCAAGATCAAATGAAATATCTCATTTTCTCCTTTATTTCTTGGAAGAGCAAAAGAAAGAAAAGTAAAAAATGCTAGGGTTTGGCCTTCCATTACAATATAAATTCTCTCATCTCTCGGCCGTAAAGAGGGATTTGAATATTGAGTCTGGATCCTCTATTTGCTACAAAAAAGAAATCCCTATTTATAACTTTTTTATTAGTCTACTTCATCACATCGGTTTGCAACCACATCACACTATACACACAACCACATCACATTGGTTTGTAACCTCATCACACCAATGTCATGCTGTGATGACGTGGACCAATACGAAAGCTACAAACAGAGATTTCCTATTTGCTTGTAGCAAATAGAGGATCCGGACTCTTGAAATTTGGGGAGAAAAATAATAACAAACCCTTGCTAATGGGGTTCGTCTTTACCCCCCTACAAAGCCTTTGGTGGGAAGTTCATGCGCAAGGAAGTTGGGGTCCACCATGATGCTTATGGGAAATCCATCCCGTCCATCCATTTTGCGAGCCCATTTTAGAATGTTCAACAAAAAATGAGACAGATCCAAAACTCAAGTGGGGCATGCGTGGGGGAAGAAATTCCATCGTTGAAACATTTTTATGGCCACAAATATTATGCATCAGGCTATGTTTTTTGTTTTTGTTTTCACCTCATCTCAATGGAAATGACCTTATAAAGGGTTTGGATGGTATAAAAGCATCAAGGCTGAGAGCCCAAGCAAAACAAATGAACATCACGGTGGGCTTCACCTAGCGCCTTTAGCAGGGACAAACTCTATGGCTCGCCCATGCTGCTCCGCTGGCATTGGCCTGGACGGATAACCTAACTCTGTTATCAATGTTTGTCACACTCAAAAGGTTAACCCGCTAAGTGGAGTGACCCAAGGTATATGAAGCTCTTCATGGTCCCCTCCAGCCGATGTGGTACTAACCCAACACCACTTTGGTAAACACTAGCTGTTATCTTTGGATTCTTTTGATACAAAGCTAAAGTGGGACAGTAAAGAAGAAATGGCAGAATATCATCGAGTAAGATGCAAGAAGCAAATCCAAGAACAAGGTAACAAGAGGTTTTATTAATGAATGATAAACCGTGTTGCTAGAATCATCCGTTCAGTGACCCACCCACATGTCACATGGTTTTATTAAAACCAGATCAAATCAGCCATTGGATTAAAGATATTGGTGTATTGGTAGAGCCCACTTTTAGTTACAATCGTGCGAGAATTAAAAATAAATAAATAAATAAATAAAAGACAAAAGATTGTTGCTAAGATAAGCCTTGGATCCAGGAGGAAAATTTTCTAAAAATAGAGAAAATCCAATTGCTCTATATGGTTTTTATAAATTCACTCCATTCAATGTGCAAAACGTCACTGCAGGGCTGTTGTGCTGCGACATCCATTTGGTCCATCCTGTGATAATAATTCAATGTAGGCATGGCAATCTGTAGGCCCTTCTCTGCGGTTGTGGGCCCTGCAATGTATGAGCTTATAATCATTTGATCCACTTCAGCTATGGCACACAGCTACACCATACCTTTTAGTTCTGGTGTAGTCCATGGTTCAGTATTCTTATTGAAGTACGATTTGGATTTTTTTTTTTTTTTTTTAAACCGTTGATTCAGTAGTGTTTCTCCTTAATCATGATATCCAACGTTGCAAATAAAATGTGAGAACAATTCAAAATATATTTTCAAATATACACGTTACATAGAGAGAGAGAGAGAGAGAGAGAGAGAGAGAGAGAGAGAGAGTAAATTAAGCTAGATGTGGCATTTCTAGAAGATTTTAGGAAAGAATCAATTGACATTTACTAGATTGTTGAAATGAAAAATATATAGAGGTCAGAGGTCCTTGTTCAAAATACAATGTCCATAAACCAAAAACTTAGATGGTTTAAATAATCTGATTTGGGACTATGGCCTTGATGGGCCAAATTTTAGGAGTTTAAATTTTAGGACGTTATAATTTAGGAAGTTTCAACTAGAAGTCGGGATTCGTGCATGTGGTCCACCAGTTTCGCTAAACTTGTTTAGGATTGAGTTGAAAAATGAGAGAACGATGTGGACCAGACCGTAGGAAAAAGTGATGCAGGGAAGGACGCGATGAGGATAATCACCGAATTCCTCGATCAATAAACACCTTGAATCCAGGCGTTCTCGAATCCACAAGAGAAATCTCGAATCCAAGAGAAAAATATATAAAAATTTAAATTTTATTGATGAATAATAAGGAATATCTCTAAAAACGAGTTTAACATACTTATATATCCTTAAACAAATCCTAAAATGCAATTAATAAAGTCCTAAACAAATAAGGAAAGAAAACCGGAAAAACGCGCAAATTTTCATCTTCCATCGATCGTAGTCGATCAATCGATTCGACAGGGTCAAACTAGCCCAAAAACATCCAGACACTAAAACTAAAAATTATGTGCATTTCGACCTATCAAACTGGACTTTTGACCTATCTCAATGGATTTTGACCTTTTTAAACTGACATAAATTGTCCAACAACCAATCTGAAATTTTCGGTGGAATTTCGACATTTCAACTCGATTGGTCAATCGGTCGAAGTATGCTGAATTTTGTCAATTTCTATTTGTGCTTTCCAATCCATGTGTATTAGGAACATGCTTGATCCACGTCCAACATCAGACCCCTCCACTTGAAGAAAAAAAAAACTCGTCCCTAAGTTCTTCAACGAACTTGGTTCATGACATATGTTCAACTTTGGATGCTAACGTTTATTAGTCTCTTGCTTGTACTCTGCAGTAGGCTTCTTTGACTTCTCCTAGACATCATCATGAATAGTTGCTACCCGAACTGTCATATTTCCGCCACAACACATATTACAAGTAGTTTAGGCAATGGAAACAAGTCGAGTGCAGGTTTAGGAACTCGGGCATACACAACCATAAATTGGGACTGATTGGTAGATTGATTATTCATGTTGTGGAAGACAAACTCAGCTTGAGAAAGACCAATCTCTTGCATAGGGGGACAATTCGTTGGGAAGTTTGGCAAGCACAATCGCCTTGAACTCCTGCAACACTTGCTTTACATCTTTTGGAATGTTCATGGACTCCACATCCGCTTCCTTTTGTACTAATGCCACTATCATTCCTGTCTTCTCGCAGTGTTTGACGAAATCCCATTCGTTTATGAGAGATTGCTCGTCCACTTTAGAAGTATTGGGTTGGGTCTTCATTTCCATAGGGGCCACACGTACGCCACTGATGAATTCGGTGGCCTATCGTGACTCCGTCCTAATGAGGTCACCTCTCGCCAAAGAAATGATGGGATTTCTCTACATAACCCCTCATTGAACGGCTATCCTCGCCTCTCGCTGACAAATAATTGAATTTCTCTGCATAACCTCTCACCAATCAGCTACCTTGCCAACAATTTTAGTATTGTTGGAACAATACTTAATAATAATCGCTTGGGGAGGAATCACGCGCACATCAATTGCTTAATATGTCGCCATGTGCGGATTAACGTCTTCATCTGTCTCGTCCACACGAGCTGAATTTGCTCCCACCAAGCTGAAGCTTTGCCCTTCAACTTGTAGGCCACAAATTTAATCTTCTTCTCTTTATAGATCTCCATGTAGTCGAAGAAGCGCTCAACTTCAAGTAGCCAATCGAGGAAGTAGTTGATGTGGTTGTTAAAGATAAGAATATCAACTTTCATTCTGAAATCTCGATTCGTCCGATTTCCACGATCGCCACCTTGTCCAACTTGTTAAAAGATCACGTTATCAATCTCCTCGTCGCTGGATCCACCATCATTAGGTGTAGTTCTACAATTCACCTATGGCATCACACCGCGAACAACACTACTTGCTATTTCTAGCACCCACCGGAGGCAGATCATCACCACAAACATATAGTTTCCCTAAGGCCTTTGTCATGCAATTGAGAACAACCTACAACCCTTGCATGACTTGCCGATTCTCCCGCTATGCCTCCTCGAATGCTGGTGTTGTTAATGAGTAATTTCTTAGAGCACCGTCCCTGGGGTTGTTGTTTGATCCTTCATTAGAAACCATCGATCCGAGGAGAAACCTCGCTCTGATGCTAATTAACACAGGGAAGAGAGTGAAATTAAAGATAACGAGGACAATCACCATCTTCCTTTTTCAATAAACACATTGAATCCACAAGAGAAAATCTCAAATCCACAAGAAAAATAGATAAAAATCTGAACTTTATTGTTGAATAATAATGAATATCCCTAAAAATGAGTTTAACATACTTATATATCCCTAAACAAAACCCTGAAACATAATTAAGAGAGTTCTAAACAAATAAAGAAAGAAAATAAAAAAAAATCATAAATTTCTGTCTTCTGTCGATCGCAGTCGACCAGTCAATTTAACAGGTCAAACTTGCCTAAAAATATCTAGAGACTAAAACTAAAAATTATGTGAATTTCGACTTGTCGACATGATCTGTTGAACTTGATTTTTAACCTGTCTAAATGGATTTCGACATGTCTAAACTAGCAAAAATTGTCCAGCAACCAATCTAGAATTTCTGGAGGAATTTCGACATGTCGACTCGATTGGTCAATCAGTCAAACTATGCTGAATTTTGTCAATTTCTCTTTGGGCCTTTTCCAGTCCATGTGTGTACATGCTTGATCCACATCCTACATCCTACATCAAAAAGTGTGCATTGTACACCCATAGCTAAAACCGTCAGAACCCACTGTGACGTTTGGTCCAAATTCACCCTGTCCACCAGTTTCATGATCAATTTAAGGCTTGAGCTTAAAGATGAAGCAGATCCAACCCATCTATTTAGTGAGTTGGATTGGCGGGATTTTTAGGGCGCCTGATATTCATGTTTGGATGAATTTTAAGTGGGCCACGTTAGCCACAAACTAATGCTGGATTGATTCTATAATTGTTCTTTTTATAAATGTCCATTCCTTCAGTGCAACATTACTTGCGTGTAAAAAGTGAGAATAGTCCGAAGATCATGGTCTTTAGTGGGTTCCATCCGTAGGATCCAATCCATCCACTTAGTGTGTCTCATCCGTAGGACGCACCTCACCATCTAGTGGTCTAGCATAAAGAAGGCAGTAGGGTAGAGGAAGATCCACCCCAATCTATTTTGTGGGTCCCATCCGAACAATGCATGATTTGAAGGCGACGCTGCATGGAGGCATGTCATGGGGACACAGATTGTGTAGTGAGGCACTCACCATCCTTTATTGTGGTGTGAAGAGTATATAGGGCTTACCGTAATGTATGTGTTTTATCCACGCCATCTATCCATTTTTGTAGCTCATTTTAGAGCATGATATTGTGAACACTGTCCCACACACACGCGAAATGAAGCCCTTACTTTCTTAGCTTTCTTTTCATCTATCGGTTTTTATTTTGATTTTATTTAACTGCAAGGTCGACTCAGATATAAAAGTATATTTGACTTCGAGTCGTCACTAGTCAGGATATGGCTTCAGAATCAATGGTTGGTTAGAACTCATAGAATTGCTTAGAGGGCAAGAAATCGCAATATTCCTCAACCTAAATGACTCCCACATTTGTTTGTAGTGTAGATTTTAAGTAAGGGCCTTGCTTGTTGAAAATGAAGAGGTTAGGCATCATTTTCCACTTGTGCAATGCGTAGTCTTTACTTTACATGATTGTATTGTTTTTAGGAAGATGTAACGCCTTGGAAATTTCAATCCTCGAGCCTCGAGAGTACTCGATCACCTTTAGGAAATTTTCTAATTAATTTAATTATCAATTGAGAGTGCAGACGCCCGATTTAGAACTAAGATTTTAGGAGATTTGTAT
The DNA here is from genome assembly GCA_003013855.2 of Liriodendron chinense. Taxonomy (NCBI): domain Eukaryota; kingdom Viridiplantae; phylum Streptophyta; class Magnoliopsida; order Magnoliales; family Magnoliaceae; genus Liriodendron; species Liriodendron chinense. The sequence goes on along the minus strand of PVNU02000607.1, from coordinate 1,472,871 downwards.
TGAAAACCCTAGTTTGGACGATTCGATTTGATCGAAACCTCGTAAGACATTTAGACACATCAATCTAAACGTACATTCTTTGTTAGATATCATTGATAGCTACGGATTTCTTTTTAATTGTTTAATCCTACATCCAATCCGTTGATTAATGAATATCAATCTATGATTTACTGAAATCACAATGGATTAACCTATATAACCGACTTACAATGCAGATCCACCTTAGACTACCCTAATCAATGAATCAAATCTCGATTATCTTGAGTTTAGAAATCGATTTGACAAAATAGCCCTTTTGACATGTAAAATTATACGAATGAGATTAACCGCCCTTAACCTGCAAATAAATGCACCCCATATATCACATCATGTATCTAGCTATGCCTGCTACGACCTAGTGAACGGATTTGGTGAACTTTATTCTTTGAATCATTTAAATAGTATCTTGAAAACTTAGAATAGCTATAGACCATTCATTAGTGGGCCGTTGATCACGAATCTACGCGGAATCGATTGCCTTAGTGGGCTTAACCTTTTCCCTATATCAGATACCCGACACCCTATCCCGAATTGCACAACTTAGATCAAGACCAGAGAGGGTGAGTTGTGCGACTCACCTTAACCTTGGACCATCTGGAACTATAAATAGCAAGCCCCATTTGAGAATTTCATTTGGAATAGAATTTGGAGATTTTGCTTGGGTTTTCTTTTAGGGCTTACTCTAAGCCTTCAATTTCGCTACCGTTGTTTCTGCCGATCATAGGCGGGCCGTGCCTTGAGGTAAGATACCTCTCCTATTGTAGAAATTAAGAAGTTTCATTAGAGATTCTCACTTCTAATTAGGTTTTTGTCGGAATTAGGTGTTCTAGCTAGATTTTCTTCAAATCCTTGAGGAATACTTATTCCTAGCTCGTGGATTCATCAATCAGGTGAGGACTATTCTTCTAAGTTGGCTATTATCAACCCATGAGGGTTCTAGATAGTGAAAATTGGGTTTTTCTTGAATTCCATTCAAAGTTGAGTGCCTGAATGATTTATGTTTATGATTGATGTTCTATATGTGTTGATTAATTATATGCTTACTTCGATGTGTGGATTGATTGTCCATTTGAATCGATTTTATGAAAATATGAAATTTGATGTGTTATGCATATCAAGTGCTCGATGAAATTCCTTAGTAAACAGAAGTTCACATATGCTTGAGTAAGTGGATTATCATCCACTCAGGTTAGTGCCTGATTGTGAATTTGATGAGTTGGCCTACAATAGCATGCTAAGTGTTTGATTTTACGCCCATATATGAAATGAAGTATATCGTATATCAACTGTTTGGTTTTATGCCTGATTGAGACAATGAATGCCATGATGTTCTATTCCTCTCACAACATGCTTAGTATAATACTTAATTGACATGATTGGGATTAATCTCTGAAAATCACAATTTATGGGCTGCCTACTTGGGTTTGGCCGTCACGGACTTGTTTGGTCGACTTGGGAGTAACACGATCGACCGACCCTAGCTACGCCGGTTTGTTTGATGTTTCGCTCGGCCTACCAAATTAGTCAATTTCAGGGTTAACCATATTTATTTGATCATTGTTACATATTATGTAGTATCTCAAATACCATAATTACCATTGTTATGCAGTCACTTATAACTGTACGTATCAAGTCTCATGAGCCAGACATGGAATATGGGTAATTGTGTTTGTGCTGTCTTTGGCTGGTGTGGGTGATGAGCCCTCTAATAGCCTTGAGCATTGAATCCTACATACTGAAGCTCATGGGCCAGGCATGGTATATGGGTAACTGTGCTTGTGCTGTCTTTGACCGGTATTGATCCTGATGGTCTTATCGAGAGTCTTGAGCACCAATGCTAGGTGACGAGCCTACCATCATTGATCTTGGGTGACGACCCATTACCATGCATATGACATTCTAGGGCCTCGAGACCCTTACCATTTGATTCATTATTCAGTTATGTTGGGTGACAGACCTAAATTGGGATTCCAGGAGCCTGGCATAAGACGCACTGGCCTGGTGATGGGTCCCGGCCTAGTAGAGGGTACCACGACCTGGCATTGTCCAGTGTTCGGTAAGGTCACTGTCTAGTGTCCGGCTTTCCTCGTTATCCAGTGTTCGGTCGCAGTTCCTATCGGTTGTGTTCCTGTTTAATAGACTCTTGATAAAATTGAGGTATTCTGACTTTGCCAATACTACTGATTGAATATGGAATTAAATAAATACTTGGTAAAAATGCATGCATCACATTTTCAAGTGCATTGGTGCGATGCTGCTGCTGGGTGGTAACCCCACTGTTTATTTTTCCGGAACATAACATTTACATATCATGAATATATGCATTATTCAACTAAAATAGGAACTTGATTGTGAGGTTATGCTATCTATTGATGCTGGGGTGGTAGGTGTGAGAGCCCCACCATTTGTTATACTCCACTATTTGTACTTGATTGTATTGATAAATGTTTAACTTAGGGAATGGTAACACTGAGTATGATTACTCACTCCCACTTGGGGGGGGGGTTGTTTTAAAACACCAACCAGTTATTTTGATGCAGGAGTTACTGTCACTTGATGCATGAGATGCAGGACCTGTTGGCTTACCCATGTCGTGCGTTTCATTTTATGCCTTGAATTGGACGTCTTGGGTCGATATTCTTAAAGACTTCATTGTACATGTATAAAATTGAGCCCCAGCTGAGTGGAATCCTTGATTGTGTGGATAATTGTATGTATTTACACTTTAAATTCAAACTGAATTATACACTGTTTAGCTTAAATCTCTGTTTATGAGTTGATGCCCTCGATTTGTGCCATTAAACTATACTTCCGCAAAATACAGTCACCCGGAAGAGTCAGGAGCCACGGACTGCCCGACACTTGATTTTCGGGGCGAGACAGAAGATTTAGAGGAATTTCGACATAACTATGTCTAGCCATGTTTCATAGAGTTTAAGATTCCAACCAAGCCAAAAGAAAAAATAAATAGCATATAGCCTTATTGCACAGGGTTTAAAACCTTCTGTGGGCAACAAGAAAATAAATGGAATGTAGCCTTACTTTGTGGGGTTTAAGATCCTCGGTGGGCAAGTAAAATGAAAAGTAACTACTTACGAGAGAGGATTACAAAAGTAAAATAAAATAAAAGGTGAGCACGTATAGTGTCGGTGTTCTGGTATGTACAAAATGGAATATGGATTGACTTTGGATGTGAGAAGGAAAATGAGAAATCAGACATTCTTTTTGGAAGAAAAGAATGGTCGTATATCTCAAATTCCAACCTTACTCGTTGACTTCAGTGTTATTTTTTACTTCTGAGCTTTGATTGATAGAGTAGCCTGGCACGAAGAAATTTTAAAAAATGGGAGGGTCGAGTGCATTTGAGTACATGCAGTTTTAAAAAGGGGGAGCACACTGTAGCTGAAACTGGCTTTTAAACCCTCCAACACCTCTACCTCTCTAGACTCTCCCCTCTATTCCCCCTTCTTATGTTCACGAGAGTGGTTTAAATAGATATCAAGGCTCGGCCATCCGCAGATCCTAGTAAATCAGAGCAAAGCATATAGTGGGGCCTTGTCCTGTGATTGGATTGGCCTATCAGATACCTATAATCGGTAGTTCATGGACCGATTTTGCGTAGAACTGGTTATCCAAAGCCGGTTCTGCGTAGAACCGATCTTTCACCTATAAATAGACCTGCATGGTCCGGTTATAAGTTTTTAACCATTTTCTAAGATAGGGTTGGTGTTTCGTAAGTGCACTTGAAATCGTGTTCCTCCCTTGGTTTGCCACTTGTATGCCCGTCGTGAGCTGATCTGACCCGATGGTTGTCTTTAGAGCATGCCCTATGTCATGTGGGTACTTTGATTGGAGTCCAACTAAAGCTAACCCACAAGATTCGATCTCACTTAGTGTGGGGTGTCTACAGGTACTAAAATTTAGTTTATCCAAAGCCCAATGGACCACGTGGGAATTGAATGCCTACGGTTGAAAACTTCTTGGGGTCCATTGAAGTTTTGGATCAAGTTGATATTTCTATTTTCCCTTTATAAAATAAACATCACTATTGGCCCTGGGGAGGTTTCAATGATGCACGTCATTATCCCTATTGTTCTCTATTATGTGGTCCTCTTGAGCTTTGGATATGCTTCAATTTTGGGCCCATGTCCTAATATGAGCAGGAAAAACAGATGGACGGCTTGGATAAAACACATGCATCATGGTGGACCCCACGGTGTCTTCACACCAGGGTAAAAGGTAGTGAGGGCCGCACTACACAATCCGCGTCCATGGAGGGTAAAACCGAGAACTGGAAAATAATCAATGGCCTACCTCGAACAGGCGAAATTGACGGCAGGGATAACTGATTTCGTGTGATACCCGATCTGAGCCTTCTTTAGACAAGACCAACTAGATAGTTGCTCCTGATCAAACTCCTTCCTGGCACCCCATCCTGATTAAGGGATCACTTCGACCCACCAGAACAACGGTGTAGATATTCTACACGTGTGCTTCTCATACGATTTTCCATAAGTGGCAAAATAAGACGCATGCAGGTAAAGAGCTGGTGCCCATGTGGTGTGGGTGTGACTGTGAGTGTGTGTGGTGTAGGTACGTGCGTTACAAAATAATAATAATAAGCTGGTGCAATACATGGGACCATTTTTTTTTTTTTTTTAAGGCTATCTTTTTTTTTAACACCCACACCTTTGGTACCGTGGTAGATCGAGTGAAGATAGCCCCGTTTCAACGCTATGATCTTGGCATCGTGTGGTAGATCGAGTGAAGATAACCTCGTATCAACACTATGATTCTGGCATCGATTCCCAAAGTGGGGGGGTCAAAAAAAAAAATTAAATAAATAAAATAACATAGCTACTTGTTGAAACTCTTGAGAGTCTACCACAAAGGGTGGCATGAGTAAGAACCTTGATTTTATCAATGCATGGATTAGAAACATGCAATTGAGAAATAGAGATTTTATTAACGGATGGACTAGGAACATTAGACGTTCAACGCAATAGGTGGGACCATGGTTTTAGGACTTCATGACTCGAACCAATTCGTTCGTTCATGGAGTCATGTTGTGACTTGATTGACTTGGGGGTTCATTCAGCTGAGTTGAAGAGGGAACATGGGTTTAGGATTTAACTACTCGGACCAACTCATCTGATTATGTGCCAAGTTGTGACTCGGCGCAAGTCAGGAGTGACTCAGCTGTATCGAGCAAAGTCACCTCATCCTTTCATTTCTGACTTGCAGTGTCGAACCTGATCAAGCCTGAGCCCGAGTCAGCTTGAACAAGTCACACCGGACACGCCTGACTCTTAAAACCATGTGTGAGGCACACTTACAAAATAAATGGATGGTTAGAAGAATGCTTTTTTCTCTCAGTTCATTTGTTTTGTGCATCTCACCCCACCTTTTTTTTTAGGGCAAGGACCTAATTTTGAGAAGGGTCTAATGGGTGTGGACCAACTGATGCGATTGAGACCTTTAGAATGGAAAAAGAGAGATTTGTTTGAATACATCTAAAGTATTGCAATAGGATATGTCACTGCATTTTTTTCCAGGGAAATGGTACTATGAGGTCGACCTCCCATGAGGTTGAGCTCTGTGGGCCCCACCGTTCATTTGGTGGGTCCTCTCTAAGTTATGGGATGTGTAAAAAATCAGTGGTATACAGAACTCCGGTGGGCCACACCATCTAAAACCATGTGAAGACATGCCTAAAACATCTGAAAGCACTTGGTGGAACCCACCTGAGTTTTGGATATGGCTGAAACTTGGTTTGACCCCTCATCCAAGTAGGACACACACAATGGATGGGCTGGATTTGTGAACCACATCTCTGTGGGCCCAATAAATGATCATGAAGGTTTTAATGGGCGGATAACCCCTTTCAAATGTTGTCTGTGGTGCGGCCCACCTAAGTCATGGATTGACCTAAATTTTAAGCATGTGGCCCACCATGCAATGGTGCATCTGACTGATGCTGTAGATGTTCGACACACATCACGGCCGGGCCCTCATAGTACCATTTTCCTTTTTTAACCCAAAAAAGTGTTTCAGGTTTGCTGGAATATATCCAGAGAATGGGGTGAATGTGGAATGGATAAACAAATGGGGTGTGTGAACTAACCCAATAAAAAATAAATAAATAAATAACCATCCAGAGAAAAATCACAAAGTAAGAAGAAGAACTCTTATCTTTAAAATATATTTCAACCCTATGATTATTCAAAGGTCATGGGAGCCATTCATATTCAAAGAAAAAGACTTAAATCATCAGAGACTTGAAATATTTCAATTTACAGAGATTATTTTTTGAATTTCCACAATCATCAGAGGCAAGGCTCATGATACAAACGGCTTGGATCATTTGAAAAGGACACAAGATTTCCCAAGTCTTAAAGCAGTACGTGGGGACGTATTGTAGCAAATCTCAAAAAGTGAAATATGGGGTTTGATAATCCCACAGCAGCGCATGTAACTGCCCATTCATGGTCCATCAGACTTGCCACTGTCAAATTTTGGTGAAGACCAAGCCGTCCATCAGATGGATCCGGCCATTTATAGGTCCTCTGACCTAAAAAGTGGGTGATAGTGTCCGAAGGGAATAGGGCTATGAAAAGACTTGTGTTAGCCGTCTGTCCATCCATTTGGTGAACACGCAGCTAGATGGGTAGACTGGCCCAGTTTTTTTTTAAATGATTGATAGCCAGGATCACACAATCAGCCACTTCAATTACTAAATACGAAATTAAAGAAGTTTGAACTTTCACATTGCATAAAAGGAATCAGCTACTTTATTAAATCCACCTTATCTACCTTTTTCTGCTTTAAAGGAAGAGAGACCAAAATTCCTCACAAATCCCAAATGTACCTGAAAATTCCAGTGCTTTTTGAGAAGGGAAGCTAGCAAAGTACCTTGTTTATCTTTAAGAAAGTAATTAAGTCATAAAATTTTGAGGCCCACATGGTATATGTATGACATCTAATCTATAAAACATATGCACCCAAACAAGATCATCACATAAACTAAAAATCTTTTTAATCAAATCACCAGAAGGGATGCACGTGCATTTTGATGCTTTCAAGTGGTGTGTGTTATTTTTTATGGTCTCGCTCACTTTATGTTTAGATCAACTAAATTTTTTGTTCTTCTGAACATCATAGCATATTACATGAATTGGACGGGTTTTATATCATATAAATATCATGTGGGCCCCACAATTCTCCATTTTTACCACTTTCTAAAAAAAAAAGGTATAGTAGCATCATGGTGCTTTCACCTCTCAAAAAGCACTTTCCTAGCATTTCAGTTGAAATAGGCATTATTTGGTAAAATCCTAATTTTGGAGGAATTTTTCAGTAACCCAATAACATTTTACCAAAACCTCTTTTTAGGGATGTCAATGGGACAGGCTCAGGACCCGCAAAATCAAAATTTTGAATAGACGCAGCCCGATCAGTTCAAAATCCAGGCAGAAGCCAACCCTAGGCCAGACCCGTTGACAGCCATACCTCCTTTACATTATACTCAAAAACTAGTTGTACATCCAACTAGCTGTATGTGAGGCCCACCATGGTGTTTGTATAACATTCAACCTGTCTAGCAAGGTAGTCCCACCATGAAAATGGGACGCCCTAAAAATCAGATTGAACCAACTATAAGGTGACCTTACGTGGCCACATCTGCAATAAGCCAAACGATTCAAGTTGAGTAACAATTAATCATCCAGGTAATCTGATAGTTGTAGGGGCCACAGTTTGGATCGCGCCCTAACCATCTGCTAGTCCAGATCACTGAAATTGGTAGGGCCCACGTTATGGGTAGTTTGAATCGTTGGTTGACACATCCCACTGTTAGTGTACACACCCACACTGTTAGTCACCCTCCAATGTTAGCCACCCCCACATTGGGATTTGATACCTTGACCTCATTGTTGAGACAAGGTTATCTTCACACAGTCTACCACTGTCCCAAAGGTGTGGGTGTTGGGCAGTTTGAATCTTGCTACATATGCCAACCCAGAATCTATGAGTAGTCAAGTACGATCTGACAGTGGCGCGGACCACATGATGATCAATTTGGACCATGTAAAGACTCAATTTGACTGCACTATCGAAGTGTTTACGTCGGATAATGCAAAGAAATATGTATGCCAATTGCCAAGAATTGCATGATTTTTCTCTAACCTTGGTATTCAGATTAAAACAACATGTATCTATATCTCACAATAAAATAGAGTATCTGAACGGAAAAATCGCAATTTACTAAAGGTAACCCCATCTCTCTCGACTCTGATGGTTGGTTCTTCAACCTATTAGAATGAAGTAGTTCTTACCAGTGCCTATCTAATTAATATGATGCCCTTTCAATCTCTTGGATAAAGCTATCCTCTTAAACTGGTTTTCATCTAACGCTCCATTGATTGATACTATCCATGTTGAGGACAATCTGACCATAGATGGCCAACACCAATATTCAATATGGCTATAGATTCCACAGAATCTTTTTCTTCTGATCTTCCCATAATGTTCACAAGTCGAAGCACACCATTGACCCTCCAGCCCAGTATCACTCCAACACTCTTTCACCACATTAGTCAATTTGTTCCTTCTTCTTCTTCTTCTTCTTCTTTCTTGGTGGGGGGGGGTTAGTTCACACACCCACATTCTTAGTCACCCTGCAATGTTAGCCACCCCTCACGTTGGGATCCGATACCTGGACCTCAGTGTTGAGACGAGGTTATCTTCACTCAAGTCTACCACTGTCCTAAAGGTGTGGGTGTACTTTGTTCCATATTATCCGCTTTCTCTTTTCGTGATTTTGTGCCTTCTCTCTTCTCAGTTTCAATTCCTTCTAGTGATGGATGATCTAAAAGACCCTACATGGAAAGCAACAATAATTGAGGTGGGCTACCCTACGGAAGTAAAGTACCTGGGAGTTAGTTGATCCACCTAAAGATCATCATATTGTTGGTTGTAAGTGAGTGTACATGGTGAAGTACAACCTTGAGAGGCCTATTGCTCGTTATGAGGCTCTTCCTATTGCAAAAAAAGCTTTCACCTAGAAGTTTGGTGTCAGCTATCATGACATATTTTCTCCAATTGCCAAACTTAATTCGGTGCATGTACTATGTTCCATAGTTGCTAATCGCTCTTGGCCTATTTTCCAATTGGATGCTAAGAACACCTTCCTAATGGGGATCTTAATGAAGAATCTACATGTCCTCCACCAAGATTCCTACATCAAAGGTTGAATAAGAAATTCTGTTGCCTCGAGAAAGCATTGTATGAGCTCAAACAGTCTCCATGTGCCTGGTTTAAGCATTTCAGTACCATTATCTTTCATATTGGTTTCTAAAAATGTGCGTCTAACCACTATCTTGGTTGTATATGTTGACACCATTCTTATCACTGACCATACTGAAATTCGACATCTACGTAGTCAAGTCTTTTCTAGCAAAGTAATTTGAAAAGAAGGATTTCGACCCACTACATTATTTTTCTTGAGATTGAGGTTGCTCATTCCTTGCGGGGTATTTTCATTTCCCAATCAAAGACCTTTTGAAACTGATTGGTATGCTGGACTCTTGTCATGCTAAGTCGGTTGTTTGCCTTGCAGAGTGAGCCCATAACTGATCCTAAGATGTATCATCGCTTAGTAGGCAGGTTGCTTTATCTGTCAACTACTAGCATGATAATGCCTATGCCAATAGTGTGATCAATCAGTGAAGTCTCCCTGTTCCTATCATCTTAACACTGTATCGCATCCTCCATTACATTAAGCCTGCTCTTGGGAGGGTATTCTCTGTGCCTCTCACAATCATTTCGATATTTGAAATTGAGCCTACTGCAACGTTGATTGGGCTAGCAAATGCATCCACTAGATTAAGACTAAAAAGAACATCAACGAGGGTTGGGAGTGCTTGAAGTTTAGGGCACCAAAATCCACACACTTCCTACCGGCATCTCAAACTTGAACAATCTAACACGCTCAGACATACTAGACATAAAAAAACCTCATATACATCAATTAGCATTCAATAGATCGGCTCCTAGATGCAATGAACTGGGACCAGTGCAGCTACAATTCACTGCAACGAGGTGGGCCGCAGTGGGCCTTGCATCTCTGTAACTGATGCTAGCGCTTTCCAGCCTTTGACCAGTGACTCTTAAGCTGTGGACACAATGCTTCGGGAAATTTTGTATCTCTATCCTTCCCTGCAGCCAATGATGCATGCATAGGGATGGTCCTCTTGAGAGAAACTGATTCCCCTACAGAGAGATCTATGCCCAAACCAAGCATTTTGTTTGTTCTATGACCTATGGCAAATGTTTGGAGAGCCGCAGTCGTTTACTTTCATGGAGTTATCCACCATACATAATTCTTCTCTCTATGGAATGACGACTTCATTGCCCAATTGTCTTATTTGGGTGCTGAAAACTTGGGGAAACTCATAGTTTGCCAGGTGAGAAATGCAGTAATTTGAAGGGTTTGGCTGTCGGGAGAAGTGTGAATGTCTGTGCATTGGGAAGCCTGGAGAGTCTATGGCTCACTGATCTTGCCAACCTAAAGTATGTGTGCAGGGGGGAGTTCGGGCCTGGAAGTTTGGCAAGTCTTAGATGCATTAATGTTGAGCGTTGCCCAAAACTTGTCACTACTTCCCTTCAGATGTTCGCTAGGAGAAACTAGAAACACTCAAGATAAAATTCTGTGGCAGATTGGAGGTGGCGCTCAGAGGAGGTGGTGAGGTGAGGCAAAATGCATTCCCACTACTAAAAAATCTGTGTTTGGGAGCTACAGAAGCTGAGCATTTACAATTTGGACTTGCCTGTGCAGAAGAAGTTCAGAGTCAAAGAACGTCCAAGGCTACAGAAGCCTGGACACTCCACCTCATGTTTTAGAGATTGGAAGCGACTCAGACTGGTGGGACACTCTAGAATGGGTAGAAAGAACTATTCTTGGGACAATCTAGAATGGGTAGAAAGAACTATTCCTGGGACAATCTAGAATGGGTAGAAAGAACTAGTCACCATTCTATTTAGCATTTTATCTGGTTGTTCTCCTTATGGAACATTTTTACAGCCTTCCGTGTTCATCCGTCTTCTTCTTCTTAGAGAGGGGGGGTGTAGCGGAATCAGATAATTTGCAGAGTTTTTCTATTAGGTCTTGACCCGAATCAGTTAATTTGCCAATTTTTGACTGCTAGGTGGGCTTCAGCATCCTGAAAACTGATTGGCAAAGGTTTGAACCTAGACTCGATGAAAACCTTTTTTCCATTCCAAGGAGCAGGCCATTGCAACCTTAATCCACACTCGGTAGCCTGAACGCTGTTCCTGGGGGTCTAGAGATTGGAGGTGAAGTGAAAATGGTGAAACAATCTCAAATGGAAAGACAATTCCATCAAGCACTGGATCAGTGTCAAAGATAGCCACTGTCTGAGAAGATAGTCGCCACTGTCTGAGACAACTGGTTCTTTTTCTTTATTTATTTATTTCTTTCATTTTTTTTTCCTGTCTCCTCTTCCTGGAACTGTTTAGTACATGTTTATGAATTTGTTATTCTTTTTACTGTTTAGTTGATAGAAGCTAATGACATTGACAGTTTGCTATTTTGATATCCTATATGAGATGTACAATGTGCAGAATCCTATTTCAGATATCTGTTTTCCAGTCAACATTCTTTTTTTTTTTTTTTGAAGATTTATTCCAGTCAACATTCTTCAGCCTAGCAAATGTCAAATCTCGATTTTCTTTTTTTGTCTTTTCTTATTCTTCTTCTTCTTCTTCTTCTTCTTCTTCTTCTTCTGCTTTGTGTGGGTGGGTGGGTCTCATCAACCTATTGGTGCATGATTGTTAATCTAACTCGGACATCAATGGATTCCATTTAAATTAATGGAAAAATAACAAGGAAAAAGGTCTGGTTGAATAATAGTTCGATGAATTATTTCAAGCAACCAAGATGTTGATACTTACAGCCTGTGATTATGTACACGATTTGAGAACCGAACAGCTCTGCCTCCACACTGCACAGATTTATTGTTGGGGATGGACTGAGATGAGACTGAATGCACAGCGGAAGCAAAATTTCTGCACGTAATACATGCGAGTGGCGAAACTATAATTTCATTCAAGGACGCCATAGAGAAAGATTTCCAGCTATTCAAAGGAAAAAGGATGGCTGTTGAGTTAAACAGAGGATGATGGCCTCCGAAGAACCTTCTGCTTTCACAGCCTCTTCTCTTCAAGTTGAGTATTGTCCCTGAGGAAATGCAGAAATGGATGAGGAATGTACACCAAAATCTCTATGGGTACAAAGAATCTGCAACTCAAGTTATGCCATATAATGTTAAAATCAGCTAAATGAACCATGGAATCTGGATTAGAAGAAATAAGACAATTCAATAGAAATTACAGGAGATTTATAGCGAGTTGATTTTTTCAAAAGTAATTTACAAAATTACATGGTCTTTAGTAATTTTCTGATGATGCAAAGTTACAAACAGGAACTAATTGGAAAAATGTCTGAATGGATGTGTATCGCGTGAACGCGTGAACAGACAGACAGAGGACGGGGGGGGGGGGGGGGGGGGGGAGTGTGAGGAGCACAGTGTCAGCACTACCACAAGCTGTGGTAGTTTCATGCTGTCCTACCTATCTGAGACTCTGATGGGCCGCACTACAACGAACAGTTGGGACAGGGATGCCCACCATTAAAAGTTTTAAAATTGCCACCATGGTGTGCATACGCCATCCAATCCATTCATCAAACGCACCCCACCATGATGATGGAACACCCCAAAAATCAAGTCATTCCAAAACTCAGGTGAGCTATGAATTTAGAGGTTTTTAGGAATGACTTTACATTGTTCCTTATGGTGTGGCCCAATTAGTCATACATGCATCATGGTAGACAAAGAATGTCTAAGGCCTCAACCAAGGAGCATCCCAATCCCCACACCACTGCCATGGCAGTTTTGGAGGGCCCTGTAGAGCAAAGCTCCTAGAATTCTTTTGATGGAAATACTTGTTTTGCATGTTGTTTCTCTTATCATCGTCAAAGGGAGAAGGTGAAGCATATAACAAGTCAAGCAGCTCAACCATCCTAACAATTTCGGGGTTGCAACATTTACTAAATCATTTGATCTTGTTACCTATTAGCTTACAAGAATCTACAGCTAGGGTGTTTTGTGAGGCTAAGAAGAATGAAAGAGGGAATTTTTCAGCTGGAGGAATGTCTTCAACCCAAACATCCTCCCAAAAAATATCTTTCCCAATTTCCAACCTTGAATCACACACCAACGTTTTCCCCGTTCTCTACAAGATCCAAAACTTCAATGTAGCTTTCCCTATGAAAAAGATGTTCCTCTGGTTATCTCTTTTGGGGTCCAACGCCTCTCCAATTCCTCATATTTAGGAGCAATGACTCTCTTTCTGGGTCCCGCCCATTAGCTCCCCTTTCAACGCCACCATCACCCTCTTTAAAATTTTCAATTGACTCTTTTCACCAAAAAATTTATAGCCATTTTCATCTAACTTTCCCAATGACAAAAAACTCTTTCGTAGGTTGGCACGTGCATACCATCAAACATAATAACTCTGACATATCCGATCCCCACAATTTTACTCGTACTATCATCACCCATGTAAACTGTGCAGCCATCACATGACTAATATGTGTAGAAACAATCTCTCTGTGGAGTCATATGGAACGGAGCGCCTGAATCTAAGATCCATTGATGGCTCAGATTCTCTCGTGGAATCACTACAGACAACACTTCCCCGTCCTGGAATGAATTGTCTTTCTCGACTAGATTTCCTTGGGAACCCTTCCAAACTGATGCTTGATTATGCAAATCAGGTTTTTAATTTTCTTGATTTTCTTTCTTGAATCTACATTTTTTTTATTCAAGCGGCTCTTCTTTTAGCAATTCCAACACTTACCTATTTTGTGCCCTTTCGACTTGGATCTCGTCTGATCTTTCCCACTGGTATCCTTCTCAATAGATCTTCCTCTGACCATCATAGCATCCCAAGCAGATTCTCCCTGCGTTTTTCAGTGAGATTCTTTAATGAGCAATGAGGACACGGTTGACTCCATAGTGAGATCTGGACTGTTGCTGAGATTCATGATTAAACCATCCCACGAATCTGGCATCAAACAGAGTAGAAGTGCGACCTTTCTTCATCGTCAATTTTCACATAGATCGCCGCAAATTTTATAATCAAAGTGTTCCATTAAAGTGTTCTTGCAAAAAGGACCCTTCATCTTCAAGTTGTATAGTTTCCATTGAAGAAATATCTCGTTCGACATCGATTTCCCTTCATATAAGTTTCACAATTTGTCCCACAAACCTTTTGCAACGGTTTGATCGAACACATTGAACAAAACTGAATCATCTAAAGCAAAAAGGTTTGCCATGGCTAAATAATTTTTCTCATCAAATACCCCGTCTTTCATCTCTTCAGACTTCTTTTCTTTTTCTTGAATCGCAATTGCACATCATTCCTTCACCAATACCGTGTTCATCTTGAGTTTTCACAACGCGTAATTGGATCCATCAAACTTCGGTACCTCAAATCTAGTAGAACTCGATCCAGTCATCTGAAACTGCAAAATGAACGCCAACACCAATCTTGTGCTAAAAAGGTTTCTTAGCCTTTGGTTCTAATACCTATTGTTGCGGAAAAAATGCTCGCACATGATCAATGTAAGCAAGGCCAAAACACAGAAGAAAATGGCCAAATAAAAGCGAAAAGGACCTAACCAAAACAAGAGATAAGAGGCACAAGGATTTACGTGGTTTGGCAACATGCCTACTCCACAGGACAGCAATAGAGCTTTCTTCTTCACTAGAAACAAGAGAAACAGAAATACAAGGCTTACCTCTCTCCCACTCGTACAAGAAATCCTAGAAGATGAATCAATAGAATAGAATACCTCTCTCTACTTATGGCCCTCCTTATATGGACTACATTGTGAGAGAGCATAGAACCAAGCCCATCCAACTAGGCTTCACCACGTGCGTACGTACAGATGTATGCCAAGAGTGTTGTCGCCAAGAGAGACATGTCAGAGAGAGAGCAAGGGAGAGATGTCTCCCTTTAGGAGACGTCACCAATAACATCCACTAAGAATGCATGTGTAAATGCGTCCGAAATCCTTATTATCAGCATACTCACGTTGTATCTCTTTAAATCCCAAAACAGTGATAGGCATTGATGACAATAAATGCGCACATGGTTCAATGCATCAGCGACCTATTTTTCTTGTCAGCCTTGTGATGAATGGAAAAAAGAGAATTCCTGAAGGTAAGAGCTCCACTTAACACAGTGAGCACTCTTCTTCTGTTGAGAATTTAGATAACTAATTGCTTCATGATCAAATAGTGACACCAATGTTGTAGAGTTTGAGCAATAGCATAAAACTCCAAGTGGAGTATCGATGCTTCGCATCAGAGAGCTTTTCATTGAAAAAAGTTATTAGATGCCATCCTGACTGAGAACTCCACCAATGCCGATGTTGGAAGCATCACAGCTCACCTCAAATACCTTCTCAAAGTCCAAAAGTGATGAGAACACAAGGCCATTTCAAGTGTACCAACGAAGAAAACGCCATCCACAAGTACCATCCTTGTGGATAGGCGACTATTGAGGAGCTGAAGACCCTCCACACGTGATCAGACACATAGAAGACCCCATCCAAGGAGGGCACGTGTGAAGGAAGATTGAAGAAAGAAGACTGAAGAACTGAAGATTTCGGGCGTCCATCGGGCGCCCGACCACTGTCTTCGGGTGCCCGATCGGACGCCCGACCATTGCCGAAACTCTCTGGACGTTTTTGGACGTCTTCGGGCGCCCGACCGAGCGCCCGAACTTTTGCTTAGTTTTGTTTATTTACGCGTTTTTTGCTTAGTTTAGGGGTAGTTTAGTACTTTTACTTGTTTTATTTGTTTATTTAAGTGGGCTAGGCCCTAAACACGAAATAAACTTGATTTATTGATTAATGAAAGCCTATTTGAGCTTCCTCCTGCCTCCTCTCTCTTTCATGGGGATTCTTCTCTTCTCCTTGATCCTCTTCTCCTGATTTCTTCTTGTGCCCCTCCAAATTCTTCCAGGTATTTTATCCTCTATTATTATTCTTCTAAACTCTGTTTTGTTTATTCCCTACGATCTAAACCTTGGGAATCAAGCTATACCCTAAAACCCCAAATTCCCAAATCTCTAATCCGAGAAACTTCCTGATTCTTCGGACTAGTGATTTTCATTGATCGATCGGGTATAGCCATGCAAGATCGGGAGGTTCCATCCCTCGCCGGATCCAACCTATGCACTAATTGAATCCCATACTCCATGGTTGTGATGATGGCCCGTTCCATTGCATGTTTCCTTTCTGGTTTTCTTAGTTTATGATGCTTAATGCTAGATTTCATTATTATTATTGCTTTTACTTCCGCTGGATAATTGTGATCATGAGCATGCATCATATTTAGGACTGTCCTGCATCAAATTTGGTATCAGAGAATAGGCTTGCATGGTTTGTGCCTAGATCGAGTTATCAAATTAGGGTTTTGATTTTTAGGTTTGTTTTAGGAAAGTTCCAGATTTAGAAAGTTTCCGATTTTAGAAACTTTCCAATTTTGGAAAGTTTCTAAAATCGGAAACTTTCTTTGGAAAGTTTCCTAATTTGGAAAATTTCCAGATTTGAGTCGTTTTCTGTTTTAGTTTAATTGTGTCAGTTCATACTAGTTTTGAATTCATCGCATTCATCTTGTAAGTCAAAACACCTAGTGTCTAGTTGGGTAGAGTTTTGGTTCAAGTCTTATTTGTATGCCCACAAGAAGAGGTAGAGGTTTCGGACTTCAGCCTACCATGAGTAACAAGCAGTTATCTGAGCAACTTGCTCAATTGATACAAAAGATAACCGCCCTAGAGGCAAGTCACAAGCGTGATTTTGCCAATCTTGAGAACCAGATCACCACTACCAGGACCAAGGTCGAGCAACTAGAGGCATCCCAAAGGGAAAACCCCGTTGTTGGGGATGATGCGCACTCCCAAGTAGGAGGAATTGTAGAGGAACGCACTGCCATACGTGGAGGTAGTGAAGATGGAGATCGTGGTAACGGTCGTGGTGTTGTGCGAGAAGCACGAGCCACATATGATCATCAAGACCGTTATGATCCAGATGAGCGTGCGATAAAGAGTGTTAGAGTCGAGGTCCCAAGTTTTGATGGGCGCTTGGACCCCAAGGCATTCCTTGATTGGGTTGCTGACATGGACCACTACTTTGAGTAGTATGGCATGTCAGAAAACCGTCAAATGCGTTTTGCTAAGATGAAGCTTGTGGGTCAAGCCAAGCTCTTTTAGACCAACACCGAGCGTAGGATAGAAAGAGTTGGTAGAGCCCCTATCACACATTGGTATGAGATGAAAGAGAAGTTGAAGGAGAAGTACCTTCCTCTCTCATACCGTCAGAAGCTCATTGACCAATGGCAGTCTTTACGCCAAGGGTCAATGTTTGCCGCTGACTACATCGCTAAATTTGAAGAATATGTGATGCGATGTGATATCCAAGAAGACCCCCTAATGACGCTCTCGCGTTTCAAGACGGGCCTTCATGCGGATCTTCAGCGCGAGCTTATGACTCGGCCCTTGACGGACTTGGATGAAGCATATCAAGTCGTGCAGGAGTTAGAGCAATACCTAAAGACTCCTGTCGTCCGTCGTTTCAAGTCCCGAGACTCCAGTGCTAGATCTAGTTCCCAGGGAACGAGACCTAATATTGGTAGTCAACCTAGAGCACAGGCGACCATTCCGCCTAGGCCTAGGGAGGACAAGGTCAAAGGGATTCTTGGTGCCGGTCCTAGCAATATGAGTCAAGTGAGGTGTTATGAGTGTGGCAATCTGGGCCACATGGCTAATCAGTGTCCTACGAAGAGCCGTGGGAAAGCCTTAATTATAGGCGAGTCCCACGAGGGTGGAGATGACCAGGGTGATTATGAAGTTGAAGAGTATCACCCTGAAGGAGGACTTACTGATGATGAAGAGTTAGATGGAGAAGCAACGCTTGCAGTAGTCAGGCGTGTGCTAGCTCAGTCTAGAAGTAGTGCTGACTGGCGTCGAAGCACTATCTTCTACACTATTGCCAAGTGTGGTGAAAAGAATTGTAAGGTGATGGTGGACAGTGGAAGCTATCAGAATGTGATTTCCACTAACACCTTAGAGCGCTTAAAACTGAAACCCACACCTCATTCAGACCCATATAAAGTTTCTTGGGTTGACAAGACATCCCTACCTGTCACCCATCAATGTCTAGTCCCCATCGAGTCTGGATCATACAAAGAGTCCCTGTGGTGTGATGTTTTACCTATGGATGTGGGACATGTTATCCTAGGTAGACCGTGGCTATTCGATAATGATGTCACGATCTTTGGCCGTTCCAATGCGTGTACCTTCATGCATAACAGTAAAAAGATCAAACTTAACCCTATGCCACCTGAGAACACACTAGGGAAGAAAAAGGATGAGAAGGCAAGTGAGCCTAAAGGAGTGGGGAAATCCAAGCCTAAGTCTCTACATATAATCAATGCGAGAGAGTTTGAAAAAGAGACTAAAGAGGATTCTATGGTGCATGCCCTTGTGGCTAGAGAGATTACACCTGAGGTTCCATTAGAGTTGCCCCGTGAGGTGACTTCGATCCTAAAGGAATACAGTGATGTATTTCCTGAAGACTTACCGAATGAGTTGCCACCTATGAGGGACATACAGTATGCCATTGATCTTGTCCCAGGGTCTACTCTACCGAACCTTCCTCACTATAAGATGAACCCCGCAGAACATGCAGAATTGAAGAGGCAAGTTGATGAGCTTCTGCAAAAGGGTTTCATCCAAGAGAGTATGAGCCCGTGTGCCGTGCCTGCATTGTTGACACCAAAGAAAGACGGCACGTGGCGCATGTGTGTGGACAGCCGTGCCATAAACAAAATTACCGTCAAGTATAGGTTCCCCATACCTAGACTTGATGATATGCTTGACATGATGGCGAGGTCCACTATATTCTCTAAGATAGACCTCAAGAGTGGATATCACCAAATCCGTATACGCCCAGGGGATGAATGAAAAACTACGTTTAAAACAAAAGATGGGTTGTATGAGTGGTTGGTCATGCCCTTCGGCTTGACTAATGCACCCAGTACGTTCATGCGGGTGATGACACAAGTTTTGAGGCCGTTCATGGAAAAGTTCCTAGTGGTGTACTTTGACGACATTCTTATTTACAGTACCACTAAGGAATCACACCTTGAACATTTAAAGAAGGTTTGTAGCGTCCTTAGGAAGGAAAAGTTGTACGCTAATCTTAAGAAATGCGCATTCATGTCTAGCCAAGTTGTGTTCTTAGGATTTATAGTGTCATCTGAAGAGATGCGTGCAGACCCTGAAAAGGTCAGGGCCATAGTTGAGTGGCCAGAACCGAGGAACATTCATGAGGTGCGAAGCTTTCACGGCCTAGCAACTTTTTATCGTCGGTTCATTAGGAGTTTTAGCACGATCATGGCTCCCATTACAGAATGCATGAAAAAGGGAGAGTTCGTGTGGTCTAAAGCCGCAGTTAAGGCTTTTAAGGAGATTAAGGGCAAGATGGTAGAAGCTCCTGTCATGCGGCTACCTGACTTTTCTAAAGTCTTTGAGGTGGCGTGTGATGCGTCTGGTGTTGGTATAGGTGGAGTGTTGAGCCAGGAGGGCCACCCAGTAGCCTATTTTAGTGAGAAATTAAATGAGGCAAAACAGAAATACTCCACTTATGACAAAGAGTTCTATGTGGTAGTGCAATCCCTGAGACATTGGCGACACTATCTCCTACCGCAGGAATTCGTCTTGTTTTCTGACCATGAGGCTTTGAGATATTTGCATTCTCAAAAGAAACTCAACCCAAGGCATGCCAAGTGGGTAGCGTTTCTTCAGGAATATTCGTTTGTTTTGAAACACAAAGCGGGGGTTGAAAACAAACCGGCGGATGCCCTTAGTAGAAGAGTGGCGTTGCTCAACTCCTTGAGTGTAGAGGTAGTCGGGTTTGAGCAACTGAAAGATGACTACCCCACATGTCCTGATTTTGGGGGTACTTACGCGTCGCTCTCTAGTGACCAGCGTATTATGGGCGAATATGTTCTTAAAGATGGCTTCCTTTTCAAGGGAGACAGACTTTGCATTCCCCATATGTCCCTTCGTGAATTCCTCATCTGGGAGCTTCATTCAGGGGGGATAGCTGGCCATTTTGGTCGTGATAAGACCATTGCCCTTGTGGAAGATCGTTTCTATTGGCCAAGTCTCAAGCGAGACGTAGCCAAAGTTTTAGGGCAGTGTCGTACATGTCAACTGGCAAAGCAGAGAAAACAAAATACCGGGCTGTATACGCCATTGCCAGTGCCACATGCTCCGTGGCAGGACATTAGTATGGACTTCGTGCTTGGGCTTCCCAAGACAATCAAAAAGCACGATTCCATTTTTGTCGTGGTGGACCGTTTCTCTAAAATGGCGCATTTCCTCCCATGTTCGAAAATGTCAGATGCGTCTCATGTTGCTCGTATCTTTTTTGATGGTGTGGTGCGTCTCCATGGGTTACCTAAAACCATAGTGTCTGATCGTGATGTTCGATTTACTAGCTATTTTTGGAAGACACTGTGGCATATTATGGGAACTCGTTTGCAATTCTCTACTGCTTACCACCCATAAACAGACGGTCAAACTGAAGTGGTAAACTGTAGTCTTAGAAATCTTCTATGTTGTCTAGTGGGTGAACATGTTAAGACTTGGGACCTAATTTTACCAACTGCTGAATTTGCTTATAATAGGTCAGTAAATCGATCTACATGGATGAGTCCATTTGAAGTTGTTAGTGAGTATAAACCTAGAATGCCAATAGATCTATTACCCATGTCTGTCACCCAAAGGTCTTCTGAATCAGCCGATGCATTTGCACGACATATCCATGAATTGCATACACATATTAGACAGCAGATAAGTAAGAGTAATGATAATTATAAAATTTCAGCTGATTCTCATCGTAGACTGCAAGATTTTCAAGAAGGAGACTATGTAATGGTGAGGGTAAGGCCAGAACGGTTCTCACAGGGTTCCGCTAAGAAACTACAAGCACGTAGTGCTGGGCCATTCAAGATAGTGCAGAAAATTGGGTCCAATGCGTATCGGATCGACCTTCCATTTGAAATGGGCATTAACCCGACTTTTAATGTAGAAGATCTAGTCTATTCCCCTGACCCTACCATTGATCCATCATTTCCCTCATGGCCATATTCTGATTTTGCTTCACAACCCCTTTCACCCCTCCCTCCACCTATTGTCCATAAAGAAGAAATTGAAGAGATCTTGGATGATGAGATAGTATCCATGCGAGATGGAGGATTCTAGAGGTATCTTGTCAAGTGGAGGAACAAACCACCTTCTGAATCTACGTGGTTCACTGAAGCGGAAGTGCAGCGTGTTGATCCAGACTTACTAGAGCGCCACAAGAGTTTTAACTCGTCGGAGTCGAGTTTTTCTCACCCGAGGGGAGTTGATGAGGACACAAGGCCATTTCAAGTGTACCAACGAAGAAAGCGTCATCCACAAGTACCATCCTTGGGGATAGGCGACTATTGAGGAGCTGAAGACCTTCCACACGTGATCAGACACATAGAAGACCTCATCCAGGGAGGGCACGTGAGAAGGAAGATTGAAGAAAGAAGACTGAAGAACTGAAGATTTCGGGCGTCCATCGGGCGCCCTACCACTGTCTTCGGGCGCCCGATCGGACGCCCGACCATTGCCTTCAGGGCGCCCGATCGGGCGCCCGAACTTAGCCTCTCGAGCGCCCGAAACTCTCTGGACGTTTTTGGACGTCTTCGGGCGCCCGACCGAGCGCCCGAACTTTTGCGCAATTTTGCTTATTTACACGTTTTTTGCTTAGTTTAGGGGTAGTTTAGTACTTTTACTTGTTTTATTTGTTTATTTAAGTGGGCTAGGCCCTAAACATGAAATAAACTTGATTTATTGATTAATGAAAGCCTATTTGAGCTTCCTCCTGCCTCCTCTCTCTTTCATGGGGATTCTTCTCTTCTCCTTGATCCTCTTCTCCTGATTTCTTCTTGTGCCCCTCCAAATTCTTCCAGGTATTTTATCCTCTATTATTATTCTTCTAAATTCTGTTTTGTTTATTCCCTACGATCTAAACCTTGGGAATCAAGCTAAACCCTAAAACCCCAAATTCCCAAATCCCTAATCCGAGAAACTTCCTGATTCTTCGGACTAGTGATTTTCATTGATCGATCGGGTATAGCCATGCAAGATCGGGAGGTTCCATCCCTCCGCCGGATCCAACCTATGCACTAATTGAATCCCATACTCCATGGTTGTGATGATGGCCCATTCCATTGCATGTTTCCTTTCTGGTTTTCTTAGTTTATGATGCTTAATGCTAGATTTCATTATTATTATTGCTTTTACTTCCGCTGGATAATTGTGATCATGAGCATGCATCATATTTAGGGCTGTCCTGCATCAAAAAGGCACAAAACTTGAGCTTCGACCATCTTGCATTTGATCTTATCGAACGCTCTTGTTGCTACACTTGTCCATCAAAACTCTCTTGTTCATGCAATCGGTAATCAAAGTAATGATGCTACTGAAATTCCACAAAAAACGTCTATAAAATGCAACTAGGCCATGGAAACTACGAACTTCAGAGATAGTGGTAGGTGTCGGCCAATCAACAATGGTTTTCACCATGGCAAGGACCACCTCTACACCTTGTGACGAGACAATGTACCCTAAGAACACAGATGCACTCATAAAGGTGCACTTTCTAAGGATGATGTAGAAGCGCTCGCTGAAGGACTCAGAAGATAAGGCCCAAGTGATTGAGGTGCTCCTTGTCTTACTATAGATAAGAATGTCATCAAAATATACAACGACAAACTAACCGATAAAAGGGTGCAACAACTAAGTCATGACCAGCATGAAAGTGTTAGGCGTGTTTGTGAGACCTGAATGGCATAACCAACCACTCGTAGAGACAGTCGTTTGTCGTAAATGTCATTTTCATTCACCACCAGGTCGGATGCGGAATTGGCGGTATCCATTGTGAAGATCAATCTTTGAGAAGACGCCAGCACCTGGTATCAAATCTAGCATATCATCAAGAATGGGGAAGCGGTACTTCACTATGATTTTATTAATAGTTCAACTATCTACACACATACACCAACTTCATCGTTCTTGGGAGTAAGGAGAGCCAGCACAACACATGGGCTTAGGCTCCCTTAGATTTATTCCTTTTTTAGCAATTCATCAACTTGATGCTTCAACTTGGCAGTGCTCGACAAGACTCATTAGGTATGCTGCAAAGTTAGGTACATATGTTCCGGAAACCAAATCTATAGTGTGCTAAATATCCCATGGTGGAAACAACTCCTCAGGCAGATCATCAAGAACCAAATCTTAGAAGTCATGCAGCATGGGTTTGACTTCATCAGGAATAGTCTCATCATGGTCGGTAACAAGCTCCTGCACCTGTTTTGTGACTAGACCGAATATTACACCTTTCTCTTTGCTCTCTTCCTCGTGGTGTGAACATGGGAGTTAGGGAGAGCAGCCGATGTCAACGATGGGGGCGTAAATGAAGGAGGTGACGTAAGCTACAATGGGCGAAGGTGGATTCGATGACCTCACCTTAAGAACGTATGCGTGTTGGCCTCACCATCACTTTCTACCTTCTGATAAAAAAGCCAAGATCAGTCGAAAAGGATGTGAGTTACATTCATAGAAATAATGTCATACCAAATATCGTCCCCATATATGCTAATTTTAAAGGACACCAAACACCTTCAAGTCACAAGGCCATGTCATCAACTCACACGACCTTATAAGGTTTTAGATAC
Organism: Liriodendron chinense; assembly: GCA_003013855.2. Classification (NCBI taxonomy): domain Eukaryota; kingdom Viridiplantae; phylum Streptophyta; class Magnoliopsida; order Magnoliales; family Magnoliaceae; genus Liriodendron; species Liriodendron chinense. Next base: position 1,448,905 of record PVNU02000607.1, on the reverse strand, counting down.
CTTTTAGTTGGTAACTTGAGCTTATCAATTACCTCTTGAGAGATGATGGTCATTGCACTACCACCATCAATGATCATGTTATAGAACCTACCTTGGCATTTTACCCATATATGAAAAACAATGGTCCGTCACCAGTCTTCCCCTTCCTCCTCGATGGTGATAGGGAGGCAACCTGTGATAAAAGTGGGACCTTCAACCTCAGCTTCAACCGCAGTCTTGGCTAGGGTGTAGCCGTGATGCAGGTTTTACATAGAGTTGTTCCATCTGGATGTGCTCGTTGTAATACTCATGGTCATCCGGGTGGTAGGAGACCTCATTACCGCGGTAATGGAGGTTCCTAATTTGCGGACACTTACTAGAAAAGTGCCTATCTATCTGCAACGATAACAATAAACACCTCGCCTTCTCGCCTGAGGAGAGGATTAAGATTAGGACCTCGCCCCCCGATGTCATGTCCCTGCAGCACTGGTTGCCTTTGGTACAAGTTTTATGGTGAAGGCCGCGAAAAAGTTTGTGGTGGGCTTAAAGGCAGAGTCCAGTTAAGCTGCAGTGGAGGCTGCTGTAGTGGAGTCCGGTTAAGATGGGATCTAGACCTTTTTCCATTAAGGTTCCCCGGCCTAAGAGCCAAAACATCAAAAAGTGTGTTGCTACAATTGTTGTTCAACCCGTTAAGCCTTCCGATGAACATCATTAATTGACTTGAAATCATACATGACCATTCCGTGCCAAATCTCTTGTCGCGCGTAACCCTACCCGATAGCAGTTAGCTATTACGCAGTTTGTCTCCACAAGATTACAATGGATAGAGAACTCATTGAACTTCTCAATGCAATCATCCACCAATAAAGTTCCCTATTTAAAAGCAAGGAGCTCCTAGAGATGAGTATCCATGTAGTTTGAAGGCAAATACTTTCCAGCTTCTTTCTCATGTCAGCCCACCTAGTGATAGCAGGACAACCCATGATGAGCTTGTTGTCGTCAATGCTTCGCCACCAGATTCTTGTTAGGCCGGTCAACTTGACCTTGACAAAAGCCACTCATTAGACATTATCCCTGCCGTATCATGCAAAATAATCTTCAAGCATTGTAATCTTATTAACAAAAGCCTTTGCATCAAGTTAATAAGTGAAGTTTGGAACTTCAACTCGTACTTTCTTGGTAGTATTGTCTTTCTTAGGTGTTTCTATCGAGGCGTAATTGGCTCTTTCAGCAAAGAGTCATTGCATGAAGTCATAAATAGACTCCCGAGGACCCGTACCATTTTGATTCACCGAAGGTTCTGGTTGGAACTATTGTTGTCGATGTGGGTCACCATAAAAAACTCAGAGATGGGATTAGGTTTGCTCTCCATGAGGTTCTCAACATAGTTGGTCAACAGCGGTTTCCAAGATGGCTGCCCTTGCGAAATAGCTCGGTGATGCAATTGTCTCATTGCTGATCGGTAAGCTTCCCTCGATAGATGTGACCACTACTGGTAGACATCATATCGGGGGTGACATTGGGAAAGTAATGAATAAAATATGGGGAGGTTTCTTATTAGAACAAAAGATTGTTAAGGAACTAAGATTCGAGGCTTTAATGGGCTGAAACAAGGCTGAATTCAGGACCATTAATGGTTTGGGATTTTAGACTTCTAATAGGGGTTGTAATGGGGGTTAGAATAGGGCTGATTTTTTTGGGTTTTAATGGACCGGAATGGGGCTGATTTTATGGGTTTTAATGGGCTAGAGTGAGGATAATTTTTAAGGTTTTAATAGGTAGGCTAGAGTGGTGTTGTTTGGAGGGGGTTAATGGGCTGGAATAGGGCTGATTTGGGGGATTTTAATGGACTGAAATGGGGCTGATTTTGGGTGGGTTTTAATGGTTTGGAATAGGACTGATTCTTTTGGGTTTTAATGGGCTGTAATATGGGTTAGATTCGTACTAAAATAGGGCTGATTTTTAAGCTGTTACTGGATTATGGAGGGTAGATGGCTGCCAAAATTACGGCAGTCTCCCCTTGTCAATTGGACTTTTGGGTTTTGTAAAAGAAAAGAAAAAAGTGAATGGAGGGTGGGGGGACAGATGCAATGAAGAAAACAAAGAAAAAGATGCAGAATTTTATTATTAAAGAACCTGGAAATAAAATATGGAGATTATTGTAGATCTAGGACTTCAACCCAACTGTTGGGACCCACTTCGGTACCAAACTAGAGTAGTCAGCTGATGGTAAGGATCTGCCTAAGCACCTTCAACTAAGCACATGCAATGTTGTCAAAATCGTTATCGTATCGCAAATCATAATAAGGGTTGAATCGTACTGAATCGCAAATCGTATCGTAAGTCGTAAGATTTTTTATGATTTTCTTAAAAATGTGAAAAATATAAATAAATCAGTAAAAAGTTAAAAACTCAGCAGTCATCCTATGGCCATCAATATGCACCAAGTAATACCCATGTCATGAGTGTTAAAGGATTCTTATTTTTCCTTCTTTTTTTGTCTTTCAAAAAATTTTCCTTAAAAAACATAAATGATTCTTTAATGATTTGTGTTCTTGTTTCCTTCCTTAACTGTAGAATTACATTGGAAAAGTAGCATTTGATTCTGTAGACCGATGAAAAAAGACAATTTGATTTCTAACCATCATTCCACAATACATGCAAGTCAACATGATCGTAAACATCCATAAAAACATTCAAGATAAGTCATATATCAATTTGGCGTTTCGACCAATTAAGGGCCTGTTTGGATTCACGGAATCCACCGTAATGTGGTGTGGTCCATTGTAAACAAGTAATGATTACGATTACCACAGTAGTCCAAAGTAAAGCCGAATGTGATACCAATACCCCTCTAAGGCTTTAATTTTTTTATATGCTTGTAATCTACTCCTGTGACTAGACACGTGGATATAACTTGCCTAATATGTGTTATATCCACACTGTCCATCCATTTTGCAATATCATTTTAGGGCATGACCCTAAATATTAGCTTCAGCCAACACTTATGTGGGCCATAGGAGATTTTTAATGGCAAACGTTCAATCCCAACTACTTCTATGGTTGGCCAATTTTCATTTTAGATGTGGCTCATTTTTTTTTTCCAATTGCCATAAAATGCTATCGCAAAATGAATGGACGGTGTGGATATAACACATTCATCATGGTGGGGCCCACGAAACTATGCCACGTCAAGGAACCTCCGCCCACTGCATTCGGATGGATTCCTATGATTTGATAGCTTTGTGTGTATCCAAACAATGACAAGGAGTAATAATGAATTTTTTACGATGCATTACCGTGGAAGTCAACTATCCAAACACCCCCTTAGAAGAAAGAAATCATTAAAAAAGAAAAAGCTCTACAATTTAACGTTAAGAGAATATATATATATATATATAGAGGAATGATCCACTGCGCTTCAGAGCGCAAATAGCCTTTTGCACACTATGAATGAAACCTCCTAATCGGGTCTTTCTCTCGAGCCAGAGAGCCCGAGGTATTTGAGAGAGACTCGCCGGAGAAAATCTCTTCAATATTTGAGAGGGGCGCGACTTGGGTGAGACCCAGGAACCAGCAATGTGGGTGAGACCCTGACCGTAGGACTCACCTGGATGTATTTTTTGTAAATCCATGCTGTCCATCTATTTCTTTAGTTTATTTTAGGGTGTAGTGTCAAAAATGAAGTAGGTGGAAGTTTTAGGTGGACCACACCACAGAAAACAGTGTTCATTGAACACCTACCGTTAAAAACTTCTTGGAGTCCACCATAATGTTTATTGACCATCTGATCTGTTGATCAAGTCACGTAAACAAGGAAGAAAGGAAAATACAAATATCAGGTTGATAGAAAACTTTTGTGGCTCACACAAGGTTTTTAATGGTCATTAACTAATGTTTCTTATGGTGTGGTCCACCCAAAACTTGCATCTGCTTCATTTTTAGTACCATGGCATAAAATAAGACTAAAAAGAAGCTGCATGGCATGGATATACAATTCATGCATAGAGGTGGGCTACTACAGTCAAGGTCCCACCCACATGGCTGGTTCCGGGGGTCTCACCCAAGTCGCACCCATTTGAGAGAGATTTGCAGGAGAAAATCTCTCCATGGGAAGCGGATTGCATGATATCTGTGTTTAGGTGACCAAGTTTTGTGGGCCCCATCATAATGTATGTGTTATATCCACACCGTCCATTCATTTTTCAAGATCATTTAAGGAGATGATACATCATTTTTCAAGATCATTGAAGGAGATGGTACAAAAGTTGGACAGATTCAAAACACTAGCAGAATACACCACAGAAAGAAGTGGGGATTGAGCACCTACTACTTCTTGGGCTATAAAGTTTTGGATCAAGCTGATGTTTGTGATTTCCCTTCATCCAAGTATGTATGTGTGACCTTATCAATAACTTGGATGGAAAATAAGAGTGAGGATCGTCTGTGCTGAAGACAAAAAAAATTCAGTGTCGTCTATTCTCATTGGTACACATCATAGCCAATGACGTCAGCTAAAAAAACCAGCCGATTTTCTCTCTCATGTATGGATTGCGCGCTACACAACTCACTTTTACAGTGTGGAATTTCCCTGGGCCTCATCCTAATTTATCTGTTAGATCAAAACCGTCCATCAATTTTTTCAGATTATTCTAAAGCATAAGATAAAAAATGAAGCACATCCAAAGTTCAAGTGGACCACACAACAGAAAGCATGGGATTGAACGACTAACGTTGAAACCTTACTAAGGTCCATTTTGAGGTTTATTTGCCATCTAACCCCTTCATAAGGTCACTTAGACCTTGATTCAGGTAAACCACAAACATCAGCTTGATCAGAGCTGTCTATTGCAACAAGAAGTTTTCAATGGTAGTGTCTCATTTCCCACTCTTTCCCGTCGTGTGGCCCACTTGAGCCTTGGATCTGATTTATTTTCAGCCTTGTGACTAAAAGGTATGAAACAAAATGATTGGACTATGTGGATCTAATACATACATCATGACCTTTCAACTGTTCCGGATTTCTTCTCTCTTTCGCGAGCGAAAAAGGTACGCGGATTAGGTACTTCCCCGCCTATCCCGAGCTCAAGACAGGTTATGGCTCTAAGGGCCACCATGGTGTATGGATTTTATCTACACCGTCCATGCATTTTTCCATGTCATTTTAAGACATTATCCCATAAATGAGGAAGATCTAAGGTTTACGTGGGCCACACCACAAGAAGTAACGGTGTTAATGATTATTATCATATAAACCTTCCCAGGGCCCACCGTGATGTTTATTTGCCATCCAATCTGTTCATAAGTTCATAGAGACATGGATGAAGGGAAAACAAAAATATCAGCTTCATCTAAAACTTATTATGGCACCCAAGTAGTTTTCAACCGTTAGCCTTTAATCCCCATTTCATGGTCCAATTGAGCTTAGATCTGCCTCATTTTTGGGCTCATGAACTGAAATGACATACAAAAATGAATGGACGGTGTGGATAAAAGCCATATATCATGGTGGGCCTTAGAGTCCTAGCTTGTCTTGAGCTCGGGACAAGCGGGAATGTACCTAACCCGCACTTCAAGTGAAAGACCCGATTAGGAGGTTTCATTCATAGTGCGCAAAAGGCTATTTGCACTCTGGAGAGCAGTGGATCATTCCTCTCTCTCTCTCTCTCTCTCTCTCTCTCTCTCTCTCTCTCTCTCTCTCTCTATATATATATATATATATATATATATATATCATTTAATCTCTTACATAAAAAAATGAAATAATGTACTTTTTCTAAACGATTTTTTTTTTTTTTGAAAGGTTTTTTTTCTAAATGATTTTTAAAGCCCCTACCAATTTAAAAACAAAAAATGAAAGCCAAATGAAGCTTAAAATAGAAGAAAACAAGTATAATATGAATCATAAATCGAAAATCGTAACATTCAAATCATAAAATCGTAGGATTAATATAAATGGGATTCAAAGGTGGGATTCAAATCATTTTGCTTAAGATTTGACTTAAATCATAAATCATAATTCGTAAATCATAAGATTTTGACAGCACTAAGCACAAGAATCATGAGCAAAGGAAAACGATGATTAGAAAATGTCATTCATTTCCAAGATACTACTCATGCCAGGCCAGCCCTTAAATAAACTTTCAGACATACAAATAAGGAAGATTCATAATGTCATTGACAACCAATGACTTATTGCAAAAATTGAAAAGTAATAAAGAGATGACTAAGGGATAAGAATGCAATTAAGAAGATTTGACTTACTGATTATTACATAGCTAACTAATTGATTTTGCTAGTTAGCTACCTAAATAGGAGGCTTCAGCCTCCTTATTGATGGGCTAGCTATGGGGCTAGGGCTTAATGGGCCTAGGCCAGGCCTAGTCCATAGATCATGGGCCCAATTCAGCCTGCATCACATCTCTCATTCTGCTCAGCCAAATCGACCATTAACCAGCAAAATTCAAAGTCTACAATGGATCCTCTTAGAGCCATGTATGATTATTGTCTTGACAATATGACAGCAGAGTAGGATTCTAATTTGCTTTCTTTTATTATTATTATTTTTTTGGTGAATTAGTTTAACGAAATGTTGATCATCATCTATAAGATTAAAAATAAAAATAAAAAATAAAAAAACTAAAATAGCAAATTATTCCTAAATTTAAATACACATTTCCAGCATCAATCGAACTCATTCTTATGAGTGCTGACTAGAAGCTTATTAAAGAACTATGAAAATAAAAATCAATTACTCGTATCAGGAGAGCAACATACATCGCGCTTCGTGTCAATTCTTGAACTTCCTTAATCGCTGCGCTAATACCATAGAGGCTCATTTTCTTCACCTGTCTTACATAAAAAGACAAAAAATACAGGAATTTTCCATTAATATCAAAGTATGCGAAAATAAATTACTTGATATTAGTAGAACGAAGAAGATACTGGAAGTAATAGTGACAAGGTTCACCTCTAACTTGTCTTCCTTGGCTTTATGATTGTTCGGTAGTAAATGGAGTTCATCGATCAACCGGATGCACTCGCTAACATTCTCAGGAGACACAAAGTCCAATGCCACGTTCATACAAGACTGCAAATTCAAGGAGATTTGGCACCAAAAGCAACATTGGTGATAAGCTTCAACCAACAGAAGCTTTTGGAACACATTAAATGATCAGGCAAGTTGCCACACCCATATTACCTTAAGATTTCTAGTTTGATATGGACATCCGGCAGGAACAAAGACTGCTTCCCCAACGTGCTGATCAAAAGTCCAAGGCTCGATATCTAGATGTGAAAACGTAACAGGAAATTAGTTTTGCCTGATTTTAGTCTAATTATCACACATCTTGAATGAAAGAACTACTTACAGAACTCCTCCTTAAGCCTCCTTTTATGAGTTGTATCAAGAAAGAAACTCTGATCATGAATCGGATGAACAGACTGTAAGAGAAGCATAAACACAACAACATTATAGATTAGTTATTGATAAGTAATAATAATAATAATAACTTCTTATTCTAATAATTTTTACATGTTCAATTGGAGAGCAATAAGTGTGCCTGAACTCATTAGAATGTTTTCTGAGGTATGCCTGCAACTTTGGAACATCTTCTCTACGAAAGACATCCCATTGAACACCGCATGATTTAGATATTGATTTTTTGCCAAAACCAAGGGGGCTCCCTCTACTTTCTTCATGACCAGTCTTCTCTCCATCATCAGATAGTTCAGAGCTTTGGGTACTGCAACACTCCTTTTGGGATTCAATATCAGTGTCGTACTCTCCAGCATCCAACATTTTTTCCTCTTTGGCACCAACATATTCTTTAGGCCTTTGGATGACAGCAGAGAAGCAAGAAACACCAGCAGCTCCTCTTAATAAGGTAGACTCTCTTCCAGTAACATCCTCTGGATCAACAACATCTGGTTCTTCCACACCAACCACAGATGACTCCTGTTTCACCCCATCTACTACTTCTGGAACAAATAAAGTCCGCCTGAGGAACTCCCTTTCATCCTGAGCCCTGTGCCTTCTCTTCAGCTTTTCAATTTTGTTAAGTTGCTCTGGGGGAATTATGACCTCTGTAGCATGTGTCAGCAAATTCACCTGTGATAAAGGACAATAAATTATAGGGTCATTCACCTGGCAATGAAAATACTTGCTGCTGTGGATGTTGTATTGCATTTATGGGTGCAATTCGGGCGGATTGGGTCGGGTTGGGTCGGGTTGAGGGTCAACCCAAGCCCAACTCAACCTTAAGAGGACCCAACCCACAACTAGATCCAACTCGAGGTACCCAACCCGAATTCCTCTATATTCAATCCTAACCCAACCCAAGCTGACCCAGATACATATGAATATTCCCAACCTGACCTGAATTTGCTCAACCTGAACCCAACTGGATTTCAAACCAGGTTGGAACTTTCCAACCCTAACCCGACCCAAGGACGGTGACAACCCAACCCGAACTCTGGTTAAAGCCCAAAATGCATTTGAATAGTGAAATTAATGATAATCATAACCTGACGGTATCATGAAATAATATGGGAAAGCCGCACATGATATATATTCATCTAGATAAAGACTGCATCGCATGCAAACAAAAATTATGTAGTTCAACAGAGAAGAATATAAGTCATAAATCAACAGGGTGTAAGCAACAAATCAGTTCATACCTTGTGCATTAGTGCGGATGCGGATTAGAACTAAAAATTCACTGACAAAGCATTATAAAGTGACTGCATTAGCGTACTGTGTACCAAGTACATCAGTAAAAAGTGTTGTAGGACACTAAGTTATAGTTGCGTGTTAAATGTACTACAAATTTACAAGCATTTGAAGATAAAAAGATTATCCAAAACACTATGTAATGGCACATGTGGTTTCATCTTGTTTTCTCTTTCCTCTTCCACAATTACTGGACTTCAAAATTCGGGCATGCCCATTTTGAATTCCTTCGGTAATCCTGGGTTTTCTAGGATTGGTGGTTGCATTCGTGATCATCAGGGCAAAACTCTCATCGAAATCTCTGGGCCAGCTGGAACCCAAGACTCCAGCCAGCAGCAGTGCTTCTGCAAAGAGTAAAATTCCCGGTAGAGTTCAGTTTCTTTCCAGATGTTGTTGAAGGAAACTCCAGAAACACTCATGTGGGCATCATCAGGGAAGGGTCTGTGGAACTTGCCTGATATGCTAGATGTTTAGGGCCTTTGCAGAGGAAAGCAAGTTTCCTCCTCTCATGTGGAAGTCCAGTGTTTTAAATAGCTATGCTATGTAGCGTGTAGCTTATGCTACCTAGCGTAGCTTAGCCTTAACGCTGCGTAGCTCATGAAAATAGTTTAAATCATGTGTATCCTATGCTACATGATAATTTGCATATGCTACACACTACATAAACTAGGCTACATGCTACGTACCTCACATTATAAGTTATTTTTCATTACAACATTAAAATCAAATAATATTTACAATGATTTGTTACATTTTTCTATTTTCAATATTAAATTAGTTTTGTTGCTCTTTTTTTACCTTTATACTTAATGATTACCCTTTCCTATTACTTTAAGTCGCGTTTGGTTGCACCAAATATCATGAAAATTTGTTAAATTTCATTTTTAATCAGTCTAATTTGGTGAATATCATGGAATTAGTGCAATCAAGAACAACCTTAATTAAAAAAATCTAGAAGTAACGTGTAGCTTACGCCTCACGCTTTAGAGGGGTGAACACTATGCTACACGCTATTGGCTATTTAAAACACTGTGTGGAGAGAATATAAATGACATGGCTGATGCTCATGCCAAGCAGGGAGCGGCGAGACAGACTTTAATGCTTTTTGACTGCAGTCTTGTTGCTCATATCCTGGGAGTCTGGAGACTCGGGACTCCTCTCTGAGGAGTTGAGTTGCTGTTCTGTAGCTGGTCTTAGCCATTACATTGTGGCTTGACTAGAACATTGTTGTATTTTTTTTTTTTTTTTTTTGAAGGATAATAAGGGCCTGTTTGGTTGGCATCTGAAAACCTGTTTCTAGCTTAAAATCTGGATTCTAGGGAAATCCAATTTTAACTGGCGTGTTTGGCGGCGACAGGATTCCATCTGGAAACCTAAATTGGCTGGAATCGGGATTAGTGGAAATGGTGTGGGGGACCGTTTCTACGGAAGGGAAAAGAGGCAGAAGTGAGCGTCATTCAATATTGACGATAATACCCCTAGGGTGGTGCCCACCTCGATGTATGCGTTGTACATCTATGATGTATACATTTTATATCCACGCAGTCCATCTGTTTTTTGAGCTCAATTAAGGGCATTAGACCAAAAATGAGGCAGATCTAAATCTCAAGTGGACCACACCACAGGAAAACAATGTTGGTTGAACGTCCACCATTAAAAACTTCCTAGGACCCACTATAATGTTTATTTGCAAACCAACCCGGCCATCTGTCTTGCGGGACTACTATAGGTCAGGGGTCAAGTTCTCAAGCAGATCCGAAGCCTAAATGGGTCATGCCGCAAGCAACGGTTGGATTACACAGTTTTCAACCAAACAGCAAGTTCCAGATGGAATCCGGGTTTCCAAATCAGTTTCTGCAATTTTGGATTCCAACACTGGAATTTGGATTTTCTCCAGAATCTAGATTCTGCAACCACACAGGCCCTAAGTGGATTTTATTAAAATAGCTTGAAAGAACAAGCAAAGAAATACAACAACAAAATAACTACAACCCAAAACTAGAATGCGCAATGAAGATGTAAGTTACATCATGTAACATTGTTGTATTATTCGTTTTGCTTAATAAAATCCAGATTACACTTCAAACGAAACTCTGTAATGTCCATGGATCCACCAAAACATGAGTTAGTTGCAACTGACAATCTACAAGGATCCACTGAAACAAACTTGTAATATTCCATTTTTCCTCGAGACTAAAAACAGAGACTATGTGTCCATGTTCAGTTGTTTCTTTCTTCTTCTTTTTTTCATTCTTTTTTCAAAAAGACAACAGTAAAAAATGTACCTTCTGAGTTATTTCCCACCACATCATGAAATTGAGAAGCTATCTTAACCTCATAAATGTTATTCAAGCTTCTAGTCTGAATTACTTATGAAAATCAAACTTCAACTAACTCCATGAGCATAACTACCCTTTCAATGGGACTAAAAGCTGATAAACTTTACAGATTAACCAATAACAATAACCCATTCAATGGATGTATTCTCCATCAAAATGAACTCAAACAGTTAGGGCCTGTTTGAATGCATGAAATTAGTCAATTCATGAATATGAAAGTTCATTAATTGGTATCTTCATAAAATAGGAAGTTCATCAACTAGCAAATTTGTTGTTTGGGGTTTTTCTTGTCAAATTTATGAGATTTCTAGATTTGTTGTTGGTTGGAATTTACATTTTAGTAGAGTAGTTCAAGTCCCTTGAAATCAATTATGATTGGACTATCCAAGCCATCCAATAAATGGTCATCAAAATATTCAAAAGTAATGGTCAAAATCAAATATAGTATAAAATGGTCAAATAATGGATTTAAGCCATCCATCATGTGTCCCAACTTTGATGGGATAATTCTAAACATCCAATCAATGGTTAGGAAAATAGATGGTCCATATTGATTATAATAGTGAAATTTTCACTCATCGATCTTGATCGTCCATTAGGGGGGGCAAACTCTTATTGCCCCTATAAAAACACACTCCAACATGATGATCCTAACTATACCATCAATGATTCAGAAATGGATGCTCCATGTTTGTTATACTAGAAGAGATCCTAAACGTGATCTGGACCATTCATGTAGGAGCCAAATTTTGTCAGCAATCTGTCCTAAAAATCGCTTTGATTGGATGATTCAAAACCATCTGGTATTTGGCTAGGAAATGGATGATCCATATTTATTATACCATAAGAATGTCTAACCATTGTCCATCATGTGGGCCCACCTTTGAATCATCCATCTATATTATACATGCTATGGATTATCCACCATGTGTTACCCACCATAGATTGTACATCCCTCTCGAAAGCCACTTTGATTGGATGACTCTTAACCATTAGATAGATGAATAGGCAAATGGATGATCCATATCGATGATAATAGATCATTGATCTAGACTATTCATCATGGTGGGCCCACCTTTGATGGCTCATCTTTTTTTTTCTTTTCTTTTCATTTCTTTTTTTTTTTCTTTTTGTTCCTTTTTTTTTTCCTTTTGAGACAGAAAACAGAAGAACAAAAAGAAAGGACAAAAAAAAAAAAAAAATACAATATAGCTGACCCCCTGGGCTAGGATGCCCACTCCTTAACAAGCAACAGCACCTTCCTAGCAACCGAACCCAAATGCTGCCCCCTATCCCAAAAACATCTTTCATTTCTCAAAATACAATATAGCTGACCCCCTGGGCTAGGATGCCCACTCCTTAACAAGCAACAGCACCTTCCTAGCAACCGAACCCAAATGCTGCCCCCTACCCCAAAAACATCTTTCATTTCCCAAAATACAATATAGCTGACCCCCTGGGCTAGGATGCCCACTCCTTAACAAGCAACAGCACCTTCCTAGCAACCGAACCCAAATGCTGCCCCCTATCCCAAAAACATCTTTCATTTCTCTCCAGCCGGATACAACATAAAGAAGCCAGCAGTGCCAAATGCCAATCACGCTTATCTCTGGAGCTTGGACCCCCACATGCCAAGACAAGAAAAAGACCACCAAGGAGTTCAGCATTACCCAAGACATGTTAAAAGCCAAGAAGATGCAGTCCCATACACAAAGGGACAATGAAGAAAAAGATGAACAACAGATTCCTCATTCGTCATGCACAATAGGAAAACATTCGGCAGCGCCATCCCTCTCTTACAGAGATTATCAACAGTTAATAAGCTATTTCTCCTCACAAGGTGGACGAAAGCCGCCAGCTTCGATTTGGGGGGAAGGGGGAGGATATCTCCAAACAAAACCAATGAAGGAACATCCAACTGCATTGTCCAACTCCTGGATCGCCACAAGAAGGGAGGAAATTGAAAATCCACCCGACTTATCCTTGAGCCAAAACAGCTCGTCCCTAGCATGCAGTTCGGGGCAAATGCCTTCCAACAAGGCAAGTAACCTCGCCAACTCCTCAATTTCATCATTGGACAGATTGCACCAGGTAGAGGGAAGCCACACTCCACCAGAGCCTTGGTTGCTGAAGTAATCAGCGACAGAGACTGTTTGATCCGAAAACAGCCTTGCAAAGCGAGTGAATTGAGATCTTAGGGGTGAATCCCCTATCCAAACGTCATCCCAGAACTTCAAGCTAACCCTGCTGCCCATAGAGATTCCTATTTGACGAAGAACTTTACTGGCCATTTGAGCAATGTGTTTCCAGCAGAAAGAAGCCCTGTACAATGACTCCTTTATCCATCTACCCAAACTAGAGAGACACCATACTTCCCCAAAATAAACTTTCTCCACAAACTCTCCTCCTCCACCCTAAATCTGCACACCCATTTTCCCAGCAACGCCAAGTTAACCTCTTCCAGCACTTTTATTCTAGATCCACCCACATTGTAAGGCCTGCAAATATCCTCCCAATTACAGAGATGGAATATACTTTGCTTGACACCCCCTTTCCCAAAAAAAGTCTCTACGAAGCTTATCAATCCTCATGAGAACTGATTTCAGACAGCAGAAGACAGACATATAATATAAGGGTATATTTGAAAGGACAGGCTTAATAAGAGTGAGTCTTCCTCCCAAGGATAGCAATCTACCTTTCCAAGAGGAGAGTTTCCTTTCCATTCTTTCAATCACCGCATCCCATAGATAGGTTGCCGGTTTTCCGACACACAATGGAAGGTCCAAGTAGGTAGAAGGGAATGATCCCACCCGAAATCCTAGCACGCCCACGAGAGAGGAGGCTTCCCCCTCTTCCAGATTTGTTCCCAACATTTCACTTTTCGAAAGGTTCACTTTAGACCCAAGATGAGATCAAAGCACCAAAAGATCTTGTGCAAGTTATTCACCTTATCTGACTTAGCTTTGAAAAAAAAAAAAAACTAGTGTATGTCTGCAAATTGCAGATGGGAGTTAGGATTGGTAACACCCAGAACCTTGAAGGCCTCAAACAGGCCCACCAATCGGCTCATCCCTTTTACGAGTAACTTTGATCAGATGATCCCAACCATTCAATATGACTGGGAAGATGGATTATCCATATTGATTACAAAAGAGGTCCAGGTGTTGATTTGGAATTGGACCATCCATGAAATAGGGCCCACCATTGATTCTCATCCCCTTGGAAAATCACTTTGATATAATGCTTCTAGCTGCTACCAAAAAAACCAAAAAAGGGAGGTAATGTAGTAGATGGAGCATGCCACAGTTGAAGAGCCCATTTGGATGTACCTCCAAATCAATATTGGATCAGTATCATTAGTGGAATCCATCCAATTTATGTTTGAGGTGACACGGAAAATGGAAACCACATTAAGCAGGTTCCCATCTTCATGCTTTCTCAACCCCAAATCCATAGTCAGCCAACAGCAGGTAATAACCTGTTCTTAACTCACTATCATTTTGACAGGAGCTCATCCCACCCCCTTGGAAAATCTCCTTAATATAATGTTTCTAGCTCCAAGTAATATGTAGCTAGGGTACAAGTTCACACTAGGATCCCATCAGCGAAGGGGGAATAAAACAATTCCCCAAGATTTTCCCCCACATCTCTTATTTAATAGAAACACCCAAGCACTAGGGAGCATTACTGCATTTCTATTAGAAAGCGCCACAATACTACAATATAATTATACACAACACTGGGCTTGATATAATTGTATTTAAGAATTGCAGGAAGGGAATACTGTGTATTCTGTCTTTTGCCCAAATGACCTGTGTCAAGAAAATGTGATGGATACAGATTATTCTTTTCTTTTTCTTTTTCTTTTTCTATTTTGGGAAAGGCTGGATGTAGATTATTCTCAAGCATCTAAATATTCGAAAGACAAATGTTTGCAAAAACTACATTTTGATTTGATGGCACCTAATTACTCCACTCTCAACTGAAATGGAACTCAAGAGCACAAATAGAGAACACACTTTGAACACAACAACTCAACGAGAAAGAAAGTAGACAAAAGGGGAAAAGTATATTTTGTAATGCAAACTATATAAATAGAATTATAGGAAATTACAAATTAAACCGAACTTTGCAAGTATTATACCTACCACATCATATATATCATAGTGTAGCTTAGTTACAGAATCACCCCGTTGGAGCTCCTCAGCCACACCGTAAGAGATATACACCCGTGGACCCAGGTCAGGCTTGAGGAAGTCCTTTGGTAACTTCACAGCTAGGTTGAAAAGGCCAGAATTGGGATTAGTATATTCTTGGAACGGTAGACTACGAATAAATTCAGCATTATGAGCAGGCAACTGTTCCTGAAACCAACTAGGAGGATGCCAATCCTTCAATTTCAGCATCTCAGGCCACATATTGGCATGTGTTCTTCCCTCTAAATATCCATTAAGAAAGTGGTGAATACTGATTTCTACCTGCATCACCAGTGACAGGATATCAACAACAAGAAAACTTTTTTTTTTTTTTTTTGAAAGATAACAGGAAAACGAAAGGTTCATCTGGATTTATATAAAATATAGATAATAAGTGAAAAGGCCAACCCAAATTGCTGTGAGAAAGGCTGGGATGATGATAGGTAGAAAGATATTAAACGAAAAGTTACTGAAGCTGCATGATAGAAAAATGGCATAGATGTGAACTAAATCTCAGTTCAAGAACCAATAAAGCACTCCCCCAGGTGATGGGCACATTGGTCACCAGCATCCCCCACCGAACTATCCATAGCACACTCAAGAACATATTTCAGGTAAAGCAATTTAAATCATATTAAAATGAATGGTCATCGGTAATATTAATCCTCAATAACAGCAATAGTAAACAAAAGCTCTAAGACTGACATGTGAACTGCTACAGCTTCATGGAATGAAACTAATCTTGATGATGGAGTTCTAAGATGCCATTCAACTCAATTTAACTTTACTTATGATACAACGTTTTTTTGGAGAATTGATGCAAGAAACATCAAGAAAACGTACCTCACACCAATCCAAGCAATCAGTAGCTTTAACTGACTTCATATCATTCCCATAATCAGTACTGTTCCTTTCAAGCAAAGGACGGAAAAGTAGCAAAGGATCCCAGCTTAAATCAGATTTATCATGAAGCACATTGCGAACTACTACAGGCTGGCCCTTAATCCAATGCTTCTGAAAATGTTCAAGATCTTCATCCTGAAGATCCTTTGCACTGGGACAATATAAATAGTTATCATGAGACTCCTCTCTAGTGGCAGCTTCTCGCAACTTCCCATCAATTCCCCTTGCTTGATCATGCATACCGACACAAAAGGGACAGCGGGAAGAAGCATCTAACATTTCAGGAAAGTCATAACTGCAAGCTATTTCTTCTGCACTTATTTCCAGCTGTTGTATCCAATCCAATGGGAAAATGCATCTCAAATCGAGATTGCAAGCGCCACAACCTCCGAGCTCCTTGGGAGGACAAGGAATGCTGCCATTGCCATCATTAGCTTTCCATTTGGGCAATGCAACCGAAGGAGGTAACAGAGAATTACCATTTCTTAACAGAGAGAGCCTTGTTCCCAAAACAGGCTTGCCACCATGAACATAAGCTTTCCCTTTATTTATGTAATTGAATGTAACTGCTCCAATGCCTCCAGGTAGGCTTCCTCCACGTACCTCGCGACAACAACTTAGGCAAAGGTCAAAAGAACAATTTGAGCAGCTTCTATGGAAATCCGCAATGGAAGCTTTGCAGTTGTCACTGCTCAAATATACACAATGCATCAGTGCAACATCTAAAAGCCAGTGGAACTCTTTTTTATTGAAGGAAAACCTTTACGGGTCTATTTAACTTACCAGTACAGTTTCTCATCGTAGCCACATTCCGCCTGACGAGGCTGATTAGAATATGTTTTTTTCCCTCCTACAACAAAAATCCATCAGAGGAGAGGCACGGTTTAAAGACAATTTATTTAAAAAATAATACATAATAAAAAAAGGCAGGAACATCATGCACCTACCCAGTATCTTTGCCTCTATTTCCAGCTCAATTCTCTGTTCCTGATTGATTTGTTTCAGTACTGGAAGAAGGAGACAAATCAAATAATGGGCATGTAGAATTTTGTCAATCTTGTCTATACCTCTTGCAGGACCCTGAAACAGATGGAATATCAGTAGGCAAGTCGCTGCCACTACCAAAAAAAGAAAACAAAAAAGGGCAGCAATGCAGCAGATGGAGAATGCCACAGTTGAAGGGCACGTTTGGATGTACCTCCAAATCGGTATTGGATCAGCATCATTAGTGGAACCCATCCACTTTATGTTTGAGGTGACACAGAACATGGAAACTGCATTGAGCAGGTTCCCATGTTCATGTTTTTTCAACCCCAAATCCATAGTAAGACAACAGCAGGTAATACCTGTTCTTATCTCACTACCATTTTGACAGGAGCTCATCCCATCCACCACCGATAATAGGAACTCTCAAAACACACCCTGAATCTTGAAAAAGAGACACCTGGAAATCAGACCTTACATCCGCCATCTATTGATTCACTGGACAAGCATGTCTTACAATTGCAAGTTCCGCGACAAGCAGGACAAGCCATCTTAAATTCTTTTTCTGGCATCTCAGAGTACCTAGAATGGGAATTGATGTTAGAACATGACAAAATGGAAACTACTTGAAAATAAGCATCAAACAATTAATAGTATATGATGTGGACATCTAGCCCTTTAAAGTCTATCAGTGAAGAAAGCGCACGCCACAAGTACTTTCCTTGTAGTTAGGCGATCATTGAGGAGCACTGAAGCCCCTACATGTGGGGTTGGGAGAACACGTGTGTAAGATGAAAAGAAGAGAAGACTTGCTGGACAATTTTCATTGTCATCGGGTGCCCGATCGGGCGCCCGACCACAGCCTTCGAGCGCCCAATCGGGCGCCTGAACTTAGCCTCTCTGGCGCCCGAAACTCTCTAGATGTTTTTGGACGTTTTCAGGCACCCGAACTTCTGCGCAAGTTTGTTTTAATTCCATTTTTGCTTAAGCATTTAGGGGTATTTTAGTACTTTTATATCTTTCCTTTGCTTATTTAAGTGGGTTAAGCCCTAAAAACGAGATTAGTTGATTATTATTAATGAAAACCTCTTTGGTAGCCTCTCTCTTCTCTTTATCTCTCATGTAACTCCATCCTCTTCCTTGACCTCATTCTTCTCTTTTTTTCTTGTGCCCCTCCAACTTCTTCCAGGTAATTTATCTTTCTTCCCCTACATTCTAAACCTTGGTTTTCTTAATTCCCCATTATCAAAATCTGATAATTAATCCTAAATCTAATTCTCTAGATTTTCCAAATCCCTAATCCGAGAAACCTTTCGATTCCTCGGACTAGTGATCTCCATTAATCGATTGGGTTAAGACCATGTGAGATCGGGAGGTTCCATCCATCGCCGGATCCAACAATAGCAATAATTGAATCTCATACTTCATGGTTGTGATGAATGGCCCGCTCCATTGCATGTCTCTTTGTGATTTTCTTAGTGTATGATGGTTGATGTTGAATTTTTAGATTATTATTGTCTTTTATTTCCGCTAAATTATGTGTTCATGAGCATGTATTATAATTAGGGCGTCCTACGTCAAATTTGGTATCAGAGATGAGGTTTGCATGGTTTTGTCTAGATTGAGTTATCAAATTAGGGTTTTGATTTTTAGGTCAGTTTTAGGAAATTTTCATAATTAGAAAGTTTACAATTTTAGAAATTTTCCAATTTTAGAAAGTTTCCTAATTTGGAAAATTTCCAGATTTGAGTTGCGTCATCTAGAATTAATTAGTGTCAGTTCATTGTAGTTTAAATTCATCGCATTCATATTGTGAGTCATCCAGTCCATAGAGTCGAGTTTAGGAAGAACCTAGGACAAGTCCTCTGTTATGTGCCCATTCCTTTTGGTCATGGTTTTGGATTACGCATCACTACCATGAATTAGGATCAGATTCTAGAGGCTTTGGCCACCATATCTCGATGTCTGGACAACATTGAAAACCGTTCTAGAAAATCCTTTCAGAATCTCAACGACAAATTAGAAGCATTCAACCAGACTAACCCTAACTATGGAAAAGATGATCAACATTATGCCTTGGTGAACGGAAAGTTGGATGGGTCCAAACATGATGTTTATAAAGTGGAAGATTACGTGCCTAACGTCACTAGTGATGAAATGGAAGAAATTGAGGCATCGCTCATCATCGTTGAGGATGACGAAGTGTGTGCTAGTGATGAAAAGGTCGAAGGAATTGAGACTGCACCACTTCCAAATGTCATGTGCGACGTAAGTGATGTAGATTCCCAATCTAAGTCTCTTACCATAATACACACGAATGAATTTGAAAAGGAGACTAGTAAGGATTTGATGATGGACACCCACATAACTTGTGATATCCCACCAGATGATTTATGGGATAAATTTTCACCAAAATGGGACATTCAGTACGCAATCGATCTCGTCCCTGGGTCAGTCCTGTCAAGCCTTCCTTCATACCAGGTGAACCCCGCAGAAAATACAGAAATGCAACGTCAATTTGATAAACTTCTCGGGGAAGAATTCTATAAGGAAAGTTTGAGTTTGAGTTTTGTTTTGTGTGTCATGCCTGCACTTTTCACATTAAAAAAACAATGGCATATGGCGCACATGTGGGCATATCCTGGCCGTCCACAAATCCTCAGTCAAGTGTCACGCCACCTTGCGACGTATTCACTTCATGGGAGATATGATGGCCAGAGTCCCTATCCCGCATCTTGATGACATTTTGGACATAATGGCTGATGCCAAGATCTGCTCAAGACTTGGTATTACTAGTGTGTGTTCTCAAGTGTTAGGATACCTGAAAATCATCCTTGTTTATAATACTTATAATGAAAAATTATGTGCCACCCATGAGAAGTGTCCTTTTGTTTCAGTTTTTCAAGTTCTATGTCATAGGATTGTTTATTTCGAGTCCGTTGCTTTTTTAGAGAATCTTTTAGTTTCACCCATGTTTGTCACCCAGAGGTCTTCAAAGTTAGCCGATGCATTTACATGACACATCCATGATTTGCATACACATATTAGACAGCGGATTAATCAAAGCAATGATGATTATAAGTTTTCAGCTGATAATCATTGTAGATCACAAGACTTTCAGGAATGAGACCGTAATGGTGAGGATAAGGTCAGAGCGGTTCTCACAGGGTTCCGCTAAGAAATTACAAGCACGTAGTGCTGGACCATTCAAGATATTGCAGAAAATTGGATCCAACGCGTACCAAATTGACCTTCCACCTGAAATGGGCATTAAACCAACGTTTAATGTGGAGGATCTAGTCCGTTCCCCTAATCCTACCATTGATCCATCATCCCTTTCATGGCCTTTGTCTGAGTTTTCTTCACAACCTACGCTACTCCTTCCCCACCTATTGCTTGTAAAGAGGAAATTGTTGATGAAGAGATAATTTTCATAAGAGATGAAGGTTTCCAGAGATACCATGTCGAATGGAAGAACAAACCACCGTTAAAATCTACATGGTTGACTGAAGAGGAGTTACAGAGCGTTGACCCAGATTTACTAGAGCGCCACAATAGTTTAACTCGTCGGAGTCGAGTTCTTCTCAGACGAAGAGAATGATGCGGACATCTAGCCCTTCAAAGTCTATCAGTGAAGAAGGCGCACGCCACAAGTATTTTCCTTGTGGTTAGGCGATCATTAAGGAGCACTAAAGCCCCTACACATGTGGGTTGACACATAGAAGGCCCCACATTGGGAGGACACATGTGTAGGATGAAAAGAAGAGAAGACTTGCTAGACAAATTTCATTGTCCTCAGATGCCCGATCGGGCGCCCGATCACAGCCTTCGGGCGCCTGATCGGGCACCCGAACTTAGCCTCTCTGGCGCTCGAAACTCTCTGGACATTTTTGGACGTCTTCGGGCACCCGATTGAGTGCCCGAACTTCTGCGTAAGTTTGTTTTAGTTCCCTTTTTGCTTAAGTATTTAGGGGTATTTTAGTACTTTTATGTCTTTCCTTCGCTTATTTAAGTGAGCTAAGCCCTAAAAATGAGATTAGTTGATTATTATTAATGAAAACCTCTTTGGTCGCCTCTCTCTTCTCTTTATCTCTCATGGAACTTCATCATCTTCCTTGACCTCATTCTTCTCTTTTCTTCTTGTGCCCCTCCAACTTCTTCCAAGTAATTTATCTTTCTTCCCCTACATTCTAAACCTTGGTTTTCTTAATTCCCCATGATCAAAATCTGATAATTAATCCCAAACCTAATTCTCCGGATTTTCCAAATCCCTAATCCGAGAAACCTTTCGATTCCTCGGACTAGTGATCCCCATTGATCGATTGGGTTAAGACCATGCAAGATCGGGAGGTTCTATCCCTTGCCGGATCCAACAATAGCAATAATTGAATCTCATACTTCGTGGTTGTGATGAATGGCCTGCTCCACTGCATGTCTCTTTGTGGTTTTCTTAGTTTATGATGGTTGATGTTAAATTTTTAGATTATTATTGTCTTTTATTTCCGCTAGATTATATGTGTTCATGAGCATGCATCATAATTAAGGTGTCCTGCATCAGTATATAACTCCATATGATGTTGGGGTCATCCTACACTTATGATCAACATAAACAAGAAACCAGAGACATTCTGATTCAATTGTTTGAAATTAATTTGGTTGCCTTGAAATGGCTATTAATTACCCAATCATCCATCAGGAAAGCCATACATGCACAATAACAAACCTTACAAGTAGAAATATCTAGTTCCAGAAATTCTTGAGCAAGACTAAAACCATGTCACTATAGACCAAAGGTTCTACAGGATCCCACCCTTTGGAAGGAGATTATCATCATTGACACAGCTCATCGTCACTCCAAGCAAAATTGACAATAGGTACCAGATCAACCAAGAAAAATGACAAGATGAACATGGTCCATAGTTTCTTCAGCAACTTTGCATTTCAGTTTTTTTTTTTTTTTTTTCATGATATAACCACAGGATAGATGGTGAGCTTTTTATCAAACCCTGCAACCCAACAACGAGGCTATGGATCTCGGATGATCGGGGATGGATCAAATCCTTCCACAAGGGAGCACTGCATTACCTACTATAAGTATGACCTGTTTAGCAACCTAACGCAAATGACTGTTGCCAGAGAATTCCTAATCAAACCTAACAAGCTGAAATGACTGAAGGCAGAAATTTCTTGACCAAAACTACAAACAGGATCCAACCTTTCAGCAGGAGGGGAAAACCTGACCCCACCTCAAAGAAGGCAAACATCATCCTTGACATAGCCCACCATGACTCCAAGAAAGATTTAAAATAAGTATGAAATTGACCCAGAAAAAAGATAGGGCGATTGTAAAGAAAAAGAATATTAGCCTGAAATTGGTGTTAGTGATGAAGAATATTGGGGAGTTGAGGCCATGCCACTTGCAGTTGTCAGATGCGCCTTAGCCCAGGCGAAAGAGAGTGATGATGGGTACAAGAATTCAACTTTTCCACACTTACATCAAGTGTGGTAACAAAAACTGCAAAGTAATAATTAACAGTGGTAGTTGCACCAACATGGTCTCCACTAGCACCATATCTCGTTTGGGTTTGAAATTTGTTCCTCACCCTCGGCCCTATCAAGTTGCATGGGTTGATGTGTCCTCGTTATTGGTTTCTCAGTGGTGTCTTATTCCCATTCAGTTTGCTTCCTATAAAGACACGTTGTGGTGTGATGTCTTACCTATGGATGTAGGCCACATCATCTTGGGCAAACCTTGGCTGTATGATCGTGATGTGACACTATTCGGCCGTTCGAATACGTGTTCATTTATGTATGAAGAAAAGAGAATAAAGTTAAATTCTCTTCCGCCCAAAAGCACCTCAAAGGAGGAAGTCAAGAATAGAGCTGTGCACGAGCCAAGCTAGCTCGAAAAGCTTGCTCGGCTCGGCTTGGCTTGTAGGGTAGTTCGATCAAGCACAAGCTTGATTTTAAAAGCTCGTTCGAAAACAAGCCAAGCTCGAGCACAAGTAAGCTTGGCTCGGCTTGAGCTCGATATATATATATATATATATATATATATATATATATATATATATATATATATATATATATATATATATATATATATAGGGGTCGGGTAGGGTTAGGTTTTGTAACTTTTGTTTATATATATATATATATAAACAAAAGTTACAAAACCTAACCCTACCCGACCCCACCCACCCTCTTCCCTTTTCATTCCCACCCAACCCGCCGCGCCCCTACCTGGCCCTCTCCCTCCCTCTCAAATTTCAAATCTCCCTCTCCCTCTCCCTATCCCTCTCTCCCTCCCCACATCGCACCCGGCACCAACAACGAACGCTCGACCCGCACGGCCGCACCGCACCAGGCAAAGAACGACAAACGCCCAAGCATCCACAGGTAGGCTTGTGTGTATTTTTTTTTTCTTATTTTGGAATTATTTTGTTTGAAATAGGGATTACTCTAAAATAGGGCTAGTTTTGGGGGGGTTTTTTGTCGGATTGGGGTCGGGTCAGCTGGTTGGGTTGGGTTGGGTTGGGTTGGATTGGATCAGTGCGTTAGGTCGAGTCCGGTCAGTGGGTCGGGTAGGGTCAGGTCAGTGGGTTAGGTCAGGTCGGGTCAGGTCAGTGGGTTAGGTCGGGTCGGGTCAGGTCAGTGGGTTAGGTCGAGTCAGGTCAGTGGGTCAGGTAGGGTAGGGTTGAGTCAATGGGCTAGGTTCTTTATAATTATTTATAAATGTTTATAATTATGAATTGTTTATAATTGTTTAAACCTGAATTGTTTATAATTGTTTAAATTTGAATTGTTTATAATTATTTATAATTATGATTTGTTTAGAAGTTTTATATTAGTGTATAAGGTATTAAGGTTTGTATACTTTGACTAACTTTTACTTTTAGTATTTTGTAGACTTGTAGTTATATTGTAATTGTTTTAGTTTATAGTTAATTAGTTATAACTTATACACGTGTTAAAAAAAAAAAAAAAAATACAAAGCTTAGCTTGGCTCGGCTTTGCTCGATAGAGCTCGATCGGCTTGGCTCGAACAAAGCTTGCTCGGCTCGACCAGCAAGCCAAGCTCGAGCGGCTGTTTTGAGTTTGATGCTCAAGTCAAGCCAAGCTCAAGCTCAGTGGGCCACTAATCAAGCCAAGCTCGACATGAGCTCGGCTCGTGTGCAGCTCTAGTCAAGAAGAGTGATCCAAAAGATGTGAGGAAGTCCCAACCTAAGTCTCTCCACATAATAAACACCAAAAAGTTTGAATTTTGAAAGGGAAACTAAAGTTGATTCAATGGTGTATGCCCTCGTGGGAAAAGAGGTCACACCTGAGGTTAGCGTAGAGTTGCCACATGAAGTGA
The DNA here is from genome assembly GCA_003013855.2 of Liriodendron chinense. NCBI lineage: Eukaryota > Viridiplantae > Streptophyta > Magnoliopsida > Magnoliales > Magnoliaceae > Liriodendron > Liriodendron chinense. The sequence continues at coordinate 1,424,416 of PVNU02000607.1, read as the reverse complement.
TTCTTGTGTTGGAGTTTAGTGATGTTTTCCTTGCGGACCTACCGGATGAGCTTCCACCCATGCGATACATTCAGCATGCCATAAATCTTATCCCCGGGTCGACTCTATGAAACCTTCCTCACTACTGAATAAACCTCACGAAGCATGCTGAGTTGAATAAGCAAGTTGATGAGCTTCTTAGAAAAGGGTTCATTCAAGAGAGTTTGAGTCAATGTGTCGTGCCATCCCTTATCATGCCTAAGAAATATAACACTTGGCGCATGTGCGTGGACAGTCAAGTCATCAACAAGATCACAGTCAAGTACCGGTTTCCTATACCACATCTTAACGACATGTTGGATATGATGGCCAGTGCCATGATCTTTTCCAAGATTGACCTCAAAAGTAGGTATCATCAGATACGTATTCACCCAGGAGATGAATGGAAGACAACCTTCAAGACGAAGGATGGGCTATATGAGTGGTTAGTCATACCATTTGGCTTGACCAATGCTCCGAGTACGTTCACGAGAGTAATGACTCAAGTGTTGAGGCCCTTAATGGATAAGTTCCTAGTGGTATATTTCAACGATATCCTCATTTATAGTACCTCCAAGGAACAACAACACCACCAATTTAGGCAAGTTTGCAGAATCCTTAGAATAGAGAAATTATACGCCAACCTAAAGAAGTGTTCTTTCATGTCTAATAAAGTTGTCTTCTTAGGGTTCATTGTTTCATCCGAGGGCATGTCTACGGATCCCAAGAAAGTCAAGGCTATAGGAGGATCATTCATAAGGTGCGTAGCTTCCATAGTTTAGCCACTTTTTATAAGAGGATCATTGAGGCTTTAGTTCCATTATGGCTCTTATCACGGATTGAATTAAGAAGGGAGAGTTCAAATGGACTAATGCGGCCTCCAAAGCGTTCAAAGAGATTAAGGACAAGATGATTGAGGCTCTTGTCATGTGCCTTCCTGACTTTTATAAAATCTTTGAGGTTATGTGTGATGCTTCTGAAGTAGGTATAGGTGGAGTGCTTAGCCAGGAAGGGCATCCTGTTGCCTATTTTAGTGAGAAGTTGAATGAGGCGAAGCAAAGACACTCTACTTATGGCAAGGACTTTTATGCGGTAGTCCAATCCTTGTGGCATTGGGGACATTACCTAACACCGCAAGAGTTCGTTTTGTTTTCCAACCATGAGGCATTGCGATACCTCAACTCCCAAAAGAAATTAAACCCAAGGCATGCCAAGTGGGTTGAGTTCCTCCAAGAGTATACCTTTGTTCTAAAATACAAGGTCGAGATCGAGAACAAACCTATTGATGCCCTTAGTCGTCGAGTGGCATTACTCTAATCCATGAGCGTGGAAGTCACTCTGTTCGAACAATTGAAGGGAAAATATTTTGCATGCCTAAATTTTTAGAAAGTGTACACGTCACTTTTGGATTATCAGTCGAGGAGTAATAATGGGTTTGTCCTAGTCGATGAGTTTTTATTTAAAGGTGAAAGACTTTGCATGACCCGCACCTCCCTATGGGATTTTCTAATTTGGGAGTTTCATGCCGGCAAAGTAGCCAGTCATTTTGATAGAGACAAGACTATTGCCTTGTCCAGGATAGATTTTATTGGCCCAGTCTCAAACGAGATGTAGTCAAATTTATTGGGCGATTTAGGACTTGTTAGTTGGCAAAGCAAAAAAAAGACAAAACGCTGAATTATATACGCATTTACTAGTGCCGCACACTCCGTGGCAAGATATTAGTATGAATTTCGTGCTAAGGCTACCCAAGACAATTAGAAAGCACGATTCCATCTTTGTGGTAGTGGGCCATTTTTTCAAAATGATCCATTTTCTCCCATGTTCCAAAATGTCTGATGCCTCCAACATTGTCAAGTTTTTCTTTGGAGAGGTGGTTCGCTTGCATGGTTTACCGAAGACCAATGTGTCTGATAGAAATGTGAGATTCATGAATTATTTTTGCAAGACACTTTGGCAAATGATGGGTACAAGACTCTAATTCCACCGGCATACCATCCCCAAACTGACGGTCAAACGGAAGCGGTTAATCGAAGCTTAGGAAACCCGTTAAGATGTAATGCAGACATCAGGCCCTTTAGGGTTTATCAGTGTAGGAGGCGAGTGACATCTATATCTTTATGGCTCGATGATGACGGGCCTGGATCGTTCGTGACGACTTGAGGAGCATCGAAGACCTTACACATGTAGTCCGAGATATTTGAGAAGACCCAACATTGGGAAGACATGTGTAAGTTGCTTGGAAGAGATGATCGGACCGTTGGATCGCGATGATGATGTGATCAGACCGTTGGTTTACCATGGCCCACTATAATCACACCATCATCGGAGCCCATCGAACATCTTAGATTTGAGTTTATTTTATGCATTTTTACTTATTTGAGTTTTGGGTTAGTGTGCGCACGTTTTTTCATACAAATGTCTTCTTTTTTTTAGTAGGGGTATTTTGGTAATTATGCTAATTCCGAATTTTATAAGGGTGTTGCCCTAAACCCTTTTCATTATGCTATTGATTAATGAAAGAAAATCTTTGTAGTGCCTCCTTCCCCTCTCTCTCTCTCATGGAACTTCATCTTCTTCCCAAATCTTCTTCTATTTTCTTCTTGTGCCCCTCCAATATTCTTCTAGGGTAAGATCTTCTACCCCCCCCCCCCCCCCCCTCTCTCTCTCTCTCTCTCTGATCCCCAATCCTTGAAATCCTAAATTTGATAATCGAATCAAAATCCTAAATTCTCAAGTTTTCAAATCTCTAACCCGAGAAACCTTTTTAATTCCTCGGACTAGTGATCCCCATTGATCGATTGGGTTAAGACCATGCAAGATCGGGAGGTTTCATCCGTTGCCGGATCCAACCATAGCAATAATTGAATCTCATACTTCGTGGTTGTGATGAATGGCCCGCTCCATTGCATGTTTCTTTGTGATTTTCTTAGTTCATGATAATTGATGCTAGATTTTATATTATTATTGTCTTTTATTTCCGCTGGATTATATGAGTTCATGAGCATGCATCATAATTAGGGCATCCTACATCAAATTTGGTATCAGAAATTAGGCTTGCATGGTTTTGTCTAGATCGAGTTATAAAAAAAATTTAGGTTTTAATTTTTAGGTCTGTTTTAGGAAAGTTCCAGATTTAGAAACTTTCCAAATTTTAAAAGTTTTCTAATTTGGAAAATTTCCTGATTTAGAAAGTTTCCAATTTTAGAAACTTTCCCAATGTTAAAAGTTTTCTAATTTGGAAAATTTCTAGGTTTAGAAAGTTTTCAATTTTAGAAAGTTTCCTAATTTGGAAAATTTCCAGACTTGAGTTGCATCATCTAGAATTAATCAGTGTCAGTTCATTGTAGTTTAAATTCATCGCATTCATATTGTGAGTCATCCAGTCCATAGAGTCGAGTTTAAGAAGAACCTAAGACAATTCCTCCATTGTATACTCATTCGTTTTGGTCATGGTTTTGGATTACGCATCACTACCATGAATCAGGATCAGATTCTGGAGGCTTTGGCCTCCATATTTCGATGTCTGGACAACATTGAAAACCAATCTAGAAAATCCTTTCAGAATCTCAACGATAAATTAGAGGCATTCAACCAGACTAGCCCTAATTATGGAAAAGATGATCAACGTTATGCCTTGGTTAACGGCAAGTTGGATGTGTCCAAACATGATGTTTATGAAGTGGAAGAGTACGTGCCTAACATCACTAGTGATGAAATGGAAGAAATTAAGGCATCGCTCATCATCGTTAAGGATGACGAAGTGTGTGCTAGTGATGAAAAGGTCGAAGGAATTGAAACCGCACCACTTCCAGATGTCATGTGCGACTTAAGTGATATAAATTCCCATTCTAAGTCTCTTACTATAATATACATGAATGAATTTGAAAAGGAGACTAGTGGGGATATGATAGTGGACGCCCACATAACTTGTGATATCCCACCAAATGATTTATGGGATAAATTTTCACCCATATGAGACATTCAACACACAATCGATCTTGTCCCTAGGTTGGTCCTGTCAAGCTTTCCTCCATACTAGGTGAACCCCGCAGAAAATACAGAAATGCAGCGTCAATTTGATAAACTTCTCAGGGAAAAATTCAGTAAGGAAAGTTTGAGTTGGAGTTTTGTTCTGTGTGTCATGCCTGCCCTTTTCACTTCCCAGAACAATGGCATATGGCACACATGTGGGCATATCCTGACCGTCCACAAAGCTTCAGTCAAGTGTCATGCCATCATGCGACATATTCACGTCATGGTGGATATGATTGTCAGAGTCTGTATCCCGCATCTTGATGACATTTTAAACATAATGGCTGATGCCAAGATCCACTCAAGACTTAGTATTAATAGTGAGTGTTCTCAAGTGTTGGAATACCTAAAAATCATCCTTGTTTATAATACTTATAATGAGAAATTATGTGTCACCTATGAGAAGTGTCCTTTTGTTTCAGTTTTCCAAGTTCTAGGTCATAGATTGTTTATTTCCATAGGATTATTTATTTCCAGTTCGTTGATTTTGAGAGCGTCCTTTAGTTAAACCCATGTCTATCATCCAAAAGTCTTCAGATTCAGCCAATGCATTTGCACGACACATTCATGAATTGCATACATATATTAGACAGCGGATTAATAAAAGCAATGATAGTTATATGCTTTCAATTGACTCGCATCGTAGATTGCAAGAAATCCAGGAAAGAGATTATGTAATGGTGAGGATAAGGCCAGAGCAATTTCCTCAAGGTACCCCTAAGAAATCACAAGCGCGTAGTGCTGGACCATTCAAAGTATTACAAAGAATTGGGTCCAACGCGTATAGGATAGACCTTCCACCTGAAATGGGCATTATTCCAACGTTTAATGTGGAAGATCTAGTCCCCTCCCCTAATCCTACCATTGACCCTTCTTCTCTTTCGTGGCCATATTCTGATTTTGCTTCACAACCCACTCCACCCCTTCCCCCACCTATTGCTCGCAAAGAGGAAATTGAGAAAATTATGGACGAAGAAATAGTTTCCATGAGAGATAGAGGTTTCCAGAGATATCTTATCAAATGGAAAAATAAACCACCGTCAGAATCTACATGGTTGACAGAAGCAAAGTTGTAGAGCGTTAATCCAGATTTACTAGAGCACCACAAGAGTTTTAACTTGTCGGAGTCAAGTTCTTCTCAGACGAGGAGAATGATGCGGACATCAAGCCCTTTAGGGTTTATCAATGTAGGAGGCAAGTGACACCTATATCTTTATGGCTTGATGATGACGGACCTGGATCGTTCGTGACGACTTGAGGAGCATTGAAGACCTTACACATGTAGTCTAAGAATTTGAGAAGACCCCACATTGGGAAGACATGTATAAGTTGCTTGGAGGAGATGATCGGACCGTTGGATCGCGATGATGATGTGATCGGACCATTGGTTTACCGTGGCCCACTTTCATCACACCATCATCGGAGCCCATCGAACATCTTAGATTTGAGTTTATTTTATGCATTTTTACTTATTTGAGTTTTGGGTTAATATGCACACGTTTTTTTCATGCAAATAGCTTTTTTTTAATTTTGTTAGTAGGGGTATTTTGGTAATTATGCTAATTCCGAATTTTATAAGGGTGTTGCCATAAACCCTTTTTCATTATGCTATTGATTAATAAAAAAAAATCTTTGTGGTGCCTCCTTCCCCTCTCTCATGGAATTTCATCTTCTGCCCAAATCTTCTTCTTCTCTTTTCTTCTTGTGCCCCTCCAATATTCTTCTAAGGTAACATCCTCTCTCTCTCTCTCTCTCTCTCTCTCTCTCTCTCTCTCTCTCTCTATATATATATATATATATATATATATATATATATATATATATATATATTATCCCCAATCCTTGAAATCCTAAATTTGATAATCAAATCAAAATCCTAAATTCTCAAGTTTTCAAATCCCTAACCCGAAAAACCTTTTTGATTCCTCGGACTAGTGATCCTCATTGATTGATTGGGTTAAGACCATGCAAGATCAGGAGGTTCCATCGCTCGCCGGATCCAACCAAAGCAATAATTGAATCTCATATTTCGTGGTTGTGATGAATGGCCCGCTCCATTGCATGTTTCCTTGTGATTTTCTTAGTTCATGATGATTGATGCTAGACTTTATATTATTATTGTCTTTTATTTCCGCTGGATTATATGAGTTCATGAGCATGCATCATAATTAGGGCATCCTACATCACGATGTCTTATGGGTGACCATGTTAGGACTTGGGATTCAATTTTACCAGTTGCAGAGTTTACTTATAACAGTTCAGTCAATAGGTCGATAGGCATGAGTCCTTTTAAGTAGTTCATGGTTATAAACCTAGGAAGCCTATAGATCTCATTCCTATATCAGTCTCCCATAGGCCATCAGAGTCTGCAGATACATTTGCATGGCATATTCATGATTTGCATAATGAAATTAAGAAACAGATTAATGTGAGCAATGAAAAGTACAAACTATTTGCTAACTCTCATCGCAGTCGCAGGTTAAACAAGTTTCAAGTGGGAAATTATGTGATGGTTCGAATAAGGCCAGAACGGTTTCTACAAGGGGTCGCAAAGAAATTACAAGCCCGTAGTGCTAGACCTTCTAAGATATTGAAAAGATTGGGTTCCAATGCAAATGATATAGATCTTGCACCTGATATGGGCATTAGTTCTACATTTAATGTGGAAGATCTTGTGTCTTTTAAGGGTCCAGCAATTTCACTCGCTAGCCTTTATTCCGACCCTCACATTGACCAAGATGGTGGTGCTCCCCCGACCTGCCCCACAACCCATGGCCCTTGCCAGACTATTCTTCCCAACCTTTGCCTTCTTTTCCATCAATACCTACAAAAAGAGAAGAGATAACAGGTATCTTAGACAAGTGATTTCTACCAGACACGAAGTATTCCAGAAGTATCTCGTTAAGTAGAAGAATGAGCCAAAGTCAAACAGTACGTAGATTACCGAGCTTCAAAGACTAAACCCAGATCTCATAAAGCATTATCCCAGTTTTATTTCACCATAGGCGAACTCTTCTCAGCTGAGGGAAGTTGATGAGGACATCTGAGCTCCTTTTAAAGTTTATCAGAGACGAAGGAGAGCTACCCCAGTTTCATTGTGGCTAGATGATCATTACTAGAGTTGTACACGAACCAAACCCGTTCGAAAAGCTCGCTTGGCTTGGCTCGAAAAAGCTTGATTCGGCTCAATTCGTATGGTGGATCAAACCAAGCCGAGCCTTTTTTCTAGGCTCGTTCAAAAATCAAGCCAAGCTCAAGCTTGACCAAGCTAGAATCGGCTTGGTTCGAAACCAGGCTCGATTCGGCTCGAACCAGGCTCGAATTCGGCTCAGTTTGATTTATTATATATAATTTTTTTTAAGTATATTTAATATATATAATATAAAGGAGCGTCTGCTCCTGCCCTAATTCGCCCCACCCCCTAATCATTTAGTCGAGAGAGCGCCTCCTTTTTTGCCACGCCCTTCGTGCCCCTTCCTCACCGTCGCCGACCGTCCGACCATCTGGCATCTCTCTCTCTCTCTCTCTCTCTCTCTCTCTCTCTCTCTCAGACTCTCACTCTCACTCTCACTCTCCCCGCCCCACCTAACGGCCAACTCCCAGCCAACCAGGCGGCCGGGCAGCCACTATTGTGTTGACTGCCCCCATCCCTCTCACATCTCTCTCCATCTCTCTCTCACACACACTCTCTCTCTCTTAAGCTCAAATAGGCTCGAACAAGCTCAACCAAACAAAGCCAAGCCTACCTGTTGGGCTCAAGGACCAAGCCGAGCCAAGCCTAAGCCCAAGTTGCCCACTGAACAAACCAAGCCGAACTGTGCAAAGCTCAGTTCGATTAGGCTCATGTACAGCTCTAATCGTTACATGAGAACCAGTGGACCCAATTTAAGTTCCTAGCCTCGTTGAAGACCCCACATGCATGATCGTGCGTCTTTGAAGACCCTGCACTAAGAAGATGCATGTGGGTTGCACGTGGACCGTTAGATCGTGACCTCAGACCATTTTGATCGTTGGATCTTAACTGTGGACCATCTTGATTGTGGATCCATTGGAGACAATGGGGCCATTGGGATGGCTTAGTTTAGTTATTTTGTTTATTTATTTTAGGTATTTTGGTTTTTTTATAATTTAGTTAAAATAAGAGTGTTTTAGACATTTTATATGCAATAAGAGTATTTTTGTAAAAAAAAAAAAAAAAAAAAACACCCCCAAAAGAATATTAAAAGGTTGGGCGTGTGAAGCCCTAAGGAGAGGACATTGCAAATGAAATTTTCTTCTTTATTGTTTTGAGCAAAGAAAAAGCCTTATGTGATTAGAGTTTGGTGTGAAGCCATGGAGTGATTCCAAGTATCTTCTCTCTTTCTTTTCTTCAAAGTATTCTTTTCACTTTTCTTTTCTTCCCTCTCTATTTCTTTCTTCTTCTTTTTTTTCTCCCCCAAATCCCACCCCCCCGTATGACCACAACCGTACGGCTAGCCCCATTCCCCTTCTTTCCCTCTTTTTGGCCATTGATCCTTCCCCTTTAAAACCTCATAACCCTAAACCTAAAAACCCTAACCCTAGAACCTAGAATTCCAAACCCTAATCTCCCATATTCCATAAATATTAAATCTTCAAACTATAACAAAGCACAAGTGAATCCTCAGATTTAGATCGAATACTATGCTAGATGGAAGTTCTACCTTCCATTGGGACGTTTCCGATCGATAATCTTAAGATCCATCTATGGGATTGTGGCGTGGCCTTGAATTCGAGCATAGTTGATTACTTGATTTCTTTAGATTTGTGATTGATTGGCAATATTTTATATTTAGATTTACTCTAATAATTTGTTTATTAATTCATTCACATCATTATAGTCTAGGCTATCCGTCTTGCATTAATTATACATGCCACTTTACTATGCAATTTATCTGTTTAATATGCTAAATTCTAATTGGTCAAAACATGAACAAAAGGAAATGGTAAAAAACTTGAAATTTGGGAAATCGACTAAATAGGCCCTAATCAAACACAAATAAACATCATTTGCTGGATTAGGGCCAAAATTATGTTGAAATACAACAAAAAGAAGAAGAAAAAGTGATGGTTTACCACTTTCTTCAATTTCCCTTGAAATTGTCCACTCCACTTCAATTTGTAGAATCCCACTCAAATCATGTGTTTTGATCTCCAAAAAACTAGAACTTGTCAAGAATGTGCTATAAGCTTTCCTCTAAGGTTAAATTGAAGAAAAAGGTAAAAATAGAAGTAAAGAAATAATTGGAAAAGGCGTTTTATAAGGCGCCTTGGCTGCAAATAGGTGTGGAGGGGCCACATCAAACCTGATATCCCCTGATATGGCATGTACCGATACTAGCCGATACAGCTACCTATCTTTTCTCAGGGCCTGGTTCATCCCTGTTTCATATATTGGTGCCAGCCAAAACGGATACATTGTCCAATACGACTCAAATTTTCAAAACCCTGCCTTTCCCAAACCATACAAGTCTACACCCAAGGTCCGCAACTGGCAATGATTAGGGTATTTGAGGATATTTCACACGAGATGTTTCTTTCCTGAATGACTAAAATTTTATTGAAACCAAGAAACTTCACAACAAAAGTGGTGATGAGTGGCCAACAATGAATGAACCTCTTGTCACTCCCTTAAAGGCGATGTCTTAGGCTACCTTAATAGTTCCTATGGGGATAATGAAAACACTAGTCACCAATTGAGATAAACTGAATTTGATTTCTCATAAACAAGCAGCAAGCCTCTATGTGCCCAACCTTCCCCAAAAAGGCAAAAACCCACCTTTCATTAGGTTACGGCTTCCTTCATCAATCACCTTCCCCTTCCCATGGAAAGATCCACCTAATGCAACCCTACCTTAAGCACAAATAGGTTTGCTACATTTTGATCCTTCTCCTAGCAAGGCCTTGTACAAACCCACAAGATCTGCCCCCTCTCATCACCAAGGTATTTTGTAACAGTAACGGTGACCGTAATAGCCACCACCGTTACCATTATGATACGGGGTGTAACGGCCTCTTTTTTTTTTTTTGGAAAGTAGATCTGAAAATGCTTTTATCAGCCCCATAACGGACCATTACGGCCGTTACAAGGCCAATACGGGTCTTTTTTGTGTTACTGCCGTTACAACCCCGTAACATGTAATGGTGGCCACTGTTACTGTTATGTACAAATCAGCCGTTACATAGCCGTTTTTTGCATATCTTGCTCATCACATAATGTCCCCGCCTTGAGGCACCAGAGGAATCCATATAGCCCCCTCTGAAATTGAGCTTGAAAGACCACTAATGTGAAGGCACCTGAACTGCCTTGGCTTGATTTGAACTACCATTTCCCCTAACAGCATCTCGCTCCACTTCCTTTAGATGCCCTCATGGGTTACAACTTTGAATACTAGGAAAACAAGAGCCCACTTGGAGATCATTGAGAATATTTGGCTTCTAACCCAATGCATTGATCAGTCCTCATTTTTTAAGATCCTCCTTTTCTTTCCTTCCACAACCCCATAGAGTGATGCCCTTTTCTCGAAATGCACAGGCAGCCACCCATCAATCACCACTCTGAGCTAGACAACACAGGTAACACCAAATGACATAAGGGAAAGATCCCATACAACCATTGCCACTTCTCAGCGAAGAAACATATTATCAACGGTCTCCACATCCTTCCCAGAAACATGATTTCTGGTGCCATAGTGGGGTGGTTCTGCATGTTTGTTTATGGTTGCTCTTTGTTAGATCTAGGACACCCATTGTTTCAACATTACAGTCCACGCCTTGGTCTATAGATGTCCTATATTTTTATTTTGTTTAATATGTCTGGCTTCATTTGATAATAATAGAAAAAGACAAGAATTACTTCTCATCTTTCTGAGCTACCCAACACAGGTCATGCCAATGATATAAGAGGGATCCCAAACAACCATTGCCACTTCTCAGTGAAGAAACATATGATCAACACTCTCCTCATCCTTCCCAGCAACATGATTTCCAGTGCCATAGTGGGGCGGCTGCATGTTTGTTTATGGTCATTCTTTGGTAGATCTAGGATAACCTATTGTTTTTTTTAACAGTACACCCCATACCTTCATCGATTGAAGCCTCATATTTTCCTTTTGTATAATATGTCTGGCTTCGTTTGATAATAATAGAAAAAAGGCAAGAATTACTTCTGGAATAGACAAACCAAGGTTAAAAAGAAGGAAGATGAAGAAGAAAAAGAACTTTCATGTTTAATTAGAGAGTCAAAGAGAATACAATGAGGAATCTTCACAAGGAAGTGTCAAGAACTAGATAACTAACTAAAGAGCGCATCTTTATGGATAAGGTTATTGTTCTAAACTCCAAAAAAGTTCAGGGAGAGTTGTTCCAGACTTTATCTTATACTATGCCTGCCTCCAATCCTATTCCTGGAACCTTTCAAGGTTAAGGAACTCACCATTCCTTTATGCAGTCTATGCAATAGAACTCCCTTCGACAGCTCAAACACCAGATTAGCCTCGTTACATTTCTCCTCTGGCACTGATGGCAATTCTTCCTTCCACCTCTCCTTGCGCCCATCACATTATGAACCCGAGGAACAATCTAAAGAAACAAGCAATCCAAATTAAGATAAAGAAGGAGAAGAAGAGGAAGAAGAAGAAGAAGAAGAAGAAGAAGAATATCTACAGAACATAAACAAAACCTAAGGCTACACTTGGATGCAATAGTGAATTGAATTGCAATAATTACTCCAATAACATCATGTTTGGCCACACAATTGAATTGAACATTCTGTTCAATAGAGAGGATTGACCAAATTACACTGAGGTTTCCAAGCATTCATATTCACGTGAGTAGGGTAGCCCTCAAACTTTAGTTGAACTCCCATCAATTATAAATTGAAAATAATGAGGTTACAATTTTCCGGATAGTTGAAGCTCAGTTTCAATGAATCCTCTTTTACCAATCCAAGACCAATTGGCACACAGGGAATGGTTAGAGATGAAAAGGTTTTGCTTGCTTTTTCATTATTGGGTCCTAACAGTGAAGGTGACATGAATAGAGAGGATTGACCAAATTACACCGAGGTTTCCAAGCATTCTTATTCACGTGAGTGGGGTAGCCCTCAAACTTTAGTTGCACTCCTATCAATTATAACTCAAAAATAATGAGGTTACAATTTTCCAGATAGTTGAAGCTCAGTTTCAATGAATCCTCTTTTAGCAATCCAAGACCAATTGGCACACAGGGAATGGTAGAGATGAAAAGGTTCTTCTTGCTTTTTCATTATTGGGTCCTAACAGTGAAGGTGACATGACTAGAGCCAAGGCGCCTTGAGAGAAGGGCTCACCTTTTCATTTCAAAACTCTCCAATCGGGTTATAGCCGAATGGGATTCCACAAATATTATTTCTTGGGCCAGAAAGGGTCATGATAAGTCATGGAAACTCTTTTTCATGTTCAAGGAGATCCAATGTATTGATTTTTTTTTCCTGAACATTATCCAATGTGTTGATTGTTGGTTAAAATGTGAGTAGAGAGCCAAAAGCCATGGCGGACTCCTCAGCTTCTGGAGGGGGGGGGGGGGGGGGGGGGGGGGGGGGGTTCTGTTCATTCATTTTATCAGAACTTTGTTTCCTTTGGCTTGATGTATCTTTTTCTTCTCATTAATTGGAAGCATTATTCTTGCAAATTTTAATTAAAAAATTTACAGCGCAGTCCATTGATGCGAATACTAAGGATTTTTCTTTTTTCGAATATGATTACAATCTAGTCACCCGCCTTTAGGGTTGTGTGATAACCCAAGGGACCTATTCAGCCATTAGTGTGCATCTGGAAAACTTTAAATTCCCATTCAGCCGCCTTGCCATTTACCAAAGTGCCCATTGACCTTGTTTCTCATTTAATTGGGGAAACTCATTAAGCACACTCCACTAAGAGCTTGTTTGTTTCACCAATTATCATAATAATGTAAAGGAAATGTGCAATGATTACAAATTACTTTTAAATGTCTCCTGACAACATCTACATTTGATCATTGATTCTGGTGTTTGGTTTCTCACGGTAAAATCTTAGCGATGATATTTTTACATTATTTTAATGTCAAATTATCACCAAAATACACTAATGTCACTATTTGGATTCCACATTTTCACGGTAATGCCATAACAAAGTGTAATGATTACAAATTCATTTACTTGCATCCCTTATACATCTGCATATCCCTTATACATCTGCATTGGACCAATGATTCCCATGTTTGGTTTGACAGTTGTAAAACCATAATGATGATACATTTCCTTTACATTACCAGGGTAATTGGCGAAACAAAGAGGCCCTAAGTTTTGTCACTCTTTACCGAACAGTTGCATTTCCATATTTAAAGTGTATGGTCTGGAAATCGCACCTATGTTATTTATTTGTGGAACTTCTCCAACTGAATTATTACAAGTCATTTCAGTGGTGCATCCAAACACATCCTAAAATGGACATCCAAATTGAGTTGTCAAAATCCTGTGATATGCAATTTACGATTTACAATTTGAATTGAATACTAAGGGCCTGTTTGTTTTACCATTCACCAAGGTAAATGGTGGTAAATGGGTAATTATTATTTACCACGGCAAATTCATGCAAGACGCCCCTATGACATTGATGGCTTCACTAAAATCGAGTAGAAGAACGAGATACATAAAATCTGTAGGGCCACCTGATGTATATATATCTATGGGGTCTATCCGTCTAGGACATGAACCCAAAAATGAGGCAAATCCAAAGCACGTGTGGACCACACCACAAGCTATAGTGGGAATTGAACACCTACCGTTGCAAACTTCTTGCGGGCCACAAAAGTTTTGGATCAAGCTGATATGTCTTTCTGGCCTTATGATTTATGAACAAGTTGGATGATAGATACACATCACTGCAGGCCCTACACAAATTTCAGCTTTTAATGGTGGACGTCATTATCCCCCTCTTTCATGTGGTACGGTCCACTTGACCTTACAATCTGCCATTTTTTGGCTCATGCCCTAAAATGGGCTAGTAAAACGGATGGACAATGTGGATCAAACACATACATCAAAGTGGGACCCACAAGTTTTACATAAGCAATCCTGTCCGACGCAATCTCGATTCTCGAGGCATAATTATTCCATGATTTCCCTCTCTTCCAGATGTTTATGAGAAGTAATCATTGTTTATTTACCACCATTTAAAACAAACAAGCCCTAAGCAAAACAATTTGAATCCCACATTGAATCCCTTTTCAGATGAATCCTACGATTCTCTTATTTGAATCCAACAATTTAATTTACGATTCAAAGTACACTTTTTCTCCTCTTTTTAATCTTGGATTTCATTTTATGTTTTAAATTGGTGGGGCATTTAAGAATCGTTTAAAAAGGTCAATTCTTTTTTATTTTCTTTATAAGAGAGATGATTTGTGATTGTGATATTCAAAAACCCATACCAAAGAAATTAGAAATATCTTTATCTAAAGTCAACAAAATCAAGTGTTGGTATTCCTACGTAATCCTACGCTTAATAAAGATAAAATTATTAAAGGACGCTTGTATATTTTTTAAGGTAAATTTCTTAAAAGAAAAACAAGAGTCCTTTTTAACTCCATTTAGGCAAGTAGAGCATATGTAAGCTCTCAATTGCGAATATCATGGCATGTATTACTTTTCATGGTGCAAATTGATGGGAAATAGATGATTGATGTGTTTTTATTTATTTTGATTTATTTATATTTTTTAAGATTTTTCGATATTTTAAGAAAATCATAAAACTTCTTACAATTTGTGATACAATTTGCGATTCAATACGATTCAACCTCTATTGCTATTTGCAGTTCGCTCACAATTTTGACAACATCCTTACTTTTATTCATAGAAAGGGGCCAAGCCCCGAATTGAAAGTATGTCACTTTCAAAGCCAGGCTTGAAGTTAATGCAACGACAGTTCAGGGCTACTTCCTCATTATGGATGGCAATGATGGTAATTATGCGAATGTATTATATGATGCTCAATCAATAGAAACAGCTTTCTTTATCCATGATATTGCAAATGGCACCCACCTTTCAATAATCTAAGGGTGTGTTTGTTTTTCATTTCCCTAGGGTATTTACCTGCAAATGGGTAATCATTAATTACAATGTAAATTCCCGCACTTTTTCCGAGGCTGACAATTACAATTTGCTTGTTGTACACTAAAACCGAGGGTGCGAATTTTTTGTAGGGCCCACTGTGATACGTGTGGCATATCCACACCGTCCATCCATTTTGCAAGGTGATTTTAGGGCATGAACTCAAAATTGAGGTAAATCCAAAGCTCAATTGGACCGCGCCACACAAAATAGTGGGATGAATGCCTACCGTTAAAAACTTTTTACGACCATAATTTCCTATGGTGTGGGTCACTAGAGCTTCGGATCTACCTCATTTTTTGGCTCATGCCCTAAAATGTTCCTATAAAATGGATGGATGGCATGGATATGTCACAGACATCATAGTGGGGACTACGAATGTATGTCGATCCTTTTTAAATGTTTTTTACAAGAAGAAAATACCCATTCCGGTCAAACAGAGGTAAATGGTAATAATTACCTACTTACATCTATTTACATGCATTTACCCGGCGTAAATGAAAAACAAACATGCTTGAAGACACTGATCCAATGAAGCCTATCATGGTATAAGCCATACACAATGATCCTTGTTTTTAGACAATCCTAGAAATCATATGATGAGGGCATCAGAGAACCTACTCGAGTGTACCAGAGGCAGAGGCAACTACCTACATCAGCACAATTTTCTTTATAGATGAGCAACGACTTCCAGAAAGGGCCTACAGGGCCATTTTGAAGACCCCACATGCATTGGACGTACATCAGAAAAACCCCACTTTAGGATGATGCATGTGGGTTTCTTAGGAGGCATTTTCAGTCATAGAATTTTAGTTTTGGGTCCATCTAACCGTTGGACTATCTTGATTGGGCCATCGGACCGTCAGATCTTCCAAATCTGGGCCGCATGGACCCTATTTTTTATTTTATTTCATTTTATGTTATTTTTAGGATATGATGGATGGTTTAGAACATTTTTATTTGTTTTGCATATTTTACTTTGAGATTGGTCTATGGAACATTAAGTTGGGGCGTATTTGTAATTTTTTAAAAGTCTTATTATAAAAGCTAGAAGGGGGAGCATCCAACCCTAACTTGATTTTGGAGTATAAAAAAAAAAAGCTTGGAAGTTTGTTTTCTATTGAGAATACCATTCTTCATTCTTCTTTAGGGTTTGTGAGGAAACCTTCCCTTCCAATCCAATTGTGGAAGGGTTAGAAACTTAACTTGGTGGTAGACTCCTTCTTGGACATCTTCTCTTCTTCTCTACAATTTCAAGTATTTATTATTATCGTTTTTCATCCGTTTGAAGACTCTTTAATCTTCTCTTGAATCCATAGCCAAAACCCTTCAATCCTTGAATCCCTTTTAATTCGGCATAAGCCCATATCTCCTTAATCTTCGTTTTTCCCCAAAACCCCAACTTTCCTCCATCCGAATCCTTCAAACCTAACCTAATCTCCAATCACTTTCAAATCCGACAATCTCTTTTCACCCAAATCCGATTTTCAACTTTCTCATTTCATTAAATCCCTAAATCCCTAATTCCCAAATCACCTAAACCCTAACCCTAACCATAATTCCTATTAAACCCTAATTTCAGCCATAACCTAGGAACCCTAGAGCCCCTTCCTTTAATTTTAGGATTAACCCTATGCTTGGACGTAGAAGTTCTACATTCCATGGGTCCCAACCTTTGAGATTTTGTAGTTCTTTCATTACATGCTTGTGATTTATAGTTGTGGTGCATGATTTCTTGCTTATTTGAATTTCCACACATATGATTTGAGTAGTTTTAATTTGATTATTCATCGTTATACATTTCCGCTATAGTTTCATTCCGCGTCATATTGATAGGCCCATTGTCCCGTGTCATCCTACAAAGATGGGCAACTACAACGAATAGTCCCCATTTCACAAAGCCATGCAGATGGTTAAGATCACCCCAAGGGGGTGATGCAATCGCAAACCATCCAAAGCATGCATGCTCCACACATATGCACAAGAAGAGGCCTATATGAGGTCCCACTTCAGAAAATGTGGCAATTAGCTTCTAATTAGAATAATTCATGTGCATGATTTTGTTAGGAGTCTTTCCTTATTTGTTGTCGCCAGTATCTTAGAAGGTCCAAATGTAGAATCCTTATTTTTAAGTATGGTTTTGTTAGGAGAGGGAAACTAGAAGTGTGGGTCATAGCCATATGCATGAGGCACATTTTTATGATAATTTGAATCAAATTCATGAGAGTTTTCTCAATGGCATAAGTATTGGGAGGGGAGATTTGTGTGAACTCTGGCACAAGACTAGAGGGCTCTTCAGCTTGCTCAGAGTCTTTTGCTTGCTTGGGATTCTGATCATTCAATCTGGTATGTAGATTTCTCTGTGCAATCAGTTTCCTTCTCTATTACATTAGGGGGAGAATTTAGGGGTATTCTCCCAATCAACCAGAGGGAATGCCTAGTGCATACATAGTTAATCGTAATTATGTATTAGATTTAGAGAAGATATTCTCTAGTTATCTATTAGGCCCAACCTAAAAATGATTTTCTCTCATTTAGTTAATCGTAATTATGTATTATAGATCATATTTATTTTTTATACGGATTAAAAATAATATAAGAACCAACAACATAATCTCTAGTACATAATTACAATTAACTAAAATGAGAAGAATTCATTTTTAGGCATCTGCCAAACGGGCCCTTATGAGACTGAACAAAACCTCAGCGCAGTATTTACATTTCCTCAACCGAAATTCAGCCATTTGCTTTCAACCAAACCAACAATTGCAATTCAACTCGATGGTGTATCCAAAACCGGCAACAAATATTGCTTTCAACCAAACCAACAATTGCAATTCAACTCGATGGTGTATCCAAAACCGGCAACAAGGAAATAGAAAAGCGAATCACCTGGAAAGAGCTCAATGGAAGAGACTCCACATTCTTGGACCGGAAACACCTCCTCAACAGCAGAGTCCAATCAAACCCCAATTTCTTCTCGCGAGGCCTAAAATCAACCCCCAAGCAATGAACCGGAGCCGGCGAGATAGCCATAACGCCATTTGGAAGATCCTTCATCAAATCCCCACTGTTCTTCTTCGCCTTCTTCCTCGCATTCTTCTTCTCTAAATCCCGCCGACTCTTTTTCCTCTCCGCCTGCCACTTCAACACCATCCTTATCAGTTCCACCTGCAATTCCCCCCTCTTCGAAGCCTTCGACAACTTGAAAGGCGGCTTCTTGAACCGTCTTTCTTGATCCTGGCGGCGGCCGCGTTCGGACTTCTTGCGCTGGAGCTTGATCGAATCGGGGATGGTCCGCTTGCTCTGGCGGTGGCGGGCCTGGAGGTAGTGGAGTTCGCAGAAGCTCAGATTCTCCATGGCCCGGCGGACGCAGCGCCATTGTCGACCGTCGGTTCTGCGGCAGCGGAGGTGGTCCGGTACCGCTTTGTCGTCCTCCATGGAAGCTGCAGGGGAACCGTTGTACGGTGAAAACCCAGCGGAGGACCGGTTCGAACCGGCCGGTTCAGATCATGACCAGTTCGGGCGTTGGAGGGAGAAAAGGGTGAGAGGGTTTTTGGAGACCTAATGCTGACGATGTCTCTGTTTGCTCGGGGTTTGAGAGAGAGAGAGAGATACGGTGGATACTGTAGATTACGGAATATGGTATACGGTGGATACGGTAGATTACGGAATATGGTATGTCCACGTCTCCACCTTACACGTGGCATGAAGGAGTTTCAATAGGACCGTCCATCACGTGGACGCGGATTGTGTCCAACCATGGTCGGTCCTTTAAGCGTCCGACCAGATCTGTGTGGGATCCCATCGTGATGAATCGGTTTATCCACGTCCATTCATCTTCTAAGATCATGATTCATGTTAAGATATGGTCCAAAAGGAGAGAATTAGGTGTTACCCCGGTTACCCCTAACTTGTGGCCCACATGGGTAGTATTTTGTATATCCACACCGTCCATCCGTTTCTCCAGCCCATTTTAGGGTCGTATTCAAAAACTTATGCAAATCCAAATCTCAAGTGGACCATACCACTGAAAACAGAGTGCTCACCATTAAAAATTTCAAAGAGCCCACCATAAAGTTTTGGTAATGTTTATTTACCATCCAAACTCTTCATATTATCAAGAAGGTCTGGATGGAGGGAACATTTTAATTAGCTTGATCTAAAACTTTTGTGGCTCACAAAATGCTTTTAATAATTATTCATTATTTTTCCTATTGGTATAGTCCACCTGAGAATTGGATCTTTTTATAAATTTGGATCTCGTCTAGAGTTAGGCGTTATAAATATGGATGGCATCGATATACACAAATTATATCAACGTAGGCCCCACACAGTAGGGGTAACACCCACTAATGTTACCCGGGTCACAGCTAATTCACTCCCCGTACAGAAATGAAGAAGATGCAACGCTTTAGTAGGACACACCAAATAATTAGCTTGGTTGCATTAAATGCACATTGTACAAAAGAGTCATCTCTGGTGTGCCCTAATAAAACGTGGGATCTTGCTATTTTTTGTCCCAGACGTCCCAGACCTCATATCTTAGAAGAGGATCCGACGGATGCAATCCGCGTCCCATCATGTTGTCCTGTACATGAATGGCACGTGTGACAATACTAACGATACTCTGCATCACTGTCTCGGGAGCGAATTAGCTTTTACCCGGGTAACAGCTTAGTGGCTGTTACCTTAATCGTGTGGGGCCACATTGATTTATATTTTATATAGCCACACCGTCCATCTGTTTTTTCATCTCATTTTAGGTGAGATCCAAAATCATATGAAGATACAAATCTCAGGTGGACCACACGAATAAAAACAGTGAGGAATAACAGTTAAAAGCTTTTGTAGGCTATGAAAATTTTAGATCAATCTGATCTTTCTAATTTACCTTCATCCAGATTTTCTTTACATTATAAACAGGTTGGATTGTAAGTAAACATTTCAAAAACCCTACGATGAGCTCTCTGAAAATTTTAATGGTGAAACACTCAGTTAACACTGTTTCCTGTGGTGTGGTCCACCTGAGATTTGTATATGCATAATGTTTTCTAGTCCACCCTAAAATTGGCTGTAGAAATGGATGGACGGCATGGATATACAACCAATCATCAATGTGAGCCCCACAGTAGGAGTAACACCCACTAAGCTGTTACCAAGGTAACACCTTATCCGCTCTCCTGCCTCTCAACTTCCCAGTGGCCAATTTTAACAGTTACCAACCGTTGCTTTGAAGTCTACTTATCCGATGCCTGGGACCATTCCATCCATTTGTATTTTGAACCGTGTTTCACTTATGGTCTCCTTGCATCTGTCACTGTGGGGCCCACCATGATGTATGTGTTTTATATCAACACTGTCCATCGGTTTCTTTTTCTTTTTTCTTTTTTTCAGCTCATTTTATAGCATGAGCCCAAAAATGTAGTAGCTAGATCCAAAAATCTCATGCGACCAAACCACACATAACAATGGTGATTAAACGCCCACCATTAAAAACTTACTAAAGCCCACCGTAATGTTTATTTGCCTTTGATAAGGCGACACTGAGCTGGATGTTCGGAAAATGCAAATAATAGCTTGATCCAAAATTTTTGTGCCCCCGAGAAGTTTCTTAACGGCTAGTGTTCAACCACTATTTTTTCTTGTGATAGTCTCACCTGCCATTTAAATTTCCTTCATTTTGTTTTTCTTTTCTCCTGTCCAATAGTGATGTACAATGTTGACATAAAACAGATACATTGTGGCATAGCCTTATAGAGTTTGGATGCCATGTGTATTGTATATTGGAGAGGCCTCAAAATTGTGTAAAATCAAAGTCCACCGACCAGTCGGTCAATGGACAGGCTAACACAGTGAGGTTGGACAGTTTTTGGAGAGTCTTCGACCGGTCGAATTATTGAGGCAGTAGGTAGATTTTGGAGCAAAGCTCGCTGGACCAAATTAGTCGATCACCAACTGGTCGGGTGACGTGCGGGAGATAGATTTCTTATACAGTTTTGCGCAATATGTTTCCAAATCCGAATAAAGTCTTATATAAACATTTCCTAATTGTGTTGGGAGATAATTTAAGCAATACTTAGGTGCTTTAACACGAGATTAGGATTTTTGGTGAGAGGATTGTGAGGTTTGAGAGCTTTTGTTCATCTTTGGGATCTACTTGGGTAGATTAGCTCTGTAATTATCTGTTTTTCATAGTGAAGGTGTCGCTTTGTGCCGTGGTTTTTTCCCGCAAGGGTTTTCTACGTAAAATTCGTTTGCTTTTGTGTTGATTGCTTGTGTGGTTGTGTGGTGATTGTTTGATCTTCTTCTTTGCTTCCGCTGACTAGATTTCCAACAAGTGGCATCAGAGTGATCATTGGAAGGTTGAAGAAGGAGTTTTTCTGAGATAATCTCATGGCTTCAAATACGAAGTTCGACGTTGAGAAATTTTCGGGTAAAAACAACTTTGAGTTGTATAAGGTGAAGATGAGAGCCGTCCTAACTCAACAAGGGATCGTGAACGCCCTTGGAAAGCGATCTACCGATATGGAAGATGATGAGTAGACCAAGATGGATGAGAAGGCTATGGCCTCAATTCAGTTGTTCCTTATATATGACGTCCTTTATAACGTCATGAAGAAAAAGACCGCTTGTAGATACATAGATCAAGCTAGAGAATATCTATGTGAAGGAATATATAGAAAATCGCATGTATCTAATGATGCAACTCTTCACTTTGAAGATGGCATAGGGGACAGATGTGGAGGACCACATTAGCACGTTCAACAAGTTGATTTGCAAGTTGCTTAATTTTAGTGAACAGATGAATGACGAGTATCAAGCTTTGATCTTGCTGAACTCGCTTCTTAGTTCATGTGAGTCTCTCAGGAACTCATTGTATGCGGGTAGGGACACTATTAATATTGAGATCATAATCTCAGCCCTTCAATCGAAGGCTATGAAACAGAAAAGCGGTGATGTTAATTCTTCCTCTGATGCACTGATTATGAGATGGAGAAATTTTGAGCGGGATAAATGATCGTTATGTTCTCGATCCAAGTCGAAGGGCAGGGGCAAACTGAAGTTGAAGTATTGGGGATATGGCCAAGTTGGGCACATGAAGAAGGACTGCAAGAGTCCTAAGTATAAGAAGGAGAAGTCAAGAGACTCCTCTAAGAAAGTTAATACCGCTGAAGCCGAAGAATGTGGTAGTGATGTGTACAAGGTCTTAACGGCATCAAAGACGGGATCTCTGAGCGATGAGTGGATCATGGACTCTGGAGCTTCGTATCACATGTGCCCAGAGAGGAGCGTTTTCACTTCCTACAGGGAGTATGTTGGAGGCTTAGTGTTTTTAGGCGATGACTACGCTTGTAAAGTTGTGAGAATTAGTACTGTGCGCATTAAGATGTTCGATGGGATCGAGCGGACCTTGACGGAAGAAAGGTACGTTCTCAGGTTAAGGAAGAATTTGATTTCCCTTGGTGCGCTCGAGGCATTGGGGTGCAAGTTCACCGGTTTTGACCGGTTCTGCAAAGTTTCAAAGGGGGCCCTTGTAATTATGAAGGGACAGAAGCATGGAAACATTTACAGGCTGACTGGTTGGAGCTGCAGCGGTTGTAGCAGATTCCACGTCTGCACGTATGTGGCATGCACGCATAGGCCACGTGAGCAAGCGGGGCATAAAGGTACTCTTTAAACGATCTTTGATTCATTCCTTTAAATCTGTAGACTTTAATATATGTGAACATTGCATGTATGAGAATAATCTAGATTGTCTTTTAAAGGGGGAAAACATGTATGTAAAAGTGTGCTTGAATATGTCCATTCCGATGTATGGGGTCGTCGCCCGTTATTTCTGTTGGGGGGTCATCGTGGTTTGTGTCATTTATCGATGACTATAGCAAGAAGGTTTGGTTTTATTTTTTGAAAAACAAATTTAATGTCTTCATGACCTTTAAGTATTGGAAGGCAATAGTAGAGAATCAGTCAGGGCAGAAACTGAAAGTTTTGAGAACTGACAATAGAGGTGAGTTCACTTCCAGAGAATTTAACACGTATTGTAAGGAGGAGGGGATCATGAGGCACAATACAGTTCATCACACACTAGCGCAGAATGGTCTGGTAAAGCGGATGAATCGGACTCTCTTGGAGAGAGCCCGATCCATGATTAGTAATGCTGGGTTGGGCAAAGAGCTATGGACTGAGGCCGTTAACACGGCTTGTTACTTGATAAATCGGTCATCCTCTATAGCAATTGAATGTAAAATTCCTGAAGAGGTGTGGAGTGGTCGTACGTTAAACTACTCAAGTCTGCGAATTTTTTGTTGTGGGGCTTACTCTTATGTCGTCAGTTGAGACTGATAAGCTAGACTATAGGGCTAGAAAAGGGATTTTTGTGGGTTATGGTGATGATGTGAAGGGTTATCGTATATATGATCCTGTCACACGGAAGATCACCCTGAGCCATGATGTTAAATTTGATGAGGGTTCTTTGTTCAGTAAGGATTCACAAAGGAACCAAAGACATCAGAAGTTGTTGATACACATGATGACAAAGATGAGACACAGGCCGATACTGAAGCACAGACAGAGCTACAGGATCAGGTGGAGCAGCCATCTGAGCAAAGAAATCCACCTAGGCATCGCAGGGTACCAACAAGGTATAGGGATGACTCAAATGTTGCATTCACTCTCATTACGGATAAGGGAGATCCATCTAACTTTGAGGAGGCACTATAGAATGTAGATACTGAAAAGTGGAAGACGACAATGCAAAACGAGATGGACTCCCTATATAAGAATGAGACTTCGGAGCTTATGGAGCTTCCAGTGGCCAAAAAGCGATTGGATGCAAGTGAATTTTTCAGAAAAAACAGGATAAATACAAGGCAAGGTTGGTAGCAAAAGAGTATGCTCAGCGTGAAGGAGTGAACTTTAGTGAGATTTTTGCGTCAGTTGTGAAGTAAGTATCTATCATATTCATGTTGGCGTTGGTTGCCCAATACGACCTCAAGCTGGAACAGATGGATGTAAATACTGCTTTCCTGCATGGGGAATTGGAAGAGCAAATTTACATGGTGCAGCCAGAAAGTTATACAGTGCAAGGGGCCGAGAACAAAGTTTGCAGGTTGAGGAGATTGTTGTACGGTCTCAAAAAGTCACCTAGGTAGTGGTATAAGAAATTTGATTCCTTTATGATGAGTCAGGGCTTTTCCATGAGCGAGTATGATCACTATGCCTATTATAAGACACTGAATGATCAGAAGTTTCTCATAATGGTGTTGTACGTCTGACATGCTTATTGCCAGTCATAGTATGTTTGACATCGATGTGTTGAAGACTCATCTTTTAGGGACATTCGAGATGAAGGATCTGGGGGCTGCAAAGAGGGTTCTTGGCATATATATTCATAGAGAAAGGAAGAAGAGCAGGTTGTGGTTATCTTAGGAAGAATATCTTGAGAAGGTGTTGAAAAAGTATGAGATAGACAAGTCCAAACCGGTTAACGTTCCTCATGCGGCTCACTTCAAGCTTTCTTCTGAACAGTATCTCAAAACAGATGAAGAAAAGCGTATTATGTCTCATGTGCCCTATTCAAGTGTTGTGGGCAGTTTGATGTATGCCATGGTCTATACTAGATCAGATATTACACAGGCTATGGGTGTTGTTAATCAATTCATGTCTAACCTGGGCAAACAACATTGGGAAGCTGTGAACTGGCTACTTCGATATATTCAGGGTACGCAAGACTACATGTTGACGTTTGAAAAGTCCAAGAACAAGTTGGTTGATTACATCGATTCTGATTACGCAGGTAATGTGGACAGTAGGAGATCGACTTCAGGGTACTCGTTTATATTAGTGGGTGGAGCGATTAGTTGGATGTCTAAGCTTCAGTTTGTGGTGGCTCTTTCCACTAGCGAAGCTGAGTATATAGAGGTGATAGAAGCTTTTAAGGAAGCTGTTTGGTTGAAAAGAATGATAAATTAGTTGGGGCTTCAGTAGGAAGTCGTGCTGGTTAATTGTGACAACTCTAGTGTTATCAATTTGGCTAAAAATTCTGTTTATCGCTCTTGTACTAGCGTGAATCTGGCAAATATGCTGACCAAGGTGGTTCCTACAAAGAAGTTCAAGTAGTGCATAACTTCTTTGGGATTGGTGAAGGCTTGATGAAGACGCAGTGATGCATGAGAAGCGGCGATACTATGATTGATGAAGAGCTGATTTATGAAGAGAAGAGAAGGTGGTTTGATGCTTTGATGCCTCAGTGGAGTTTGTTGGAGAGGCCTCAAAATTGTGTAAAATCAAGTCCACCGACCGGTCGGTCAGTGGACAGGCTAAGACAGTGGGGCTGGACTCGTCGACCAGTCAAATCATTGAGGCAGTAGGCAGATTTTGGAGCAAAACTCGCTGGACCAAATTGGTAGATCGCCGACCGGTCGAGTGACGTGCGGGAGATGGATTTCTTGTGCGGTTTCACATAATATATTTTCAAATTTGGATGGAGTCTTATATAAACGTTTCCTAATCGTATTGGGAGATAATCTAAGCAATACCTAGGTGCTCTAATATGAGATTAGGGTTTTGGGTGAAAGGATTGTGAGGTTTGAGAACTTTTGCTCATCTTTGGGATCTACTTGGGTAGATTAGCTCTGTAATCATCTGTTTTCATAGTGGAGGTGTCGCTTTATGCTATGATTTTTTTCCCGCATGAGTTTTCCATGTAAAATTCGTTTGCTTTTGCGTTGATTGCTTGTGTGGCTGTATTGTGATTGTTTGATCTTCTTCGTTGCTTCCGTTGACTGAATTTCCAACATTGTATAGATACGGATTTAACATATTCTTGTAAAGTACCATCACCCTTTAAAATAGAGTTCATCTTGGCTCCCTTGGAGTTGAGGATCCCAATGGAAATGTGATAGCGACATAAGAAGAATTAAATGAAAGTACGTCGGTAGTCTAACACGACACCTTCGTATGTGCGAAAGCTTAAAGAGCAACTAGAATTATGGCTAAACCTATTGGGGGGGGGGGGGGGGGGGGGGGGGGGGGGGGTGTGATTAGGACCTACATATTTAAAATTCTTTTCGCCTACTTATACAATTTAACAAATTAAACTAAGTAAGCTAGAACACTTTGGCTTCCAAGCCTAAGTGGGTCCAATCACAAGACTAGCATATGGTTTAAGCAAT
The DNA here is from genome assembly GCA_003013855.2 of Liriodendron chinense. Taxonomy (NCBI): domain Eukaryota; kingdom Viridiplantae; phylum Streptophyta; class Magnoliopsida; order Magnoliales; family Magnoliaceae; genus Liriodendron; species Liriodendron chinense. Next base: position 1,398,040 of record PVNU02000607.1, on the reverse strand, counting down.
AAACAACCTAGTCTCAAGCATGCATAGATAATCAAATGATATAACTAATCAAGCTCCTAATCTATGCTACCTATGTAGACTTATGAGAATGGATCAATGAGCTCAAGTCTACACTACTAGTGAAAGTACATCTTGTGTGTGGATGCGCTTAATTAGTGCCTAGTATACATTCCTATCAAGTATTCATAATTAAACAATTAAACTTACAATGTTAAGATATCAGTGTGCTCAATTCAATCACAAACACAAGCATGTATAGTGGTTCGACTTTGGATCTACTCCACTCCTGGTTCAAGTACTCAACTCCTTTGAGCACACCGGCATTCATTATCGGAGGTTTTAAATGAGGTTCACCTCTCAACATTTACACGAAAGTTTTACCGGTTTAACTCTTAACCATTACTGGAGTTTTGGACAAAGGGTTAACTCCCAACCCGAACGGAGTTTTGGACATAGACTAACTCTCAACCCTACACACGTTCACTCCCGTGTCGGAGGCTCTCCCTTGGAGACTTTATTTAGGCCTGGAAAACGGGCCAAGGAGTGCTAAACAACCCCAAGTCTTTAGGCTGACAAATAGGTCAAGGAACGACCAACATTCCTAGATCGAGTTTGACTAACAAACTCTACACTTAACTCCCAAAGGGAATTGAGTGGATGGACTCTTAATAAATATAACCTTACTTGTCGGATGAGCCCCTTGTTTAGCGTCTGTTTGGGTTGCTTGATTTTCGCTCTCCCGTACTTCAATTAGCTTCCCTTGCTCCCTCGATCGTGTTGCCGTTGCGTCGCCAATGCCTCAGCTACATTTGATCAATCACCTTGCTTATGATGCCTTTGAGATGCCCAATACGATAGGAGGGTAGGTTTGAGAACTCTACAACTAATGAAAATGGGTTGCCTAGATTTTTTCTCCTACAACGATCTCATCTTAGAGTCTTGGATAAGGATATGCCTATCAAGGAAGATCCAAACTCTAGAGATCAAGAGGGGATGAAGGTCATCTTCTTCATGAGCTTGGAATGCTCCAATCTTGTGTTAAAGTACAAGGAAGATACCTTGCATAGGTTGAGAATGAGCCTCAAATGGTCTCCAACAATGGTGGCTTCACTCCTCTCGAAATCCCTCTACTTGCCCCTCAATTTGAGCCAAGCTCTTTTATAGAAAAATGTGCAACGGATTTAAAACGGGCAAAAAACGGCTAGTGCCGACCGATCGGCCAGGGGTCCCCAACCGGTCTTGACCGGTCGGTCATAGGCCAAAAGAAGACAGAGTATGCTGTCTTAGAGAGGGAGGTCTGTCTGACCAGGTCTTGATCGGTCAGGACCAGCCCAGCCTGACCGGTCAAGACCGGTCATAACCGGTCGAACCAGTCCATCCGACCGACCGGTCATAACCGGTCGAACGTCTGGAAGCCAGTCCGACTGGTCATAACCGGTCGAACCAGTCCATCCGACCGACCGGAACCAGTCGGACAGGCCTGGGTTCAGCCAGATTGTTTGCTGACCCAACTTTTTCACAACCCTACTCAATGGCCAAGGTTTGGATAGTCTTTTGGTACACCTAAGGTCCAATATATGATGACTAAATGTTTCCTAACATGGTCAAGGTCATTAAAGAGGATAAGGGTTAGGTTTTAGTCAAGGTTAAGGCACATCAAGGCATCACTTTTACCTGTTCTTTCTTCCTTGATACAGCGGGGCCACTTGAGTCTTTGGTCTTTGTCTTCATTAAGCTCAACCGACACTAGACTCACTGACATAAGTGATTGACAAACAAGGTGCACTAGTATGCCACAGAAAAGTGCACTAACATTAAAGTCGACCAATCAAAATCATAAACCTTATATGTCCTAAGTCTAAAGATTAATCATGATCAAATAAATCATAGTGTTGAGTAATGGGCCCCTCAGACTAATAGCTTGATCTCAATCTTACCAATATCAGAAGGTCTACCCTAAATTTTATATCTATGGCACACATATACTCCTATTTATGGTAAGGAAGAAGTCACACGAACACTAAGTTGGTCCATATAGTGAAGATTGTCCATCCTAGACCCAAGTCAGTCGTCTCATGCAAAATGACCATACATCTTACATTATGATGTTTATAGGTGTGTCTTAATTATCTTTAACGATCATTAATATCGGGGTACTAATATCCACAAACCACAATTCTCCTCTATCAAAGACTATCATGTCTAATTAATCTTATGTTCCTAAGGATATCTTGAGGAACCAATCGTCTGCTCAATCCAAACTCATATGCTTTTAAGGTGACATTATTGATTAATTAAGGTGCCATAATTTGGTGATCATCAAGGACATTTGGTCATCAAGATCTACAACATAGATTGTCCATATCACATCCATATGGGCAGTGAATTTAAGGCTCACATTAGTTTTTAAGCATACTAGTCCAACAATCTCTCACTAACCCTAAAATCAATTTATGCTCAAATTTATTAAGCACACACATTAAATATGACTTTTTAAGAGGATTAAGGAGTTAGAACACATGAAGCTATGTGTGATACTAGTTCTACAATTGCATACCCTCTCTTTGCCTTTTTAACATTTTTGATAAAAGACCCAAAATTGCCCCAACAATTTTGGTTCACTTAAAACTCCATGATCTATTTAGAGCATCATGTGCATCTACACACTTGGATCATCTCATAACTCACAAGCATATCACATTCTAGGCTAGCAGTGTTCCCATATAGTGACATAACTAATTTGGTGTCTAAGATATTTAATTTTACAATATTTTTTTTACATCCCCATCTAAGGAGAGCCCTATCAAATAAATGGTTTGGTTTGCCCGAATCCAAAGATGAGAGTTCCAACTTATGGGATGTATTTGAGTATGAACCTCTTGAAACAAAATAACGTCTCTATTTATAATGTAATGTCCCCAAATTTCATATGTTACGACCTGAAATTTGGGGGTTAAGTACACAACTCGAGTTTTGAATTGCAATGTGACTTAACACATAGATATTAGTAGTTCAAATCATATAAGTATTGTGACTTATCTAAATTGATCAATAAAAATAAATTCATAACCCAAATATGTAAATGATTCAGTACTTGACTCATGGTCGAGCCTTATTACGAAACATGAAATTTGTTTGAAAGGGAAAATATAAAATTTAGTCAAGGACAACCTGCTCCACCAACTCCTCCTTCGTCAAGTTAGGCCATTGATCACGAGGGTCGAAAGTCATTTCCAACTCGCTATTTTTCTCTTGGGTCGTGGTTTCATTATCAACTAAATCTATTTAGTTTCTACAAATAAAGGATGAGCTGGCCAGGCCTAACGAGAAGTTCCCACCAAGATTTCACTAAAATCAAATCATATATAAGTAGAGAAAAATACATATATACATAAGAGTATGCATGTATGCAATAGGTAGGGGATATGAAGCTACCCGCTTGGGTTGAAAATACTCAACTCATATCCACCGCATGGGTAGGCTTCCATCGTATAAGTAGGCATGGGTAGGACCCTCATTTGGAAGCAATACTACCAGGATCAAACATCTTCCATAAAGGTAGGATCAACTTGCTCGTGCCATGCATGCATGATGATTTGGTTCCATCTTTAGTTAAATAAATTTACACATTGGCATGCTTACATATATGAATCTAGACATAATCCAAATAAGATAAGCTATTGTACATATATGCAACGAATATGAAATAAAATCAAGTCATGTCATCAAGTTGTAAAACATAGAGATAGAATGAGCATAAATCAAAATACTATCTCGACTTGATTAGGAGGATTAGAGTTGTGATCCCTCACCTTTTGCTTAATGAAGTAGATGTTAGTACCCCTAGTTCACATAAGGTTTTCATTAGTTATTTGACATCACAAGCTATAAATTGATGGGTATGTGGATTAGCTTGGCCCAAAATGGGTTCATTACCTAAAGGGTCAAAGATCATGCATGAAGTGCAATGTACTTGTCACCCTTTGGTCAATTCTTAAATAAAGTTGAGCCCGCCCGATCAAAACGGTGATTGATACTATTGCTACAATCCGAAGATTGCACACCCAAGTGTAGGTAACAAAGTAGTAAATACTCGGTGAGTCCAAGGTTGAACCATAGGGAATTAGGATAATAAGAACACTTGACGAAATTAGTTTGGAGGGGTGATGAATTTTGGTTTATCCACAAGAATGGAACAAGATGTGTGTGTGATAATAAACAAAATAAGCAAAGGCTAAGGCTATAGGGATCCACCTTTGATCAACCCACAATGTTTGATTCACTGATTTAATTATAAGTCAACTAGAAACAAATAAAGATTTGATCAAATTTTAAGATGAAACTATTAAACCACGTGCACAATTCCAAGAGTAGAAATCTTAATTGATTGATTTGATCATTAAGCACTCGCTAATTGATCGCAAAGAATCCAAAGATCCATTGCGCCTAGAGTTGACAATGGATTAAGAAATTTTACATATCAATAACTTAATTTGCTAAAATAAGTCAATCGATAAAAGAACACAAAATTATAGAATTAAATGTATAACTCACAAGATAGAAATATTTGCTTGATTGATCCACCTGTGAAGAACTCATCAATCGGTCACAGAGATTTTCAAGCATCCATTATGCCTGGAGTTGACAGTAGATCAATGAATTTTACAAATCGATAACTTTCCTTGAACTAGCTCATTGATCATAGGAAATTCTAAACATCCAAAGTACACAGAGTCTACAACGGATCAAAGGACTTTTTCAATCAATAAGCTAGTTAATTGATTTGCAAGGAATTTCAAGCATTCAATGTGTCCGGAATCTACGTAGGATTAAGTGAGTTTGCAAATCAATAACTTCAACTAGAGTAGATAACCGAATCAATTAAACAAAAACTCCAACATTCAAGCCACCATTGTTAAATTAAGACAAACCAAACCCTGAAATTTATCAAAGGCTTTACTTCTAACCTTGGCTAGGAGTTTAGCCAATCATTTCACTATAGAAGACTAACTTACAAAGAAAGATAAAATTTTAAGCTATAAAAGAAAGAAAAGAGAACAGAAGTGAAGATGAGGAATGGCTTGGAATGGGATATGGATGGGAAAGAGGAGTGTCATTTATATAAGAAAAGGGGGAGAGAGAGGTCTCTTGCGCATGTGAAAGAGAGAAAAAGCTTTTGCAAGCTATACGCATGTGAGAGATGAGAGATTCCTTGCAAGCCTCACACATGTAAGAGTTGAAAAAGAGTTTTCTATGCTCACGTGCATGAGAGATGAGAGAGTTCTTCCTTCATTGGCACATGTGAAGGAGATGCCTTCTTTGGCAAACTCCACACATGTGAAGGAGGTGAGGAGAGACCCACCTTAACATGGGTGAGAGTGGCACCTTACTTGCATGTGAGAAGAAGAGAGGTGTGCCCTTGTGTTGGATGGAATTGGAGATACTCCTTTGCTAGACGTTGGATGTGAGGTTCACCTTGCTGGACGGTGGAGATGACAGCCTTGCCGCAGGTGAGATGGAGCTGAAGATCTTCACCTGCAGCTGCTTCTTTGCTGTAGCTACTGGCCACATAGGATTTGGACGGCTGCGTATGGAGGGGTCCACTTGCTGGACCGTTGGATGGACTGCACGTGGTGGATGTCAGCACGTGTGGTAGTTGATGGCTGATCTCCACTGGATTTGCTGCTGGTTGAGATGATCCGGTGGACACGCTGATGTAGCATGGACGGACGGTGAAATGACTCCACTGCTACACGCTGGAGGTGATATTGCACGGTTGGGATTTGAGTGGAGCTGAAGATCTTCTGAATGGACGGTCAGCTGGATCAGCGCGTGGATTGAATGGGGACGCGGATTGCCTGCGAAAGCCTTTCGCAGGCATCTCCTGCGCTCGGAATCTAGGTGGGGCCCACCGTGATGTTTGTGATAAATCTACACTGTCCAACCGTTTTGTGAGATCATTTTAGGCGTTGTGCCAAAAACTGAACAGTATCCAAGACTCAAGTGGGCCGCAATAAAGCAAAAGGTGGGTAGCAAAATTCCTACCGTTGAAACCTCTATGGGGTCCACAGTGATGTTTATATGCCATCCATACCGTTCATAATGTCATTCCTACTGAGATGAACGGAAAAACCAAATATTATCCTGATTCGAAACTTCTGTGGCCCCACGAATATTTCAATTGCGGAAGTTCAATTGTCACGTTTTCGGCCCACTTGAGTCTTGGATCCAGTTCATTTTTGGTATCAACGCCTAAAATGATCTCACAAAACGGTTGGACGGAGTAGATTTCTCACGAACATCACGGTGGGTCCCACTTAGATTCCGAGTGCAGGGAGATGCCTGCAAAAGGCTTTCGCAGGCAATCCGCGTCCGATTGAATGGACGTCCATCCCTTTGCACGTGTTGCAGCTGTTGGACGCTGGACGTCCTTTGCTGCATGCTGGAGACGCACGTGTGGTGCTTGGAGCTAGACTCCTTGCTGGCACGTGAGATATAGGTTGAAGACCTCCACCAGCACTTGTACGTGTGAAGGATGCTGGGCCGTGTGATGGATGGTGAGACGGTGGCTGATCATCATCTGTTGGATCGTCCAGCTGCTGAACGGTGCAGATGTTTAGTACGTGTGAATGGCAGGATCTGCACAATTCTCCATGCTGATTTCAGATGAAAGAGAGAGGATGGTACAGATCTGATCCTCCATCTGCTGCACGATTGGCTGAGATGGACGGTCATGGATTTACAGCTAAACGTGCTGGGATCTCCGCATGTTGAAGCAAGATGGGGTCCATCTTGCTGTGATGGACGGACGGTTGATTGAAGCTGGAGCTGGACACTGATGCAGATGCTGCACGTGTTAGCTTGATGGCTGCTGCTGGTCATGGAGCACGTGCAAGGGTGCGATCCACCTTGCCGATTATGCCACACTCGAGATGAGTTGGAGGCGTGGTTGTTGCACACGTGCAAGATTTGGGATTCCCTTGTGCAGCTGCACGCGTGTGGAGAAAAATGAACAGCCCTTGTGTTGGTTGCACATGTGTGGGATTGGAGGACTTCTTTGGACACATGGGTGATCTCATATGTAGATGTTTAAATCTTGATGTGTAACTGCGTGAATGTCCGATCACAATCATCCAATCAGGCACAATCTGGATCTTCAAATCTTCATCTCTACAGTAGAAATGCTATGGCCTTCAATCTTTACAGCTTGATTCTCTTTATGATCGCCACCATGCTTAACCTTGATCTCTGTTGGGCCTTAAATGCTCTAAATGGCTTGGATCATGTGCAACTCAACTAATCTCTTACATAGCGAAAATTCATTTAATTACGGGAAAAACAATGATAATGGTCTTTATAGTAAGGGTTAATTATACAAAGTTAAACACTCATCAGCCGCAAAGGTAATTTTGAATGTAATTTAATGTCCGGATTATGGACCTTAAGTCTATCTGAAAGTCATCCAATAGTGGCTTACTTTAAGGCTCTCAATGGGTCGGATTTGGATTGGATTCGGCTCTAAGTTTGAAAATCTGTAGTCGGATTTGGATCTGACTGGGATCCAAAAGATAATATCCATATCCGATCCACTTAAAATAGTCAGATCCATTTTCGATCCAAAAATCCGTAAAACTATTGGATTTGGGTTGGATTTAGGTCGAATCTACCACACCACAAATTTTAATATATATATATATATATATATATATATATATATATATATATATATATATATATATATATATATATATATATATATAGCATAAAATGGTGCAAAATAGTGGTATGGTCGACCTGAGATTGAGATATGTCTCATTTTTTAGACATGGCCTAAAATAATCTGAAAAATCGAATGGTCGGCGTGGATATAACATATACATCAAGATTGGTCCACGAGTGGGACCCTCATTCACGCCCCAAAAAAGGGCACTTGCCTAGCCCAGGGACGTAAATAAGATTGCGTACCGAGTTACTCAATATGCTTTGATCACATTGAGTAAACTATGCTTGGCCCACCGTGAATGTATGTGATTTATCTAAGCCATCCTTGCGCTTTCATTTTAGGGGTTGAACCCAAAATTTAAGGGTATCCAAAGCTCAAGTGGATCATACCATGGGAAACAGTGGGAATAATAATTTTCACTGTTGAAACCTTTCTAGGGCCCATGTCGATGGTTATTTGTCATCCAACCTTTTCATAAGATCACACACATAGATGGATGGAGGGAAAACACAAATATCAACTTGATCGAAAACTTCAATATGACCCCAAGAATTTCTCAACAATAGACGTTCGATTCACGCTATTTCCTGTGGTATGGTCCACGTGAGATTTGGACACGCTTAATTTTTGGGCTCAAGCCCTAAAATTGAGCCCAAAAATCTTGAGCCCAAAAATTATCAAGTAAAATGTAGGGACAGAGTAGATAAAACACATAAATTACGGAGGGCCCCGTAGAGTTTACTCAGTATGCATTACTCATTACACAATTCGCTTATGAGGGATGTTGGCAGCAACATTTTTAACGCTAACTGTTCCGGTGTCTTATTATTAATCTTTTGGGGTCTAGGTATGGATGATCCGCTCCGTTCATTAGCTTGGTTAACTCATGAAGGACCCAGAGAGTGCTATATTGGATAGTTTTTGGTGGCATATATATATCACAGTGGACTTGGAACGGTTTTAGTGATGGGCACAAAACTTCACTATTTCCTATTTTATGGTCCACCTAGGATTTGGATTTTCTCCATATTCGAGCCCATGACCTTAAATGATCTGTAAGGATGGATGAACGGTATGGATGTAACATATACATCATTATGGGCCCCACAGGTGGGCCCGAGGATTACTTTTCTCAAAAGGGTCGAAGATCTTATCAGATCTCACTACTAAATCCAGAACCGACCCGAATATGATTCGAATTTTTTTTTGTAAATCCAAATTTGCTCCATTTAATTAATCAGACCTATTTTAAGATCCAACTCCGCATTATACGAGTTTGGAGCGAATCGGATATTGGATCTGACCCGCTCCATTGAGAGCCCTAGTTTACTTCTATGAATGCATGTTCCTTAATTCCCTTTTGGATAGCATTACATAGTTCACTTTGGATCGATTAATGTTTAGAGGTTATAGGGTGGTCTAAGGGCGAAGAATTTACACAGATATTAAGTTCATTTAGTGAAACACACGTGTACAAAAGTGGTCTACTAAAACAACTAATACTTTACCGAAAATGAGCCCCAATCTTCCCGAACCTAGCTGTACCACACAATCTGGACAACATTGATAGTCTGACATAGGTGTAGGTTTTGAAGTACATTCGGTGATCTGTTCAGTGCGGTTTTTGGTATACTTATAGTTCATCAAATTCTCTACAAATGTTACGTAGAGTGCGGCTTCAACGGACATTTCTAAGTTGGCAGAAAATGGCTTGGTTGGCAAGATATAGGTGCCGTCCAGCAACATGGACAACATCGTGCTGTAAAAACATCCCACTTTTTACTGGGTTAGAACCGTCCATTTCGGCTGAAATTTCATTTTAAGATAGATCATCAAGTATAAAATATACTGTAAAAATCTCAGCCCCATCTGAGTTTTTTAACTTTCCCATCAACCGTCCCCAAAAAGGTTGTGAGTGTTGTCCAGCGAGTGTGGATAGTTTGCTGGACCCTTTCTTTGGGCCCACTTTTGAGGGACACCCAATCATCCGATTAAGCTAATTTTGGAAAAGTACCTAGTTTGTGATGAGTACTACAATTGTCTAGAAGAAAGGGTTCTCATCTAACACTCTTAAACCATTGAAAAATAGACTGCAATCCAAGGTTTACTTGCTGTCTCGAATTAGACAGATTTTGCCGGTCCCATTTTTCCCTGATTTTAAGGCATCGAGCCATCCAAATCAAAGTTTAATGGTCCAGGTTTAGGCATTATTCTTACACTAACGATCATCGTAATACATCCCACATTGGGTTAGATTTTTAGCCCAGTCAAGGTTTTGTGGACCCCGCAACGAACTTGGTACAAATGGAAGTTCAAACTCCACTATTTCCATTGGTATGGACCGCACATAAGTTTTTGGATCAGATTGATTTTCAGGTCACTGAGTGTTCGTGGCCCATCTCAGAGAATGGACCGAGTGGATTTCTCATATACCCCAAGGTAGGGCCCATGGACCTAGCACGTGGTTTCCATGTGAAGAATGGTCATCAACCGAGCCGGATCCAGTGACGTAATTAGATCCGGTTTTGGCTTTATAAATCTTTTTATATTTTCAGTTGGTGGTGGCCTACTCTATGATGCTTGGATCACATCTACATCGTGCATCTATTGAGTATGGTCATTCTAGAGTGTATCCTTAAGGATGGGCCAGATCTGAGACTTAGGTGGCCCATAATATACTAGAGAGATATCCACCGTTGTCACACATTTGCACCTTTCTTTGGGGCCTACCAAAATGTTATGATGAGATCCAAATTGATCATTGGTCCAAGCTGAATACAACCACAAAAACAATTCTCAGAAATTGGACAGGTTCAGGCAAGAACAATCTCGATTCAACCAAAGCACTTCACATGTTATTAATGAACTTAAAACACCAATTGTGGGGTTGAATCTCATCTAAGTATTAGGGAGAAGGGTACACTTCCTGCTCAACCTCTTCTTAATCCGAGAACCTAATTTGAGATTTGTGATCTTAGGTCATCTTCCCAACACATGGAGCAAGTTAAGTCCATCACCACTCCTAGAAGTGGGAAAACAATTGAAAAATCAATTTCGACGAAGGCCGCAATGCCTAAGATCCAGTAAATTCTGAGAGAGATGATGAACCTAGCCCTGCTCCATATGAGAAATAACTAAAAAGAAAATATAAACCCGTGGCTTTGTTTTTACAACGTTTGATTCCACCCAAACCTCTATCCAATATTTAGGATATCTTAGAGATTTTTAAATAGGTGAAGATAAACATCCCTTTGTTGGATGCCATAAAACAAATACCGTCATACACCAAACTTTTAAAGGACCTTTGTATGGTGAAATGAAGGCACAATGTTCAAAAGATTTTTTTTTACTAAGAAAGTAAGTGCCATCATAAAATAAGATGTGCCCAAAAAATACAAGGACCCTAGTAGCCCAACTATATCATGTGTGATTAGAGATTATTGGATTGAGCAAGCTTTGCTTGATTTAAGGGTGAGTGTAAATCTGATCTCTTATTCTGTGTATGAATAATTGAGTTTAGGTGAATTAAAACCCACTAATACTATGCTTTAACTAGTCGATCGTTTGATCCGTATACTGAGAGGAGTGCTAGAGGATGTGTTTGTCCAAGTTGATAAGTTCTACTATCTTGTGGACTTTATTATCTTGGACATACAACCGGTCATAAATGCTAGCACTCAAATTTGGTCACTCGTTCCTAGCCACATTAAATGGCATAATTAATTATAGAAACAAGATTATGAAAATGTCCTTTGAAAACATGATGCTTGAGCTGAATATCTTCAATATGTGCAAACAATAAGAGGTTAATGACGAGGAGGTCCACAAGATTAACTTAATAGATGCATTCGTGGAAGATAAGTCCCTCCTAACTTTGTACTCTAATCACTTAGAAGCGTGTTTGACCCACTTCCCTGATATTGATGATGACACATGATTAGGGAGATGGATGCCTTACATGCAGTGCCGGTACTTAAAACTAACTAATGGAGGCCACAATTTGAACCATTACCCTTAACCGACTCAAAGTCTCTCTCCTCTCCCTCTCTTTCTCTCTACGATACCTTTTTTTGTTTTTGTTTTAATATTAAGACTCTACTCTCCCAAGCCTTCTCCTTTAATAAAGAGAATTTGTTAATGAGAGGAGAGATACGAGGGGGAGAGATAAGAGAGATAAAAGGGATAAGGGGGAGATTTGGAAATCAATTTTTAAATTTTGGATTATAAAACCAATGTTATTTATGTACAAGGATTAGGTGGGGTTCATTGCGACGTTTGTAGTAAAATCCGTTGCGTTCATTAGGTGGGACTAGTTTAGATATGGTTAGGTTTAAAAAATGAGGTGGATCCGAATATCAGGTGGGCCAGGTGACAAGAAACGGTGGAAGAAGTGCCTACCATTCCCTCTTACTAGCTTCTTACGCTGGACGTGTTACAATTTCCTTTAAACTCTCTTTTAAAAAAACAAAAATGAATGTATCTCGTTGTTCAAAGTCGCTACACACGTGTGAGGTGGCCAAGAGAGGTGATGCACACCGCACACATTTGTTGTGTTTAGGTGGCCTTGCCATTAAACGATTCGAATTGGTGAAAGAATGACTCATTTTAAGTTTATTTTACATGGGTGATCATATGGATTTATTGTTAGAGTGGACGGTCGAGAGATTTTGAAAATGAAGAGGATGGCCTATAGTGTTTATTGAGTCATGGGGAAGTAATTGTATGGCTGGCTTTACGAACAGGTTACTTATTTGTAAGATATGGGGTGTCGGATGAGCGGTTGTAAGTATGGATGCATTTGTGGTTCTCTCCCTTTAATAATTACCAAACAACCATTAAAATACGTCTTTGGCCTATGGCCCTACTTGAGCTAGTTATGGAGAGATCACCTCCGTGCATTAGCTTTACAAGATCATATTAGGTTATGAGACTAAAAATGGGGTAGATCCAAATCTTAAGTGGGCCACACTAAGGCTAGAGGGTATGAACCGTTAGAAACCTTCATGTAGAAATTGAAACAACGGACGGATGTTATATATATGGCATTTGCTAATTATAAGTTTGTCCTTTTCTATTGTTCCGACTTCCGCCATCCATAAATCATAATTCTACTGTCTGAATGAGCTAAAATTTGACCCAGGTGCATTATTTGTTGTGCTCTATCAACTAACTAAGTTTGGGCCTAGATTTCTGAATGGTGACCTAGGTGCCCTTTTAGTGGCTTACATCTAGCCAGATTTTAAAACAATATGTATTAATGTCTTATGTGAAAACTAACCAGTAGATTAGAGATATACCCTATGATATTTGTAATTAATGGTTTATTTTGATTTTTGGGTGGCTCGTTTGGCAAATGCAATTGTGATCTATGATCGGATGATGTCCTAAAATTAAAGTAAGTGGATGGCTATGATATTAATCAGGAATATGGGTTGTTGTATGGTCGGTTTTATAAACAGATGCATACAAGTGTTTTTGGATGCGGTTAATGTTAAGAATGTACGCTATTAGACTCAAGGTACTTGTTTAAGTATGTAAGTTGCTTAAATCATAGATTTAACAGTTGGTTAAGTATATTTTTAGGTGGCGAACAAGATGAGCGGATCAAAATTTTAATTCAATACGTATTCGAGCGGATATGAAGATCAATTAGTTCGTTTATTATGATCGGGTGTTCCAAATTTAAAATGGATGGTCAAATGTCTTCATGTAATGGTGTTAGGGTATTTCTACTATTGGTTTTAATAATCGAGTGGAAATACTAAGGTATTTGATGGTTCATTTTAAGAGTTAACGGTTGGATAACTTAATCTATGGGTGAAAAGCACTCCCTATGGTTTAGATTCACTCTAGACTAGAGATGGATGATTAAAATTGATCAATCTACATACTTATGGTTGAATAAATGCTATGTACGTGTGAACTCATACCCAAAATTTTGGGTTGTTACACTTCTGCATTGTCTTTTCATCAAATGTAGCTATAGGTCCACATGATGAACGTGGGGATGATCCATGTCGTTCATTACATAGATTTGCTGATTCCATATCAAATGCACAAACCAAAAGAATAAAATAGGTCAGGGACCTACCGAATTTGAGTTTCTCTAAAGTAGGCCCTCCCTTTCTCTCCTTGCTCAACTTTTTCTCTGAGTTTTCCTGTGGAGGGCTCTCTCTCTCTCTCTCTCTCTCTCTCTCAGCCTTCTTAAAGAAGAGGAATCTCCAAATAAGGGAGGATGCGCTCATCCATCCTGATCTAGAAATTCAAATTTTGATCCGATTTAACAAAAATATTAATTCTAGTAATAGGGGGAATCAATCCTTCATCTCTTCCCACAACCAAGAGAGCTATTACCAAGCTTCATGTGGGCCAAATTAACCTATTTATTCAAAGCTTCATGTGGGCCAAATTTTTAGGTCGTTACATGTTGGGCGTGCTAAAAATGTTGCCTTTCGGTTTCAAATTGGTCATGTGGTATGTGCGGGCATGCTAGAATTGATTGTGCGGCTCGATTCAAACTGAACAACTTTGACCCCAAACGCCAATATAGGCAGATACGTCGGAATTGACCATATATGACCAAGATCGAATAACATCAGTCGCCTATTCAACCACTTACACAATATTGTTTGTGATAATCAGGTGATTATTGGAGGGTGGGGTTCATCCTTAAAAAATGGATAACACCTTTGCATTCCCTATTAAAGGACTTTTAAAAACAAATAAGACAAAAAAGAAATACTTACAGTCGGCCACGGAGAATAACTACAGAGTATGTTTTCAAATGGAGAACTTGTTTAATATTAGCTGAGTCCAATGTATGAGCATACACTTTCGTTACAACTAAAGATTACCACTACTCCTAATGTAGAATTAGGCTACTGATTGCTAGAGCCGTACATGAGTTGAGTAAGCTCGAAAAACTCGCTCGGAAAATGCTTGACTCGGCTCAGATCGAAAGTGAGTTTGAGCCGAGTCGAGTCAAATTTCTGATGCTCGAATGTGTTCGAGCGAGCTTTGAGCAGGGCCATGCTCGATTTGGCTCGACTCATTTATAGACTCGAACTCGGCTTGATTTAATTCAACTCGACTCGGCTCGGAGCCGTACTATATATAAGTTATTTTTTTTACCCTAATTATTTTTACATTTTTACCTTTTACCCGCCCGAGCACCCCCCTTTTCAAACCCTAACCCTAATCCACCCTCCCCCACTCTAAGCTCGATGGCCAACTGTCCACTCCACGTCGACAACCCTCACTCTGTCTGCTCGATGCTGGCCACCCTCACTTTGCTCGCTCGTCGACAGCCACCCTCACCCTGCTGTTCATCGCTGGCAATCGTCACTTTGCCTGCTCGACGCTCGCACGATGCCAGCCACCCAATGTTCTCAGTCGCCCTGCCCGCTCGTCGCCGGCCACCCCTGTTCTCAACCCTGCTCGCTCATCGACGTTGGTAACCCCCCCCCCCCCCCCATTATTTTTCATGAAATTTTAGGTGACCCTTGCTTGAAAACACAAACTTGAACTCAGCTCAAAAGAATCGAACTCAGACTTGGCTCGAAAACTCGAAATCGACTCGAACTCCCCCCCCCCCCCCCCCCCCATTATTTTTCATGAAATTTTAGGTGACCCTTGCTTGAAAACACAAACTTGAACTCAGCTCAAAAGAATCGAACTCAGACTTGGCTCGAAAACTCGAAATCGACTCGAACTCACTCGGTCTATTGATCGAGCAAGGCCTGCTCGACTCGGCCGAGTAGATCCGAGTAACGAGCAGGCGTAGGTGGGTTCGAATCGAGCGCCGAGCAGGGTGATGCTCGACTCGACTCGACTCATGTATAGCTCTACTGATTGCGTCCTACCCCTGTTGGTCTCCAGCTGGGAATGAGCAGGAGCTTCGAGTGATCACCGTGATGTATGGGTTTTATCCACACCGTCCATCCATTTTGCCATATCATTTCAGGCAATAGGCCCAAAAATGAGTCAGATCCAAGACACAGGTAGACCACACAATGGGGATTAAATTATCACCATTGAAAACTTCTTGCAGGCCACCGAAGTTTTGGACCAAGCTAATACTTATGTTTTCCCTTCATCAAGGTCTATGTAACTTTATGAATGGTTAGATAGCAAATGAACATCATGGAGGGCCCTAGGAAGGTTTCAACAGTGAGAATCATTACCAACACTGCTTCCTATGGTGTGGTCCACTTGAGCCTTGGATTTACCTAAATTTCGGTCCTATTCCATAAAATAGCATGTCGCAATGGATGGACGGTGTGTATAAAACCCATACATTACGATGGCTACCTGGAGCTCCTACCCGTTCCTAGCTGGAGACGAGAGTGGGTAGGACGCAATCCGCGTTCCCTTGATGGATCCTGACTTGGGCCCACCTTGATGTATGTGGACACAATCCACAAGAGGGCGACTTGGCCCAACTTGTGCCAGTCACCTCCCAACTTGGTCACATCCAAACGAATCAGTCCAAGTCACCGAGTCAAAAAAACATGGGTGATTGTGAGATGGGCTGTCGCCATTTCACAAAAGGAAAATGAACTTCTACGCCCAACAACACTTATCTTCATATAAGACTCGAAAGAAAGGCAGTCCCAATCTCACTAATTCTTCTGATCTCCTCTTGACTGTTTCAAGATTCAATTCAATTGCACATCCCAACGAGTCGTTCCTTAGAGCAATGAAAATGCCTATAAAAGAAACTCACGCAATCAAACCACAAAAACCAAAAAATAAAGAAGAAACAAAACACCAACATAGATCGTTTTGTGGACGATCTGATAAGCTTACAAGCCAAACAATCCATCAGATGTAGCTAAGGTTAATAATAAAAACAACTAAAACTAACCCAAATAAGATAGTCGTCGATCAGCCATCGGAGCCTTCTTCCGCAGTAGCCTCATCCGCCTTCTGTTTCTCAGCTTGAGCTCCATCATGAACAGCATGACTTGAGCCTTCCTCTGCTGCAGTGTCATCTACTTTCTGTTTCTTAGCTTGAGCTCCATCACGAATAGCATGATTAGAGCCTTCCTCCGCAACAGGTAAAAGCTAAGGCAGGTAGAGCCCCGCGATCCTGTTCGTGTTGAACGTACCGTGATAGACGACCTTGACTTCGAAGTCGCTGTTGAATCTGATGGATGTTTCCTGTTCCTAAAACTTATGAAGGGGATTAAGACAGTTGGGAGGTGAAGCGCACCCTAACGGAATTGTGAGCAGCATAAGACCCCAAAATGGATTGATAAAGGAAAGTGTGAGGATGTGGCTTATTTTGTGGCTGAAGGAGTCCGTCAGATGATACGTGGTTTATGTGCATTGCACATGAGGAACATGTAACTTTGTGGGTGTGTTGACTGAAAATCCTTAAAATACCCTCATCCGAAGATGTAAAACTACGACACTTAACTGTGTGAGATTTGTCTTGCTTGCTGACATAAAATGGATCAGGTGCCTTACTAGCAGTAGAAGCTGGAAGTGGATGAAAATTCCGTATATTTCCCTATATTTCAGAAAATCTAATAAAATACCAAAACATTACAAAATCAGCCCTCAAAATCACAAAATATTTTTCTTGCTTTTAATAACACCGATCTTCATCCTGACCACCCAAGAAGAGACTCAGATCGGATATTTACAAAAATCACAAAAATATTTCTACTGTTTTCAATAACACCGATCTTCATCCTGACCACCCAAGAAGAGACTCAGATCAGATATTTACAAAAATCACAAAAATACTTTTACTGTTTTCAATAAGACCAATCTCCATCCTGATCACTCAGGTAAGATTTGGATCAATACTTGTAAAAATCATAAAAATATCATCGCTATCCCCAGCGAAGCACTTAAGGAGACTCGAACTCCACTCACTCACTTCACAGTTTGGGATGACGGATCCGATTGCCCGCCAATTGGAATCTTGACCAAAATTGGCAACCAAACACCATCACCATCACATCTATTCCTCGAAAGAGTATCTTGAGGTTGCAACTTAGAACCTCTTTCACCCATTCCCAACAACAAATGCAACAAAATGTTAGGACGATGGACCTGATCGACCATGAGTCGGGATCTTGACCAACCTGTTGACCAAACATCCACATTAAAAAGAAAATCTCCAAGGGAGTAAAACCCTACAAGCAATAAGCTCAAAGATCTCCACATCCCCAGCAAAAGCCAAATCATTGGACGGGAAGAGAATGAGCCAAACCATGCATCCATCATCAAATATGCATCCACATGCATCAACATCCATTACATCAATAATCATGTTTACCCACTTTCAAAATAAAAGTCGGTTAGCTAAAGACCCCACAGACATCCCTAGTGGAGGCACGTGCAAGCCAGATTTCATTTACAATATATATATATATATATATATATATATATATATATGTATATGTCTTTATTTGCAAATAAAAACCCCTCGGAGTATCACTCCCCAGAGTGGGTATCTTTTCAAAATTCAAAAATATTTTCTCAGTAGAGCGTTCGATTTTCAAAACACTAAGGGATCTTCCATATCTCTCGGTAGGAGCCGACGCAAAATCAAATAAGATCCAATGTCTCGCGATTTCCCTGAGGACCATCGGAATCAATGCACTCAAAGTACGGTTGGCCTGAACTCCAGTGTCAGGACGGTCGTACCAAATGCCAAGATACGAAAAAATATGAAAGCCAAAAGGCTCAGTTAAAGAAACCATCTGAACGGTAAAAACGATGAATTGTAACCCAAGTATTAAAACCAACAAATTAGGTGGAAAAAGTTCACCCACACATACCTAGGTGTGGATGCCTGAAGTACGTTGACTGAGTCCAAGTCAGAGTAATTGATTACCCGTAAGGCCGCATAGACGCAAGGCAGCTAACCACTTTGACACTCAAGCGAAACAAGTACTCCTGGAGTGATCCGAGAAAGCAAAGAGCAATCAATCACAGGGCCAGTAACCTTGTAAGACTACATGGATGCAGAGGCTTTATTGTACCTTTCCGATGTTAGTACCGATCGGGAACGGAAGGGTTGCGATTGGGTACCCAAGTTGCAGCTCATGCAAGCACAGTTGTAACGTATTCTCCAAACTCTTGCGGTGTGTGCGAGTTATCTATTTTCAGACAATCAACAGAATCATATACAAAGGCAAGCAAAGATTCCGGACCACAATCTATGAAAGACCGAGTCAGAAGTGGGGTGTCTACTCGCTTTGACATTCGGTTGCACGCAACCTCTGCCAAAGAGGAGCATCTGTAGACACCCCACCTTCGGCTACAAAGTTGGTTGCAATAGCTGAATGGATGGAGATCCATACTCGAAACCCTATATCCAAGACCCAGCCAAACTCACCCTTGCAAGCCCCAATCCACAGCCCAACTGAAGCCTGAACCCAGTCAACTCACCCCTAGACATCAGCCCAAAAAATCATCCATAGAAAAAATCAATCCAAAAATCCTAAAAAAGTCAACTTTGTGAGTCAACTCGCTAAGTCAAATCACCGAGTCAGCCCAGTCCTCGTACCCAGTCAACTCACTTTGTCAAATCCATTTTTAAATCCAGTCGACTCATCCTGTTCCGAGCCTCAACTTTGGAGCAGCTCCGAACCTCGAGCCTGAGGCTTTCTTGCTTCAGGTTTGGAGGCCATACGCTCTGAAGCTAGAGTAAGGTGGCCATGTGGGCGGCCCTCAGACGGCCGCCCGTCTCTATTTACGAGAGCTGCAACTTCTCGCAGCTATAAATACCCCTTCTCCCCTTCATATTCAACATCCTCAACATCTTAGAAAATTCGTCAATTTCGAGTCCATCTCCACCTCCCTTAGCCCATTCCTCCACCAAGGAGAGCCCGAGTAAGTGAAGAGTCTAGCCCTGGTCTAGCCCAGCCTGACCCTAGTCTAAGCCTCTCAAGCTATCTAAGTCCCGATCTTAGCCGCTCGAAGCAAATCTTTGCAAAATCTCCGTCCATCCAGCTACTCATATATCAGCATCATCTCATTCGCATTTAAGCACAGTGTAACATTTATTATTCTTCCAACCCACCTGCGTGTCATTCCACCTTAAGCACTTGATCAGGTTTTGGTATCGGTTCTGAGGCTTGTCGGCTCATCCGGGATTTGCTCATCAAAAACTCTGATCGATCAAATACACATTATGCATCTTGCATAAAGCACCTGTCAGTTTGAGCGTATGCTCTAGGCTTGCCCATTAATGGAAACCTGCCCATAAAAAACTCTTACTATTCAAGCCTACATTCACGCATCATATCATTCATGAGAATAAACGAGGATTAATTCAGATTTTCAAGTATTAGTTCGATTCTGTGAAGTAAAGACCGTAGTTCGGTACGGGCAGAGTGGGTGCTTAAAACCTTCCCACCTTGTAATCGTGATCCCTTATATCGAACCTCTAACCGCAGATAAAAAAGAGTCATCTTAGAGGAATGAGTCCTCGGATTCCCTTCTCTAACATTTTTATGGGGTCTAGTTGATTGTAGATTCGAAGTAACTGGCTAGTGACGACTTTGGTTTTATATGAACTCATCCAGTTTAACTCAAAGATAACACGACAATCGAGAAAGCCCTTGAGAAAGAGGCGAGCCAGTGGCACAACGGCGATTCGCGCAACCCCTTTTCGAAAGGGAGGGTCGGGAGCGTGGAAAGGCGAGCTTTCATAACTTTTTTTGAAAAAGTTATTACATGTTTATTTTAAAGTTGCACTCCTCCTTTGGAGGATGTTAAACATCATGTAGTAAAATACTTTTATATTTTTTCTAACTTTTAAAATTCTTTTCTATTTAAACAAACAAACAAAAAAAAGACCCACCACTTGTTCGAACTCGGCTCGGTCCGATTCAAAATTTTCGACCAAACCGATCCTGGCTTGAACCAATTTTTTTTGAAAAAAAAAACCAAACTCGGGCCACGTTGGTCGGCCTGAAGCCCAAACTGGGCCGATCCACAAACTGAAGTGGCATAAGAACAAACCAAACCAAACTAGGGCTAACTCGGCTCGGCCCGGATCGTTGCCCACCTCTAACGGTGTGTATAAAACCCATACATTATGATGGCTACCCGGAGCTCTTGCTCGTTCCTAGGTGGAGAGGGGAGTGGGTAGGATGTAATCCGCGTTCCCTCGATGGATCTTGACTTGGCCCCACCTTGATACATGTGGACGCAATCCACAAGAGGGTGACTCAGCCCAACTTGTGCCAGTCACCTCCCAACTTGGTCACATCCAAACGAATCAGTCCGAGTCATTGAGTAAAAAAAACCATGGGTGCTTGTGAGATGGGCTGGCGCCATTTCACAAAAGGAAAATGGACTTCTACGCCCAACAACACTTATCTTCATATAGGACTCGAAAGAAACGCAATCCCAATCTCACCAATTTTTCTGATCTCCTCTTGACTGTTCAAGATTTAATTCAATTGCACACCCAAACACATTGTTCATTAGAGCAATGCAAAAGCTTATAAAGAAACTCACGCAATCAAACCACAAAAACCCAAAAATAAAGAAGAAACAAAACACTAACATAGATCGTTTTGTGGACGATCTAATAAGCTTACAAGCTAAACAATCCATCAGATGAAACTAAGGTAAATAAAAATAGCTAATTCCAACCTAAACAAGATAGTCGTCGATCAGCCATTGGAGCTTTGTTTCGTAGCAGCCTCATCCGCCTTCTGTTTCTCGGCTTGAGCTCCATTACGAACAGCATGACCTGAGCCTTCCTTCGCTGCAGTGTCATCTGCTTTCTGTTTCTCAGCTTGAGCTCCATCACGAATAGCATGACCAGAGCCTTCCTCCGCAATAGGTAAAAGCTGAGGCGAGTAGAGCCCCGCGATCCTGTTCGTGTTGAATGCACCGTGATAGACAACCTTGACTTTGAAGTCACTGTTGAATCTGACAGATGTTTCCTGTTCTTAAAACTTATGAAGGGGATTAGTTAAGGCAGTTGGGAGGTGAAGCGCACCCTTACGAAATTGTGAGTAGCATAAGACCCCAAATTGGATTGATAAAGGAAAATGTGAGGATGTGACTCATTTTGTGATTGAAGGAGTCCGTCAGACGATACGTGGTATATGTGCATTGCGCATGAGGAACATGCAACTTTGTAGGTGTGTTGACTGAAAACCTTAAAATCTCCTCATCTGAAGATGTAAAACCACGACACTCAACTCTGTGAGATTCGTCTTGCTTGCTGACATAAAATGGATCGGGTGCCTTACCAACAGTAGAAGCTGGAAGTGGATGAAAATTCCATACATTTCCCTGTATTTCAGAAAATCTAATAAAATACCAAAACATTACAAAACCAGCCCTCAAAATTACAAAATATTTTTCTTGCTTTTAATAACACCGATCTTCATCCTGACCACCCGAGAAGAGACTGAGATCAGATATTTACAAAAATCACAAAAATATTTCTACTGTTTTTAATAACACTGATCTTCATCCTGACCACCCAGGAAGAGACTCGGATAAGATATTTACTAAAATCATAAAAATACTTCTACTGTTTTTCAATAACACCAATCTCTATCCTGACCACTCAGGTAAAGATTCGGATCAATACTTACAAAAATCACAAAAATATCATCGCTATCCCTAGCGAAGCACTTCAAGAGACTCGAACTCCACTTACTCACTTCACAGTTTAGGATGACGGATTCGATCGCCCGCCAATTGGAATCTTGACCAAAATTGGCGACCAAACACTATCACCATCATATCCATTCCCTAGAAGAGTATCTTGAGGTTGCAACTTAGAACCTCTTTCATCCATTCCCAGCAACAAATGCAACAAAATATTGGGACGATGGACCTGGTTGACCATGAGTCGGGATCTTGACTAATCTGTTGACCAAACATCCGCATTAAAAAGAAAATCTCTAGGGGAGCAAAACCCTACAAGTAATAAGCTCAAAGATCTCCACATCCCTAACAAAAGCCAAATCATTGGATGGGAAGAGAATGAGCCAAACCATGCATCCATCATCAAATATGCATCCACATGCATCAACATCCATCACATCAATAATCATGTTTACCTGCTTTCAAAATAAAAGTCGGTTAGCCAAAGACCCCACAGCCATACCCAGTGGAGGCACGTGCAAGCCAGATTTCATTCACAATATATATATGTCTTTATTTGCAAATAAAAACCCCACGGAGTATCACTCCCCAGAGTGGGTATCTTTTCAAAATCTAAAAATATTTTCTCAGTAGAGAGTTTAGTTTTCAAAACACTAAGGGATCTTCCATATCTCTAGGTAGGAGCTGATGCAAAATCAAATAAGATCCAATGTCTCATAGTTTCCCCGGGGACCATTGGATTCAATGCACTCAAAGTACGGTCGGCTTAAACTCCAGTGTCTGGACGGTTGTACCAAATGCCAAGATACGAAAAAAGATGAAAGCCAAAAGGCTCGGTCAAAGAAACCATCTGAACGGTGAAAACGATGAATTGTAACCCAAGTATTGAAACCAACAAATAGGGTGGAAAAAGTTCAGCCGCACATACCTAGGCGTGGATGCCTGAAGTACCTTGACTAAGTCCAAGTCGGAGTAGTTAATTACCCATAAGGCCGGGCAGACGCAGGGCAACTAACCACTTTGACACTCAAGCAAAACAAGTACTTTTGGAGTGATCCGAGAAAGCAACGAACAATCAATCACAGGGTCAGTAACCTCATAAGACTACATGGACGCAGAGGCTCTATTGTACCTTTCCAATGTTAGTACTGATTGGGAACGGAAGGGTTGCGATTGGGTACCCAAGTTGCAGCTCATGCAGGGATAGTCGCAATGTTTTCTCCAAACTCCCACAGTATGTGCGAGTTATCTATTTCCAGACAATCAACTGAATCAAATACAGGGGCAAGCAAAGATTCCAGACCACAATCTATGAAAGACCGGATTAGAAGTGGGGTGTCCACTCGCTTTGACATTCGGTTGCACGCAACCTTTGCTAAAGAGGGGCATCTGTAAGCACCCCACTTTCGGCTACAAAGTTGGTTGAGATAGCTGAATGATGGAGGTCCATACCCCAGACCCTATATCCAAGATCCGCCAAAGTCACCCTTGCAAGCCCCAATCCATAGCCCAACTTAAGCCTGAACCCAGTCAACTCACCCCTAAACATCAGCCCAAAAAACCATCCATAGAGAAAACCAATTTAAAAATCCTAAAAAGGTCAACTTTGTGAGTCAACTCGCTGAGTCAAATCACCAAGTCAACTCACTGAGTCAACTAAGTCCTCGTACCCAGTCAACTCACTTGGTCAAACCCATTTTTAAATCCAGTCGACTCACCTGGTTCCGAGCCTCAGCTTCGGAGCAGCTCCGAACCTCGAGCCTGAGGCTTTCTTTCTTCAGGTTTGGAGGCCATACGCTCCAAAGCTGGAGTAAGGTGGCTGTACGGGCGGCCCTCAGACGGCCGCCCATACCTATTTACGAGAGTTGCCACTTCTCGCAGTTATAAATACCCATTCTCCCCTTCATATTCAACATCCTCAACATTTCAGAAAATTCATCGATTTCGAGTCCATCTCCACCTCCCTTAACCCATTCCACTACCAAGGAGAGCCCGAGTGAGTGAAGAGTCTAGCCCTGGTCCAGCCCAGCCTGACCCTGGTCTAAGCCTCTCAAGCTATCTAAGTCCCGATCTTAGCCGCTCGAAGCAAATCTTTGTGAAACCTCCGTCCATCCAGCTACTCTTATATCAGCATCATCTCATTCGCATTTAAGCATAGTGTAACATTTATTATTCTTCCAAATCACCTGCGTGTCATTCCACCGCAAGCACTTGATCAGGTTTTAGTATTCGTTTTGAGGTTTGCCGATTCATCCGAGATTTATTCATCAGAAACTTTGATCGATCAAACACACATCATGCATAAAACACTTGTTAGTTTCAGCGTATGCTCTGGGCTTGCCCGTTAATGGAAACCTGCCCATAAAAAACTCTTACTATTCAGACCTACATTCATGCATCATATCATTCATGAAAATATATGAGGATTAATTCAGACTTTCAAGTATTAGTTCGATTCTATGAAGTAAAGACCGTATTTCGGTACGGGTAGAGTGGGTGCCTAACACCTTCCCATCCTGTAATCGTGATCCCTTATATTGAACCTCTGACCGCAGATTAGAAAGAGTCATTCTAGATGAATGAATCCTCGAATTTCCTTCTCTAACGTTTCTACGGGGTCTAGCTGATTGTAGATTCGAAGTAACTGGCTAGAGGCGACTCTGGTCTTATACGAACTCATCCAGTTTAACTCAACGATAACACAACAACCGAAAAAGCCTTTGAGAAAGAGGCGAGCCAGTGGCACAACGGCGATTCGTGCAACCCCTTTTCAAAAGGGAGGGTCGGGAGCGCGGAAAGGTGAGCGTCCACAACTTGTTTGGAAAAAGTTATTACATGTTTATTTTAAAGTTGCACTCCTCCTTTGGAGGATGTTAAACATCATGTAGTAAAATACTTTTATATTTTTTTCTAACTTTTAAAATTCTTCTCTATTTAAACAAACAAACAAAAAAAAGAGCCACCACCTATTCGAACTTGGCTCGGCCGATTCAAAATTTTCGACCAAACCGATCCCGGCTTGAACCAGATTTTTCTGAAAAAAAACCAAACTCAGGCCGCATTGGCCAAAACCGGGCCGATCCACAAACTGAAGTGGCACAAGAACAAACCAAACCAAACTAGGGCTAACTCAGCTCGGCCTGGATCGTTGCCCACCTCTAACGGTGTGTGTAAAACCCATACATTAGGATGGCTACCGGGAGCTCCTGCCCGTTCCCAGCTGGAGACGGGAGTGGGTAGCTAGGACGCAATCCGCGTTCCCTCGTTGGATCCTGACTTGAGCCCACCTTGATGTATGTGGACGCAATCCACAAGAGGGTGACTCGGCCCAACTCGTGCCAGTCACCTCCCAACTTGGTCACATCCAAAGGAATCAGTCCAGTCACTGAGTAAAAAAAAAAACCATGGGTGCTTGTGAGATGGGCTGGCGCCATTTCAGAAAAGGAAAATGAACTTGATGCCCAACAACACCATCTTCATATAGGACTCGAAAGAAACGCAATCTCGATCTCACCCAATTTTTTTGATCTCCTCTCGACTGTTCAAAATTCAATTCAATTGCACACCCAAACGCATCGTTCATTAAAGCAATGCAAATGCCTACAAAGAAACTCACGCAATCAAACCACAAAAACCCAAAAATAAAAAAGAAACAGAACACCAACATAGATCGTTTTGTGGACGATCTGGAAAGCTTACAAGCCAAACAATCCATCAGATGAAGCTAAGGTAAATAAAAACAGCTAATCCCAACCCAAATAAGAAAGTCGTCGATCAACCATCGGAGCCTTCTTCCGCAGCAGCTTCATCCACCTTCTGTTTCTCAGCTTGAGCTCCATCACGAACAGCATGACCTGAGCCTTCCTCCGCTGCAGTGTCATCTGCTTTCTGTTTCTCAGCTTGAGCTCCATCACGAACAGCATGACCAGAGCCTTCCTCCACAGCAGCGTCCTCCACTTTCTTTTTCCCAGCCTCCGCTTTCTTTTTCTCATCTTGATCTCCATCACGAACAGCATGCCCGGAGCCTTCCTCAGCAACAGCCTCCTGCACTTTCTGTTTCTCAGATTGTGCTCCATCACGAACAGCTTGACCGGCGCCTTCCTCAGTAACAGTGTCCTCCGGTTTCTGTTTCTCAGCTTGCCCTCCGTCACGAGCAGTGGCCTCGGCTTTCTGTTTCTCAGCTTGTGCTCCATCTTGATCAGGATTCTTATCTTTCTGTCTCTCATATTGCGACATCTCCTGCCGAACATTCTCCGCGTCAATCTTCGACTTCTCCGCGTCAATCTTCAACTTCTCGTGGACCATCTCCTTCCCGGCTGTGATCAATGCCAACGGAAGGCCACCGCACTTGATCGTGATCTCCTGTTTCAATTCTTCCCACTCCTTAACAGTCAATGCCTTCGTCTCTTCAACGGTCAACCTATTCGCCTCTTCTTCAAACGCGCTCTTAAACAAGGTCCACCCATGATCTCCTATAAGAGGTTTGGGAGTATATATCTTCCCCTTGCCAACCATCATCCTCGCATCGTCTTCCTTCCTACTCGTGATGATGATTGCGCTCCCGTTGCCCTTTGGCAGCCCATGCGCCAAACGGCACCACTCTTTATCTTCAGGTGGTTCTTCTTGCAAGTTGCAGTACCAACCGTCGAGGTTCAGGACATCATCGAACACTATGAGATACCTCTTGTCTAGCAGCTGGAGGTAGAGGATGAACAGCAACACGCCGAGCTTGTTCATGGCCGGATTGATCTGAAGCGTCTTTTCAATTTCCTCCTCTTCCACTCCAAGATTATCAAGCATCCTTCGAACGAGCTCTTCTTTCGAGCATTCCGGCGAGACCCACACCCACAACCTGAGTGGGAACGTGTCAAGCACGTCCTCGCTCACGAATATCTTCTGGGCCAACGTGCTTTTTCCGCTGCCAAACATGCCCACGATCCCGACTTTGTTGAGAGCGGCATTCTCCTTCACGAGTTCCTTGTTGATCTCTGCCACTTCATTGTCCCACCCATATATCCTAGTCTCGTCGATGGCACTCGAAGTCCATTGAGGAGATTTTTCCGTTTTCTCCTGTGCACCATTATGGGTGGAACCTTCCAGCTCTGGCATCTTGGTCCGGATACTGTGGAGATCCTTCTTGATCTTTTGCAATTTCTCAGTGAACTTGTGTATATGCAACAGCTCTCGTGGAGAATAGCATTTCAGGCAGATCTTTCCCCTCTCCTTGCGCTTCTTCGACAGCATCAGACACTCCCTCAAGATCTCATCGAGGCTGTACATAGACTCTCGTAACTCGTCGGCATTAATTTTGTAGGGAGCAGATGCATCGTCGGTCTTCCCTTTGGAGAGAGTGGATGATCGTCCGTCTTTACTTCGGAGGGAGCAGATGCATCGTCGGTCTTTCCTTTGGAGAGAGTGGATGTATTGTCGGTCTTTGCTTTGGAGGGAGCAGATGCATCGTCGGTCTTTCCTTTGGAGAGAGTGGATGTATTGTCTGTCTTTGCTTTGGAGGTAGCAGATGCATCGTTGGTCTTTCCTGGATCGTCCGTCTTTACTTCGGATAGAAGCAGATGGATCGTGAGAGATCCAACGGCTGATCTGCTCTAGATCATCCTTGATCAGGGAAATTATGCTCTTGTTGGGGAAATCGGATTTATTTTAATTTCCTCTTTAACAGCATCAATGAACTTGCTTATCAGAAAAAGGACAATTAGCTGTGACATTTTAGCAAGAACTTACATGCTCTCGACTACAAGAGGTGCATACTACTTATAGAGAAGCTTGAAGAGAAGGTGGCAATGGAACTGGGCCCGGGTTAGATAATCCATAACGGGCCCAAGGTCAAGCCCGAGCCCGGTCCCTTTATAAGCGAACCTGACTACGTAATATCATAAATGGGCATGTTCTCCTTTGGAACGAATTAGCTGAAACCCGAGTACCAGCTTTGCAGGTGTTAGCGTAACTGTGTGGGCCCCCTGGATGTATTTCTTATGAGAGCGTATTAGGTGAGACCCCGGCCGCAGGCCTCACGCAAGACGGTGCGGCCCTTACCGTGAATTATTGTGGGCCCACCTTGATGTATGTATCTTGTATCCACACCGTCTATCCGTTTTTCCATATCATTTTAGGCATTAAACAAAACATGAAGCAGATCGAATCATCTAGTGGACCATACTATAAGACACAGTTGTTTTGACCATTAATGGAACTCAAAAGTTTTGGATCAAGCTGATATTTGTTTTCTCCCTTCATTCAGGCTTATGTGACCTTATCAACAGATTAGATGGTAAATAAACACTACTGAAACATTAATATTTTCCTAAGAGGGTTTTAATGGCACGATGGTCAACCACCGCTGTTTCTTATGGTATGTTCCACCTGATAATTGGATCTGATTCATAATACATACATGAAGGTGAGCTCCAGTGTAACCCCCTTGATATGGCCGCACCGTCTTGTGTCAGGCCAGGTTCTCACCTAATTCGCTCTCATTTTTTATATGAGTTCGGATCCTCTGCCCATGCTGAGCAGTGAAATCCAGCTTTTCACTTCTTTGATTGGTTAGTTGGACTGTGTCGGAGTTGACACAGTCCAGACCAATCAAAGAGAGAGCAGCAGAGGTTCTCTACTCGGCATTAGCAGAGGATCCACATTATTTTCACATATCCATGGTGCCGTCCATTTGTTTCCCTGTGTCATTTTAGGTCACAAATGGAAATCTTAAGAAGATCCAAATCTCAGGTGAACCATACCACTAGGAACTGTGTATATATTCATTATTCGACACGGTTTGGCCGGTGACCCTAACAGCAGCCAGCTTATGTATTTTATTGCCCTGTTCATCTATTTTTCCAGCTCATTTTAAGCACATTTTAGGGCATGAGACCAAAAATAGGTAATCCAAGACTCAAGTGAACCATCCGGCAGGGGATCGACAGTGGGATTTGATGGTACAGTTGAAAACTTTTTATGTCTACGGAAGATTTGGATCATTGTGTTTTCCCTTCATCGGGTCTCTGTGATCTTATGAACATGTTGGATGGCAAATAAACTTTATGGTGGGCTCTACCAAGTTTTCACCGGTGACGTTCAATCCCCACTGTTTCCTGTAGCGTGGTCTACTTGAGATTTTGATCAGGCTAGCTCATCTTGAAAGATGAATGGTTCATATGGGTAAAACACACGTATCATAGTGGAGCTTGGGGTCACCAGCCAAAGCACGTCCTCCCATAAGGTCGAGTTCTATATGCCCCATCATGATGTGTGTGTGACATCCACTCCATCCATCAGATGTGTACTTTATATGGTTAGCCATTGGCTAAAAAATCAGGCTAATCCATGATTTAAGTGGGCCACGATGAAGGGAATAGTTGAGAGCGGACGTCCACCTGTTAAACCTTCTTGATTATCCATTGAGATGTGGTCCGTACATCCAACCATGAGGAGTCACACTAAATTTCGGGCCATTTCAAAACTCCAGCAGCCCCACCAAGGTGATTTTAAATGTTTTATGCATGATTTCACAGAATTCTAAAGAAGGTGGTCCACTTAATTTGCAGATAGGACCGATTTTGGGAAAACCCCAGAACTGAAAGGGACACCCCAGATGCATGGTTAAGATGTCCTAGCAGTACCATTTTCCAATTACTCCAGCAAAATAGGTAAGGCTCCTAAGCCACACGCATGTCAGAGAGCCTGCTTACAGGCCATGTACATATAAAAGTGGCACATGTGTGTGATCTAATACTTTCATCTGGTGGGCCCAACTATGTAAATGCTATTACTTTTACTGAAACCAACTACAAACATAGATCCAAAGACCTGATCCATACGCTTAAAAATGAGTCCGGATCCTCTGCTGGGACCAAACAGGAAACCCTGTTTGGCACCGAGCTGATTGGTACACCTCAGCACTGATATTGTCAGTACTACGGCATTAAATGCAGTCAGAGTTGATGTGGATCAATGAGCTTGGGCAAGCAGGGTTTTTCTGTTTGGGCCGAGCAGGAGATCCTGATTCGTTAAATTTTTTTATCATGAATAGACTCGGACCTGAAAGGACAGGTACGTATCAATACCCGAACCCTCTTATCATTCATGGGTATGGGTGCCATAGGAACCGACCCGAATTTATCTCATTTACAGCCCAATGCTCTCAGGCTCAGGTTGGGCCTTGAAAGTATAGCAAAAACAAGGCCCACCCTGCTTCAAATACAGGGCCGGCCCGGTCTATCGCCACCCTAAAACGAGGCCCATATCTTGCCTTGTGAAGGAGGCAAAGGGAGGCATCTTCGCAATGGAAAAAAGAGAGGTAAATAAATTTAAAAAAAAAAGGAAAAAGAAAAAGAGAGAAAAGAAAAGAAAGGAAAAGGAAAAAGATCGTTTGGACGGCTGAGATTTCAACTTTGCAATCAAAAGAGGGGCCAAGATACAGCAAGCTAGGTTCCAACTCCTTGGCACGATCATGCATTACTATTGCAACCCTTTGTCCTCCTAATAGTGCAGGCCACGACCGCGCAATTGGAGTGGCCCACCACTCTATGAATCAGAGGCATATTGGTAGGGAAATGGAGAAAATTAATTAAAAAAAATTAACTTCAAGATCTCCTTGATCCAACGGCTATCAATTTTCCTGTCTTTCAGTCAGACAAGTTAGATTTCCATGAGCATTTACATCTGCGTGTGCATGGCATGCATTTGCACGTGTATGCAGATAACAGTATCGGGTGGTCCATTGAGAGGGTGGGCCAAAACATCTCCACCCGTCGCGTGGAAATTGTATAGGGTGATGAGGACCACTAATAATGTGGATTGCTAATAGCCCATAAAGAAAGGTGATTTGGCCATCTTACCATTGGCTTCAACATGAACAAATCTACGGTCAGGATCTCGATTTCTCCATGCTTAATTACTGGACCATTACTCATTCGGTGTCTTTTTTTTTTTTTGTTTTTGTTTTTTTGCATGTCTACCATTGAGCTCGAGGCTCAGACAAACAGAACCGTCGATCATTTGAAAGGGTCGGTTCTGCTTATCCGACCATCTCTCTATGTGGGTCCCATCATACGAATAATTATAATGACAAAGCAACTTCCTTTATTTAAAGAAAAAAAAAAAAAATTGTTGTGTGCTTTTCCTTATCCTTCTCTCTCTCGGGAAGAAAAGAATAAAGAAACTCTCTTTTAACGTAAAAATGTTTAATGGGTCACATTCAACTCCATGGGATGATCATTTTGGAAAGGCTATTGGATCATCACCCATTCATGTACCACCTAAAGGATGGACGGCTCCAGTCATCAGACAATCTCCCATGCATTGATTGTGTAATTCTATCAGTATCGGTTGCTATCCCCATAGAGGTGTAATATTTAAGATATCCCATTCTTGCATTAGTGACGTATGACTGATAGTTGAGGATTTAATAAGATGGCGACTTGATAGCGACCTCCAAACCAGCCATGTGGGTGAGTCCCTGACCGTAGAGCGGCCCACCCTGATGTATTCATTGTATATCTACGCTGATCGTCTGTTTTTCCGGATTATTTTAAGACAGGGTAAAAATAATAAAGTAGATAAAAATTTCAGGTGGACCACACTACAGGAAACAGTGGTCATTGAATGCCCACCATTAAAAACTACCTAGTGTCCACAATAATGTTTATTCACGATCTAACCTGTTGATAAGTTCACACAGACCACGATGGAAGGGGGAAAGAAAAAACAAATATCAGCTTGATCCAAAACTTGTGTGGCCCATGAAAGGTTCTTAATGGTTAATAGCCACTGTTTCCTATGGTGTGGTCTACCTGAAATTTGTATCTGCTTCAGTTTTGAGACCATGGGCTAAAATAATCTGGAAAAACAGATGAACGGCATTGATGTACAATGAATTCGAGAGCCGATTAGCTGTTACCCGGGTAACACCCAACCTTAGGGCCCACCTTGATGAGGTGTTGTATTTCCACATCATCCAGCCATTTCTCCAGCCCATTTTAGGACGTAGTCCAAAAAATTAAGCAGATCTAGATCTCAGGTGGACCACACTACAAGAAACAGTGGTGTTTGCGTGCATCACCATTAAAAATTCCAAAGGGACCATGGAGAAGTTTCCTTAATGTTTAGATAATGTCAAGAAGACCAGGATGAAGGTAAAATACAAATATTTACTTAATCCAAAGCTTTTGTCAACGACAAATTAAGAGGTTTTGATGATCATTCGTCATTGTTTCCAGTTGTATGGTTGTCCATGACTATTAGTTAGCACGCAAATTTGTCCAAATCTAAACAACCCATTCACTTCAAAAATAAAAAAAATGCGGATGGCTACACATGCCGACATGGCTCATGTGTTTGAGATCCTTGCTCATCTAGATGGCTACACATGCTGACATGGCTCACGTGTTTGAGATCCTTGCTCATCTAGATGGCTAAACAACTTTGTCCATGACTATTAGAGGTAACATAGATTACATCTGAATT
The DNA here is from genome assembly GCA_003013855.2 of Liriodendron chinense. NCBI lineage: Eukaryota > Viridiplantae > Streptophyta > Magnoliopsida > Magnoliales > Magnoliaceae > Liriodendron > Liriodendron chinense. The sequence continues at coordinate 1,365,237 of PVNU02000607.1, read as the reverse complement.
AATAAAATTAGCAACAAACATTTCTCAAATGAAATGAATTAAATCATCAGTTCAAGAGCAATTAAATCAGATAGCATCAATCAGCCAAAACAAACAAGCATCACAACAAAAATTAAATACAATAGATATCTCAAAACTATCTTAATTTTAACGGAGAAGAAATATGTTAGGATCACTCACCTGGTAATTCAATGAGGTTAATTCCATTATATTAACCAAATTAAACACAATTAAGAATACCTAATGCAGCATATAAGTAAAATCATTTTGCATATTATATTAGTTCATACGGTAAGGCCCACCTTCGATCGATCATATTTCCAAATTGGGGTCCATACGAAGGATTACGTTGTCCCATTTGGATTCCTTCAGATCCAGCCCTTATCACAAGGCTGTGATCACCACAACTCAATGTGGGATCCAATAGATCAAATCAAAGTGGTCACTATCCTCGAATGACATATAAATGGTATGGATATGCATAATCTATTCAAATTTATAATTATAATAGATTTATAAATCCGAATTTTCAATTTCAGAATCAAACAGATCTGTTTAGACATTTGTTGATCGAATCGATCACACTATCGATTGAATCGACTTGAATCGATGACTTGTCAATCGAATCTAATCGAATCAAAAGTCTCTGGACTCAATCCAATTTTGACGATCAAATCGAAATAAATCGAAAGTTGAATTGACAATCGCTCGACTAGATTTGATTTTTAATGATCCAAATCAAAATTTGAAGATTTTCTTTAATATAAGGTTTAAGGCCCAATTATACAATTGGTCTGATCTAAATCAACCACTGGATCTCACATGATTAATTTTGAGAATGGTAAATAGATCAGCTCAATCTGCAAGCTTCATGGTACGCATCCTTCAAAATTACGTGATTTTATAAAATTCTTGTCTGATCAATGCGGTCCACCAAACGGTCAGATCAATCTGATATTCAGGATTTCGGTGTAATTCGATCCCAGAATTCAAATAGACCGTATAGATCAGATCTCACACGTCCAGTGACCCTACATAGTATACTATGCATGATTTATTATATAGGAGTTCATCTAATTCGTGTGGCCCATCTGATGGTCAAATTGATCTGAAATTCAGGGTCCTAACATATTTTGTCCTCAGAAGTCAAATGATCTGTGTGGATCTATTCTTACACATTAAGATGCCCTACATGATTTTCTACACCAATTTGTAAAAGCAATTGTGTAAAGAATTATGTCTCTTCACTATGTGTCTGATACATTAATGCATTAAACATTCAGCTGATCCGAACCGTTTATTGCGTAGATCACATGTAAATTATCTAATTTACGAAAACATAAATGAGAATAGACCAAATAACCTACCATCTCTTCCATCTAAAATTTAAATTTATTAGAGAATTTGCAAAAATAACTATTTTACGCTTTGACGGATATCGATCCATCAATCTACCGTGTCCTAATGAAGATTTCTACCACTCTGCTAACCAACTTAATTATTTTGTTTATTTAAGACAAATTAATTATTTAACTTGTTTAATATACAAAAAGCTTAGAATTAATGCGTCTCACTAATGTGTTAAATTTAGGGGTGCTACATTCTACCCTCCTAATAGAAAATTTTCGTTCTCAAAATTTACTTGTGACTACTCTTCAAAAAGATGAGGGTACTTCTCCTAAATTTATACTTCGTGATCCCACAATGTTTGTCAGTTCCATGAATATGAATCTATAAAACCTTGACCAATGGCATGGTCTTAGTTCGTAACACATACTTCTTATGTTTTAGGATGCAAACTGGCTTCTCCACATAAGAAGTATCACTAAAAAAAAATGACTTTCCCCGACGGCCCCGCCTTTTTTCGCCGACGGCTTTTAGCTGTTGGGGAATGGTGTAATTAGCTGTCGGCGAATCCCACTACAAAATGACTTTTCCCGACGGTCCCACCCTAAAAGTCGTCGGTGACCCTTATTAGGTGCTTATCGTTGATTGTGGTGTGGTCCACTTGCAGGTTAGATATGCCTCATATTTTGAATCCCTCCTTAGAATAATCTTACAAAATGGATGGACGAAGTGGATAAACCACATTCATCACTATGGGCCCCACGATCCCACCGATTAGATCATCAATCTCTTACCTGTTTCGTTCGCCCCAGAAGTGGTTTGGCTAGTGACGCTGACACTAGCAACGTGGATAGTGGTTAGTGCTCTGTGGGCCCCACCATGATGTATGTGTTTTATCCACTTGGTTCATTCATTTTTTAAGATCATTTGAAGGCTTGATCCTAAAAATGAGGCAAATATAAATCTTGGGTGGATCACACCACAGGAAAATAGTAGTGATTGAATTTCCACCATTAAAAACCTCATAAGGCTCACTGTAATGTTTATTTGACATCTAACCTGTTGGTTAGGTCAAACAGACCTGGATGAAGGGAAAAAAACAAATATCAACTTGATCCAAAACTTGTGTGGACCCCAAGAAACTTTTAATGGTGGGAGTTCAATCAACACTATTTCCTATGATGTGGTCCACTTGAGATTGGGATCTATGTCATTTTTGGGTTCATACCATAAAATGATCTGTAAAAATGGATGGACAGCCTGGATGAAATACATACATTATGGTGAGTCCTACAGAGCATCAACCAAGGTCATTAGTCAAACTGCATCCGTCTCGGTGGGGGTATAGCCCATTTCGTTGGGCTGTTACCTGCGTAACATCACAGGTGTTTCCCCTACCGTGGGGCCCACCTTGATTATGCATTGTATATCCACACCGTCCATCTGTTTCTACATATCATTTTAGTAAGGGGTCTCAAAACTTAAGTAGATCTAAATCTCAGGTGGACCACAACATAGCAAACAGTGGTGATTGAGTGCCTCACCATTAAAAATTCCAAAAGGCACATAATAAGGTTTTCATAATGTTTATTTGCCATCCAACCCGTTGATAATCTCAAAAAGATCTAGATGAAGGGAAATTAAGAATATCAGCTCGATCCAAAATTTTTGTGGCTCATAAAAAGTTTTTAATTGTCATTCATCACTACTTCTAGTGGTATGGTTCACCTAAGATTTGGATCTTCTTAAGATTTTGAATGGTGTCCTAAAATGATATAGGAAAATAGATGGATGGAGTGGATTTACAAAAAAAATACATTAAGGTAGGCCCCACACGGTTAGCATAACACCCACTATGTTATTACTCAATCACAAGTTTTATTATAGTGGTGGACATTCAATCACTATTGGTTTCCTGCGGTGTGGTCCACCTGAGATTTAGATGTGGTTAAGTTTTTCTATAAATCCATAAAATAATATTTAACAATTAATAGACGGCATGGATAGAACAAATAAATCATGGTGGGCCCCAGGCAGCACGTGGTAGTATCAACCCATCTAATGGTGTGAAATGTACACAGATTTGAACGAAAATCCAATTTTTTTTATGGGTTCAAGTGCTAAAATGATCTTGAGAAATGGATGAACGGTGCAGATAAAACACATACATCATAATGGGGTCCACAGAGTACTGACCACTAGTTACCTGACCAGTGGCAACGGGTGCGAATTAGGTGTTACCCGTGTAACAATTTGGTGGGTGTTACCCTTACCGTGGGGCCCACTTTGATGATTTTTTGTATATCTACGCTGTCCATCCGTTTCTATAGACGATTTTAGGATGAGGTACCAAAACTAATGCAGATCCAAATATTAGGTGGACCACACCACAGGAAACAATGGTGATTGAGTGCCTCACCATTAAAAATTCCAAAGGGCTCACAACAACATTTTATTAATGTTTATTTGAAATCCAACCTGTTAATAATGTTAAGAAGATCCGGATGAAGGCAAACTAAAATGATCAGAAGATCTGGATGAAGGCAAACTACAATGATCAGATTATTCCAAAACTTTTGTTGCCCACAAAAGTTATTGATGGCAATTCATCAATTTTTCTAGTGATATGGTCTATTTGAGATTTGGATTTTCTTAAGGTTTGAGATCCCGTCCTATATTGAGATGAGAAAATAGATGGGCGGCATGGATATAGAACAAATAGATCAAGGCGGGCCCCACACGGTTAGGAAAACACCCACTAAGGAGTTAACCGAGTAACAGCTGATCCACTCTCCATTCCATACCGATGCAATTGGCGAGTGACCCTGCTCGGTGCTCTGTGGGCCCACAATCATGTATGTGTTTCACCCATGCCGTCCATCCGTTTTTCCAGATCATTTTATGATATGAGCCCAAAAATGAGGACAATTCAAATCTTAAGTGGACCACATCACAATAAACAATGTTAATTGAACGTTCACCACTAAAAACTTGTTGGGGCCAAAGAAGTTTTGGATCAACTTGATATTTGTTTTTTCCCTTCATCCAGGTCCATATGACCTAATCAACAGCTTGGATGTCAAATAAACATTACAGTGGACCCTAGGAGGATTTTAATGGTGGACGTTCAATCATTATTGTTTTCCTATAGTGTGGTCCACCTGAGATTTATATCAACATCATCTATGGGATCCATCTGTAAAATGATCTGAAAAAATGGATGTATGGTGTGGATAAAACACATGCATTATGGTGGGGCACACAGAGCACCGACCACTAGCCACTTGGCTAGTGGCAGCGTGGATGGAGGGAAACCAAAATTCCCAAATTGGCTATCCCACCCTTAGGGCAAAATATCTGGTAGTCCCCTCTCTCTCCCTCTCTCGTTGCGCCCCAAACTCCTCTACCTCTGCCCCAATTCCATCGCCGACGAGGCTAAGATCGATGATCGATGGCTCATCGATCCCAAGCTCCTCTACCTCCACCCCAAGATAAGGTAGCCATGACAAGGTCTACGAGGCCATGTAATCTCTCTCTCTCTCTCTCTCTCTCTCTCTCTCTATCTCTCTCTCTGTTCCACTATCTTTTTGGATGAAGGAGTGGAGATAGCACAAAAATCATGGTGGGCCCAAGTGTTTTCAATGGCGGCATTAATCCCCATTGATTCATGCGATGTGGCCCACTTGAGTTTTGGATGTAGTGTATCATGACAACTCATGTAGAAATTTATGGGAAGTGTGGAAGTGCGTAGGATGCCTCTCACGTGTTTGATAGAATGCCTGTGTGGCACATGGATTTGGCATTTGATGATAAGTGGGTTTGTTATTTATGTGGTGATTTCGTTGGAATTTTGCTTTGTTTGGGATCTAGATTTATCTGTTTTGATGAGAAAGGGGTTTGATTAGATTTATCAGGATCTTTTTTTTTTGCTAAGGATAATTATCTGTTTTGGTGAGAAAGGGGTTTGATTAGATTTTTCTACTTTGTGTTTCTGGTGTAAAAATTAGTGAATTTTGAGATGGGGATCACTCCGCTTTGATCAACGGACCATGTCAAGGGTCTAGATGGTTAGATAAGATCCACACACAGTTGGTGGACCCCACAGAGATGGGCCACACAAGATCTATTAGAACAGGTTTTCAGTTTTTAGGTTGCGCAGAAATTGGTCGGGCCCATTTTTAGGTCCGATTCATGATCACATGGGGTCCACTTTCGGAAAGAGAATGTGACCTTTTGATAGCCCTATGTATGGGCGTCAAAACCCCTAAGATGGGGCCTGCTGAAAGTGTGCATGGAATTTATGGTGCAAGGCCCAATATGGGTACTTGGAATTTTTGCACAGTTTCTGCACAACTATTGCTGGCTCCATTTTGGGCGTTGTTCACCAATCACATGGGATCCACTTTAGGGGTGTAGGAGGTCATTTATACTCTCACTTATGAGGGCTACAAAACCTCAGTGGTGGTTAACCAAATGGGTATTTGTAGGGTTTGCCACAAGGGTCTAAAAATGAAGGTTTGCCCCAAAACACAGGATTTTCAGAACTAGTGTGATTTGTTACGAGTTTTCATCTATTTATACGTAAAATGACATGATTTGTCCATCTTAAATTGCCCGGCTGTTTTGTCTATCTTAAATTGTATTTGAGCTTTTCTGCTTCCTCTCATGGTCTTTTTTTTCTTGACTAGGTGCTAACATCCTTTAAGAAAAAATGTCTAAACACTGAAATTATGTTCTATCAGTCAATATTGAATGTGCATCCATGTGTAATTGGGATGTGGAATTCAGTTAGGGAATGGGAATATGCATGCTAGCATGCATGTCCGGGAGTCTTCCAACTTCCCCATCTTTTCAAGAAATTGTTGAGATTTGAGGTGCTTTTGCAATAACCAGTTGATTATAGCCTACAGATGTCTACACTCCAGAAAGTCTTTTTGCTAATTTTTTTTAATGATTTCATTTCATAATTTATTGCTTTGATTGATGTTCATAACTAGGTCTTCACGCGAATGACTCCATACAGCTTAGGGAGGGCCTCATGTATTTGTCGAAAATGGCGGTATGCTATTTGCCATCTGGTCTTTTGGTGCAGCGCATACCTAGAAGCTTGGTTCCAAAAATGAAGCAGATACAAATTTAAAAAATGGCGGTATTCACTCTCACTTCTTTAAAAGGTAGTAAGACATTTGTGTTTTTCTCTACATGGATTGGCTTGATTTTCAGTCTTTGGTAATCTATACAATGGGGACCCTCCCAAGGGACTGCTCAGATCATTCACCATATGTATGTTCCATCTTGGCATGCCATGTAGGTAGGCTGAGCTATACAGGGAATTAACCTGATATGTTTTGTGGTCTTGTCATTTTGTAATGATAACTATTTTTTTTTATTGCAGTTTATAAGGTTTGGGCATACTCAACTGCCTGAGAATGCCATTATGATCACCAGCTCCATAACTGTTGTCCTTTTCAGCATAGTGGTAAGATGCTTCATACCATCTCAACTCTATGCAGCTAGGATTTTGAAGTTGATGGTTATCTATTGAACCGGTATAACAATAATATGATACAAAAAGGTCTTAGAAATTGAAATCAATGGCCATCTTGGTTACAGAAAAAAACATTGGGTTCAAGCCATTCAACGCATATGCACATCAGAATCTCTCCCTCAGTCATGGCTTCTCCATCTCCATCATAGAAATTAAGGGAAAATAAAGTAACGTTAAATTGGAGTTATTTTGGGTGAAGTTACGAAAAACCAAATCTAATTTAGAAGTGATGGAGGTGTCGAGTTCCTAAACAGGTTCACCGTGAGAGCATTTTCTGGTGGGATTTGAAATTCAAAGTGTTTATAATAACTCTTATTGAATAGATGATGTGGTGGCTTAATTTGTTGCATAGTCCTTAATAACAATTACATGCCATACTACATCTACCCTATGAACACCCTCAATACAACTCAACCGGCCCAAGTTGCACCCTTGGCCTTAAAACAACTACCTTGTATTTCTCTGCCTTGGAATTAATTTATTACATCTTTTCTTCTTTTTATAGAGGAAAGCTAGAAATGAAAATCAACTACCAAGATGACCCTTCTTTTCCCCTCAAACAAAGAAAAAATAAAGCTAGAAATGGCCCATGCCTTCTTTCATGGGTTTAATTCAATGTTCCAACTTAGACTTGGCTTAGAAGGAAGAAAGAAAGACATCTGAACAAAATATCTGTTATACAGGACAAGCCAGTCTGAGTCTGTAGCAAGTGTCAACAAGTATCTTGAAGCTCAGAACCACAAACTCTTTGTTGGTATGAGGTTCAAGATGAGATTTTGAGGGCGAGGAAGCTCCCTAGAGAAATAATATTGTATTGGTTGTGTTTATGGTTTTGATATTACAAGAAATAAGAAAGCACACACCAATTTTCACTCTTTTTTTTTTTTTTGCAATGATTTCTCAGATTTAGTGGTACTATCATTAGTGTTGGAGACACTCTATCATCTCATTGGGAAAATTCTGATTTGAGATCCCTAAAGGTAACACCTTTTGCCAAAAGTTTTGAAACCATACCAAGTCACTATAGTTTGTGTTCCAATTGGGTTTCAACTTTATCTAAATGCTTGAATTCCACTCAGGTTCAATGTTCAACAATCCTTGTCCCGAAAGAGTTTCTCCTTGGGAATTGAACCTGCTGGTGGCTGCAACTCCTTCGACCACACAACCTACACCGAAGCACAAACGGGCACGGCCGTTGGTTGTACCTTCAACACCATCAGGCCTACCTACATTTGGTATGAAATTTCTTTACCTTATTTTTTATTGTTATTTTCTTTTGATGATAAAGATGCACCTATTCTTTTAAATCTGATTAGGGAATTGCTTCTCTATTGCTTGTAAAATTCTCTATTTTAGCAACTAACATTTAATACACATTGTATTATGTTCATATGCTCTCTTATGAGTACTGTTTCAGCCCATTTGCAAAAGCTGTTTATTTTCATTTTTTCTCTGAAACTGTACCTTGAGCTTCAACCAGCTTTTTGCATTAGGATGTTTGATGGATGGATTTTTTCCAGCAGAAAAAACACTGAAATGACTCACAACATCTAGAAGTTACTTTCCTAGTATTTGTGCATATTATTTGTGTTTTCCAGTGAAAGGAGACCTGAAGAATTTCTTGCAAATTAATGATTTTGCAGAACTTGCTGGGCACACTAGGAAATCTGAGCCATTCATAACATGTGGCCCACTATAAACATACACTTCCCATGAGTTAAGCCGGCCTGATCATCAAGTGGGCTAAAGGATTGAGGAAATTGATGGCTAGAAAAATGTCTGATGCTCAATAGTCAACATGAACACATGTGGTCCATCTGATGAGAAGACCAGTTGTACTCAGTTTTTTCTTTTGTAAAAATTCTGACAATTCCGATTCCCCATTTATAAAAGATAATTAGATGTTTTATTCAGTAATGGTTGTTTTCTCTAGAGTGACTAGGGGTGTTGGTTGCTGGTGTTGTTGGTGGATGCTTTGTTGTGTGATGTTTGGCTGGTGGTGGTTGCAGGATTACTGGCTGTAGTGGGTGTCTGCTGTGTTGTTGCTTGTAGGTAATGGGTGGAGTCCTGGTTGTAGATGTTGGTCCTCTCAGAAGTTTTTGTTGCCCTGTTCATTTTTTTTTGGTCTATTGTCTGGGCATTGGTTCCTCAGGTATAGCTGGGCTGGTTGTAACGTGAGGTGAGCAGTTTGTTCTATACAGTTTCTGTTTTGGTTTGGTAAAAAAAGTTTTAACAAAAAAAAAAAAAAAAAGATGACATAAAAAAATGCACTTAATGTTTCTTTCGCTATCAAGACTGCTCAGGCTCTAAAAGATGCTTTTCTTTTTTCTTTTTCTTTTTCTCTTTTTGTGAGATTATCTGAGGGACCCATTTGCTGTTTTTTGTCACCAACTTCTAGATTGAAATCTTATATTGATTTTATAATACATTACCCTATATAGGTTGCTGCAGAACAATGCCATTTCAGGTCCTATTCCTACCGACATTTGAAGGATGGAGAAGCTCGAAATGCTTGATCTCTCAACTAATAATTCAACGGTGGGATACCCAGTTCAATAGGGAAGAAATTGAAGTGTGTCTTGTGCTTTGTCTCCATATATCCTTGACAGCCTGAGGACTCCTGAGACAGGTCTCTATAAGATCATATTCACACTTGAGGATCCTACTGCCAGAATCCTACTTATATGGTGAAGATGAGGTAAGATTTTATTATTACTCTCTCATCATTTAAGTATCATCTTATTGTTTATATGTGCGCTTCTTGGGATTTATACATTTTATAATGGTGAGATTTCTTACTATGGAATGGACAAGTGAATGCATTAAATATCATGGTTTATGTGAGATTCTTTTGGTGATTTTGTGATGCTTTTGTGATTAATGAACATAGGGAATAAAAAAATTTGGGTGGTGGCAGAGCCGTTGGAAATAGTACTTTTTTCCCTGCTACCACCCAATTTTTTATTCCATGTGTTCATTAGTCACATAAGCATCACAAAATTACTGAAACAATCTCACATGAACCATGATATTTAATGCATTTACTAAATAAGTTAATGATTTTACAACGGGCCAGCACTATTGTTAACACTTTCTTTTGCAATGGGCCATAGTAGTTGTAAACGTTTACCCTTTTCACAAGGGGTGGAACTTGATGTATATTACGAGCATTAACAACTAGTAACACCTGTTTTTTACAACGGTCATGACCTGTTGTAAAAGGCTAATTTTCTTGTAGTGATTTGTTGTTTGGCCATGTTCAAACGCTGATGGTTTCTTTTTTTATATGCTAAAGCAACGCCGACGGTTATGAATCGTCGCAATTTCTAATGGCGATGAGCCCTCGCAAATTCCGACGGTCGACCGACGGCTTATCGCCGTCGGAATTTCCGACGGCCCATAACCGTCGGAAAGCAACGGCGACGGCCCCTTTCCCGACGGCCCATCCAACGGCCAAAAGCCGTCGGCCGGGAAAAGTCATTTTTCTGGTAGTGTATCTTCTTGTAATTCGAGATCTTGCCAGTCAACGACATGCAAAACATCCTTTTCGTACTTCTGTAGCATGGAAACATGAAAGACGTTGTGGACACTAATAAGCTAAGGTGACAATACGAGTTGATAAGCTACTTCTCCAACTCGTTCCTATACCTCAAATGGTCCTATAAAATGAGGAGCAAAATTTCCCTTTGGTTCAACCTTAAGGGAACCTCCCATGAGGTCCTCCTAGCAATACCATTTTCTAATTACTCCCTAAGCCACAGGCATGTAAGAGAGCCTGTAATCCATGCACATGTAGAAGTGGCACATGTGTGTCATCTAATACTTCCATCAGGTGGGCCCAACCATGTAAATGCTATTACTTTTTGAGAAACCAACTACAAACACAGATCCAAAGACCTAATCCGTACGCTAAAAAATTGATCAGCTCCGGCGTGTCTTCAAGGACTAGACTCGGACCTGAAATGACCCGACCTCAATTTGACTCATTGACAGCCCTATGTTCTCAGGCTTAGGTCAGGCCTTGAAAGTGTAGCGAAACCAAAGTCCAACCTGTTTCAAATTCAGGGCCGGCCCGGTCTATTCCCACCCTGAAATGAGGCCCACATCTTGCCTTGTGAAGGAGGCAAAGGAAGGAATCTTCGCAGTACAAAAAAGAGTGGTAAGTAAATTAAAAAAAAAAAAAAAGAGGAAAGGAGAGAACAGAAAGGAAAAGGTTAAAGATCATTTGGATGGCTTAGATTTCAACTTTGCAACCGAGAGAGGGGCCAAGATACACCACGCATGCAAGCATATGATGTATGTGATGCATATGTGGTTCATGGATAGAGAATTCATAAGAATGGTTAGGTGAGGGGGTGTAGAGATCTCTAGTAGCATTTAAATCATCATGGTTAGGTTAAATAGGTTGTTAACCAAGTAAGGGAAAGAGAAGATTCGTTGGACTATCCTAGGAGGAAGAAAATTAAAGAAGTAGGAAAGACTTCTGGTTGGAAAGAAAAGAACTCAAAAGAAAGGAATTACTCACAGATATAACAATTCCTAAGCTTCAAACAAGCCCCAACTCGAATCTGAGTCGGATCAGCGAGTTGACTCGGTTAGAGAAAGAAAACCTCTTCTTTCTTCTTCTTCTCCTCCTCCTCCTCTCTCTCTCTCTCTCTCTCTCTCTCTCTCTCTCTTCCTTCCAGTGTAGGGTCTGCCCTCTCCTAGGATGGAAGAGGGGTTTTTATAACCAAACCGTGACCGACTTAACGTCGGGTCTGCCCGCACACAACCGCACCAGCCGCGTACAAGAACTTTCCACACTGGTTTGATCAGTCTACTACACCTTCAAGAAGCAATCGATCCGGGTGAGTTTTCGTGCGTTTATTAATAGGAGGTTGGTCCACCTAATGGACGAGTCAGATTGCCACGTCGAGCATCCAACACCATCGGATGGTAGTTGCTGGACAGACAGGCTGTCCGCTTGCTGCCATGAAAATCGGCACTATTAACCTTCAAATAACAACTTTGAGTTACTTGCTTTCCAAGAAACTTGGTTGAATGGTTAAGGTTGAAGAGGAATGTCTATTAGATTTGAAAGGAATCCTTGGCCAAACAGGTAACAACTGGTAGTTGCCATTTTCGGAGAAGATCTTGTGAGTGCACTCCAATCTTTCGATGCTACAACTTCTTCTGAAACTGGTCGAAATCTCTTCATGCACCTGATGGACGGTTCATATCGATATTTGGGGCCTACAATAATGAACGGCGTGAGTTGGATCGACCGGCAGCAACGGACGCTGTAACAGCATCCGCCTGTAACAAGGAAGAAAACTTTTTTTTTTTTATATTACGTGCGTCGCATGTATACGCCTACACTACCGTTGCCCTCACAAGTGGGGTCCATTTCAGGTGGATCGGGACCACCCGATCCGTTCAACAGGTCGGCAACAAATATTTAGCCGTTGACGTGAAAGATGGGTCGGATCTGAGTTAAGGTGGGCCACTTATGGCTCGATTTTTTATTATGGCATTTGTAGGATGACCGGAGGGCTAAAATTTTACGTGTATGGATAAAATGTGCCCAAAAGCTCATATATAAAGTTTTGAGTGAAACCGATTGCCAGAAATCATAATACTTAAAAATGACTCTTTAACTTAAGTTTAACTAATGACATTTTTCATAATTATTGTAAATTTATGAGTTTTGTGAAATCTAACACTTCTACTTTGTTTTAGGGTTTATTTCGAGCAACTTTAATAAAGTGATCATACCCTAATTACCTACGAATTATTTATTATTAATTTGTCAACATTAAAAGTTATTTAATTTGTTAAATAATTTATTAAATTATGACTTAAATTATTTCAGAAACTTGGGGTATTATAAGCACGTTTGAGAAGGTACATAAGGCTGAAAAATTAACAATCTAAACATATTTCTAGTGACAGACAAGATGGACGAATCAGATTTTTGGACAAACATGTATACAGGTCGGTATGGAGATCATACGGCTGGTCTACGTTGATCGCGTAGTTCAAAATCGAAGTGGATGGTTAGATCTTTCAATCTAGCAACTATAGATCATTTTAACGGTCAGTCAATTGGCTTAACTAAGCACACTAAGTTTTTCAGAGGCCTAAAAGTGTCGGAATACATATAAAAGTGTACACGTGTGTGTATATGTGTGAACAATGCTGCCTAAAATTTAAAGTCTAACGTGTGAACAAGAACTCGTGTACTTACTCGTGTACCAAATTTCTGATGTATTACATTCTACCACCTTTACACAGAATTTCGTCCTCAAAATTCAATCAACCTACTTGTGCATTAAATTTATGAGGTATTACACAATCTGACCTAGATTTTTCCAGTTTAGGGTTGGAAATTTTGACCCGAATTCAATTTTTGGGTAGACCCAACTTGACCCAGATTTTTATGGGTCGGGTTAGGGTTAAAGGTGACCCGACCCAACCTGACCTGAATCATATAGGGGTTAAGTAGACTATTATATATTGATTTTCTTATTAGTTAAATAATACATATTTTATTTTCTCACACACCCTGCTGGAACAATCCACATGTCTGTCAATTTAATAAACATGTGCACACCAATGATCACATTTTATGACAAGTAGAACTAAAATATCATGATATTAATTTTCTATTAATCATATTGATTTTCTTTTTAGTTAAATAATACATTTTTTCTCACACACCCCGCTGGAACAGTCCACATGTCTGTCAATTTAATAAACATGTGCACACTAATGATCACATTTTATGACATGTAGAACTAAAATATCTCGATCAGACTCTCTATCTTTAACGGTGTTAGTTCTATTGTAAACATGTCATTGTTGGTATTCACAGAAGCAACACAAAGAAGAATAAAAGAATCACTCTAATCACACAAGCAAATTCAAATAGAGAAGGCATACAAATATATGTGGAAAAACCCTTGGTGGAAAAATCCACGGCGTAAAACGATAATGCACTATGAAAACAAAGTTACAAGAGATAGAACCTTTTCGAGAGAAAACCCTAGCTTTTCCTCTCTCCCAAACCCTCTCAACCCTTTAACACATCTTAGACTTTCCCAAATCCTTATTACACCTGCTTATATAGAAATAGAATCGAAATTAGAAACAAAATAATAAAAAGTGCGCATGTAGTCAATCGGTCGAGAGACCTCGATAGATTGGGTTGATCAGTCAAGAAGTCGAACTTGTAAAAAATTATCCAGAGAGTTTCACCAAAAATCCGAATTCCTTTGATCGGTAGAGTCCAAAGTTCGATCTTTCAAACTCTTTCTAAATTATCTAGAGACCTGTTTGTGTAATTTCAGGCATGTTCGATCTGTCAAACTCCTTTAAAATTATCCAGAGACTTGTTTGTTAAATTTCAAGCATGTTCGATTGGTTGACCAGTATAGTCGACCAGTTGAACACCCTATTTTCTACACAAATTGAAGGCTCCATACAACAATCTCCACCGAGGCTTCAATAATCATTTTTATTCATTATTTTGCTCCATCCTTCATCTCTAATTCGTCTTCATTACAGCTTTACCATCGTCTTTTTTCATACACACTTTGTCTTCACTCCATCTTTGCCAAACCCAGGGAAGTTGCACAGAAGTTAAACTTCTTTGTAGGCATCGTCTTTGTAACCATATCCACCGGATTTACATTTGTATGGATTTTCTCAAGTGTCACACCACCTTCCTCAAACACCTGTCGAATAAAATGGTGATAAGCATCAATATGTTTAATTCTAGAATGGTAAATCGAGTTCTTCACCAATTGATCACGCTTTCACTATTATAATTAACAGGCACAATCTCCTGCTAAGGCTTTAACTGATATATCATTTCCCTTAACCAAACTACTTCCTTGAATGCTTACGTCACTGTAACGTACTCGGTTTCAATTATGGAAAGAGCCATTACAGACTGGAGCCTCGCCATCCAACTGATCGCTCCACCCGCTAACACAAACGAGTAACCGAAAGTTGACATTCTACTGTCCATATCACCTGCATAATAAAAAATCACATATCCTACTAATTTGTCCCTTAATTTTTCAAATATCAATACGTAGTTCTGCATACATCAACTATACCAAAGTAACAATTTCATTGCTTCTCAATGTTGCTTGCAGGAGGTTTGACATGTATCTGCTCACAACACCTGCTGTATGTGAAATATCCGATCTTGCACAAACCATAACATACATCAAACTGTTAACTGCACTCGAATAAGGCACACTAGACATAACCTTCTTTCCTTCATCTATAATGGGACATTATTCTAAAGAAAGTTGAAAGTGAGTTGTGTGGGGTATGCTAACCGGCTTAGCCTTGTCCATCCCAAACTTCACCAATGCCTTCCCAAGGTACTATGCTCGAGATAACTAAAACATGCTCCTTTCTATGTCTCTGTGTATATCAATGCTGAGAACCTTCTTTGCAGCCTCTAGATCTTTCATCTCAAATGTCCTTGATAACTGAGTCTTTAATATGTCAATTTCAGACGTGTTATGACTGGCGATAAGAATATCATCAACATATAATACCGAGATAATGAACTTACCACCACTTAGTGTCTTGAAGTAGACACAATAATCATATTCACTTTTGGTAAATCGCTGACTCACCATGAAAGAATTAAATTTCTTATACTACTACATAGGCGATTGTTTCAGGCCGTAAAATGACCTCCTAGACCTGCAAAACTTGTTCTCTACCCCTTTCACTTCAAACAATTTTGGTTGCTTCATGTAATCTTCTCTGCTAATTCCCCATACAGGAAAACGGTCTTTATATCCATCTGTTCCAATTCGAGATTATATTGGGCAATTATCGCTAACATAAATATGATATATACTTGCTTCATCATAGGTGCGAAGATCTCACTAAAGTCATCAGCTTCTCTCTTAGCATACCCCTTGGTTGCCAACCTTACATTATACCTATCATTCTTCTTCCTAAAGATCTACTTGCATCTGATCCCTTTACGCCCGACGGAGAGTGAATACAACATTCAAGTCATCCTTGTATCTGAATGGTAACCTTCGATCCCTATGTGGATTCCTTCTTACAAGTGGTTGCTCCACCTGCTCCTATACCTCTTGTTGTGTTTCAATCTCAGTCTGCGTCTCTTCTTTATTTATTTGGATGTCCACTACTAACTTTTTTGTTTCCTTGTTTTCATCCTTACGGAATAAAGATACCTTGTCGAATTTGATGTCACAACTAAGGATGATTTTTCATGTGACTCGATCGTACAGCCTGTCCCCTTTCACACCATTACGATAGTCGACAAAGATATACTTCTTCACCATTTGGTCCAGCTTATCTCTCTTCTTCTTTCATAGTTTTCAGTTGCTTTTCAATGAGTGCATCTTCTAGTCCTTGTTGAACTATAAAGCCCTTTATCTTCACCTTCCATACTTCAAAGTTACTTTTCTCGAAGAACTTTTCTACATCAAACTTCATGCTAGATATTAATGATATACCTTGTCTTCAGATTCAATCTGCTTCCTAACATGATCTTTGATACCACTTGTTGGAACTCGCGAAAGCAACATAAAGAAGAATTAAACAATGCACTCCATTCAGAATCAAATTTAAATAAAGAAGGCACAAGAATTTACACAGAAAAACCTTTACTGGAAAAAAACCACGACACAAAATGATAATGCACTATGAAAATGAAGTTATAAGAGATGAACCTTACCCGGATCAAAGTCCCTAGAGAAAAACCCTAACTTTTCCTCTCTCCCAAACCTTCTCAACCCTTAAACATGTCTTAAACTTTACCTAATCCTGATTAGACCCGTTTTTATAGTAATATAATCGAAATTAGAAAAAAAATTACAAAACTGCGCACGCAGTCAATCGATCAGTTGACCGGTTGAGAGACTTCGATGATCGAGTCGATCGGTCAAGGAGTCCAGTTTGATTGGTTGAACTTGTCAAAAAATTGTCTAGAGTTTAACAAAAAAACCTAAATTCCTTCAATCAATCAAGCCCAGCATTTTATTGGTCGAACTTGTTGAGGTGTGGAGCCAATCACACCAAGGGATGATCGGGCCCCCGGACGGTCTTTGGACCAGGTACTCGATATTCATGTATTAGAGACAGGAGGTCTCTGGACTGTTCTGTGAATAGTTCGGGCGCCCGACGGTCAAGAGGATCGGGCGCCCGATATTCGGGTAATTTCACCCGTAACTCGCTGGAGGAATTCTACATTGGGCGAGCGCCCGACCAAGCCTAACTAGGTGCCCAACCAGCCATGACCTGTTTTGTGGGCTTTCCTATTTTGGGTTCTATTTTCTTGTTTTACTATAAAAAGGGTTGTAACTCGGAATTAGGCCATGTGATTAGGGTTTCTATACGTCTAAGGTGAGAAAGAGGCGAGAGGTTAGCAAAACGGGCCATCTCTGTGCATGGGAGCATCGGAGAAGGTAAGTATTATGCTTGTAACTTTGTCTTCTTCATAGTGGAGTTTTGCACCGTGGTTTTTTACCCTTGTTTGGGGTTTTTCTACATAAAATTTTTCTTGTGGTTTGTTGGTTTGTTTCGATTCCCCTTCTAGTTATTATTTCTTCCTGTTTATAATTTGTGGGTGAGACCGGAGATTGGATCTCCGTTCACCGGCATTGTTGGCGTGTTGTGCAACAACTGGTATTAGAGCTTTTGGTTAGTTTAAGTGGGAGCGATGATAGAAGAAGGGAAAACTAGAATTGAGAAGTTTGATAGTTCAAACTTTGCCTTCTGAAAGATGCAGATGGAGGATTATCTCTATATCAGAAGGACCTCTATATTCCTCTAGAAGGAAAAGAGAAGAAACCAGAGAAGATGACAGATGGTGAATGGGCTTTAATGGATCGAAAGGCTTTAGGAATGATCTGACTTTCTTTGTCTAAGAGCGTCGCCTTCAATATATCCAAAGTAAAGACCACAAAAGAATTAATGCAAGCTTTAGCTTCAATGTATGAGAAACACTCGGCATCCAACAAGGTTCATCTTATGAAATGGCTATTCAACATGAAGATGTCAGATGGTGGGGGCATGGCTGAACATCTAAACGAGTTCATTACAGTCACGAGCCAATTGGAATCCGTTGGCATCACTTTTGATGACGAGGTTAGGGCGCAATTGATCTTATCCAGTTTGTCAGACAATTAGGATGGTTTAGTGATTGCTATGAGCAATTCCTCCGGAACGATGAAGTTGAAATTCAATGATGTGGCCGGTTTAATTCTCAGCGAGCTTCAGGGGATTCCGGGAATGCTCTAAACGTTGAAGGAAGAGGAAGATCTTCAAATAATGGAGGCAATAAATACAGGCGTTCTAAGTCAAGAAATAAGTCCAAGGGGCCGAAAGATAAGAACGGGTGTTGGCATTGCGGGAAGAAGGGGCACATGAAGCGTGATTGCAGGGCGCTTAAGAAATAAGAAGGAAGCTCTCAAGGTGGAAAGGATTCAGCGAATCTATCTGAGGAGAGTGACTCAGAGGCATTGATCTTGTCTCTCGATGCGCGGAATGAGTCTTGGGTTGTAACTCGGGTGCTTCGTTTCATGCCACTTCGTCTAAGGAAGTTCTTCGTGATTATGTGTCAGGTGAGTTCGGGAGAGTCTACCTGGGTGATGATGAGCCGTGCAGTATCGTTGGCAAGGGAGACATTCACTTAAGTCAGAAAGATGGAACGGTCTTGAAGTTGAAGGATGTCAGACATGTACCGAGTTTGAGACGGAATTTGATCTCAGTGGGGCAGTTGGCCGATATCGGATATGTGACGACATTCACTAGTGATTCCTGAAAGGTCACAAAAGGTGCCTTGATGATATCTCGAGGCAAGAAAGAAGGTACTTTGTACGTGTCTTCTGGATCATATAGTTCACTCGCAGTCACATCAACTAGCGTGAACGGGAAATTATGGCATCAGAGGTTGGGACATATGAGTGAGAAAGGGATGAAAGTGTTATTGTCAAAAGGGAAGCTATCAGGGTTGAAGGCAATCGATCTGTAATTCTGCAAGGATTGCGTGTATGACAAGAAAAAGAGAGTCAGCTTCAAGAAAATAAGATGAGCTCCAAAGATGCATCTGTTGGAGCTTGTACACACTGATGTGTGGGGACTGGCACAGGTATCATCTCTTGGCGGATCACATTATTTTGTTTCTTTTATTGATGATGCTAGTAGAAAACTGTGGGTCTATTTCTTAAAACATAAATATGAGGTGTTTGATGTATTTAAGAAGTGGAAGGTACTGGTAGAAAATGAGACAGGTAAAACTGTAAAGTGTCTCAGATCTGATAATGGGGGAGAATACTGTAATAAGAGGTTTGAGGAGTATTGTGCAGCAAATGGAATCAAACATCAGAAAATGATTCCAGGAACACCGCAACAAAACAGTGTGGCTGAGCGTATTAACAGGACTATCCTTGAGCGCACCAGGAGCATGAGACTACATTTAGGGTTGCCCAAGACCTTTTGGGCAGATGCTGTGAATACTACCGTATATCTCATCAATAGAAGTCCCTCAGCACCATTGGATGGTGGGTTATCAGAAGAAACGTGGACTAAAAAAGATGTCACGCCTCAAACCCGGGGACCGGGCTCACTAAATTCCCGATCGTCGACCTTGGTGCCAACAGTCTCCGTAGTACCCCATTCTCGGCTCCTAGCTCTCATGTGCCAGGTTCCGATCCTGGGATCCTACCAGGAGGATTTTCAGGGTAAATTTTTTTTTTGTACAGGAGCATAAACAAAACCATAAAACATCATCAAATATCCACTAATAAGTTTGTTGAGTACAGTGCTGGAAAGGGAAATACAACATGAAGCAGAAGTCCAAAATATCAGGTACATAAACCGCGCTCAACGCTGCTGATATGCTCTACTACCTGCAGTGTAAACAAACGCGCATGAGCTTCCTACGAAGCTCAGTAGAGTGCGTGTGTGTGCGTGTGATGCATATGACAAGTATACAGATATCAGAGTAAGCGAAAGTAGTAGAGGACTAAGTTACTAAGTTTATGAATGCTATCAGCCATCCCAAGGCTATGCGATGCAAGGGCCTACATGGCCGAGTGTTACATGCTAGAGATACAATGCAAACATGTCAATCCTCAACTGATCCACATATCAAAATAGTTCTCATCTGGGACATCACCGGGGTCTAGTATACTCTAATACTGGCCGCCGCACATCGCGCGCATAACCAAGCGAGTAGAAAAGACCTCACTATCCGACTCGTCAGTGGTATGCCAATGCCCACCCAGCTCACCGATAGCGGACCCATTCCATGAGCTGGTCAGACTCGACCTAGCTTACAGCCCACTGCACCCGAGCGGATAAGGTCACACCCCTTTTCAACCGACCTCGACACAGTGGGAGACGCGGCCTATTGGTGTTTGGCACACGGGCGCTCATGTTATCCACTCGGTCTTGACGCTGGAGCATCCTACTGGTACTACAGGGTTTAGGGACTTTCACCCAAGGACATCCATAGCGCCCATGTACTAGAACAAGTTTTCGATGTCCAATACTGCCAACCATGATGTGACTATGGTGGCCACCACCCCGATCCTGCTAGGGTGTGAAAGCGATCGTGACATACATAATGCGAAATGCATGAGTCATACAATCCAAATCATGCACTAAACTTACGCATTCTGCGCAATCATGTCGGGCGACCTTGTCTCACACGGGTCCCCTAAGTATAACAAGCCAACTAGCATATGCTATGGTTAATCATGATCCATAACAGGCATACAAATGATGCGTATGGGCATATGAATGAGCATGGTATTCATTATACTAAGCATGTTATCAGTGTGACATATCAAGCTAATCATACTAGCATGTTACCAAACATATCATGTAACATTGGCCTTAAAAGGCCCAATATATACGGAGAGTGGGACCCGAACTGTGGATCCCATTGGAAATGTAAAAGTCTTCATGGCCTAGCCCACTTGAGACCACATCAGCCCCATACTTGGGCCTGCACATACAAGGTAGGTCGACAAAATATGTGTACGGCATGGATAAATCATATATATCAAAGAAGGAATCATGATGGGCATCAAGGACCATTATTTCCTACGGGTGTGGTCCATCTAACATATGAATTTGCCTCATTGTTGGGGCCGTATCTAAAATAATATGGAAAAATAGATAGGCATCATGACTAAAACAGATACATCATGGTGGAGCTAATAGATACATCACGTTGGGACCCATAGGGTGGGCCACCTGCTAGGCAGCGTGGTACCCATCTAGTCCCAATAAGTTTAGAATCAAGCATATATTTGTGTTTTCTCCTTCATCCATGTCCATGTGATCTTATGAACAGATTGGATGGCAAATAAACATCACTGTAGAGCCTAAAAGGGGTTTCAACGTTTGAAATCATCATCCCCATTGTGGCATGGTCCACTTGACATTAGGATATGCTTAAATTTTCGGCCTAGTCACTTATGAATAGGTTGGGTGACAAATAAACATCATTGTAGGACTGGGAAGGTTTCAATGGTGGAGATCATTATTCCCACTGTTGTCCCGTGGCATGGCCCACTCGCTGTTTGGATAAGTTTAAAATTTGGGCTCAACCACTAAAATGAGCTAGGAAAAACATATGGACGGAATAGGTAAGGCACATAAATTCTAAGTGGGCCCAACGAGTGGGGCCCATGGACAATACCCATATAGACTACGCTGCTGGGCAGCAGCGTCCCCTGGACGCTGTTTGTCCAGCAGCAGCATTTTATTTTATTTTATTTTTTTATTTATACTCTCAACAAGTGGGGCCCACATAAGTTTCCGATCAAGCCGATATTTTTGTTTTTCCTTCTTCCATGTATGTGTGAACTTATGAACAGGTTGGATCTCAATTAAACATCATGGTGGGCCATAAAAAGGGTTTCAAACTATCCTTACTGTTTTCTGTGGTGGGGCCCCCTTGAGACTTGGATCTGACTCAATCTTGGGGTCATGCCCTAAAATGATCTCCCCAAAAGGATGGACGGTGTGGATACAACACATGCATCATGGTGGGACCCACGAGTGGGCCACCAGCCGGCCTCACGAGCAGCGTACCTGGACGCTGGTACGCCCAGCGTCAGAGGTGCTGCCTCTTCTTTCCTCTTTCTTCTTCTTTTCTTTTTTTCGTTTTCTTGTACTTATATCAAGTGGGGCCCACATGGGTCTGATCCACTCCGTTCATCAGGTTCCCCATCTCATGGGGGACCCAATAAGCCCAATATTGGGTATATGATTCGGTCTAGAAACTTCAAAGTGGGCCGAAGAATTTCTGATAGTAGAAATCCTCATTTCCACTGTTTTATGCGGTGCGGTCCACTTAAGATTTGGATCGGGTTCATCCTTGGGCCCCGGCCCTAAAATGATATGGGGAAGAAGATGGACGGCGTGGATGGAACACAAACATCAAGGTGGGTCCCACGAGTGGGGACCCTAGTACGGCGTCCAAGTGACGCTGGACGTTCCAGCGTCAGAACGTCCAGACGTTGGACGTCCGTGCCCCTTTTATTTTTTGTTTCCTTTTTTTTGTGGATATTTTATGTGGGGCCCACTTAGGGACGATCCACCCCCTTCATCATGTTCCTCAGATCGTTGGGGACCCAGCAAGCCCAATATTGGGTAGGCGATGTGGTCCACAAACATCACGGTGGCCCAAGAAGTCTCAACAGTAGGCTTCATTGGCCCCACTGTTTCCAATGGTGTGGTCCACCTGAGATCTAGATCTTCTTCATTTTTGGGTCTCTGCCCTGAAATGGGATGGGGAAACAGCTGGACGGCGTGGATCAATTACATGCATCAAGGTGGGTCCCACGAGTGGGGGCCTGTTCCACGCCCAACCGGCTGCCCCTGCTGGGCAGCAGCGTCCTCTGGACGCTGGCTGTCCAGCGGGTAGTCTTTCTCTCTCTCTCTCTCTCTCTCTCTCTCTCTCTCTTTATATATACATATATATATATATATATTATTACTATTATTATTATTATAGAGTTGTGGGGCCCATTCATGGATGATCCAATCCATCCATCAGGTTGTCCACCACCAGATGGGCCCAAAGAAAAGGAAAATGAAAGGAAAGAAGAAAATGGGGGATTTATGTACCCCTTGCACTCACTTCGAAGGATGGACGGTTGGATTGGATCGGGTTGATGATCGGATGATCCGGACGATGGTTGGGGTCCTCCAAGCTTGGATCTCCACCCTCAATCTCTCTAATCTCTCTCTCTACTATCAAATCTTTTTCTTTCTCTCTAATCTTTCTATTTCTCTCTCCTCTCAAATCTCTCTCTCTCTTTCTCTCCTCAAATCTCTTGAATTTTGAAAAAATGAGCTCTCCTCTCCCCCTACGTATGCACTTGTATGGGGGGGGGGGGGGGGGGGGGGGGGGGGGGGGGGGGGGAAGAGAAAGAGAGAGAGAGAGAGAGAGAGAGAGAGAGAGAGAGAGAGGGAATCATGGAGGTGATGATGGTGCATGGGAGGGGGTATGGGAGGTATGGGTGAGGGTTGACTTTGGGAGGAGAGAGAGGGATGGGGGGTATGGGGTGTGTAGGGTAGGGGGTATGGGTAGAGTGATGGTGATGGATTTGATTGATTAGACATATTCTTGGGATTTGTGCAAGTGGGGCCCACGCCACACGCGCTTTGCACGGCCCACCTCAGATTACGCGATTGATCATAACTTTCACACCGGGTATCGCAATGGGGCGTGCCGCGCGGCGTTGGAATTGCAGCGCCTACGCGGTCGCCGGGGTATAGGTCTCGGGTCGATGCGGTACTAAAACAGGGTCGCGATCAAGGCTCGCTAATCTGGTCCATCCGGGACGTACCGACACCGGAAATTAAGCGTACGGAGGGCAAATAAGGGTACGGGTCTTACAAAAGAGGTAAACCTTGCACATCTCAGAGTATTTGGTTGCACTTCTTATGTTTACATTGATGCAGAGCACAGAAACAAGCTGGATGCGAAGTCCAGAATGTGCACTTTTATAGGTTACTCGTAGAATGATTTTGGCTACCGATTTTGGGACATAGAGAATCGAAAAATCATCAGAAGTAAGGACATAGTCTTCAATGAAAAAGTGATGTATAAGGATAGTGTGCAACAAAAATAGAATAAGGCCAATGAGAAGGAATTCATAGAGTTAGAAGAGTTACCGGACACATGTGTCATAGTGCTACAGGACGAGCATGCACATGAGCATGATGAGGCAGAACCACAGACACCGGTCGTGAGGAAGTCTACTCGGGAGAGGAGACCCAAGATTCGATACTCACCCTCCTTACATTATCTACTGCTGATAGATAATGGTGAACTAGAGTGTTTTGAAAAGGCATTACAATCAGATACACAGGTTAAGTGGGAGCAGGCCATGGATGATGAGATGGACTCTCTTGATTCCAATCGTAAGTGGGAGCTAGTCACTCTACCTAAGGGTAAGAAAGCTCTTCATAACAAGTGAGTTTATAGACTGAAGGAGGAGCACGATGGTTCGAAGCGATACAAGGCCAGACTGATTGTGAAAGATTTTCAACAAAAGGCAGGTATCGACTTCACTTAAATATTTTCACCAGTGGTGAAGATGTCTATGATTCGCATGGTCTTGAGTATAGTGGCTACAAAGGACTTACATCTAGAGCAAGTAGATGTTAAGATAGCCTTTTTTCATGGGGATCTTGAAGAAGAGATATATATGCATCAGTCGACAGGATATGTGGCACCAAGAAAGGAGAACAAGGTGTATAGACTGAAAAATAGTCTATATGGCCTGAAGCAGGCCCCGAGGTAGTGGTACAAGAAGTTCGACAGTTTCATGTCGGGAAACGGGTATAGAAGATGTCATGCAAACTAATGTTGCTATTTGAAGAAGTTTGATATGTCATACATCATCCTTCTTCTGTACGTTGATGATATACTTGTGGCCGGATCAAGCATGAAGGACATCTCAGATCTCAAAAGACAATTGTCTAGAGAATTTGCCATAAAGGATTTAAGAGCTGCAAAACAAATCTTAAGCATGAGAATAAAGCGTGACAGGGAAAACAAGAAGCTAGTTTTATCACAGGCAGAGTACATAGCCAAGGTACTTGATCGATTCAGCATGGGAGGTGCTTAGCCTGGTTAGCACTCCATTAGCCAACCACTTCAAGCTTTCTAAGGAGGAACGAGTTAAGACGTGAGAGGAATGGGATTACACGACTAAAGTACCATACATGTCAGCTATAGGGAGCCTCATGTATGCTATGGTTAGCATGAGGCCAGATATTGCTCACGCAGTGGGAGTTGTTAGCAGGTTCATGAATAACCCTGGGAAGGAACATTGGGAAGCTATGAAGTGGATCCTCAGATACTTGGTAGGTACTGTGGATGTAGGGCTGTGTTATGAAAGATCGAAAATCAAGCTATAAGGCTATGTCGACTCAGATTTGACAGGGGATATTGAAAGCAGAAGGAGCACTACAGGGTATGTCTTTACTCTGGGTAGTGTTGCAGTCAATTGGGTCTCTCAGTTACAGAAGATAGTGTCCATTAGTACAACGGAAGCAGAATATGTTGCAGTTACAAAATCATGCAAGGAGATGGTGTGGATGCAAGGTTTTATGGAAGAGTTGGAGAAGAAGCAAGCAGATTGCAAGCTGTGCAGTGACAATTAGAGTGCAATATACTTGGCTAATAATTCAGCCTTTCATTCAAAGACCAAACATATTGACATCAGCTATCACTTCATACGTTTGTTACTAGAAGATGGATCGATTGCTCTAGAGAAGATCCATACAATTGAGAACCTTGTAGATATGTTGACTAAGGCGATCACACGTGAGAAGCTGAAGCTCTGTTCAGCTTTGATTGGTCTTCAGGCTTGAAGACGGAGAGGTGGTGCACTCCGGACGTAAAAGACGAAGGATCATTAGGTAATATGTCTTTAAGTGGGAGATTGTTGAGGTGTGGAGCCAATCACACCAAGGGATGGTCGGGCGCCCGGACAGTCTTTGGACCGGGCGCCCGATATTCATGTATTAGAGATAGGAGGTCTCTGGACTATTTTGTGAACAATCGGGCACCCGACGGTCAAGAGGACCGGGCACCCGATATTCGGATAATTTCACCCGTAGCTTGCTGGAGGAATTCTACATTGGGCGGGCGCCCGACCAAGCCTGACCGGGCGCTCGACCAACCACGACCTATTTTGTGGGCTTTTCTATTTTGGGTTCTATTTTCTTATTTTACTATAAAAATGGTTATAACTCGGGATTAGGTCATGTGATTAGGGTTTCTATACTTCCAAGGCGAGAAAGAGGTAAGAGGTTAGCAAAAATGGCCATCTCTGTGCATAGGAGCATCAGAGAAGGTGAGTATTATGCTTGTAACTTTGTCTTCTTCATAATGGAGTTTTGCACCGTGGTTTTTTTACCCTTATTTGGGGTTTATCCATATAAAATCTGTCTTCTGGTTTGTTAGTTTGTTTCGATTACTCTTCTAGTTATTATTTCTTCCTGTTTATCGTTTGTGGGTGAGACCGAAGTTGTTGGCGTGCTGCGCAACAGAACTTCTTCAAAATTGTCCAAAGACCTATCTATGTAATTCCGGCCATGTTTAATCAGTCAACCAGGGTAGTCGATCGGTGAAACACCTGATATGTTTTTTGCACGGATTGAAGGTTCCATACAACAATAATGCCTGATAGTAGTTTGCTCCAGCCAAGTCACAGAGTGGGTGCACACATGCAAGAAAAATTGACAATAATTATAGAAAATGACCAAAAGTACGTATATTTTCGGTTCACAAGTGTGGCTTACTTGTTGAGCGAGCCAGGTTGAATTTCATCAAGCAATGAATGACGAGTTTTCTTGATGAATGTCTCACATTGAGAAGATGTTGCACACCCGTTCTAGAGGACCTTTTGGTCTTTAACGTGTCAGCCCATAGCCATTCTTTACATGCCATATTGGTTTCGTACATTTTAAATATTGGGTTTTCTGTAAACCATATTGAAAATTAAAGCTCAAAATCAAATTTAAGTAGATCCTATGGATCAAAGTTGTAATCATGCCATATTTTATACATAAAAAAATCCAATAGTAATCTATCACAAAAACTTGCCAATACGTGGAAAAACTGCTTAATAAACTCGTAGCCCATCTTCTAACTGGAAGAGTCTCTATGGCTCAGCATATCATCCAAGGTTGATTGGTCCCCAAATAGATTCACAAAATTCAATAGTTATAATGGTCTTTTCCCCCTAAAAATTGCTAATAGTTGCAAAAGTTAAATTGGCATTTTTAGTTAAAAAATTTAAGTTAATGTATGAATTGATATTTTCAGGTTTTAAGAGTCTTGTTGTGATCAAGTTCTTTAATTTAGTAATGCAAGGTTAGGATTAAACGTTTTTCTACTATTTTTAGAAGGAATGGTATTTAGAGTCAAATTAAGGGTTCGTTTCACATCTCTAGTCTAATTCAGTAACAGCCTTTTGTTTAAAAAAAAAAAAAGAAGCTTTTTCAATAAGAGTTATTTCAATAAGCTCTTTTGTTCTAGTTCTGTTTTAAATAAGTTTTTCAGTAAAATTACATTTTCAATTGCAATAAGAGTTATTCCAATAAGCTTTTTTTTATTTTATTTTTTATTTTATTTTTTATTCTAGCTCTGTTTTAAATAAGTTTTTCAGTAAAATTACATTTTCAAGTAAAAAAAAAACTCTTATTTAAAATAAGCACATTTCCTAAAACTTTCAAATAAGAGTTTTTTTTAGGGTAGTTAATGTCATTTTTAAATATTACAACAACTCTATTATAAGAGCAATCCAAATGATTGTTTTGATGGATCTCACCAAGGCTAAAGAAGCTCTCTGTGCAATTCAAGATTTAAAATCAGGTGAAAAATGAGTGACAAAGATATTTGGCACGCTTAAGTCACATGATAATAAGAGAAGATCAATTCATTAAGAAAGATATATCTTTCATCGATTACATCAGTTGTTATCAGGAAAATTATATTTCCTTTGAAGTTGGAGGTTGCTTCACTCTACAATATCATAATGGGAATATAAAATTTCTTTTTAATATATTACATGTTCTAAAGCGATTGAAGAATATCGCATGTACATCAAAATTATAGTGACAACTTGTACATCAAAATTGATAGTAAGGTTATTTCTTATGAAGGAAAGTCGCAAAGGAAGTTGCTATTTTTTTTTTTTTTTTTTTTTTTTTTTTTTTTTAAAATTTGAGATTAAGTCACTGTGACCTTTAAAGAATCATAAACATGATGGGAAATAGGCTCGTCACTAGAATGTCAACTATAAAGTATGATGTGAATCACTTATGTGAGGCATACTTACGAATTTGTCAATGAGTAATGGATTTCATATATAAATACATCAGAATAAAAATTATTCTCAAGAAATCCAGACCTTAAGCATCCCATGGACCTCTTGTCTAGATCACATAGTACATAAACCTAAACATGAATGGTTTAGATCTCACATTCCCACGATCGGTCATAATGTGAATGTATCCGATTTGTCGATGTTGGTCCTCCAACTAAAGAGGTCTATCCTCATTATCATGGGTGGAAAAGATTAGTAGGCCGCCGTTTGTATTTTTTTATAAGGGCTAAGAGAAATACATGTTGCTAAGAAGAGTGGACCCACAAAATTCACATGGGGTGTGAGAAGGGAAGAACAAGAGCGTAACACTTTGTACTTTTCAGTACTCAGCTGTTACCGTGTGTGTGTGTGATGCAACGCACACACCCTGTTACATGCGCAACACACCCACCTGGTCAATCACACACATGCTCCCACTAGTGGGTTTAAAACCGGAGACCAGTTGAAACGCCCAGGGGTCTACCAGCTGGGCTAGCCTGCCATCCCCTTTGATACATATTCATAAACATGGAAAACCAACCATGGAAAGTTCATTTAATAATTATGGCTCATCTTATTGGACTATTCCTGTGAATAGTATTGATTGAAAATGGATTTTTCCATGATTACTAAAATAATAATATTAATAATGGTGATGATAATTAATAGGGGTGTTAATAATTAAAAGAATGAAATTCTAAGGAAGATATTATTTTTTTAATATGAAATGGAATATTAGTACTAAATATTAATACTACACCTAATATTATGGACTATTTAATAATCATTTGGACTTCTTGGCCGTCCAAAACTGAGTTGGAGCTAATCCAACGATCGGATTGTATAATGTACCGTTTATTTTCGTTAAGTTGGTGAGTGGGGCCCATGTAGTTGTTGGATTAGGTCGTAAGTGGACCACTAACCTTAAGGAGAGTTATAAAAGAAAATGGACAGTAAAGATTTCATAGGCCAGCGCTGTGGGCCTGGTTTTAGTTGAGGGTGTAGGAACAGAGGCGTCCATGTGACGTGCACTGGTTCAATATCTCTCCTTTCGTTTTCCCACTCAGCGGTTTCGAACGGACGCTGTCCGTTTTAAGGCTAGTGTGGCCCACCACCAACCACCGTTTTCGGTGATCCAGACCGTCCATCTTGCGGTGATCCAGGCTGGTTAGTGGCACCCGTTTTTCTGCCTGTGGTTTTGCACAATGGTCGGAAAAAAAAAAACATTCCGTCAAAACCATGTGTGGTGTTTCCAGCAGCTATTTTAGCGCCAAACCGTGATCAATGTGGCCCACATTAATCCGATCTGAACCGTTCATCTGATAGATCTTGTTGTGCTTTACAAAACCTCGAGGGTCTCCACGAGTGGGAGTGTGTTTGTGTGCGTTGAAGCTTGACTGATTTCGTCGGCGTTTGAGTTCGGTATTCCAAAATCGGAAACTGTCTTCCTCTTTCACACGACTGCTCATTCGCGATCCGTGTTTCCTATTCTGGACTGTTCATAGCAGAGTTATAATATCTTCTAAGGAGGATTCTCAACCGGCTATATCCCTATCACATGGATCGTAGCTAGAGATATAAGGAGAGGTAGG
Source organism: Liriodendron chinense (assembly GCA_003013855.2). Classification (NCBI taxonomy): domain Eukaryota; kingdom Viridiplantae; phylum Streptophyta; class Magnoliopsida; order Magnoliales; family Magnoliaceae; genus Liriodendron; species Liriodendron chinense. Next base: position 1,335,361 of record PVNU02000607.1, on the reverse strand, counting down.
GTTCGTTTCTCTCTTTTGTCTCCCATTTCATCTAATGGCGGCCCTAATCCCCAGCATCTCAAACCTCCATTCCACCCTCTCCTTCAACCCAGAGACACTAGAACTCAGTCCTACCATCAGATCAAAATCCTCTCTCGTCTCTGGCGATACTTCTTCCAATCGGGGCCGATTCCTTGCAACTTCGCTCCACCAACAAATCTAGAAGAAAGCTTCCATTGCCCTCTTCCCCAAGTTTCCTGGAAGCAATTTCAAACGCTACCTCAGCATCGGATCAAACAGATCTTCTCTCATTGTAAGTTCATAATTGTCGTCGGCTCTTCTTCCTCGGCCAGATCTACATTGAGTGGGCTCAAGCCGAGCTCCGGATCAGTGTGATTCAATCCTCCTAGCCAGATATCGTCAAGCAGAAATTGCTGAGAGAGTTGAGGGAGAGCTGGACTTTATTTCTCTCCATTTCGAGTGGGATAATCGGGTCGTTGCTTGGATCCACTATTTGGCTCATCTAGATCAAGTCATGGCTGGGGTATTTTCTTGCAACCTGTGGATTTTTCGGGGTGCTGAAGTTCAGGTTAGTAGTTTAATACAACCAGTCTTGATTCATTAGGATGGGTTGGCTCGGTTTGTTACTGAGTCGCGAACCGAGTCGACTCGGCTCTAGGTTGGGTTCTGTTAGAGTCCCTTGATATACATTGATATGCCATCCTCTGAAAGTTCGAGCTTTTAGATCAAGTGGTTGTTTGACATGGTATCAGAGAGGAAGGTCCCGTGTTCAAATCCCGGAAGTATTAAATATGCTACCGGTAATATATTCGGGTGTGAGCTATGAGTGTCCCTCCACCCTTGCCCAATATGTTCCCATGTGGAGTTCCACCTTGCATGTGCGGGGGAGTGTTAGAGTCCCTTGATATACATTGATATGCTATCCTCTAACAGTTCGAGCTTTTTAGATCAAGTGGTTGTTTGACAAGTTCATCTCAGTCATAAGGATTAACTGATGGCCTGAATCCAATTTGAGGTGTAGCCAGATTCTTCCTGTAATTTAAATTCATGTAAGCCATGGTTGTTGGATTGTAGATTGGTTCCTATCCGAGTAGATTAATGTGGTTGAGACTGAGTTGATTTAATTGAAGTCTTTTGGAATTTGTTGGGAAGAGGATCTAATATATATAAATCTATAGTATTTCAGATTTTTTTTCAATTCAATCTGGATTATTTTAGATTTGAGGTTAGTTTCCCTCTTAGTGCATTCTTTTGGAGATTATTATAGATAATCATAAGATAACTTGTCAAGATAATGTGCCTCATAGGAGCTGGGATGTTTTTCCCCTCTTCTCTCATTGTTGTTAGTTTGTATCTCCTGTGAGAGGTGAGGTTTTCACCCTTCAAGCTTTCCTCATTTCTTATATCTTGTATTTTTCTTTTTAATTCTGCCATTTACTGAATTTAGGATGAAGTGAATTACATACATGAATTTATATTAGAGCATTGCTTATTTGGCTTGGTGTGTAGATATAAATTGGAATAATCTTGTATGCTTGAGACTTTCATATGCTTTAAATAATTCATTTGGAAACAATTGGTGTTAATTGAAATTAGCTGGAGTGATTTGCTATAGATGAAAGTATATCATGAATGGAAATGTTATGTTGAAAATTGACTGTATTTGTGACTTGAATTGCCATTTGGAGATGTAAATTGTAATCTTATTTGTGGCGTCCTTGATTAGAGTTGGTAGTCATGTGGTTTTGGTTAAGAAGATCTATCTTTTGTTGGTGTCCATAAATGGATTTGTTGCCCAAGTGGCTTTGTTTGGGAAGAAAATTCTTTTATTGGAAATTTGATATGAACATAAGATAGTAAGGTATAGTTGTAGAATAGATGGCTACTAGTGTAGAGATTTCTGATTAGTATGATGTAGAACTCTTTATATTTGGCGTCTCATGGCTTAGAGATAGTGTTTTGGAATGCTATGCCCGAGCCATCAGCCTATGCTGGGTTGCAAGTGCTCCCATAGTAACCGTGAGCTTTTAATTAATTGTTTGGTAAACTGAACTATAAAAGTTGACTAATCATTCATATCATGACATAACATTTGCGGGTAATGTTGGTGACGGGCCACATTATTGTCGGTTTGAAGTGCATTGCATTGTGGGTAACATTGATGATGATTGGTAATGAGCCGTGTTACCATCGGTTTGAAGTTCGCCAACTAGATGTGTATCCCTAGGCTGAAGAGCATGTGCATACATTCATGTATTTATATAAGAAAAATAATGAAAAATGGCGTGTGGATGTTGTGATGTTGATTTACAATTTGCATGAAATCTACTTTTGATTTTGTTGGATTTTTATCTCATATAATTGGTTGTATTGTTATATTTAATTGCGATAAAAGTCATCTCTTCTAAAATTCTATAACTTGTTTAATGTGTGATTTATTATTTCTAGTTGATCTCTACTTAACTGTTATTATGACTGGTAATCTCGGAGGGTTTCACCTCACTATGATAGTGTTTCGACGTTGTCGAATCACATCAGTTGGTGCAGGTGGTTTAGGATGGGAGCTGGATGAACTTTGCAGCTTGGAGTTAGCTGTAATTATATTTTTATTGTATTTCATTTACTTAGTTTAATTTTTTGAGATATTTGATTTGTATAAGCTCTTTGGGCACCACTTGAATGTTCGTATGTATATTTGAACATTCCTTACACTTGATCTCTCTTTTGTTCCACTGCGATACTCTGTTAAGAAGAAAATAAAAAAATTATAGTGTGGTTTGAGTTATTGTGGAATGTTTACACTCGACTTCAACACTCGAGTAATGAAAACCGGGCCGTTACAAAGAGAAGAGATGAACTGCTCTATTTCATGCTCTCTCACATGTTTCGGGGAGGGGGATGTCTAGGACTCTCTATACATTCCTCTCTAGCATATTACCACACACACACACACACACACACACACACACACACACACACATACACACACACACACATATGGGTTTTGGAAGTACACTTATTATGGTCCTCCACCACCTTACGAACTTTGATGTATTCTACTTTGAAGGATGTATGTTAAAATATCTTATGCATGCATATACTTATGTTGCAATTCTTCCATTGTTATAGTCATTCACTTGAGATCTAATCTCATGGAATTAAATCCCTTGACCGTGTTAACATAAAGTGACATAACTAATTCAACATCTAATTTATTATCGCAATCGACCTAATTAACATCAATTTGAGTGACCAAGAGCCAAGGTTATTCTAATACAAACTTCCTCTATAATCGGCAGTTAATTAGAGTGTCCTTTTCCTTCCACTAATCAATGCATCTGTCTCCAGGCAGATTCTATGAGGCTGATATATTCAATCTAATAATTTTTTTCAGACATCCCCGTCCAAAGGGGAACCTATCAAATAAACAGTTTGGGTCACCCAAATCAAATGGTGAGAGTTCTGACGTTTAGGATGTATTTGAGCATCAATGTCTTGAAACAAAATAACAACATTGCTATATATAACACTAGCAGATTTAGAGAATTTTTGCATCCTAATTAGTTTTTAGGAGAGTTCTAAACCTTAAAATTTGAAAGGACATAGTAGAGATTTCTAATATGAGTTTAAGTATTTGGGGTATTAAAAAAAAAAAAAAAAACTGAAGTCATTTTATTTTTATCATTTCAAAAGTCCCCCAGCACTACTTTTTCTCTCAATGATTCTCTAACCATTCTCTCTCCTACCTCTTATGTCACTTTATTGCACTTGCCACACAAATCTAACGGCATATAAAAAGGTTCCCTAGGCACGCACACACCTGCCGATCCCGCCCAATCCACAAGCAACCACACATGCAAATATCGGGAACGCAGTATTTTTTTTTTTTTTTTTTTAAACATGAAGGTGGGAGCTCAACATTTGTATCTTTGTTAATAAATAAATAAATAAAAGAGATATGCAGAAAATTGGGCGGACCCCACCGATCATTTGAACTCACCAACCACCATCACCAAAAGAAATTACAAAATTAACATAACTAACTTCAACATCTTCAAAACCAATAGTCAAGACCTGAAAATCCCACACCTGCTACTCCTAACTCCAAGGAAATTAAAGGCCTTTCAAGACACCACGCATGCAAATATTAATGAGTTCTTAATCAGGTGGGCCACACAGTTTTTGTCTTCTGGTCCATGAATCATGCCATTATTCTTCTTTAGGTGGGTCGCACCATACGAAGTGCATGGGGCCAAAACATTTTTTTTTCTGGCCCATAAATGATGGAAGGCTTGGATCTCACGCCATGCCATATTGGCAAGCAACACGCCTGTGGCTTTAGGAAATTATGTTCTTTTCGCCAGAAAAAAAAAAAAAAAGAAAAAAAAATGTAATTGAGACGCGAAGGTTGGAAGAATACCATGTCAATGCATTCGTTCGATTTATAACATTACAAAGCATCATTATTGAAATACTGCATAAAGAAAAGACAGAAAACCACAAATTCCTGACTTATTGAGATGTGCACCCACTTTCATACTTTTTTTTATTATACATCATTATTATCAAAGTATCCTAATCTCATCTCAGCATTTTTTTCCCCATTCAAGAGTTGTATGGATACCGGAACTGTAGCATTCATTGGCTCATAGATCTAGGAGCAAGCCAGGGTGAAGAATCAGGCAATCGGATCTAGCCCTTTGAATGGAACCAATAAAACCCATACATAAGTCACCCGGGAGAACAAGCAGGACTAAGAGAAGGAGAAGAGGCCATTGAGGTTTTTTTCCTTGTTTTTATTTATTTATTTTTTTTAATTTTTAATTTTTATTTTTTAAGGTAGTGAGATCGAGCCCAGGCGGTGCGGAAGAGAGATAAATTGCTAGCTGATGGTTGGCCAGATCGGAAAGGTGCGGTTAGAAGGATGAATGAAGTAACAATCGGAGAAGGGGTGTGGAAAAGCTAGGAGGGAAATGGAGAAACAAGGCTATAAGTGGTAGGTGAAGCACCATCTAGATTGGGATGGACAGAAGAAGAACTCTGTGGAGATGGAGTAGCAATAGTAGTAGGCGAAGTACATTTGTCTACACCAGGAGTCGTTCATGGTGTAAGAGAAGTAGCAAGGTAGGGCGATAATCAGAAGTTTGGCGTGTAAGTAGGAGTGATTGTGGATGCAGAGATGCAAGAGAATCTTTTTAGGTGGCAGTAGGAGCGGCGGATGCAGGAGGAGCTTGGGTGGTAGTAGGAGCGGCGGATGAAGGAGGAGCTTCTGGGGTGATAGTAGGAGCGGCGGATGCGGGAGGAGCTTTTGGGGTGGTAGTAGGAGCGGCGGATGGGGGAGAAGCTTCTGGTGTGGTAGTAGGAGCGGCGGATGCTGGAGGAGCTTCTGATGTGGTAGTAGGAGCGGCGGATGCTGGAGGAGCTTCTGATGTGGTAGTAGGAGCGGCGGATGCTTCTGATGTGGTAGTAGGAGCGGCGGATGCTGGAGGAGCTTCTGATGTGGTAGTAGGAGCGGCGGATGCCGGTGAAGATTCTGGGATGGTAGTAGGAGCGGCGGAAGCAGGAGTAACTTCTGGGGTGGTAGTAGGAGCAGGGGATGCAGGAGAAGCTTCAGGGGTAGTAGTAGGATCGGTGGATGCAGGAGTAGCTTTTGAGGTGGTAGTAGGAGCAGCAGATGCGGGAGAAGCTTCTGGGGTGGTAGTTGGAGCGGTGGAAGCAGGAGGAGCTTTTGAGGTGGTAGTACGAGCGGCAGATGCGGTGGAAGCTTCTGGGGTGGTAGCTGGAGCGGCGGATGCCGGAGGAGCTTCTGGAGTGGTAGTAGAAGCAGTGGATGCAAGAGGGGCTTCTGGGGTGGTAGTAGTAGCGGCGGATGCTGGCGCAACTGCAGGAGACACGTCCAACTTCTCTTTTACCCAGACACCATCGCTGTCGAACTGGTAACTCTCATCACTCAAATCAATCTTGGGGCATTCGTAAATCTCTAAATATTCGAGCTCTGGGAAATATGCCTGAATGTTGACAGTTTCCAGCTCCAGCTCTTTTAGAAACTTCAACCGCAGCATTTTTATCTTCGTCCACTTTTCTGTAAGATGGAGCTTCTTGAGCTTTCCTCCCCGGATGTAGAGCTTCTCCAACTTCTTTATATGCTGGGAGTTGAACCAGGTCAACGCATCGGATTTAGGGAAGCATCGGAGGTCCAGCTTGACCAGTTCGGGAGGAAAACTGAGATTCGTGAACTTATCCGCGCTCCATGTTATTGCAACGGATCTTAGACCTTTTATTTTGAACAATTCATGCAAATCTACGTCGCGTTCGTTCACCTGTTTCCCGATGCTAATGCTCAATTTCTTCAACTTCTTCAATCTCTCTAAATCTGCCAGCTTACATGGATTACGGCTCCTGTGGCCCCCGAACACGAACCCCTTCAGCACCTGGAGCTCTGTTAGGGAGCTGAGCCCCTTTGGCATGCATTCGAGCATGTAACAGTCCGAGACGTCTAAGTGGGTCAGATTCTGTAGCCACTTTATCTCCTCCGTCAATTTCTCCAAGTTCTGGCACCCTCTGAGATCCAAGATCTCCAGATTCCGGAGTGTCTTAATCGATTTCGGCAGCTCCTTGATCATAGAGATTCCTCGCAGGCTCATATATCGTAAGTGCACTAAAGCGCCGAGCTTATCTAAGATTTCAGGCTTATCGATCTCGATGTGATGGCCGGGGTCATCTTTGGTTTTTGTATCTTTGACCTCCGTGTGATCGTGGGAGGAGCCCCGCCAACTCCCCAGTTGCAAAACAACCAGGGTTTTCAACTTGGGCAAGAATTCGACGCCGTATTTAAATTTAAGACACCTCACGTTCACGTTGAACAGTGTTAGCAAGGGGAATATTTCTTTGGGTTCTTTTTTTTTGGGTCCTTTGGATGTTTCTTTGGGTGTTTCTTTCGGTTCTTTAGATTTTTCTTTGGGTTCCTTTTTTTTGGATGTTTCGTTGGGTTCTTTTTTTTTGGGTCCTTTGGATGTTTCTTTGGGTTCTTTGGATATTTCTTTGGGTGTTTCGTTGCTTTCTTTGGATTCGTCGGCTGATTCGGGCGAGTACTCTTCATCGAGCTGCCCATCTTTGTTCTCGGTCATTATGCATGCATGGCGGGATTTGGAGGGAGATGAAGATGGCATACCTGATTCCTCCAAGTTGAAGAACTGTTCCTTCTTTGACAACCTGATGATCATCCAACGGATCCAAGGGTGCATCCTGCACCGCAGGATGTTCCCCCGGCGCCTGTTGTAGACGGGCAGGATGAATTCACGGTCCACTAGCTCTTGGAAGCAATCTTCCCCTACCTCTTCGGAGGTCTTCCCCTCTTTCGCCATCACCAACCCCTCTCCAATCCACCAATAGATCAAGACCCTCTTCACGATCTCGGCATCCATTGGGAAGATGGAGAAGCATAGTAAGCACATTTTCAGTTGCTGGCTTAGGCCGTTGAATTCCTCCATCTTACTCTTGATGGACGCCTCTTCCAGAATCTCCTCCATCTCCTTGTCCACCTTAGGACATCTAGACTGTAATTCGTAATCCGAAGCCACCTTTACCTTTTCCTTTGAAGCTGAATCCCCAGATTGGAGATCGGAGGGCGACAGCTTCTTGAGTTTCAGCTTCTCCAGACAAGTCGCCACATCCGTCTTTATAGCTTCCATTGCCTGGATCTTCTTCTTAATCGGGTCGCCATTTCTGTCACTGTCATTAGTTGTTTCCCGTCCTTCTTCGAGGATAAGCTGAGCTTCTCGGGTTATATCGCCGAGAGCTTCCTTCACAAATCCTTCGTACCTTGTGAAGATCTTCGCTATTTCTTGACGAACATTCGCCATTTTCCGTTGTTCTTCAGTCTTCATGCGGTCCATCGTCATCGGCTTCTCCGTGGCCGCCGTGACCGTCAGTTGCGAGGGTCCGAAGATAATGCACGTATTGGTGTTACACCATGCAAGCCAAGAACAGAAGAGCAATTAAGAATGCTTAGTGCACTCTCACCTCTGGAAATTTTAGTCTTTATTACGTGGGTGGGGCTGCCAAGGTAGAGAATTTTCCTTTCCGTTTCTTTTCCTACCAACGCAAAGAATCACTTCAAGAAATAGCCAAGCAAAGAATTATTTCATACTCCGGCAAAGTATCATGCTCGATACTCAGGCATTAAAAAATCGTACAAGTGGCGTAATATAACTCAAGTTTCACTTACTTTCCCAAACCAACAATCCTAAAATCAAATCTCTTGAGCGATCTTAACCTCTGATTCATGTACACTTGTTTGGTCCGATATTTTCCATTTTACGGTCCGATAAATATCAGCCATTCGATATTCAGATGGTCGAATAGGCTTAATTTTGGTTCATCACAAATGCAAGCCCTAATACGGGCCATTGGTTTGAATAATTACTTGCATTCTAACCGCATCCGTGTCGAGTCTAGACTTGTACACGAGCAGAGTGATCTTATGTTCAGCTCAATTCTAATGGTTGAACAAGCTAACCCAAGTTTATTTTATAGGCTCCCTGGAAATTCAAACCAAGCTCTAACTTGACATGAGCTCGATTCGACTTGGCTCGTGTATAGGCTTGGTATTTAAAATATATATATATATATATATATATATATATATATATATATATATATATATATATAAGTTTAAAAAAAAACTCTAAAAGTTTAAAAATCTTACATTCGGGCGCGTTGCCCTCTCTCTCTCACCCGCCCCCCTCAAACCCTAGTTGCCCTCGCCTGTGGCTACCTAACTGCCTTCCGACCGTCCGGCCTCCACGAGGACCACGACTCTTTGATCCCTCTCTCTCTCCTCTCTCTCTCTCTCCGCTCGTCGTCCGGTCAGCCAACGCCCGGCCGTTCCAGTAGTCCACAATCATCTGACAGCCGAATGCCCCAGTTCGATAACTGACTTCCCTCCAGCCCTTGGCAACGTCCATTCTAGCAATCGCCAATCTTGTCCGACAATGCCCAAGCTTGATAGTGGCTTGAAAGCTTGGCTCAAATTTAGGCTCGAAATTGCTTGAAGCTTGAATAGGCTCGAACATGTTCAAATTCAACTTGAAAGCTCGACCAAACCAAGCCAAGCCAAGCCTGAAAGTTGAGCTCGAGGACCAAGCCGAGTCGAGCTTAAGCACAAGTCGCCCGCTGACCAAACCAAACCCAACTATGCAAAAATCATTTCGGCTCGACTCGGCTCATGTACCGCTCTAATCGAGTCAGTGATGAATTCATGGAATACCCTGGGCTCACCAACATGGTGTGCGTCCACCTTGATGCATGTATTGTGTATCCATGCTGTCCATCCTTTTCTCTAGATCATTTTAGAGCATTATTCCAAAAAAATGTGGACCATACCAATGGAAACAATGGTGATTGACCATTAATAAGCCACAAAAGTTCCAGATCAATCTAATCCACCATGGTATGGTCCACCTGATAATTGGATCTGGTTCATTTTTGGGATAATGCTCTAAAATGACGAGGACAAAGGGATGAACGGCAATACATATATCAAGATGGCCCCACGGTAAGGGCCGCACTATCTTACGGGAGGCGGATAAAAATTTTGCTACACCTACGAGTTCGCTACGCCAGCTGCACCGCATGTAGCAATGATGGCAGCATGATGTATTGGTTATATCCACACCGTCCGTTTATTTGACGAGATCATTTTAGCACATGATACCAAAAATGAGGCAGATCCAAACCTCAAGTGGACCCCAAGAATTTTTTAATGGTTAGCGTTCAATTCCCCTAAGAATTTTCAACAGTACCCCTAATTTATACAGTTTCTTCTGGTGCGGTCCAACCTTTTGATCGTATCCTAAATGGATATGGAAAAATCATTGGACGGTATGGATCTAATACATACATCATCAAGGGGCTAAATTTCCACAAATAAAAAGTATCCGGTTTTCATCTCTTGGATTCAAATTACGTTCTGCACAAGAAGGGCCTGACCCCCCCTGAGGCTAGGCTTGGGCTGAAGTAGGGTTGGCTCGGGCTTAAATATCAAGCCGGTTTTGAATTTGGGCTGGGCTTAGGCTAAGAGCCCAAGACACCCCCTGGCCCATTAAAGTTTCACATATAGTTTCAAATTTGTGCTTACGAGAAATCCACCCCGACCAATGGGAGTGTAACCCCATGTTAGACTCAGGGCCCAAATTTCATCTCTGTCCTTGTTTTAGGTGGAACAAACGATTGGAAATAGTGGGCAGGAGACCGTTACCCTCCAAATTGTTTCAGTTAGTTTGGTCCACATGAATCATGGATGGGCCTGATCTTTTGGCAATAAGCATATGTTTTGGTGTAGTATCTAATGGTTAGAATAGATTTTATATAACCATCACGGTGGGCCTGTAAATTTCAAGAGTGAACCTCACTATGTTTCCCTGGGTGTCGCCTACCTGAATCATTAGTGATCCTTATTTTATTTCTTTTTCCATTGACATAACGTAAGATTACACATGTAATGGATGGACTGGACGATCTCACATACACATCACGGTGGATGTACTAAAAAATCAAGAGTAGAGGGTGGGAACCCGAGGAAAGTTTTGTATTTTACTGGGTAAAGTAGGTCACCGCTTGAGTAGGCTCCACCTTGGTAGTGATATGAAATTCACTTCCGTCATCAGGTGTGTCACCTCCTGTTAGGCCCAGGGCTAAATAAGCAGTCTTATCCTTAATGCTAGCGAGTCATACAATTGCAAACAATATGTGTAACAATGCTTGCTTTCTAAAACTATTTCTATTTTGATTTTATCCGGTAAACTTCAAGCTTTTCTTTGTTTTTTGTGGATTTGAGAGATTTTTCCTAGTAGATTAAAAAAAATTGGGTTAAGGATTCCCGAAAGCTCCATGAATTTGGAGTAATTATCTTGTGAGAGTTACGGTGATCGATCTCACCCCATCTACATTGCGCAAATTATGAAAGGCAAAAATTATAGAACTGAACCAGAATTGGACCATTTTTCAGTTCGGTTTTAAGGTGCAAATGGTCAGATTCTGATTGTTCGACTCTAATTTCACCCCAGGACCAGACCGAACCGAACCATGTGCATCCCTATTATCAAGAGGTTAGATATAGATATATATATATATATATATATATATATATATATATATATATATATATATATATATAGCAAATAAACTTTATGGAAACATTATGATTTTCCCTATGAAAGTTTTAATGCTGGTGCGGTCAATCACCACCGTTTCTTAAAATATGGTACACCTGATTTTGATATTATTCATTTTGGGGCTCATTCATTAAATGATCTAGCAAAATAGATGGATTGCTTGGATATAAAATAAATACATTAAGGTGGGCCTCCCATAAGAGTTGCAACGTAGTGGGTGAGACTGGGCTGCATCTAACATTCCCCGAAACGTTGTGACGTGTGGAACTACAGTGGCCCCAAAACGATGTGAGTGTTAAATCCAACCTGCTCAACCATTTTTCCATATGATTATTTAAGGTCATGATTTACAAAATGAGGCAGATCCAACGCTCAAGTAGACCAAACCACAGAAAACAATGCCTATCATTAAAAACTTCTTGGAGCCATGGAAGGCTGTGATCAACTTAATATTTTGGTTTTCCCTTCATTGAGGTCTAGGTAACCTTATGAACAGGTTTAGATGGCTAAAAGATGTCACAGAGGGCCCTAACAATTTTTTCAACAGTAGGAGTCCAATTCCCACTCTGTCCTATGATGTGATCTATTTGGGCATTAGATTTACCCCTTGTTGGGCTCATGCCTTGGGTCGAAAAATGGATGGACAGTGTGGATGTCACACATACATCATTATGGGCCCATGGTAGCTCCACACATCAACACTGTTTGGTCCGTTGCAAAAAAAGTCAGGATCTCACACCACACCCTAAATTATAGAATAAAGCAATTCAGAAACGCAAACAAATAATCACCCACACAAACATAAAGAGGTTTTTATGTGAAAAACCCTTTAACATAATTCAATTTTTAGGTTGACCCGACCTGACGTGAATTTTTATGGGTCGAGTTAGGGTTAAAGGTGATCCGATCCAAATCATATAGGTTTAAGTAGACTGTTATATATCAATTTTCTTATTAGTTAAATAATACATAGTTTTTTTTTTCTCACACACCCTACTGGGAATGGTTCACACGTCTGTCAATTTAATAAACATGTGCACACACCAATGATCACATTTTATGACATGTAGAACTAAAATATCATAAGATTTTTTTTTTTTTTTTTCCTTCTGGTGCTCATTTATTGGAGAACTGAAATGGTAGCTAATGGTATATAAAATAAATTAATAAAATTATCTTAATGGTTATATTTATTTGATTGTTAATAAGAATTTATTGGATGGTTAAAATGAAAGGTTCAAATGGTTCCATTTATCTATGAAAATGTGCACGTGCACTCTATTCTATCCATTCATTTTTCTCTTTCAATATTTGTGTAATAGAAATACTCTATAAAAAAAGCCTCAGTTTTATATATATATATATATATATATATATATATATATATATATATATATATATTTGGGGGGGGGGGGGGGACTTACGTACCTATTAAACATGGATCGTTTAGTTTTCAATTGAATGCTAATGTTATATGCATCTAGTTTAATCTACAAATTAGTTAATCATTAAAATGCAGGCCGGGTTGACCCCACCCAGTTGAATTTGGGTTGGGTAAATCCAACCCAAATTCAATTTAGGTTAGTATAGGGTTGAGGTGGAAATGACCCAACCCGACCCATTGCCACCTCTAATCAGAACTAAAGAGTGAAAACATTAAAACTGGTGCGATTTTGATAAAGATAAAATCGTGTTCCGTTAAAAGCAAGTGATGCTGATTTTTATCCTTTATTCTTTGAGCTCCAGGCAAGACAAATTCAAAGCTATATGCTCCAGGAAAGGTATAAGTTGGATTTTGTAGCACATGTGCCATTGCGTCCCAAGTGTGCAAAATCTAGAATTTCATAAAATGAGGCCATTCATGCACATGCCCCACCTAAGAATTGCTCCAATAGTGGGCCAGATGTGAATATTCAGTATAGACTTTTGGTTAGGTTTCTGGTCGTCCACTTTTGTAATACACGTGGCCCACTTGAGTAAAGGTTTGGACCCATTGTTGGTCCGCCAAACCTGCTACACTGTGTCCGACCTGATCAATGGCCAGGATCAAGCACCTGTGTGCCATGACTCACCTCTTGGATCGTGGTGTGATTTTCTTTATTGTATTATCCTGTTTCTCTTCTTCTTTTTGGGTAAAAATATTCCTCTTTCCTTTATGCCCATCTCATTTGGGTCTTTATTCCTTTCAAACTTGTAAGAGAAATCATTCATTAACGAGAATGGGATACTGATGCACCCGTACTCCTCGTCATTTGGATGGTAGCCAGGCTGTGTTCCGAACATACTGTCATGTCATATATCTTGGTTATCCAAGGGGTCGTTTGGCACCATGGATTTGGAGGGATTTAAGAGGATTTCAAATCCCTGGTGTGTTTGGCCGATAAAGCAACTGGGGTTTCCAATCCCCTCAGTGAGGGGGTTTCAAATCCGAGGTGAAAGCTTGGATTATATCTAAAATCCTTTCAAGAGTCACATGTGTAACATGTGTGTCACTAGATTACTAATCTATTAGGCACATAGCCCACTGATAATATCCCCAAACAATCAGATTATCAACTACATCATTAAAATTATTTTAATATGATGATTTGCGCCATCCAAACATTATCCATGTATATCAACAGTTAAAAATCGCTGGTCAGTCACTCAAATGTTATCCTGTGCTTGTGGCCCATCTAAGGCTCAGAATTACATCATTTTTGGCCGTAGTATATATTTCAATGGGCTTATTATAACCATTGTGTCAAACATTGCATACATACACTAATTAAAGATATTAAAGTTGATTTAATAATTAAATTCAAACTCCTGTAAATATCATACTTCTTGGATTACAAGAGATTTCAAATCTAGGGTGCCAAACACAACGAGGGGGTTCCAAATCCACGCTCCAAACAGGCCATAAGGTTATGCTGCCATGGATTAGCTTTTTTATTTCCTATTTACCAAACGAGTTGAAGAGATATGGTAGAACTTGTAGCACTTACAACACATATGCACGCTAACACATGTGAGGGTGCCCCAACCTAGCCGATGTTTGAAGAAACGGCATATTTGCCGTATATGAAATGCGCAAGGAACATTGAGCTCCCACATGCACCAAGCTAAGAATGAGCTTTGTGCTTCTTCTTTTTCAACTTTTTTTTTTTAAAGGCATGATAACCTTACTATACTACACCATTTAAACATGGTTCCTCATCTACTTAATGGGTGCTTTTGTATAAATAGTTTAGACAAACCATGTACTAAGTCTACCTCACGCAGCTTATGCCAAACAACTTTTCTTGGATCCAAACAGCCAACTCCATGGTTCACCTCATATTGTTGTTGATCTTAGGACTCCATGGATGGGGGATGTAATACAACTCTCATAGATAATATATAATAATTTAGGCATATCTCGTCTTCAAATTGTTCCTTGAAGCAATATTGTATTTCTATACTACTATTAAAAGTCAAAATAACCATCTCATTTGAAATTTTGGCAAGTCAAAATTACCTTCACTAATTAGCCTCACATATGCACGATCATGATAAATGGAAGTCATCTCAGTGGTGCATATGGTGATAACGATTGTGAATATTGCCATGCATAAGAGTAAGAGTAATCTACTCTTTTGACGGGGTTGTAACTATAAGTTGAATGTGGACTTCTAGATTGGAGTAGTGTATTTCTTTCAGTATTTTGTAAAGTACTATATCATTTCCATTATCATAAATAAAGGAGGGATAGAGAAACCCCAACTCCATTTCTTTACACTTTTATGGTAACTCAGAAGAAGCATGACTCTATATGGGTGCTTGTTGATCGACGAAGTCTGCGTATTTCATTCTTATTCACAATAATTATTCAATGGACACATTTGTCAAGTTGTATGTCAAAGAAGTAGTACTTCTGCATGGTGTGCCGAGTTCCATTGTGTCAAACCATGATCCTCGTTTTACTTCGTGATTTTGGATTAGTTTACAGGAAGCTATGGGCACGACTTTGGATTATAGTACGGCTTATCATCCTCAGTTCAATAGACAGACTGCATGTGAACCATGTGAACCAGCTACTTGAAGATCTATTACGTGCATGTGCTCTCGATTTCAAGGAAAGTTGGGATGATAATCTGCAATATTTTGCTGAATTTTCCTACAACAATAGCTATTAGGCAAGGATTGGAATGGTTTCCTTATGAAGCATTATATGGACATCCATGTCGTGCACCAAATTATTGGATTGAAGTAGGTGAGAAAGGTTTGATTGGGCCAGATATTGTCCAAGAAGCTACTGAGAAGGTGGAGCTTAATTATCAGAAGACGACTACCAGCTATTCAAAGTAGACAAAAGCATTGTATTGATAACTATAGACGTGACTTGGAATTTTCAATGGGAGATCATGTCTTTCTGAAGGTCTTGCTGATGAAGGGGTTGATGCAATTTGGCACAAAAGGGAAGCTCGCTCCTTAGTTCATTGGACCTTTTGAGCTGTTAGATCGAGTGGGAGCTACAGCTTATAGACTCGCATTGCCTCGATAACTTGCGAGTGTTCATAACGTCTTCCATGTATCCATATTATGGAAATACAAAAGGGAAGCCTCACATACTATCGATTGACGGTATCTCAAGCTCTTAGAAAATGTATCATATGTCAAAGAACCAGTTCATATTTTGGATCAGAATGAGTATGTATTGCGAATCAAGACCACACCTCTCATCAAAGTCTTATAGAATCATCATGGAGCTGAAGAAGCCACACAAGAGCAGGAGACTAAAATGTGTGAGAAGCACCCTCATCTGTTCATAGAATAATTCAGTTAACTTCGAGGATGAAATATTTTTAAATAGATAGATTATAATAATCTCAAATTTTGGTGTGCACATATATCTTTACATAAATAATTGAATGGGTTTAAATTTTTTTGCATATTTTGAAAAATAAAAAGTAGCCAACTAGCTGATTGGTAAAGGTTCTCTAGGTCCTAAGATAGGTTGACGGATTAATATCCATCACCACTAAATTTTTTTGCAATTCAAGATTGGACAAGAGATTGGAAGCTAAAAAGATGTTAGTATTTTAAATATTTACTTTTATTTATTTTATTTTTAGTATAATGGAACCCATCCGTAGGGTCCACATGATGGACAGTGTGGATTTATCATATGTCCAACCCATGCACATATGTAGTAGTTAGCGTACACATGCACAATGCACTCTGGATCACAGAATGCATAAGAAGTAAAAAATCAATTAAAACACAAACTTTAAAGTTTCTTTTCTATTTTGTCATCGGAAATGGTGTTGGGCTGCTCGGATGTGTGCGATCTGATCCACACGGTTCACTCGATTCTTGGGGACGAAATAGGGTGGACCCCCAAAAATCAGGTTGAGTTAATCATCAGGTGGGCCATACAATAAAAAACAGTGAATATTGAGCATCAACCATTAAAAACTTCTTCGGGCCCATAGGAGTTTCGAAGCAAGCTGATATTTGGATAGGACATAAATATCATAATTGGCCCTAGAAAGACCATAGTAAGGTTTAATGGTGGAAGAACGGTCCGTATTGTTTGTGATGGTACGGTGCACCAGAATCACTATTCTAGCTCATTTTTGGACCCATGTACTAAAACGATGGTAGTAAACTAGTGTACGGAATGGATTTAGCATGCCCACATCATGTGTGAGTCGTTAAAAAAACAATCATAAAAGTAAAAACTCTCTAGAGTCCAACCAATGTTAAAAAGTGAATTTAATGTTTTTGCGGATCTTTAATGGATCCGGGTTCGTGGGTCATCTGTGTGGGGCCCATCTTGATGCAAGTGACAAATCCATGACGTCTATTAGTCTTGTCACTCAATAAAAGACTTGGGGCTGAAAAAGTAACTCGAAAGAAAATTTAGGTGGACAATAGTGCATCAAACAGGGGAAATGAATAGTTACTTTTGGGCATTCATGTGGGCACAGAAGTGTTGTTTCGATGAGATTTTTGGGCCAACTACTCATGGGAGGATTACCCATCTCACCCATGGCTCAGATCATTGTGGGAATATTAAAAAGAAAAAAATAAAAATAAAGCAAAATTTCTTGGTTCCAACGTTGAAAACCGAATGCGGTTATATATATATATATATATATATATATATATATATATATATATATATATATATGTTCATGTGTGTGTGTGTTTTGTATCTACCTCGTCCATTTCGTTTAGAAGGCCACTTTAGGCCTATGTGTAAATTCGGGAAAGATCCAAAAATTTGTGTGGCCGGTACCTTAAGAAAGCAATGGTGGTTGTGCGATAAACTTCTGGGATTGTTGTGGGTCCTATACATTTCGAATTAGACCAAAATTTCTTCTCAGGGTTCACTAGAGTGGTGGTGACTATGTGATCAGTTCAGATCATTGTAGTGGGACCCACGTTGGTAAAAGAAAAAAAGGACTTATTATATAAACACATATAATAGAATATAATTGTATGTCATGCATTTAGGAAGGGGGGTGGATGTCTAGGAAAACTTATCCAAGCAGCTGGCATGCTTAGGGCATCACGTTCAAAAGCTACAACATGTGACGTCATAATATGTTGGTATAAGATCCAATCCATCCATGTGGTGGGTCCCTCTACGTAGATACCTCTGTGCCTAGAATCACACCCATTCATAGCCACGTGACCAAAACAAATAGAATCACACCCATTCATAGCCACGTGACCAAAACAAATCAAGGGTTTGTGAACTTGTTTGTTTATCATTCATTCATTTCTTTTATATATTATATTACATTGTTTACGAATTTTAGGCATTCCTTGATTTTCTCCATCAGATCTCTATCTTTCCTCACCAACTAAATAGGTGAATGATCCCAACATATTTCCTTTCCGTTGTGATTAAAATAGTTGTTTGATTGCTTTGTTTACTATACTCTTTTGTACGGATTGTTTGCCGAATTTATCTAAGTTAAGATGTTATTGTTGAACCATGATGATATATTTGATTGCCGTTAATATGACATATCAATCATTCTCATACATACTTGTCACGCATAGTGCACTTGTGTTGATTCCTAAAGGCGATCATCTTGGAAGAGCTGTAGGTACTTACAATACCAAGTCATGAGGAACCATCCTTGGATGCCCACAATATGTGGAAGCCTGCCTAGTGCGGGGTGGATGCAGGTTAATGGAATTCAACTCAAGCAAGTGGATGGATCAACCCACTTGATGCATTCATGCATTCATGCATCTCAAAACATTTATGCATTCTTATTTTAATTATGACAGTGCATAAACTATAATGGGTTCACTCATTGGGCCTAGCCAACTTACATATATTTATGAAAAAAACTGTATAAATAATGTTGAAAATGAAGCAGATGCCTAATTTATAGGGCGGGAGGTTGAACCAGGGGATGATCCTGAAAGGCAGTGGCCATATCTTGAAGAAGAGGAACTGAATGCATTGAATTAGTAACTTCTGGGATAGTATTAATGTTATTTTCTAGTCATGCTTAGAAATTCAAGACTGATTAAATTGTGAATGCTTTACTTTATTTTGGGTTCGCTGCACTTTAATAAAACCTAAATGGGTGGGTTCTAGTATGAAGAATTAAACTTTATGAAGACATACTACGTATAGGATGAATGATTTTTGAATTCTTTAATTACTTGATATGTATAAATGCTTAGTATGGGGTGAATGGTTGGAATAATTGAATGTGAAATTTCTTCATGAGTGGACAAGTTTGTGAAATTATAGTTCATTAGATTGTACCTCTGGAATAATAACATGAATGCATTGGTTCGATACATATTGTGTATGAGTCCCAGTTCATAACTCAGTTCTAAGGGTGCACACTCTGCATCCGATTTGCGGGATATGACAGTTATGCTCAAAGGAGGTGAAATTGTGCCTTTCGGTCTCACAATTATAGGCGCTATGTGTGTAGAAGCATAGAGCGGAACAACTAGAATTATGGCTAAGTCCTAGAAGGAGGGGGGATGATTTGACCTTTTTGAAATTATTTTCGCCTACTTAAAATGATTAACAATTTATACTAAATAAGCAAGAACACTTCGGCTTCCAAGCCTAAGTGGATCCAATCACAAAGACTAGCATATGATAAAGGAAATAAGCTACATAGTCTAACAAGCATTGATTATCAAATGATTTAACTAACCAAGCTCCTAATCTATATAACCCATGTAGACTATATGAAATGCAATTATATAAGCTCAAGTTTACACTATAAATGAAAATACATTTTTTGTGAATGTACTTATCTAGTGCCTAACACACATTCCTATTAAGCATTCATAAAAGCAATTAAACATATAATGCTAGATTAACAATGTGCTAAAATACATCACAAACACAAGCATGTATAGTGGTTTAACTATTTGTCTACTCCATTTCTGGTTCAAGTACTCACCCCTTGAGCACAATGAATTTCACCAGGGAGTTTAAATCAGGTTCCTCCCAACTTATATGTTTTAAAATCGGTTCCACCCTACCAAGGTATTTAAGGGTTCCACCCAACCTAAAAGTTTGACAAAGTTCCTCCCAACCTATTGAGGTGTTTAATGGTTCCACCCAACCAAGGAGTTTAACAAGGTTCCTCCCAACCTATGCAACATACGTTCACTCTCTGTGGAGGCTCCACATCGAGACTTGGTTCAGCCCTCTCACAATGACCTAGGTCCTACAACCGAACCTATCGAGTTTGGCAATTCAAACTCTCATACTCAATCCTCCATGAAGAAAGAGCATGTTGGACTCTACAATTAACAACCTTACTTGTTGGAATTGAGCCCTATTGATGCGCCGCTTCGAGTTGTTTGATCTCTACTTTCCCATGCTTTAATCAATTCCCCTTGTGCTCCCTCGATCATTGATGCCGATGTGTCACTTATGCTTCAAATCCAAGATCATCTACCTTGCATTTGGTTCTTCTTCAAGATACCCAAGGTAAGGAGGTGATGGATTTTCTAAAACCTAAGGGTAGAAATGGGTTACAGGTTAGAGAATCACCTAATAAATTCTTAGAGGGTGTTTAGACAAGGTCTCTACCTATGATTAATGTGTCTAAACTCCTAAGAATCAAGAGAGAAAAGTTCATTCTCATTTGAGCTTTAAATGCACCAAGCTTGTGATGAATTACAAGGAGAATGATTTGGATGTGTTAGGATTAAAGCTCCTAATGGTTTTTAATAATAGTAGCTTCTAAATTCTTAAAATACACTCTTAAACCCAAAATTGAAATCCTCCACTTTTATAGATAAATCTCCAACGGTAATAAAATAGGCAGATTCGTGATTCTTCGATAGCATCGAACATTGTTTCGATGGTATCAAAGTTCCTTCGATAGGGTTGAAACCCTATCTCGATGGGATCGAAAACTGTTCAAAAAGTTTCTAAAGTTGTTAGACATCCAATTCAATGGCATTGAAAAAGTCACTTCGATGGCTTAAAAGGTTATTTTAATGGGGGTCGAAACTTATCCAGAGAGTTTATATTTTTCTGGACATATGTTCGATGGCATCAAAGTGCAATTGAAAAATGTTGTCTGGGCTAGTTTGTTTACATCAGCTTGCATCTCTTTAATTAGCCTAACTTATTATGTTTTTTTATGTGACTAAGGCTAATGATGATGACTAATGGTTTACCAATGCGGATCCAGTCATCTAGAAGTTTAGGGTTGTTTTGGTTTTAAGGGTTAGGGTCATTTACCTATTTTTCTTCCTTGATGCTTCTTATCCACTTGAATTTCTGGTCTTCAGCTTGCCAAGGCTCAACCGACATTATAACACATAGATGTGTATGATTGAAAAATAAGGTGCACTAGTATGCCATAGAAAAGTGCACTAACAATCCCCTCATTTGTCAATTACCTGACAAAAATTAAACCTAACCTACACCGTGTCATGGTTCGTACAAATGACACTACTAAAACCACAAATAAATTACATGTCAAATTAAAAGATTACAACTCAAAATACACTAAGACATGTAATTAACAAATGCTCCTCTTGAATTTCTCCCTAGTAACTTGTCAATCCCTGCAACACAAAACACAAACAACTTGTTTTGGTGATCATACTTGATCTTTCTCTCCCTTTTTGTCAGCAATTGACAAACTAATCTCTCCCCCTTAACGATACACCAATTAAGGAATGTGAGATAGAGATTAGAGTGTCTCAGATTTTAACAATAAAAACACGCTAAATATGAGAGTATAAGGGTACATGAACATTAAAACACAGAGCATGCATGGAACATAATCAATAAGAAAATGTAACTATTTAAATGTAGATGATCATGCATAATTAGTCATATTAAGATAAGCATTAAGTATAATGACTAATGCATGGATTAACATATATTAAGTACAAAATTCAGCAGGATTATGTTAATCTAAGCAAGGTGACAATCTAGCATTTTAAAGATACCAAAATAAACACAAAATTATAAATTATCGAAGGCTAATGAGGCTTGAATCCTCTAATATACCTATAAGCATAGAAATGATGTTAAATCATCAGATTTACCTATTGTATCCGTTTCTAGCTACCCTTACTAACTACTTTTAGTTTGTTCATCCTAAGGATAACTATATTTCCTCAATCCCTTCATATAATTCAGCATATAGGAAAGGGTTGAGAACTCCTTCACCTAGAAGGAAAAATGGTCGGGATCCTCTCTCAGATTGGGGGGAAGAGAGGTTGTGGTGGAGGCTATGAGAATTCTCAATAGTCTTTAACTCCCATCACTAGTGGAGTCACTAGATTCAGATTTGTACTCATCCGTATCATCCTATATTGCTGTCATAGCCTTCTTGCCTTTTCACTTGGCTTTTCTTCGCATTCATTGGCAACATGACTATATTTATCACAGTTGTAACATTGGACTGGTTTTAGACTTAAATTTTCTTTTGAATTTTTTATCCTTCTTATCATAACTCTTCCCTCTATTCATTTTGAGGAATTTCTTGAATTGACGATTGAACCTTTCTCCATTGCCTTCATCTTCGCTACTATCTTCTTCTTCTTCCACTATTTTCCTATGTGGGGGCCTATAAGAAGATTTTAGGATAGTGTTCTTCTTCCTAGAGAGGCCTTAAAGTGTAGTTCATGAGCTTATAAGGAACCTATAAGTTCTTCTCCTTTCATGTTGTCTGTGTCTCTACACTTTTTTAAGGCTATAACCTTGAAGTTAAATATCTCCTGGAGGGACCTAAGTATTTTTCTACAAATTTGACCTTCCGGAACTCTTTCTCTTAAGGCAAACATGGAATTACAAATATCAGACAATTGGGTGTAGAACTCCATATGATAGTTTCAAACTCTTCCATTTTATTATTTTGAAATTTTGTGGTTAAGAGCTGAAGCTTTGAGCGTCTTACTGTGCTAGTTTCCTCGTAGGTTACCTCTAATATGTCCCATACTTCTTTTGCAGTTACACATGTGAGAATACGTTGAAATTCATCCGGGAAGCCACACATTAAATTGTAATTGAGAGCTTTGGCATTAGCCATGTATTGAGCTCTCTCATTATCATTCCACTTCTCATCATCTTTGAGAATAATAATGGTATTACCATCAACCTCCACTTGTTCCATGGGTATGGAATATCCATGTTGTGTGCTTACCCAAACAGAGTAGTCCAAAGATGGTAAGAAAATATGCATCCTAGCCTTCTAATAGGCGTAGTTGGATCCATTAAAGTACGTTGGACGATTAATAGCACTCCCATCTAAGTTAAAAATTATGTTAGTGCTCCGATATCGGATCTCACTCTAGACAGTTAAGTCCTTGAAGAACAACCCGCTTTGATACCAATTGAAATTGCACATTTCGGTCTAACACTTATAAGTGTTATGCGTACGGAAGCATAAAGTGGAGTAACGAGAATTATGACTAGGTCTTGGGGGGGGGGGGGGGGGGGGGGGGAGTGATTACCACCTTTTTGAAATTTTTATTCACCTACTTAAAATGATTAATAATTTATACTAAGTAAGCAAGAACTCTTTGGCTTCCAAGCCTAAGTAGGTCCAATCACAAAGACTAGCATATGATGAAACAAATAAGCTACATAGTCTAACAAGTATAGATTATTAAATGATTTAACTAATCAACCTCCTAATCTATGCAACCTATGTAGACTACATGAGATGCAATCATATAAACTCAATCATTTTATCTAGCTAATGCTAAGAGATGTTACTGTTGAGAAGATTCACACTAACGTGAATCTGATGGATATGCTTACGAAAGTTGTTTCTGCAGAGAAGTTCAAGCTTTTGTTCGAATTCTCTAAGCTTGACAAAGAAGAAATAATATAGAGTGTGCATGTAAAGCGATGATTGTATTATTCTGAAGATGATTAGAGATGGTGGTAATAACTTGGAGCAGTGGAGATAAAGGATTAAAGCTACAATGGAGATTGTTGATCGAGTGCTTTTAATCTAGTGCATTGCAATTGGGTCGACCGAAGGTCCAGTTGGGTCGATTAAAGCATGTTGTGATGTTCCCGATCGAACGAGGTCTGTTTTAGTTGACCAACAGACTCTATTGATATTTCAGTTAACCGAAGGTCCAGTTTAGTCAACCGAATGGGATGCATGCATTTTTTTTAGAAATTGTGGGTTTTGTTTCTTAATCTTGTATAGGGGTTATATAATATCTTCGTAATTATAATTAGGGTTATGCTTGAGAGAACGAGAGGAGCCTACACAGTTTTTACTGTTTTGAAAGCGTCACACCCTGAAAATTAAATATCGGGCAGTTCGCGGCTCCCGACTCTTCCACGGTGACTGTATTTTATGGAAGTATAGTTTAATGGCACAAATCTATAGCATCAGCTCATAATAGAGATTTAAGCTAAACAGTGTATAATTCAGTTTGAATTCAAAGTGTAAATACATACAATTATCCACACAATCAAGGAGTCCACTCAGCTAAGGCTCAATTTTATACATGTACAATGAAAAGATTAGGACTTTCAACCTAGGACATCTAATCCAAGGCAAATAAAGAAGCACAAGACATAGGAAGGCCAACCGGTCCTACATCTCATGCATTAAGTAGTAGCAACTCCTGCATCAAAATAACTTGGTGTTTTAAAACACCCCTCAGGTGGGAGTGAGTAATCATACTTAGTGTTATCATTCTCTAAGTTAAACATATTATCAACACAATCAAGTATAGGTAATGAAGCATAACAAATGGTGGGGCTCTCATACCTACTACCGCGCATCAACAGATAACATAATCTCAAAATCAAGTTCCTATTCTAGTTGAATAATGCATGCGGTCATGATATGCAAATGTTATGTTTCAAAAAAATAAACGGTGGGGTTACCACTCAGTAGCAGCATTGGACTAATGCACATGCAAATGTGATGCTTGTTGGGAACACCGATAGTGAAAGCGGAAGCCAAAACGCGCAGAGCAATTCGAGATCAAACGAGAAACCACGATGCAATCAATCACACACAAGCATTCACCACAAGAGAATCGAATTTACGTGGAAAGACCCCCAACGAGTAAAAAACCACGCACAAAGCGATCCACTATGAATTAAATAGAAGATTACAAAGATAACAGCCCACAAGGAAGGAAAACAGAAAAAACCCAAGCTCTCTCTCTCTCTCACACATAACTCTCTCCCCTCTTCCTAACACAATTAGGAAACCTTAGACACCTTAGGATACAAGCTAAACAAGGATTACAGCCCTTTAAATAGGTAGGAAACCTAAATTAGCAACCTCTTACGCAATGCTGCGTCTTGCGCAAAAAACCCGCATGGGTGCTCGATTGGTCGACCAACCCGTCGCCCAACATAAAAAAAACTGTCCAGGGAGTTCCACGCCCGATGCTGCCTCACTGCTGACCGGTTGGAGCCCCCTCCAGACCGGTCGCCCGATCGGTTTATGGCCACATAGAAATTGTTCTGTCTTCATGTGCATCTGGGCCACAAATGTCAGACTGGTCGCCCGATCGGTCTAAGCACCCAAATGTGCACAAGTTTGAAGACTCTCCAACAATCTCCACCGAGACTTCAAACGTCGAATCAAACACCATCCTCGCAACGCCATCTCATCTTCAATCATAGCTCCACCGCTTCTTGTGCCACCATCGACTCTAACCTTGCACATTCACGCCCTTTACCGCTCTTCTCATGTGGCCGTTGGGCACTTGCCACATACGAGCAACCGTGGATCTCGCTGTCGTTCCCACAGATCCACCGTGAATTGTGCTCCCGATCAACATGTAAAGATGGCCACAGCTCCGTGCCTTCATACACACGAGTGCCCCCTTCATCACTTCACAAAAACAATCGCGGTCGATAAACACGCACACTTTCGCCTTGAGTGCACCAAGAGAAATCACATTTATCTTCATCTTGGGGACGTGCTTCACATCTTCCAGGACTCATTCGACCCCATCGAACATCCTGATTCGCACAGTACCAATACCCACAACCTTATGAGCGAATCCATTGTCCACAAACACTGATTCACTACCATACTCCCTGTATGTCATGAAAGTACTCCAGTCAAGACATACATGACATGAAGCCCCTGAATCTAGGATCCACTCACTACCGTGAGATCCCTTGCCAGATACAGTCAGAACTTCACACAGATCGCCACCGTCTTCTACGGTATTGGCTCCCTCTCTAGAAGAATTTCCATACCTCTCTTGCTTCAACCTGGGATTCTGACAATCCCTTCTCATATGGCCCTCCTGACCACAATTCTAGCACTTCACCTTATCCTTACCTTTGCCCTCGGCCCTAAATCTCGATTTCGAGTATCCTCCATGCTCAGAACTTCTTCCCCTCATAACTAGTGCCTCCGAGGAATAACGAGAAGCCAAGTCAATGCTTTTCTTTCTCATCGCCTTCGACTGGAGGGCTGAGATAATAGTCTCGACGTTTATGGTTTCCCTCCCTGCGCACACAGAGTCCCTAAACGACTCATATGATTCTGGAAGAGAATTCAACAGGATGCATATTTGATACTCATCCTTTATCGGTTCATCGATCTCTACCAACTTGCAAACTAGCCTATTGAACGTGCTCAGGTGGTCCTCAACCTCAGTTTCCTCAACCATCCTCAAGGTGAACAACTACATCAACACATACATGCGATTCTTTAGAGATTTCTTAGCATAAACCTTCTCTAGCTTCGCCATCGTTTCAACCGCAGTCTTCTCCTTCATGACATGATAAAGAACATCATCTGTAAGATTTAACAGGATTGAGGTTCTAGCCTTCTTGTCGAGCCTCGTCTACTCATCATCTTTCATAGCCTTGGGTCGCTTTCCAAGAGCTTCATTAAGCCCTTGATGAACCAGGAAGGATTCAACCTTCACCTTCCATAACTCAAAGTTATTTTTTTCGGAGAACTTCTCTAACTCGAACCTTGTGCTTGATCCCATTTTCTCGTCTCAGATTCGAATTTACTCCACCACAACTTTATCTCTGATACCACTTGTTGGAAAAGCCGGCAACGGAAGCGAAAGCAGAAACGCGCAGAGCAATTCGAGATCAAATGAGACCTTGCGCTCGACCAGTTGGCCAACCTGTCGCCCAACACAAAAAACTGTCCAGGGAGTTCCACGCCCAACGCTGCCTCACTGTCGATCGATCGGAGCCCCCTCCCGACCGGTCGCCCGACCGGTCTATGGCCACACATAAACTGTTTTGTCTTCATGTGCATCTGGGCCACAAATGTCAGACCGGTCGCCCGACCGATCCGAGCACCCAAACGTGCACAAGTTTGAAGACTCTCCAACAATGTATATATACATGATTGCCAAGTATTTATTAAATTCCATATTCAATTAGCAGTATTGGCGAAGCCAGAATACCTCAATTTTATCAAGAGTCTAATAAACAGGAACACGACCGAACACTGGACAACAATGAACGCCGGACAATGGATAGTGGCCTTACCGAACACTGGACAATACCAGGTTAGGGTACCCTCTGTCAGGCCAGGGCGTCCTATGCCCGGCTCTTGGAATCTCAATTTGGGTCCGTCACCCACATAACTGAATAATGAATTAAACGGTAAGGGTCTCAATGACCTAAAATATTATATACATGGTAATGGGTCGTCACCCAAGATCAATGATGGTAGGCTCGTCACCTAGCATCGGTGCTCAAGACTCTCAGTAAGATCATCATGATCAATATCAGTCAAAGACAGCACAAGCACAGTTACCCATTAAATGACTGTATAACAATGGTAATTGTGGTATTTGAGATTTTACAGAATGTGTATTAATGGTCAACCAAATATGATTAACCCTGAACTTGACCGATTTAGTAGGCCGAGCGAAACATCAACCAAACCGACTTAGCTAGGGTCAGTCAACCATGTTACTCCCAAGTCGACTAAGCAAGTCTGTGCGGCCAAACCCAAGTAGGCAATCCATAACTTATGATTTTCAGAGGTTAATCTCTCAATCATCTCAACGGCATAATATTCTAAGCATGTTGTGAGCGAAATGGAACATCATAGCATTCATTTACTCATTCAAGCATAAAGCCAAACAGTTGATATGCAGATATACTTCACTTCATAAATAGGCATAAAACCAAACACTTAGCGTGCTAATGCAGGCTAACTCATCAAATCCACAACCAGACACTAGCCTGGGTGAATGAAAAATCACTCACTCAAGCATATGTGAAGTTTTTTTCATTCAAGAATTTCATTAAACACTTGATGTGCACAACACACTAATCTCATATTTCCACAACCTAGGCGCATGTGAATATCGAATTCATACAAACTATCAAACATTGTATTAAATCCAAACACATAGCATGTGAATCATTATTAAAACATAAACCTAGCATTCAAATAGGAACAATCTCAAGATAACACCCAATTTCCACTATCTGAAACCCTCATGGACTGATAATAGCCAACTTAAAAGAATAGTCATTACCTGAGTTGGTGAATCCACGTGCTAGGAATGAGTATTCCTCAAGAATTTAAAGAAAAATTAGCTAGAATACTTAAATCTGACAAAAACCCTAATTAGAAATGAGAATCCCTAATGAAACTTCATAATTCTTGCAACAGGAGGGTATCTTACCTTAAGGCATGGTCCGCCTACGATCGGTAGGAAGAATGGCGGCAGAGTAGAAGGATTGGAGCAAACCCTAGAAGAAGACCAAGCAAAATCCCTAAATTCTATATCAAATGGGATTCTTAAATGGGGCTTGGTATTCATAGTTCCAGATCCTAAAAAATGGAGGTGAGTCACACAACTCATCCTGTTTGGTCTCGATCTAAGTTGTGCGGTTCGGAATAGGATATAGGGTATCTGATATAGGGAAAATGTCAAGTCCACTAAGGCGATCGATTCCGCGTAGATTCATGATCAATGACCCACTAACGAATGATTTATAGCTGTTATAGGTTTTCATAACACCATTTAAATGATTTGAGGAGCAAAGTTCGGTGAATTCTTTTACAGGGCCAAAGCGTACACTAGCAGGTATCGAATTATAATGGTAATGCGGAATTATTTGGGGTTTTAGGCATTATGAATCAGGTTAGGTTATCGCTTGGGTCTGAATGAAGATTAGGTCATCAATTAGGTCAAATCGACTTTAATACTTAAGATAATCGAGATCTATTTGTTGACCATAGTACTCTAAGGTGAATCTGCACTGAAAACCGGTTATACAGGTTAATCAATTGTGATTTTGGTAAATAGTAGATCGAGGTTCATAAATCAAAGGATCGGATATAAGATTTGACAATTAAAAAAGAATCGGTGACTATCAATGATATCTGACGAAGAATGTACGGTTAGATTGATGTGTCTAAGTATCATACAAGGTTTCAATCGAATTAGATTGTTCAGACTAGAATTTTCTGTACAAATCTCTTAGATTCTTAGCTTTAAATCGGGCATCTGCACTCTCAATTGAGAATTAAGCCAGAAAAATTTCTAAAGGCGCTCGAATATTCTTAAGGCTCGAATATTGAAATTTTCAGGGTGTTACAGAAAGGGAGAAGCTAGCATTTTCTATACTGTAAGTTGTTTCTCTTGTACTCTTCCGATGTAGTGGATTGATTGTTGCTTTGGGCCGTAGCTTTTTCCCACAAGAGTTTTTCTTGTAAAATTGCATGTGTTCTGTGTGTGCTTAAACTTTTCTTTCTCTATTGTTTGTTTGATTTGTTCTGAAATTGCTTGCACGCCTCCTAACACTAACATCTTAAAAGTGCCTATCTATCAAGCATTAATTAACTTTCCTACATGACAAATTCACCATCACATCAGTAATGTCGTGTTTGAGGAGGCATGATAAGGAAACTAACCAACCTTGTTATGATTTGGTCAATAAACTCGCTTTCATGTAACAGATCCATTCAAGTCTAGAGTGCAGCCATTCAAAATGTTGTAACTAATCCAATATTCAAGCCAAGCCATTCAAAATGTTGTAACTAATCCAATATTCAAGCCAAGCCATTCAAAATGTTGTAACTAATTCTTGATCATTAAATAAATGTACAAGCGCTCTTCTCACTCAGAACAGCTGAAGACAGCCAATATATTGGTATAAATTTACGTGTTTATAAGTATGAACTCAACCAAACCACTTTCAGGCATGCCCTGCGGGGCATATCTCTGACAATAGCACTTGGCATCATAGCTTTACCGTGTTCGGCAAGGCCCAGGCATCACCCAATATGCTTCTCTCATTCGTCTGATTTTTGGCCAGGCAAGGCCCAGGCACAAGGGTCGCTTTCCAAGAGCTTCATTAAGCCCTTGATGAACAAGGAAGGATTCAACCTTCACCTTCTATAACTCAAAGTTATTTTTTCCGGAGAACTTCTCTAACTCGAACCTTGTGCTTGATCCCATTTTCTCGTCTCAGATTCGAATTTACTCCACCACAACTTTATCTCTGATACCACTTGTTGGGAACACCGGCAACGGAAGCGGAAGCCGAAACGCGCAGAGCAATTCGAGATCAAACAAGAAACCACGATGCAATCGATCATACACATGCATTCACCACAAGAGAATCTGAATTTACGTGGAAAAACCCCCAACGGGTAAAAAACCACGGCACAAAGCGATCCTCTTTGAATTAAACAGAAGATTACAAAGATGACAGCCCACAAGCAAGGAAAATAAAGAAAACCCAAGCTCTCTCTCTCTCACACAACTCTCTCCCCTCTTCCTGACACGATTAGGAAACCTTTAGACACCTTAGGATACAAGCTAAACACGGATTATAACCCTTTAAATAGATAGAAAATTCAAATTAGCAACCTCTTACGCAATCCAGCGTCTTGCGCAAGGAACCTGCGTGGGCGCTCGACCGGTCGGCCAACCTGTCGCCCAACACAAAAAACTGTCCAGGGAGTTCCACGCCCAACGCTGCCTCACTGTAAATCGATCGGAGCCCCCTCCAGACCGGTCGCCCGACCTGTCTATGGCCACACATAAACTGTTTTGTCTTCAGGTGCATCTGGGCCACAAATGTCAGACCGGTCGCCCTACCGATCCGAGCACCCAAACGTGCACAAGTTTGAAGACTCTCCAACAATGTATGCATGATTGTCAAGTATTTATTAAATTCCATATTCAATTAGCAGTACTGGCGAAGCCAGAATACCTCAATTTTATCAAGAGTCTAATAAACAGGAACACGACCAACAGGAACACGACCGAACACTGGACAACAATGAACACCGGACAATGAATAGTAGCCTTACCGAACACTGGACAATAACAGGTTAGGTGATGTAGGGGAAGAACCCCATGATCGAGGGCGTGGATCACGCACCTTCCTGCGGGAGATGGACAAGAAGAAAAACAAGAGAAAACTAAGGAATTTCATATTTTGGAGTTTCAACTCAAACAAGAAATTGTTATTCTCGTTTTTGAACTTCGGCCCAACTTGTAGGGTCCATCTTGATCATTTATGATGATCCATTCCGTCCATTTTGTAGAGTTGCTCGACGCCGAGAAAACGCAACAAGTTTCACGTCAATCCGAGTTACGGATTGATCGTGGCGTCCAAAATGGTACGAACTGTCCAGAAAGTTCCAAATTCCGCCCACTGAAACTGGAGATGGTCCAGGTGGCCCAATACTACTGATATGGAGAATCTAAGCCGACCATCTTGAAAAGTACGTCGATATCAGTAAAACCACAAAGTTTCGTGGTAATTAGATATGTGGATTGCTCGTATCAGCGGAAGGAAGACGGTGCTGGCGTTATACAATTGCGCAGATTTTTCTATTTCTTTTCTAATTGTATTAGGATTCTTTTCTTCCTTTGCAAGTTAGTATTAAGTACGAATTTAGGATTTAATTTATTATTTAAAGCAAGTTAATTATGTTTATTTGATTATTCATTCAATTATCAATAAATCAATTATTCAGAATTTATTTTCTTTTATTTTTTCTTTTATTTTCTTCTCGTGGATTCAAGAACACTCGGTTAGGGAGAAGGTGATCGACCTACCACGTCCTCCCTGCGTTATTGGTATCAGAGAGAGGTTTCTTCCTCAGGATGATGGCCTCTAATAAAGGGTTTGATCTTCATCCTAAGGACGGTGCTCCAAGGGATTATGTCACGGCGGCAGCTTTCGATGAAGCACAACAGGAAAATCGGTTGATCCTGCAAGGTATACAGGCAACCCTCAACCGCATTGCAGCGGCATTAAATCTGCCCCAAGCCCAAGGCAACAGTCAACAACCACCTGTGCTTGCTGTACGGAATAACCCCATGATCCGTAGAGCACCCTAGGTGGCCCATTGCAGGGCTACCCCAGACGATTCAAAACTCAACGATAAAGAGATCGAAGACATCATCGTACGACGGCCTGCGTGTAGGAACGATCGTGGGGATTATGTTGAAAGAGCTTTTCGAGGTAATGTAACTTCGAATCAGGTCGTTGAAGTACAACCCACCATCATCTCAGAGGATGTTCAAAATTTTGAAGGGGTAGAGGAAATCAATACTTCAGTCTTAAAGGATAGGGAAGGAGAGTCTAAAGTTATTCCTGACATTATGGAGTCAATTTTGACGGAATCCATGAGCATCTCAGAAAGTGTCACATCAGCAATGTAGGAAATCGAGGCGATCGGAGTTGCCGAACTTCCTGATGAATTGTTCATTGTGAAGAAAATTATCCTTTCTCAGAAAAAGCCAACTTTTGATGTGCCAGAGAAGATTGCAATTATTCATGTTGGTGTGGAGAAGAAGTCGGAGAAAATTTTTGCTGCATTCCAGGATAGGGCCCGCAAGCATCGACTTCCGAAGTTAAAAGCAAATCATGGCCCTAAGCTAAAGCGAAACTCGAGGACGAGTTTTTTCAAGTGGGGAAGAATGATGTAGGGGAAGAACCCCATGATCGAGGGCGTGGATCACGCACCTTCCTGCGGGAGATGGACAAGAAGAAAAACAAGAGAAAACTAAGGAATTTCATATTTTGGAGTTTCAACTCAAACAGGAAATTGTTATTCTCGTTTTTGAACTTCGGCCCAACTTGTGGGGTCCATCTTGATCATTTATGATGATCCATTCCGTCCATTTTGTAGAGCTGTTCGACGCCGAGAAAACGCAACAAGTTTCACGTCAATCCGAGTTACAGATTGATCGTGGCGTCCAAAATGGTACGAACTGTCCAGAAAGTTCCAAATTTCGCCCACTGAAACTGGAGATGGTCCAGGTGGCCCAATACTACTGATATGGAGAATCTAAGCCGACCATCTTGAAGAGTACGTCGATATCAGTAAAACCAGAAAGTTTCGTGGTAATTAGATATGTGGATTGCTAGTATCAGCGGAAGGAAGACGGTGCTGGCGTTATAAAATTGCGCAGATTTTTCTATTTCTTTTCTAATTGTATTAGGATTCTTTTCTTCCTTTGCAAGTTAGTATTAAGTACGAATTTAGGATTTAATTTATTATTTAAAGCAAGTTAATTATGTTTATTTGATTATTCATTCAATTATTAATAAATCAATTATTCGGAATTTATTTCCTTTTATTTTTTCTTTTATTTTCTTCTCGTGGATTCGAGAACACTCGGTTAGGGAGACGGTGATCGACCTACCACGTCCTCCCTGCGTCATTAGGGTACCCTCTGTCAGGCCAGGGCGTCCTATGCCCGGCTCTTGGAATCTCAATCTGGGTCCGTCACCCACATAACTGAATAATGAATTAAACGGTAAGGGTCTCAATGACCTAAAATATTATATACATGGTAATGTGTCGTCACCCAAGATCAATGATGGTAGGCTCGTCACCTAGCATCGGTGCTCAAGACTCTCAGTAAGATCATCATGATCAATATCAGTCAAAGACAACACAAGCACAGTTACCCATTAAATGACTGTATAACAATGGTAATTGTGGTATTCGAGATTTTACAGAATGTGTATTAATGGTCAACCAAATATGATGAACCCTGAACTTGACTGATTTAGTAGGCCGAGTGAAACATCAACCAAACCGACTTAGCTAGGGTCAGTCGACCATGTTACTCCCAAGTCGACTAAGCAAGTCTGTGCGGCCAAACCCAAGTAGGCAATCCATAACTTATGATTTTCAGAGGTTAATCTCTCAATCATCTCAACGACATAATATTCTAAGCATGTTGTGAGCGAAATGGAACATCATAGCATTCATTTACTCATTCAAGCATAAAGCCAAACAGTTGATATGCAGATATACTTCACTTCATAAATAGGCCTAAAACCAAACACTTAGCGTGCTAATGCAGGCTAACTCATCAAATCCACAACCAGACACTAGCCTGGGTGAATGAAAAATCACTCACTCAAGCATATGTGAACTTTTGTTCATTCAAGAATTTCATTAAACACTTGATGTCCACAACACACTAATCTCATATTTCCACAACCTAGGCGCATGTGAATATCGAATTCATACAAACTATCAAACATTATATTAAATCCAAACACATAGCATGTGAATCATTATTAAAACATAAACCTAACATTCAGATAGGAACAATCTCAAGATAACACCCAATTTCCACTATCTGAAACCCTCATGGACTGATAATAGCCAACTTAGAAGAATAGTCATTACCTGAGTTGGTGAATCCACGTGCTAGGAATGAGTATTCCTCAATAATTTAAAAAAAAATTAGCTAGAACACTTAAATCTGACAAAAACCCTAATTAGAAATGAGAATCCCTAATGAAACTTCATAATTCTTGCAACAGGAGGGGTATCTTACCTTAAGGCACGGTCCGCCTACGATCGGTAGGAAGAACGGCGGCAGAGTAGAAGGATTGGAGCAAACCCTAGAAAAAGACCAAGCAAAATCCCTAAATTCTATATCAAATGGGATTCTTAAATGGGGCTTGGTATTCATAGTTCCAGATCCTAAAAAATGGAGGTGAGTCACACAACTCATCCTGTTTGGTCTCGATCTAAGTTGTGCGGTTCGGAATAGGATATAGGGTATCTGATATAGGGAAAATGTCAAGTCCACTAAGGCGATCGATTCCGCGTAGATTCATGATCAATAACCCACTAACGAATGATTTATAACTGTTATAGGTTTTCAGAACACCATTTAAATGATTCGAGGAACAAAGTTCAGTGAATTCTTTTACTGGGCCAAAGCGTACACTAGCAGGTATCGAATTATAATGGTAATGCGGAATTATTTGGGGTTTTAGGCATTATGAATCGGGTTAGGTTATCGCTTGGGTCTGAATGAAGATTAGGTCGTCAATTAGGTCAAATCGACTTTAATACTTAAGATAATCGAGATCTATTTGTTGACCATGGTACTCTAAGGTGAATCTGCACTGAAAACCGGTTATACAGGTTAATCAATTGTGATTTTGGTAAATCGTAGATCGACGTTCATAAATCAACGGATCAGATATAAGATTTGACAATTAAAAAAGAATCGGTGACTATCAATGATATCTGACGAAGAATGTACGGTTAGATTGATGTGTCTAAGTATCATATAAGGTTTCGATCGAATCAGATTGTTCAGACTAGAATTTTCTGTACAAATCTCTTAGATTCTTAGCTTTAAATCGGGCATCTGCACTCTCAATTGAGAATTAAGCCAGAAAAATTTCTAAAGGCGCTCGAATATTCTTAAGGCTCGAATATTGAAATTTCCAGGGCGTTACAGAAAGGGAGAAGCTAGCATTTTCTATACTGTAAGTTGTTTCTCTTGTACTCTTCCGATGTAGTGGATTGATTGTTGCTTTGGGCCGTAGCTTTTTCCCACAAGAATTTTTCATGTAAAATTGCATGTGTTCTGTGTGTGCTTAAACTTTTCTTTCTCTATTGTTTGTTTGATTTGTTCTGAAATTGCTTGCACGCCTCCTAACACTAACATCTTAAAAGTGCCTATCTATCAAGCAATTAACTTTCCTACATGACAAATTCACCATCACATCAGTAATGTCGTGTTTGAGGAGGCATGATAAGGAAACTAACCAACCTTGTTATGATTTGGTTAATAAACTCGCTTTCATGTAACAGATCCATTCAAGTCTAGAGTGCAGCCATTCAAAATGTTGTAACTAATCCAATATTCAAGCCAAGCCATTCAAAATGTTGTAACTAATTCTTGATCATTAAATACAAGCGCTCTTCTCACTCAGAACAACTGAAGACAGCCAATATATTGGTACAAATTTACGTGTTTATAAGTATGAACTCAACCAAACCACTTTCAGGCATGCCCTGCGGGGCATATCTCTGACAATAGCACTTGGCATCATAGCTTTACCGTGTTCGGCAAGGCCCAGGCATCACCCAATATGCTTCTCTCATTCGTCTGATTTTTGGCCTACGGTCTGACATAGATACATATGATGAATGAGCCGTTTGGATAATCATACGCAGATGCCTAATGCAGATTAAAAACCTCGGTAAGACCAAAATTCCTTTCGCCCATAGCATCCATTTGTATCATCCAAGCACTGTGGTATTAGAATGTAGTACCGCAGGGACATTTGACACAGTCAAAATCTAATTTAATTAATTTTTTCAAAATTTTGAATTTAATTATTTAAAAAAAAAAAAAAACACAGATAAAAACGTCAAGCAATGTATCCGGTGTTTGAAAATTCCACACGCGTGGTGACCTGCTCCATTTTGTTTGAAACTGCTTTGATATCCCCAGGTGGGCCGCAATGAAAAAAAGTTAAATTAATGGTTGAAACATTTTTATTTTCTATCCATCCATTTAACTTGCATATTGTCGCCCACCCGAGGTGAGAGCCTGATTTCTAGGCCTATAGAACTAATCAATGTTTCCCATATGAAGAAAACATCATATGACCCTCACGGTTAGTCATATCAATGCAACTTTTTTTTTTTTTTGTAACACGACCAGGCCAGAACACCCGAACATAACCCACACGGCCAAACACTTGCACCCAAACCCAACCTG
Source organism: Liriodendron chinense (assembly GCA_003013855.2). NCBI lineage: Eukaryota > Viridiplantae > Streptophyta > Magnoliopsida > Magnoliales > Magnoliaceae > Liriodendron > Liriodendron chinense. The sequence continues at coordinate 1,298,747 of PVNU02000607.1, read as the reverse complement.
GCCCAAACCCAACCCGGCCTGACCGAAAGCACCCAAAAGTACTGCTGGTGTGTCTTGAACCTGAGACCCGCTGGTTGATAAACTCGGACTCAACCTGTTGGGCTACAGGGCCTTTCCACCGGTGAGGTTAGTGTGTCTCCTTGGCGTTTCGAACCTAAGAAGAGAGCCTCAATATGCTACTGGCGTGTCACACGATGCACCTACCCAAACGTTTAGGCGTCTTCCAGCTGGGCTAGCAGGCGTGACACATGCTTGTAAGTTATCATATTGGTAATTAACATCTTGCATAAGGGCTGGATAAGATATGTACTAACCTTGCTTTTGGACATAAGAAGATAACCTCAAGATCCAGCGGACGAGATGGAACAATGCTGGTCCAGCTAAAACTCCATGGCACACTTGATGAATGGCTCTGTTCTTGCACACACGCACATTGTCAGCACCTGTGCTTCATCTAGATCCAATCCTCACATGTGTGGCCCACCTGATAAACGCCCAAAATTTAAAAAACATGATTGAATGCAGCGCTGTTGAAATCAATACAATGGGAGCTTGTATCCTGGAGTTCATCAACGCTGCACTCAATGATGCTTTTGATTTGGGTCTCCCATCCTTCCACTCTCCTTCATAGCTGCATGAGTTTTTATATGGGTTGGGCTTAGAGAAGAAAGTACATGTAGTATTGCAGTTGTACTACCATTTATCAAAGAGAAAATCATTGGTACTCCAGCAGAGTGTGATGGATGATATGCAGGGCACATAGACATTACCCAGGAGTTGCATTTGGGGAATTACAAGTAGTTGAAATTAAACTGCCGAAACCAGCCAGAAATTACACTTATTTGATTATTCTATTATTTAATTATTCGATGGTTAAAAAATCAAAAAAATATCCAACGTAATTTAAACAAACATATGTACATGATCAGAGGTGAGGATTGCTCAACAAAATTGGTTTTGGAACTGTTACTTAGCAAAACTGACTTCTGCAATTTATTTGGCTTAGTTTGAGCTAATCCATACCGCAACTTCTGAGTGCCTGTGTATGAAGTGTTGTATGCAGCTGGAGTATCAAATAACTCTATATTGTCAATGGATCCATCATATACACCCACCTTTTTGAATTTGCACAAACCCATTTTTCGTTGTTTTAGTCCAAACGGTACAATTTTGTATTGTTTCAATACTAAAATGGGGAATTGGATGTGTTCAAAATAAAAAAAGGATGGGTATAAAGATCATAGAATAGTCTCTGTGGTTGCTTGCAGCCACCATTGGGCATAAAGATCATAGAATAGTATAGAATAGTCTCTGTGGTTGCTTGCAGCCACCATTGGGTATAAAGATCATAGAATAGTCTCTGTGGTTGCTTGCAGCCACCACTTTGAATGACATGGCCCGAAATTGAGTTATTTGATACTCTGGCAGAAGGTGATGGATGATGGTGAGCCACTCAGAAATTGTATACGTGGCATACTATAGCTCAATTTAGACCGTTCGAATTGTGGGACCCACTGTGGATAGGTCATCATTCCATAGTTAGACCAATTAATGGATTTTAAGCTCAGATTAGTGGACATTTGCTAATTGAATTCTGATTAGATTTCTACTTTTCATATCAACCGTCCATTAATGGCAACTAATCGGCGAGTTAAAAATAATGAGTCAGTACAATATATTTATTTCATGATCAATCTACAATCTAGTTAAGGTATTGTACGGTTTGATTTGACCTATTGTACGCCAAATTCTACAATTTCTTAGTGCCTGTGTATCAATCAATACACTCTTCCATAGTATCAAAGTTTCTCTCAACTCTAAAACATTTTATGGGTACACGTGCCAATTTGGAAAGTGTACTGGATATCTGAGCCGTGCATAATGTGGCCCCCACCATAGAGATTATGGTGTCAAAAATTCTGTCTTGTTCTCTTATCAGGTGGGTCATCACTTCATGAAAAAGAATCAACGGTTCAAAAGTACTTTCCAGCGCTTGCACATTGGATGCACATGTGTGTCCATCTGATGTGTGGACCATATAGATTTTTGGGCACGTTAATCTTCGCCGTCTGTAAACGTCTCAGATGGCCCACACGCTTCTGAGGTTGGCACAAATGCTGCGTGTAGAGGGAGATGCGTGTGGGACTCATAAACCTGGAGGCTGTGGGGCGCGGATTTCCTGCGAAAGCCTTGCGCAGGAATTTCCTGCACTGGGAACCAAGGTGGGCCCACAGTGATGTTTTATGATAAATCCACACCGTCCATCCGTTTTGGGAGTTCATTTTAGGCTATGAAAACAAAAATTAACCGGATCCAATACTCAAGTGGGCCGAAAACGTGAGATTTGAACATTCACAGTTGAAATATTTGTGGAGCCACAGAAGTTTCGAATCAGGATAATATTTGTTTTTCCAGTTCATCCCAGTAGTAGTGACGTTATGAACGGTATGGATGTCATAAAAACATCACTGTGGACCCCAGGGAGGTTTCAACGGTAGTAATTTACCTACCCACCTTTTCCTTTAGTAAGGCCCACTTGAGCATTGGATCCGGTTAATTTTTGTTTTCGTAGCCTAAAATGAGCTCCCAAAACGGATGGACGGTGTGGATTTATCATAAAACATCACTGTGGGCCCCACCGTGGTTCCCAGCGCAGGAACTTCCTGCGCAAGGCTTTCGCAGGAAATCCGCGCCCGAGGCTGTGTACTTCGTACTACCAATGGTTGTACCAGAATCTTGTACTACCAGACATTTCAGCGTAAACTCAGCGGTTTGCGTTTCCTACTATCTATGTTACTTACCAACCATTTGATTTCCGTACAAGTAGCATATAAGTTCGAGATCTGGACTGTTCATCTGTCTTTAACTACCTTGAATAGACTATACACCAAAAATGATCATATTTAGATGATCCTAGCCGTTAATTGGAAGATTTTGTGCCATTGAACGTTGACCATTCCTTTGACTGTTTCATAACCGCCAACTTTGATTTTTCTACTTTACAAATTTCCCATATTTTTTCTGGCTAACCCCGTCTATTGGTACGTTACTTTTTCTCATGCACAACAGAAATAACACCAACTCCTGTGGGGCCCACCATATTCTGTGTGAGATCCGCCCCGCCCATCAGGTTCGACTTTCGCTGTTAGGCAATGTAGCTAAAAGTCTGACTGATCCACAACTCAGGTGGGAGAGCGGATTAGGTGTGAGACCCACCTTCATGTATGTGGGGCCCACCTTCATGTATGTAATATATAGCCACTCCATCCATCCTTTTTTCCATATCATCTTATGGAATTATCCCAAAAAAAAAAAAAATGAAGCGGAGACCATTATCAGGTGGACCATACTAAAAGAAACAGTGGTGATTGACCATCCTACCATTAAAAACTTCTTAACACGCACCTTCATGTTTCCGTAGTGTTTATTTACCATCCAATCTGTTGATAAGGTCACGTGAGCCTGGATGAAGGAGAAAAAACAAATATCAGCTTTATCCAAAACTTCTGTTGCCCATTAATATGGTCAATCACCACTGTTTCCTATGTTTGTCTGATGATTGTATATCCTTCCTTTTTTTCTATAAACCCCTAAAATGATCTGGAAAAATGGATGGACGGCGTGGATACATAATACATAAATCAAGTGGGCCCCATGGTAACCCACGGTAAGGGCCGCACCGTCTTGGGTGAGGCCGGGGTCTCATCTAGTTCGCTCTCCTCAGGTGGGCCCACCATGAGGTTTTGATGTTCCATCTAAAAGGGACATCTGGTGCACCTCACTCTAGGGAATTAGCCTAATCCAAAAATCAGGTGGGCCACACCAACTAAACTTATTGGCTTTAGGCACAATTTTGTATTTTCTCCCATGGTTTGGCCCACCTAGGTTTTTGGATCAGGCTAACTTTTACCTGTAAGGTGAAAATTATTATACGCACCTTATGGACGGAGGGGATGTCGTGTATGCAGGACCATGGCCCACTATGCTATAAAAGATTTATAAAAAAAAAGGAATTTTACAAATTACTACCATATGGATACAGTATTTACGTCCCAGTACCCTTTTAAAAAAGGCTTTCAATAAAATGCCCTATCAAATTAAGTAATTATCAATGGACTACCTTCCGTAATTAAGTAATTATCAATGGACTACCTTCGGTGGGCTTTATCAACGATGTTGGAGTTGGGTGGTGTTAGCAAGAGGTCCCGCTGCTTGGGCGAGGCCACAATGATGTTTATATAAAATTCATAACAACCACCACACTTGTGTCATCTCATGCATGTTGGGCCCAAGGCTCAAAATCAGCACCATCCATAAATCAGGTGGACTACATGATTGGAAACCGTGTACAAGGTAAAGCTTACCCGGCTAATTCTTTTGGAGGAGCCCACCTAAGTCAAGGATAAATTTGAATTTTTGGGCTCCAGGCCCAATCTAATGATTGGAGTATATTTCATATAGTCAGTATGGTGGGCGTCAAAATATCAATAGTGTAAGTCTCTCTCCCAACTTGTAAATTTTATGTGGTCAACCTGAATCAGATGTCGGCTTGATATTTTGTCCATGGGACTAACGTGAGATTACATATCTAATTATCAGAGTGGTTCTCGCATGCACATTCAGGTGGACCTTATAAAAATCAAGGGTGGCTTCACTAAAGGATCTTTTAGTTAATTACAAAACACCACCTATCTTTTGGTCAATTTTTGAAAATATGCCTACTTTTAAAATATATAAAGATAATTTAAAAAAGATATCAGGATATACATGCAGTATTAATGAGATACTATTTTGTAAAATCCGAGAATAGGTCAAGTTCAACAGGTTGGATCGAGTTTGGTCCATTTTGTGGATAACTTTCACCCTACTAATCTGATGCAACATCCCATCATTCTAATAAGTTACCCCGCGACAAGGATCACCTATTGAAAAATCAGTCCCATCTAATTATTCGGCAGGATATAGGATAAAAACAACTTTGATCGTTGATAAATAACAAAATACAACTGAGGTGCAACAAATGAGAAAATGTGACCGATTTTCGCATGCAGAAATCATCACATTGATTCCAACCTATTGGTCAGGTTGGATGCTGCATGCATACAAGTGGTTGGAAGGCATCTTTTGGATGGACTGTAATTTGTGATCCAACTGGTTAGATATGAGCCCTTCTCATTTTATAAATATATGAGTCGAAATTTAATACCAGTTGATACATGGTCTCAGGCCATTAATTCTTTAAGGCGCCCTCTGTAATGCAAGTGTGAAATTCACTCCGACCATCAGATGTGTAATCCCAAGTTAGGCCCATTGTAAAAAAAAATATGAGGTTAACTTGTGATTTCAGGTTGGCCACACGAAAGGAAACAATTGCGATAGAGACATCCACATTAATTTTTACAGGGCTCACCATGATGATTATATAAAAACTACTCCAACCATTAGATTCCAAATGAAAATTTAGGCCTAGGTCTTATAAATTAATGAGATGGACCACACAAAGGGAAACAATTTGGAGAGGGAAAGTTACACTGGACACTGTTTCCAATTGTATGGTCCACCTGAATCATAGATGGGGCTATGTTTTAGGCCCTGGGGGCTTAACATGGGGTAAGGCACCAAGTGGTTAGAATGGATTCAACATAAACATCTTGGTGGGGCTCGCCCAAGCCGTCGACCTTTGCTTGCACCGCCCAACCTAACTTAAGTTAAAAATCTAATGGAAGGTACCTCAATGATAATAACTCAAATTAATGGGGTAGCTTATTGAAAACCTTTTTTGAAAAAGATATCAAGATGAACTTGTAAAATTTTCTATAGAATCGAGCATAGATGTGAGCATACTCTATGCCATGTTGCATGGTTTTCTACTACATGGTTAGATCCTTTGACGGTTATATATCCATTCTTTGGATATATGAAAGACTTTATTAATAGAGCTCATTTAGGAGCTTGTAAATGGAGGTAAATGGGAAATGGAATTGGAGGTAAAAGGCTTACTCAGTGTGTTTGGATGGGAGTAAATAGACCTTGGCTATAAGGAATGTAGTCATAACTTGACTTTTTCTTTTAAGGAAAAAGGGAACAACTTAAATCTCATGTTGTCCTCGGTTACGTTGTCATAGTGAATTATGAGCATGATCTCATCGAACTCCTTAATATGTAAATAAGTACTTTCGGAGTTAAGTTTATAGAATTTGGAGAGAAGTTGGACCAACTCTGGTTTAAAATCAATATTCCTTACACTGTAAGAGAAAATCATGCAAGAGGGGGTACTCGTCCTAGCGGGTTATAAATAGTTACGTAGAGTCCTAGGTTTAGGCACATTCCCTACTTCATTCTTATCAATTTCAGTACGATTTTGAGCTTGAGATTGTTGTTGATTAGCCCTTTAGTTTAGGTTGATTTTTAGTCATCTCTTTAGTAAATTCAAGAGGATTTAAACATTTTTTAGCCACGAGGTTCTTTATCAAGCCCTTCAACTAATCACTCTGTCACTTAACAACCGTTGAGTGTGATCACGAACCCACTTGGGCATGAACCACTCAATACAAATCTTAGATCTAACCTTTTCAATTTAATATGCAGTGGGATTTTACTGCACAGTTCTATTGACTTTAGCTTTATGTTTGATGTACTAATTTCTTAAATTTTCAGGTTTTTATGAGCGATCATGTTCTCTGACATTGTATAGGTGTTGGAATTGGTAGATGTCTGTTAATATCAATGCAAGAGTCTGTTCCACAGAGCATATAAGCATTAATTTTTCTTCTTTATATCTTTTTTTCAGGCTAAATCCAGAATGTGCTCAGGTATTTTGCAAAATCAGATTGAGATTGATTCTTTTATTGTGAATCAATTTTGTTCTGATGTCTTGTTACTGAAACGGAGTAGAGGACATGTATTGAATCAATCCCTGTTTCCTCTTTTTTGTTTTTTGCATATGTACTTATTCTGAGGAAGCATATTGCTTCTCATAGCTGGGTATAATATTCTTATAAAGGGCACATCAGTTACCCGCATCTACATAATTAGGAATTTAGCTTATAGTCTCTATATATGGTTCATGTATATTCCAGTGTTAAGCCATTCTTGATAAATGCTTGCATCATACAGTATTCCAAGATGTATGTTCACTCTTAGGCTATTTTTCTGATGCTTGGAGAAATGATTACATTTACAATCGTGTGGGTAAGGTTGATATTTGGCAGGTATGAACTGGTTCTTTTTTTAAGACATGCAGGATTTCTGGTTAGTGATGATTTCCAATGTTGAAAAGAAGATTTTATTGGTGACAGCTAGCACAAGAATGTCTTTAGGCTCCTATCTTGCACCTGGTGTAGCACTAACCAACACTCGAGTGACAAATTTTGTAAGAAATCAAAGATTATGGTGGTCTCTTCTCCTTTTTGTGCATGTTTTTGAGTAAACTAAAACTATTTCAAACTTCTAACATTATGGTAATAACTAATGTTTTTAATGTCTAGGTTGTTAATGTCAAACACCACAAGGCGGGAGAAATTGCAGAACCAGCCATGTACAGGATCAATGATGGTTTAGTAAGTGGCTCACAGTATTGTGCTTAATGTAAAACTTGTGTGCATGTGCGGAGAGAAGGTCGCGAGTGATCTTCCATCTTGATGTGCTGACTGGAAAGTACACATGACTTGGTCGAGTGCTACATTTCTTCTGATGTAGTGCAAGTTAAGGGGGGGGGGGGGGGGGGGGGGGGGGAGAACACTTAGGCTTCACTCTAGCTACTTTAGAACAAAGGGTGTTTATTAGTTGTATTATTTAATTGTATGTTGATGTTCTGTACCATTGTACCAATCAATATCATTGATGGTTTTCTCCTTAGTTAATCCAGATGAAAGTTACTAAGGACGTTTTTGTCCTTGTGCCTAGTTTTTGGAAATTCAACCAATCTACCCATTTTCCTTTTCTTTTTCCAACATTCTCTATAAGAAGCTGCAATCATTATCCATAAAGCCTTGAGAAGTATCTCTGGCAATTATCAGGTATGTATGGCATGAGAAATGAACGTTGAGAGAGTAGTGGTTTGCAAAGGTTGTAGAAGGGAGTTAGTCCATTACTAGCAAAGTGTGAGGGTTGATATTCAAGCTCTTTAAAATTGTACATGTGGCAGACATTAGCTCAATTAGACCATCTAAGTTGTAGGATTAATCACATTAGATAGGTTAGTTTTCAATTTATATATATATATATATAGAGAGAGAGAGAGAGAGAGAGAGAGAGAGAGAGAGAGAGGAATGTTCACTTGCACACCAGTTCTCACGAGAACTCGTGAGCACTTTTTTAAGACTCATCACACATGATGTGAGCCCAAAATCTTAGCCATCCATGTGATGCAGCACCCTAAAAAACCCTACGGCCCAACTTTCAACCTAGTCTGAAACTTTGGTGGGCCATGGAAAAGGGAAACAGATTTCCAATGCTGGGTTGCATTGGGAACCATTCCAGATGTAGACTAAGAACTTAAAATATTTATGTTTAAGAGAATCTTTGCTTTTAAAAGATTTCGTACTCTGTAACTAGTTGTTGATAACAAAAGTTTCCATTCGGTAAAAAGAATTCAGTTGATTATATCTTACATGGTTTGATCCAGTAGCTAAAAACATCTTCTTTCACATATGATACCTTGGACTTTGTTTGTGTATAGGTTAGAATCCTTCTCGATCAAGCTCATGCTGCTTCTAGGAATTGGAATAATGCTTCAATAATTATGTGGGGATTTCAACTGCATCCCAAAGGTAGGCTTTCTTTATCACTTGCCTGTAACTTAGGTACCAGTTTGATTTACTTCAATTAAATTTGTTGGGTATTGGATTCCAATAAAGTTTGAGATTATGGAAATGTTGTTTTGTGGCAATGAGATTTCTTCTCACTGTTATTTTATTTTTATTTTTTTTCTTGATGGGTTAGTTCACACACCCCATTGTTAGTACACCCACCCACCCCTATTAGTCACATCACGAGGTTAGCCACCCCCACTATGGGAATCGATACCATGACCTCAGTGTTGAAACGAGTCTATCTTCACTTAGTCGGCCACTTGAGCTATGGACCTAGGTGTTCTTCTTACAGTTATTTGTTTCTGAATTAGAGCCCACTTTACAACTTCATATCTGAACAGAAGGTAAATGCTATTCATGGTTCTAAAATATTGTTTCCATAATTAGTAGAGATCTGCAGATGCTTAGCATATTCTGTGCTTATTTTCCAGCTGAACTTGTCTGGACTTGCAAAGAATCAAGTATCAGGACAGTTTTCTGCTTCTATTGGCACACCACGACCAAATGGCTTAAATGTTGGGCATGGTTTGAACATGTAAAGTATGTAGCAGGCAAACTGAGTTAGACATATTGGAAGCCCATTACGTAAACTCAACTGTACTGATCAAACTTTGTGGGCCAACCATGATGTATTGCAAAAGAAGATGTGAACAGAAGGCATTAAGATATAATGCGCTTGTGGTTGTTTTGTATTGTATCAACTATCTAAAAAAATTGATATGTAGGAAACAATTCTTCTTCTAATGTAGCAACTCAGTTCTTTATTAGAGAAAGACTCCAACTATCTAGAACATATCACAAGCGATGAGGTTTCTATATTCGGATAGTTTTACAGAGGGTTGTAGAGAAAATGGTGGGCGGACAAAGGGCCTTGGTTCATTTGAAGGAACTTATATGGAACTCAAAGGGTTTTGGCTTCTTTGTGAAAAAATTTTCCTTGCAAGTATCGGTCCAAACAAGTCTTCTCTAATTTCTTTTAATGAAAACTCTCCACTGTATTTACATTGACTAAAAACTTGGGATGTATTTTGAGTTTCTCGTTAAAAAAGTTTTCATTACTTTGTATCGGTAATCCTTAGTTTGATGAATATTGGATAGATTTCTTTCATTTGACACTTATAACAAGTCTTTATTTGCATTAGCATAGATGGGTTTTATTAGGGCATGTACCATGAATGGCTAGAGGTATCATTATTGTTATTTTTCCAAATGACACCTGCTACGGATATAGTTCGTAGCAATAGATGATACGATTAATTTTGAAAACCAATGGCGATGGATTGATACGTAGCTATACTTACCAACAACGACGGACTCTCTTTTATAGGATTGGATCCATTCCGTAGCTATGAGTCAAGCGCTACGGATATAGTTCGTAGCTATTGCAGCAATTGCTACGGACCGGCTACGGATTTTATTTGTAGCCTTTGACTTATTGCTACGGATTTAGTCAGTAGCCGTTGCCCCTCTTCGTCGGTAATCATAACACTCAATTCATGCTCATGTAATTCATAGTAAATTAATTTCATGATAGTAATTCAGAAATAGTCCATCTATCAATTATCCATCAAACACATACAATCTACCAATCATCAAAGTAGAGATACCTTACAATCCATCTTAACTATGATGAGAGAAAACATGTTAGGATTCACTTACCTATTGTTGGTGATGAATATCCCTCTAGTTCTCCAATTTTTATACTAATGTCAATTCCTAAAATACAAATTATCATTCAACATTCATCATTTATTCGAACAATTTGATAAACCTTCCCTAAATAATAGTTTATTGTCTCGTTCACTAAAGTCTTCTACTATTCAGTTATTCAAGGTGAAAAGGTAATAATTACAATTCAACTCAATAAACCAATTAATCAAAATGGAGAAAAATGTTGCTCAGTCGACCGATCCCTATTTTTGGTCAACCGAAGCCTTCTTCAGTTAAGATTACAAATTATTTTGGGCTTAAAAAAAGGGCTCCTCGGTCAACCAACCCTGTGTTCGTTCGACCGAAGGCTTTCATGGTCAGTCAAAATCTTCCTCGGTCACCATTCTAAATTGTTTTGGTTGTCTGAAAAATAAGCTCATTGGTCGACCAAACCCTGTTCTTGGTCGACCTAAGAACTCCTAGTTCTCTCAAGTAGGCCAATTTATATTCTTTTGCGATTTTCCTTTAATTCCTTAGATTCTAATGAATTTATGATCGTCATAGGTCAAATCTGGGTCGTCCCTTTATTTTTATATTTTCCAAATCATGTGAGAGACTTATGATCCATAGATTTAAACCATGGTGATCATCCATCATTTAGAATTACATGATAATCTTTTTATTTAGTGATGATCTCAATGGCCATTTCGATGATCCAATCCATGTAAGATGCCTTTCACAATAGAGATTGGTTAGAATAGATCAGATATACCCAATGGCCCGTGGTGGATCAATCTATTTCCTTAGATCGTAATGGTGTGACCCATTTAAAAATCAGATTGCCCTAAGATTTTAGACTTTGGTATAGTTCGTTCTTAGAGTTCTTGTGACCCGCACGGATCAAATCTGACACCTTCAGATGGTCCTCCATCAATCCCAACATCTAAAGCTCTGACAGTATAATATTCTAGATCTGGAATTTATTCCTAGATCTGTACAATGGACGTATGGCAGATTTTTATAGCCAAAAGGTTAAAAATTATAATTCCACTTGTGACAAGTTTTGATCCCTAGGCTGCTCTCACAACCAAGAGCACCTTAACGAACTAGCCCAAAGTTTTATTTTGTTTATTAGTTATAAATTAATTCATTTAACTCCCTTTATTTAGAAGTTTATGTGGCAAAAGATTTCGAGTCATTAGAACTAATCCTTAAAAAATGATCCCTTATACTCCTTGACGATCCTTAACCGCTTTGCTTCAATTTGTCTGTTGTTCCACATTTAAGACCAATAATTAAGGCGAAGTTCGTCACCCTGAATTGGAGAATGCTGTCACTGAAGTCAAGTGTAAGTCACTGAGGTACCTTTACATCAGGTAGTGGAGCAGTGGTCCATTTGTCCTCCATCTTTCTTCATCGAACTTAAGCAAATACCCAAATTGGGTTCTTCCAAATATCTCCCTCCTAAAAGGAAACTCAATTTTTTTTCAAAGTAAATAAAAATCATACCGAATACTTAGTAATGACCCTTATATTGGATTATTCTAAGAAGGTGGCGGGTTTTCTTACCTCGAAAAAAGGATTATGTCGTGAATGAAAGACAAAGTATTAAATTTAGATGTATTCATACCAATTCATTCAAAGACACCATCTGGAATTTATTAAATGCATAAGGAGTGGGGATATTCAAACAGGACTAAGGATATTTACTGTGGACCGCATATATTCAGTGAGGACCACAAATTCCACACGGATATTCAATAAGGACCACTGATATTCAGTAAGGATCACGGATAAATATTCACGATCTATAGCGAGTTCCACTATTAATATCTAGGGTCCTCAAAGAATATCAAAGATCCATGTGGTCCCACCATTCATACAACAATAGAAAAAAATAAAATAAAGGGAACCTCACACTCTCCTCTCTTACAAAAACTCTCACCATTCATATCTATCATTGATCCTCTCTAAATATCCCATAGTGAGTTCCACTTTTAATATCAATAGTCCTTATTGAATATCAGTGATCCATGTGGTCCCACCATTCATACAGCAAAAAGAAAAAAGAAGAAAAAAAAAAGACAACAAAGGGACCTCCACACCCTCGTCCCTTTCACAAACTCCCACCATGTCAAAAGAAAGAAAATAAAAAATATAAAAATTTAACCTCTACTCACCATAGCTTCCACCTCGAGATTATTGTCGGAAAAATTAAAAAAAAAAACTATTTTTTTCATTGGAGAACGGCTTTGTGCGTGGTCGAATCTTGTTAGAGTTTTTTGTCGTCGCTTGGAGTGTGCGGAGGGTAGGCGTACAACTACCAACTGCTTGAGGAAGCTTTAACTTCTTGTGGTTCTAGGAAGTAAAAATAAAATAAAAAACAAAAAAAAGAAAACAAAACAAAGGAGAAGATAAAGGAATGCAAAAAGGACTTTGACATTGTGTGACCCGCGCCTTCTTTTTTGAACCCATCCACAACTTATGTGGGGCCCACTAGGTTGTCTTAAAGCAAATCCTTTCCTTCTATATTTAAGGAGTTTTAATTTCATGTCATCGACCCAAGTTTAAGGGCAAAACTCATCACGGATGGACCACATTGGAGGAAACTATTTAGAATTAATGCACAACACTAGTGTAGTTGTGGGCCATAGAAAGCTTTAAACAGAAAACCACAAAATTCCTACTAAGGGTTCATAGTTGTCTGATTCAAATGAACGGATTAGATCAACCAAGGGGTGGGCCCAATCTGTATTTTGGTGGGGCCATGCCCTTTTTAAAGAAGTATTGGTTCATTTCCAATGCAAGAGCCCCCCTACAATGGGCATACGGTAAAGGGGCATTTTCATCCAATATAAAGTGAAAAAGTGATTTCAAAGCAAAAAAACTTAAGAGTTCAAGAAGGATAGGGTACTGCAAAGAATGGCGATAGTATAAGGCTACTGAACCCAAAACCCCAATCGGCTACTGATCCTAGCCAACGCCAACGCCAACGCCAACACCAACACTAATGTTTTGATGCGTTTGGTGCTGTGGGATCCGACATGATATATGTGTTGTATATCCACCTCGTCCATCCGTTTTTCTAGTTCATTTCAGGGCATGATTAAAAAAATGGAGCAAATCCAAAGCTCAAGTGGACCACACTCAGGATACTAACACCACCCATAGTTTTTTTTTTTTGGTTAGTCATGCAACCCGCACACACCCTGTTAGATGCACAAGGCACCCACCGGGGTCAGTCACAACGCACCCACGTCTACCAGCTGAGCTAGCGGGTGATCCCCATAGTTGAATCATTTCTATGGACCACCGTAATGTTTATTTGTCATTCATGCTGTTGACATGGTCGCTCCGGGCTGGCTGAAGGGAAAAATACGAACATTAGCCTGATCCAAAATTTTGTGGCCACCAAGAAGGCGTTCAATCACCACTTTTGTGTGTGGTATGGTCCACTTGAGAGTCGGATCTGATTCATTTTTTGGTTCATGTACTAAAGTGAGGGTGCAAAAAAGGATAGATGGCGTGGATATAACTAAAATACATTACATTGGGCCCCACATCACCCAAGGCATCAACACCACAGCTTGGGGGTAGTGTTTGCAACACCACCCAATCCACGCTCTAGACTGATAAAGCCGATTGCGTGCTGACCCCCACCCCACCTTTCTACGTGCTAGGTGGCCCACCGTGATATATGTACTTTTATCTACGCCTTCCATCTGTAAGAGAATGAGTCAGGCTCAGTTGAGAAGATTCAGGACCACCATGAGTCAGTGACTCAGTAAGAGAATAGAGGGTAGAGGATGACTTGCCCGACTTGTCCCAGTCACCTCGCAACTCGTCCTCGTCTAAACGACTCAGTCCGAGTCCCCGACTGAAGAAACCATGTGTGCTTGCAAATTGGGCTAGCGCCATTTCACAAAACGAAAAGCAGGTAAATCATTTTCAAGTCTGATTTCTGAAACGCAATTCCAATCAGACTAATTTTTCTCATCTTCTCTTGACTAATCACGATTCAATTCAATTGCACATCCAAACGTGTTTTTTATTGAAGTAATGCAAATGCCAACAAAGAAACTCAGACAATCAAACCACAAAAACCTGAAAATAAATAAATAAAACACTAACATCAATTGTTTCGTCGACCATCTGATAAGAACACAAGCCAAACAATCCATCAGAAGAAGCAAAGGTAGATGAAAATGGCTAATCTCGACGCCACCAGCACAATCTACGAACCGGAATGGAGCCTTCCTCATCAACAGCGTCCTCCAACGTCTATTTCCCTGCTTGCGCTCCATCACTAACAGTGTGATTGGGGCCTTCCTCAGCAACAGTGTCCTCTGCTTGGGTTCCATCACCAACATGATTCTTATCTTTCGGTCTCGGATCGTCTGATGACATCTCCTGCAGGACATACTCCTCTTCATTCTTCTCCTTGAGACAGGCCATCTCCTTCCCGGCTGTGATCAATGATATCGGAAGGCCACCGCATTTGATCGTGATCTCCTGTTTCAATTCTTCCAATGTTGCATCCCTCAATGTCTTCCCGCCTTCCTGAAACGAGCTCAGAAACAAGGCCCACGCTTCATCTCCAATAAGAGGCTTAGGAGTATATATGTTCCCATTGCCGACCATCTTCCATGCATCATCTTCCTTCCTACTAGTGATGATGATCGCACTTCCATTTCCCTTCGGCAGCCCATACGCCAAGCAGTCCCACTCTCTGTCTTTGGGCGGTTGAGCTTGCAAGTTGGTGTACCAACCGTCGAGGTTCCTCACATCATCAAACACTATGAGATACCTCTTGTTTATCAGCTGGAGGTAGAGGATGAACAGCAACACGCCGAGCTTGTCCTTGTTGGGGTTTTTCTTGAGTTTCCACTCAATTTCCTCCTCTTCCACTCTGAGATTATCCAGCATCCTCCTCACAAGCTCCTCTTTTTCGCAGTCTGGCGATACCCACACCCACAACCTGAGCAGGAACCTGTCAAGCACCTCCTTGCTGACAAATATCTTCTGGGCCAATGTGCTTTTTCCGGCGCCAAACATTCCGACGATTCCGACTGTATTTAGGCCGTTGGTTTCCTTGACGAGTTCCTTGTTGATCTCTGCCACTTCCTTGTCCCACCCATATATCTTAGTCGGGTTGATGGTGCTTGACGTCCATTGAAGAGTTTTTTCCTTTGCATCTGTTGAGCCGGCGGTATCCTTCCTTTGGGGGGGACGGATCCGAATCAGGTCTGTTGGCATCTGGGTCAGGATGCCTTGGAGCTCCTGTTTGATATTTTGTAACCTCTCCTTAAACCTGTGCAGTAGCAACAAATCGGAGGGAGTATAGTATTTCATGAAGATTTTCCCACTTTCCTTGCGCTTCTTTGACAGTGCCAGACATTCCATCATGATCTCGTCGAGGCTGTACACAGACTCTCTTAACACGTCGGTTTTTTCTGCGGAGAGAGTGGATGGATCGTGAGAGATCCAACGGCCGGCGTTTTCTAAATCGTCCTTGATCTTTGAAAGCATGTTCTTGCAGGGGAATTTGGATTCATCTTCCTCTTTAAGAGCATCAATGAACTTGTCTATTAGAAAAAGGACAATTCTCTGTGACATTTTAGAAACAACTCACACTCTCTACTACAAGATCGTCTGGAGCATAATACTAAAGAGAAGATAGAAGAGAAGGTGGAAATGGAATCGGGTCCGGGTCAGATAATCCGTAACCGCCCGAAAGTCAGGCGCGGGCCGGGGCTCAGCCCCTTTAGAAACCCAAGGCCACATAAATAACTGTTTTTTTCTTTTTCTTTTTAACTAATGTAGGTTAATAAGTTATTTATTTATCTTTTTTTTCGTTTTTTTAACTTGCCTCAGTTCGGTAAGCACCATTGTAAAGGTACCTTATATGATAGAAGTTTCTTATTATTCCCTAGTATTTTTTTTTTACCTTGCTTTGGAAATTTTAACTCTTCTGCTTCTCTCTTCATGTTATTATTTTTTTTTTTTCTTGCTTTTCAGCTTTTAACTTTTCCACTTCTCTCTTCATGTGATAGATTGTTCATATTAAAGGAGACCCAAAATGACCGGTGGTCCACGTTAAAGGTGGGGCTCACATGATGGACGATCCATGTCAAAGACACGTCCGTCCATTGTATGAGCTCATCTTAAGATATGCAACGAGAAAAGAGGAGGATCCAAAAGTCAAGTGGGCGACTTGAGAGAAAACAGTGGGCCACCGTTGAGACATTTGCATGGCCAAAAAAGTTTTGTATCATTCTGATTTTTTGTGTTTTCAGTTCATTCCAGTGGGATTGACCTTATAACTGTTTTGGATGGAATATAGACATCAAGATGGAGCCTGGGAACGGTAGGCATTTCTTTCCCAATTTTACCTTTCGTTCAGCCCACTTGAGTCTTGATCAATCTCAATTTTGGTCACATGTCTTAAAATGATCCCGCAAAACAGATGGACAAGAGAAGAGAGCGCTTATGTAAATGAAATTTAGAGAACTCGAAACCTACATCAGTACGATGGCGCCATCGCTATGAGCCCAATAGCACTCCTCACGAGTTGATGTGTGCACCCTAACTTGAGTTATCGCAAGAAGGTGCCTTACAAGTTCTTGAAATAGTTTCACAATTCCACATTTTTTTCTAGAAAATCTATGAGCTAATAAAGCTCACTAATTAAGTCCTAATGGTACCATAATATAGGCCTAAGGTAACTAAACTTATCATTATTAAGTCTTAATAAAGGTAATGGTTACTTTTTCATAAAAAATAATACCTTTTTCTTGAAATAAAAAGAGAGAAACACCTCACGTCTTCTAAAAATGGCTAAGTCTTAATTAACTATACTTAAGAGACCTAATTCATGTATTGATGGTATAAAGGTGACTTTATTTAACTTAATAAATTAGCAGGAACCAAAAGTCAAATAAATTCCTTACAATAAAAAATGTTTGTGTAACGCCCCTAAATTTTTTTATTTAATTAATCTTCCCACCGTATTTCTTATTTGTTGCAAAATTTTCTAATACATAAATTGTCCTTTGATTTTTTTTTTTTTCATGTATTTTCAGGACCCAGTACTCCAAAATATGAAGTTGATTTCAATCTTTGGTGGACCACGCCAATGAAAGCAGTTGTGAATAACCATTTAATGGTTGATGTGATGTGACCTTCAGTGGACCCATATTCATGAAAGTCATCGATCTATACCGTACATCCCATGTTTTGCATCCTTTTATGTAATAGGAGCAAAACAGATGTTGATATGACTAGTCGATCAATCCCAAAGTGGATTCCTTATGGACCATTAATTGAAATACTCTGACAATCACCCAATCATTATATATGTCCCATATTTTAATACATGTCATTATTTAATCATTGAAGTTGAATGGATGGCTCAGATCACTGAAAAATATGGTTAACGGACCATACATGACTCAGCATCAGCCACCTTCTAATTTACTACTAGAATATTTCATGTTACTTAAGGCAACACAACAGATGGTGTTTTTCCCACCATACTTGTTATTTGTTGCAAATTTTTTCCAATACATAAACCATCATTTGAGTTTCTCATGTATTTTTAGGATCCACTCTAAAATATGAAGTCCATCTCAATCTTTGGTGGACCATTCTAATGAAAATAGTTGTGAATGACCATTTAATAATTGATGTGGCGTGTACTTCACTGGGCCCATATTCATGAAAGTCATCAATACATCCCATGTTTAGCATCCTTTTTATGTGAGCAGGAGAAAAACAAATGTTGATATGACTAGTTGGTCGATCCCAATAGTGGATTTCGTATGGACCATTAATTGAAATGTTGTGACAATCATGCTTTTGTGGTCCACCTAATCATTATATATGTCCCATATTTTAATACATGTCATTATTTCATCGTTGAAGTTGAATGGGTGACTCATATTATTAAAAAAAAAACGATTGTGGGCCATACGTGCCTCAGCGTTAGTCACCTACTAGTTTACTACTGAAATATTTCACCGTTTCTCGGGCAACACAACAGATGGTGTTCTTCCCACCATTTGTTTAATTTGTTTTAAATTTATTTAAATATTTAAACTGTCCTTCAAGTTTTCCATATCCTTTTAGGACTCATTCCAAAATATAAAGTCGATATCAATATTTGGTGGACCATACCAAAGAAAACAATTGTGAATGACCATTTAAAGGTTGATGTGACGTGACCCTCATTGGGCCCATATTCATGAAAGTCATCGATCTGTTCCATCCATCCATTGCTTTGCATCCTTTATGTCACATGAGCAAAACGGACGTTGATTTGAGTAGTCAGTTGCTCCCATTAGAGGACTCCTTATGGACCATTAATTGAAATAGTTTGACAATTATGCTGTTGTGGTCCAACTAAACAATATTTAAGTCACATATTTTAACACATGTCATTCTTTTATTGTTGAAGTTAAATGGACGGTTCAGATCATCGAAAAAATGGTTGTGGGCCATGGATGCCTCACCGTCAGTCACTTTTGATGTGGTCCACCTTAAATTTTCATCTGCTTTATTTTTTATAACATGGCCTAAAATAACCTGGAAAAGCATATGAACGACATGGATATACAATTCATACATCCAAGTGGTCTCCAACCGTCAAGGTCCCACCCAGGTTTCGCTCATTTACTTTGTCAACGTGCAAGTAGGGGTGTCAATGGGCCGGGCCAAGCCTTGTCAAAGCCCAGCCCACATTTTTCAATCAATACCCAAACCCAGCCCATATTTTCTTAAAAAGTTAGAATGAACGTCCTTGCTGCGAACTTGGTACGGCAAGGTCAGTGGGGTCCACTGTGATGTTTATGAAAAATCTACCCCAATCCATCTATTTTTTTAGATTATGTTAGCACATGGGACAAAAATGACACAAATCCAAAACTTGGGTGGGCCTCGCGAAAGAAGATTGAACGTCCATTGTTGAAAGATTCCCAAGGCCATAAAAGTTTTGGAACAGGTTTTTTTTTTTTGTTTTTTTGTTTTCAGTTCAGCCCAGTAGGAATGACCTTATAAACGGTATAGATGGCATATAAACATCATGGTGGACCACGAGGAGGTTTCAAACGGTGGGCATTTACCAATATGCTTTTTTCCTTTCGTACGGCCCATTTGAGTATTGGATTTGCATAATTTTTTATGCCCATGTCCTAACATGATCTGGCAAAACGGATGGACGAGCTGGATTTCCAACAAACATCACAGTGGGCTCCACCTAGCTCCCCTCAAGGAGTCCTAGGAAAGTCGAAATCAGTGTCAGTTAAAACCTGCTTGTTTTTTATGCCTACTTTGTTGCACTAGATGATTAACATGTCACTAGTTATACATGTATGGTCCAATGATTTGAACCGTCTTTCACAGCCTTATTACTTATCAGTGAGCTGTATATGAATAATCTCACTTCGAAACCATAACTGACCTTTGATATTTGTGGTGAAATTTTGCCCATTGAAAATGTTCCTTTCAATGTTCAACATTCATATACAATCATGCTTGTTGGAATCATCAGTTCAACATAATGTTTATCTTGATTACCAATATAGAGTACCAACAAAAACATGGACGGTTCAAATCACTAGACCATCACAAAATGTGGGCCCAAAAGCAACGACACATTCTACTCATATTAGTCGCAATGTTAACAAAATGTCATGATTGCATCCTTAGCACCGGTGAGCCTCCACTAGACCGTGATATATGGGCCTCATCATGATGTATCTCTTTTATCTATGTCGTTCATCCATTTGTCCACCTCATTTTAGTTCGTGAGCCAAAACATGAGGCAGATCCAAATCTCAAGCGGACCTCACTAGAAGAAATAATGATGATTGAACGATCACCATTAAAAGCTTCTTAGGGCCATAAAAGTTTTGGGTCAAGCTGATATTTGTGTTTTCCTTTCAACAGGGTATGTAAGACCTAATTAACAGGTTGGATGGAAAATAAACATTACAGTGGGCCCTAGGAAGTTTTCATTGGTGGGCGTTCAATCACCTCTGTTTCTTGTAGTGTGGTCCACCTGAGATTAGAATCAGCTTAATTCTTTTGGATAATGTCCAAATTAATGATCCAAAATGGATGGCCGGCGTGGATAAAACACGTACATAATGGTGGGACCCACAAAGCACCATCGTACAAGCTAACTTACATACCTAGATTGAAACGCCCGTGCCATCTCCCACGAGGCTTTTCTTTCCCGTCTTCTTCGTTAAGGCATGTCACAGGTGCAGATGGAGTGGTGCGCATGCCGAGAAATGACGAGAGAGATTTTTACATGCTTCGTACCTTCACACATGAGAGATAATCTGTTTTTGTGGCCGTTTTGAAGGAAATAGTTGGTTTGATTTTGAGCCATGGTAGGCCAATCATTTATAGAAGGAAGGAAAGATTAGAACTTTGAGAGGAAAAAATTTTATTGAAATTTTAAATGATTTGAAAAGGTTGTTGGGCCGATCTGGGTTTACGGGCTTTTAGACACCTAAGTCCATACCTGGCCCGCCTAATAAATGATTTAACTCTTCTGCTTCTCTCTTCATGTTATTTTTCTTTTTTCTTGCTTTTCAGCTTTTAACTTTTCCACTTCTCTCTTCATGTGATGGATTGTTCATATTAAAGGAGACCCAAAATGACCGGTGGTCCACGTTAAAGGTGGGGCTCACATGATGGACGATCCATGTTAAAGACACGTCCGTCCATTTT
This sequence comes from Liriodendron chinense, assembly GCA_003013855.2. Lineage (NCBI taxonomy): Eukaryota > Viridiplantae > Streptophyta > Magnoliopsida > Magnoliales > Magnoliaceae > Liriodendron > Liriodendron chinense. The sequence continues at coordinate 1,277,547 of PVNU02000607.1, read as the reverse complement.
ATGAGCTCATCTTAAGATATGCAACGAAAATAGAGGAGGATCCAAAAGTCAAGTGGGCGGCTCCGGAGAAAACAGTGGGCTACCGTTGAAACATTTGCATGGCCAAAAAAGTTTTGTATCATTCTGAATTTTTGTGTTTTCAGTCCATTCCAATGGGATTGACCTTATAACTGGTTTGGATGGAATATAGCCATCAAGATGGAGCCTGGGAAGGTTTCAACAGCAGGCATTTCTTTCCCAATTTTACCTTTCGTACAGCCCACTTGAGTCTTGATCAATCTCAATTTGGTCACATGTCTTAAAATGATCCTGCTAAATAGATGGACGAGAGAAGAGAGCACTTATGTATGCACCCGAGTAAACAAAATTTAGAAAACTTGAAACCTACATCAGTATGATTGCGCCATCGCTATGAACCCAATAGCACTCCTCACGAGCCGATGTGTGCACCCTAACTTAAGTTATTGCGAGAAGGTGCCTTACAAGTTCTTGAAATAGTTTCATAATTCCACATTTTTTTTTCTAGAAAATTCATGAGCTAATAAAGCTCATTAATTAAGTCCTAATGGTACCATAATATAGGCCTAAGGCAGCTGAACTTATCATTATTAAGTCTTAATAAAGGTAATGGTTACTTTTTCATTAAAAATAATACTTTTTCTTGAAATAAGAAGAGGGAAACACCTCACATCTTCTAAAAATGGCTAAGTCTTAACTAACTATACTTAAGAGCTCTAATTCTTCTATTGATGGTGTAAAGATGACTTTATTTAACTTAATAAATTAGCAGGAACCAAAAGTCAACAAAATTCCTTACAATGAAAAATGTTTGTGTAATGCCCCTAATTTTTTTTTATTTAATTAATCTTCCCACCGTATTTCTTATTTGTTGCAAATTTTTTCTAATACATAAATTGTAATTTGATTTTTTTTTTTCATGTATTTTCAGGACCCACTCCAAAATATGAAGTTGATTTCAATCTTTGGTGGACCACACCAATGAAAGCAGTTGTGAATAACCATTTAATGGTTGATGTGATGTGACCTTCAGTGGACCCATATTCATGAAAGTCATCGATCTATACCGTATATCCCATGTTTTGCGTCCTTTTATGTAACAGGAGCAAAATAGATGTTGATATGACTAGTCGATCGGTCCCAACAGTGGATTTCTTATGGACCATTAATTGAAATGCTCTGACAATCATACTTTCGTGGTCCACCCAATCATTATATGTCCCATATTTTAATACATGTCATTATTTAATCATTGAAGTTGAATGGATGGCTCAGATCACTGAAAAAATGGTTAAGGACCATACATGACTTCGCATCAGCTGCCTTCTAGTTTACTACTAGAATATTTCACGTTACTTGGGCAACACAACAGATGGTGTTCTTCCCACTATACTTGTTATTTGTGGAAAAAAAATTCCAATACATAAACCATCATTTGAGTTTCTCATGTATTCTTAGGATCCACTCTAAAATATGAAGTCGTTCTCAATCTTTGGAGGACCATACTAATGAAAATAGTTGTGAATAACCATTTAATGGTTGATGTGACATGTACTTCACTGGGCCCATATTCATTAAAGTCATCAATACATCCCATGTTTAGCATCCTTTTTATTTGACAGGAGAAAAACAAATGTTGATATGACTAGTTGGTCGATCCCAATAGTGGATTTCGTATGGACCATTAATTGAAATGTTGTGACAATCATACTTTTGTGGTCCACCTAATCATTATATATGTCCATATTTTAATACATGTCATTATTTCATCGTAGAAGTTGAATGGGTGACTCATATAAAAAAAAAAAAAAAAAAAAAAAAAAAAAAAAACAGTTATGGGCCATACGTGCCTCAGCGTCAGTCTCCAGCTAGTTTACTACTGAAATATTTCACCATTTCTCAGGAAACACAATAGATAGTGTTCTTCCCACCATTTGTTTAATTTGTTTTAAATTTATTTAAATATTTAAACTGTCCTTCAAGTTTTCCATATCCTTTTAGGACTCATTCCAAAATATAAAGTCGACATCAATCTTTGGTGGACCATACCAAAGAAAACAATTGTGAATGACCATTTAAAGGTTGATGTGACGTGACCTTCATTAGGCCCATATTCATGAAAGTCATCGATCTGTTCCATCCATCCATTGCTTAGCATCTTTTCTGTCATATGAGCAAAACGAACGTTGATTTGAGTATTTAGTTGTTCTTAGTAAGGGACTCCTTATGGACCATTAATTGAAATAGTCTGACAATTATGCTGTTGTGGCCCAACTAAACAATATTTAAGTCGCATATTTTAACACATGTCATACTTTTATCGTTGAAGTTGAATGGACGGCTCAAATCATCGAAAAAACGATTGTCGGCCATAGATGCCTCACCATCAGTCACTTGTGATGCAGTCCACCTTAAATTTCCATCTGCTTCATTTTTTATAACATGGCCTAAAATAACCTCGAAAGCATATGAACCACATGGATATACAATTCATACATCCAAGTGGTCTCCAACCAGTGAAGGTCCCACCCATGTTGCGCTCGTTTACTTTGTCAACACTGCAAGTAGGGGTGCCAATTGGCCGGGTTAGGGCCGGGCCAAGCCTTGTCCAAGCCCAGCCCACATTTTTCAATCAATACCCAAACCCAAGCCAAAATAATTCAGCCCAAGCCCATCCCCAATTCTTATGCAAGCCTAGCCTGAGCCCAGCCATGACCTGAACCCTAAAGTTGTCTACAACTGTAACATTTTCTTAAGAAGTTAGAACGAACGTCCTTGCTTCGAACTTGGTACGGAAAGGTCAGTGGGGTCCACTGTGATGTTTATGAGAAATGTACCCCCATCCATCTATTTTTTCAGATTATGTTAGGACATGGGCCAAAAATGATGCAAATCCAAAACTTGAGTGGGCCTTGCAAAAGAAGATTGAACGTCCATTGTTGAAAGATTCCCAAGGCCATAAAAGTTTTGGAACAGGCTTTTTTTTTTTTTTTTTTCAGTCCAGCCCAGTAGGAATGACCTTATGAACGGTATAGATGGCATATAAACATCATGGTGGACCACGAGGAGGTTTCAAACGGTGGGCATTTACCAATCTGCTTTTTTCCTTTGCGTACGGCCCATTTGAGTATTGGGTTTGCATAATTTTTGAGCCCATGTCCTAACATGATCTGGCAAAACGGATGGACGAGCTGGATTTCCAACAAACATCACAGTGGGCTCCACCTAGCTCCCCCCAAGGAGTCCTAGGAAAGTCGAAATCAGTGTCAGTTAAAACCTGCTTGTTTTTTATGCCTACGTTGTTGCACTAGGCGATTAATATGTCACTAGTTGGTGGTCACACACACACACACACACACACTACACTACACTATATATATATATATATATATATATATATATATATATATGGTCCAATGATTTGAACTGTCTTTCACAGCCTTATTACTTATCAGTGAGCTGCATATGAATAATCTCACTTCGAAACCATAACTGACCTTTGATATTTGTGGTGAAATTTCGCCCATTGAAAATGTTCCATTCAATGTTCAACATTCATATACAATCATGCTTGTTGGAATCATCAGTTCAACATAATGTTTATCTTAATTACCAATATAGAGTACCAACAAAAACATGGACGGTTCAAATCACTAGACCATCACAAAATGTGGGCCCAAAAGCAACGACACATTCTACTCATATTAGTCGCAATGTTAACAAAATGTCATGATTGCATCCTTAGCACCAGTGAGCCTCCACTAGACGGTGCTATATGGGCCTCATCATGATGTATCTCTTTTATCTATGCCGTTCATCCATTTGTCCAGTTCATTTTAGTTAATGAGCCAAAAAATGAGGCAGATCCAAATCTCAAGTGGACCTCACTATAAGAAATAATGATGATTGACCGATCACCATTAAAAGCTTCTTGGGGGCCATAAAAGTTTTGGGTCAAGCTGATATTTGTGTTTTCCTTTCAACAGGGTATGTAAGACCTAATTAACAGGTTGGATGGCAAATAAACATTACAGTGGGCCCTAGGAAGTTTTCAATGGTGAGCATTCAATCACCTCTGTTTCTTGTTGTGTGGTCCACCTGAGATTTGAATCAGCTTAATTCTTTGGATAATGTCCTAAATTAATGATCCAAAATGGATGGCCAGCGTGGATAAAACACATACATAATGGTGGGACCCACAAAGCACCATCGTACAAGCTAACTTACATACCTAGATTGAAACGCCCGTGCCATCTCCCACGAGGCTTTTCTTTCCCATCTTCTTCGTTAAGGCATGTCACAGGTGCAGATGGAGTGGTGCGCATGCCGAGAAATGACGAGAGAGATTTTTACATGCTTCGTACCTTCACACATGAGAGATAATCTGTTTTTGTGGCCGTTTTGAAGGAAATAGTTGGTTTGATTTTTAGCCATGGTAGGCCAATCATTTATAAAAGGAAGGAAAGATTAGAACTTTGAGAGGGAAAAATTTTATTGAAATTTTAAATGTTTGAAAAGGTTGTTGGGCCGATCTGGGTTTACGGGCTTTTAGACACCTAAGTCCATACCTGGCCCGCCTAATACATGGGCTCTATGACTAAGCCCGAACCCGGCCCCTGGGCGTGATACTATAGCCAAACCCGACCCTAGCGGGCCAAGCCCGAAAGCCCATCGGGTCAGCCCAGCCCATTGACAGCCCTAGGATCCAAATCGCGCCCGTTTACTCAACTCGTAAAAAAATCAAAAATGAATTTCCTGGGTGATACTTTATTGTGTGCAACCACCAACATGTGGCCCACGTTGGAGAATGTCCGTCATAGATCCACACTGTTCATAATTGTAGAATCACCAAAATATGTATCGTTCTAAAAATCGTTGACAGCCAGATTTCATGTAGGGACGTATGGTGAAAATCAATGTTTTCTTTGTACGACCGATATAAGTATTATACTTACCCCATTACATAGAATCATGTCTCCTTGGCATTTTAAACTAATGAATGGAGCCGATTTCCCCTTACATCTTTGTTGGCCTACACAACCAGTGGCAATTGATATACCTGCAATCATCATAACACTGACCGACTCCCGCCCAATATCAGACTATTTCCTGCCCATTCTAAGGTGGCAGTGGGTGGGGGCGAAATTAGGTGTTACTCTGGTGGTAACACCTAATTGGGTGTTACCCCTGCCGTGGGACCCACATTGATGATTTTATGTATATCCACACCGTCCATCAGTTTCTATGGGCCATTTTAAAATGGTATACCAAAATTTATACATATCTAAATCTTAATGTTTATTTGGTATGGTTTCTATGGCCACCACAAACTTGGGTATACCAAAATCACCTCAGTTTCTATGGGCCATTTTAAAATGGTAGACCACACCACATGAAACAGTGTTGATTGCTTGCTTCAGCTTTAAAATTTGCAAGGCCCATTGTAATGTTTCCTTAATGTTTATTTTCAATCCAACCCGTTGATAATGTAAAGAAAGTAAGAATAAAGGGAAATTAGAAAGACCTTATTGATCCAAAGCTTTTGAGGCCTGCAAATTTTATTTTTTATTTTTTTTTATGCTTATTCATCACTCTTTCTCTTGGTATGGTCCATCTGAGATTTGGATCTTCTTATAATTTAGGACGTACTGAAATGATACGTAAAAATAGATGTACGGCATCGATACACAAAAAATACATCAAGGTAGGACCCACACGGTAGGGGTAACACCTTAGTAGGTGTTACCAGGGTAACACCGAATTCACTCGCGGAGTGGGTTGCCTATTACACGGGGGACGCGGATTGGCTTTCGCAGGCATCTCCCGCGCTTGGAATCTAGTTGGGGCCCACCGTGATGTTTGTGAGAAATCTACGCCGTCTAAGCGTTTTGTGAGATCATTTTAGGCGTTCAGACCAAAAATGAACGGAATCCAAGACTCAAGTGGGCCGCACTAAAGCAAAAGGTGGTAGGGAAATTCCTACCGTTGAAACCTGTATGGGATTCACAGTGATTATTTATGCCATCCATACTGTTCATAATGTCATTCCTACTGAGATGAACTGAAATCACAAATATTTTCCTGATTCAAAACTTCTGTGGCCCCACAAATATTTCAACTGTGGAAGTTCAATCTTCACCTTTTCGGCCCACTTGTGTCTTGGATCCCATTCATTTTTGGTCGGAACGCCTAAAATGATCTCACAAAACGTTTAGACGGCGTAGATTTCTCACAAACATCACGGTGGGCCCCACCTAGATTCCAAGCGCAGGAGATGACTGCCAAAGACTTTCCCAGGCAATCCGCGTCCATCCGCATGTTTTTCCATATCACTTTAGGTCCCGATCCCAAACCTTGTGAAGATCCAAATCTCAGGTGGACCGTACCACTTCCAACAGTTATGTATGATGAGGATCTCAATAATCCGTTTTTGTGTGGTCCACCTGAAAATTGGATTATAAAATTTTTTGAGACAGCATCCAAAATTGGGCTGGACAAAAGGATGGACAAGTTGGATGTACAGACAATCATCAAGGTGGGCCTCACAGTAAGGGTAACACTCACGTCGGCGTTACCCAGCTGGTAAAACCTAATCCGCCACTTACTTTCTAGGGGGCAAGGCTTTCCTTAGTGGATATCTGGATCCACCGATGTTTGTGTGGCCCACCTTGATGTATGTTTGTGGGGGACACCTTGATTTCAGGTTATGAACAAAAAAAAAATGAAGGAATCAGATCCAAATCTAAGTTCGACCATATCAACAGAAACATAGATGATTGATCATTAAGATCTTCTTTTGCGACACGAAAGTTTTCCATCAAGCTGATATTTATGTGGAACTTTCATCCAGGCCTTCTAAGGTGATCGTATGAAATGGTTGGCGGCCAAAGGTACATGGGGCGGATAGGATAGGGATCCATCGAAGCCACACCCCTTCAAAGGTGATCATATGATACACTATCTGATCGGCCCACCTTCAATGTAAGTGGTTTATCCACTATGTCTATTTGTTATTTTCAACTGCTCTAATGGGATGACTAAAAAGGGCCCAACAAAATTGAACTGCATCCATCCGTTTGGACCCCAATCGGATTGAGTATACTTCACATCGGAAGCTATCAGGTGGGATATAGGAACCCTAAGCCGAATCGCTGAAAAAGAGTGAAGGTGCAAACAACGATGTGGAATACGTCCAAAATTTCTTCGGCATGCTTGTAAAGGTTGAGAAAGGGTCCATGTTGGCTTCGATCCCAATCAGACTCAATATTCCAAGCATTAGAAGCCATCAGATGCGTTTAGAGACCCTAGCCAAAATCCCACAACAAGCGAGGAGCAAGCAAGTATGTGGAATGTGTCCAAAATTTCTCTGGCATGCCTGTAAAGATTGAGAAAGGGTTGACATCCACTTCAATCCCAACCGGACTCAGTATACCCGGCATTGAAAGCCATCAGGTGGGATAAAAAACCTTAGGCCGAATCACCTAAAGAGATTGAAGGAGCGAACAAGTATGTGGAATGCGTTCGAAATTTCTCTGGCATGCCTGTAAAGGTGGAGAAAGAGACCACGTCCGCTTCGATCCCAATCAGACTTAGTATTCCAAGCATCGGAAGCCATCGGGTGGATTTAGAGATGGTATGTCAAATCGCAGAAAAAGATCGAAGGAGCGAACAAGAATGTGAAATGTGTCTAAAATTTCTCTGGCATGCTTGTAAAGGATGAGAAAGGGTTCATGTCCGCTTCGATCCCAATCAGACTGAGTATTGTCAGCATCAGAAGCCATTAGGTAGATATAGAGACCCTAGGCCGAATGGTAGAAAAGGAGCGAATGAGCGAACAAGTATGTGAAATGCATCCAAAATTTCTCTGGCATACCTGTAAAGGTTGAGAAAGGGTCCACAGTCCGCTTTGATCCCAATTAGACTAAGTATTCCCTGCATCAAAAGTATCAAGGTGGTTCAGAGACACTTGGCCTAAATCACTGAAAAAGAGTGAAGGGGCGAACAACGATGTAGAATGTCTCCAAAATTTCTCTGGCATGCTTATAAAGGTTGAGAAAGGTTCCATGTCTACTTCGATCCCAATCAGACCGAGTATTCCCCGCATTGGAAGCCATCAGGTGGGTTCAGAGATCGTAAGCCGAATCGTAGAAAAAGAGCGAAGGGGCGAACATGTAAAATGCGTCCGAAATTTCTCTAGCATGCTTGTAAAGGTTGTGAAATGGTTCTCGTCCGCTTCGATCCCAATCAGATATAGTATTCCTGACATTGGAGGCCATTAGGTCGGTTCAGAGACACTAGGCCGAATCACCGAAAAAGAGTGAAAAGGCGAACAACGATGTGGAATGCGTCTGAAATTTCTTTTGCATACTTTTAAAGGTTGAGAAAGGGTCCACGTCCGCTTCGATCCCATTCAAAATTAATATTCTCGGCATCGGGTTCAGAGAACGTAGGACGAAACACTGAAAAAGTGTGAAGGGGCGAACAACGATGCGGAATGCATCCAAAATTTCTCCACCATGCTTGTAAAGGTTGAGAAAAGGTTCACGCCCGCTTCTATTACGATCAGATTGAATATTCCCGGCATTGGAAGTCATAAGGTGGGTTCAGAGACACTAAGTCGAATCACAGAAAAAGAGCAAAGGTGAGAAGAAGTATGTGAAATGCGTCCGAAATTTCTCCAGCATGCCTATAAAGTAGAGAAAGGGTCCACATCCATGTTGATCCTAATCGGACTCAGTATTCTTGGTATTTGAAGCAATCAGGTGGGTTTAGAGACCCTAGGCCAAATCATAGAAAAAGGTCGAAGGGGTGGAACAAGTATGTGAAATGCGTCTGAAATTTCTCTAACATGCCTAGTAAAGGTTGAGAAAGGGTGCACGTCCACTTCGATGCCCAATCGAACTCAGTATTCTAGGCATCGGAAGCCATCAGGTGGGTTTAAAGACTCTAGGCCGAAACACAGAAAAAGAGTGAAGGGGCGAACAACGATGTGGAATGCATCCGAAATTTTTTTGACATTTCTAGAAAGGTTGAGAAAAGGTCCACATCCTCTTCTATGCAAATCAGACTGAGTATTCCCGACATCGGAAGCCATCAGGTGGGTTCAGAGAGATTAGGCCGAATCAAAGAAAAAGAGCGAAGGGGCGAACAACTATATGAAATGCGTCTGAATTTTTCTAACATGCTTGGAAAGGTTAAGAAAGGGTCTAATCGAACTAAGTATTCTCGGCATCGAAAGCCATTAGGTGGTTTCAGAGACGGCTAGGTCGAATCGCAGAAAAAGAGCGAAGAAGCGAATAATATGTGAAATGCGTCCAAAATTTCTCTTGCATGCCTGTAAAGGTTAAAAAGGGGTCCACATCTGCTTTGATCCTAATTAGACTCAATATTCCTCGGCATCGGAAGCCATCAGGTCTGTTAAGAGACCCTAGGCTGAATCGCCGAAAAAGAGTGAAGTGGGGAACAATGATGTGGAATGCGTCTGAAATTTCTTCGGCATACCTGTAGAGGTTGAGAAAGGGTCCATGTTCGCTTTTATTCCAATCAGACTCAATATTCCTATCATCGGAAGCCATCACGTGGGATTAGAGACACTTAAGCTGAATCACCGAAAACGAGTGAAGGGAGAGAACAGCTAGCCATCTGGAATTCGTCCAAAATTTCTCCAACATGCCTTAGAAGGTTGAAAAAGGGTCCACTTCTATTTCGATCCTAATCGAACTCAATATACCCTGCATTGGAAGCCATCAGGTGGGTATAAAGACCCTAGGCCTAACCGTCGAAAAAGAGTGAAGGAGAGAACAACCATATGGAATGCGTCCAAACTTCCTCTAAAATGCTTGTAAATGTTGCAAAAGGGTCCACGTCCATTTCATTCCCAATTTAACTCAGTATATCATGCATCAGAAGTCATCAGGTGGGATTAGAGACCTTAGGTGAAATCGTTTAAAAAGAGTGGAGCCATCAACCATATGGAATGCATTCAAAATATTTACTGATATACCTATAAAGGTTGAAAAAGGTCCACGTCGATTTCTATCCCAATCGGACTCAGTATAACCGTCATCGGAAGCCATTAGGTGAGATCAGGGACCTTAGACCGAATCACTGAAAAAGAGTGAAGGAGAGAACAACCATCCGGGATGCATTCGTATTTTCTCCGGCATGCGTGTAAATGTTGAAAAAGGGTTCACTTCTGTTTCAATCTTAATCAGACTCAGTATACCTTGCATCGAAAGCCATTAGGTGGGATCAGAGACCCTAGGTTGAATCGTCGAAAAAGAGTAAAGGAGCGAACAACGATATGGAATGTGTCCGAGATTTCTCCGGTATGCCTGTAAAGGTTGAAAAAGGGTCCACTTCCATTTTTATCACAATCATACTTAGTATACCCAGCATCGAAAGTCATCAGGTGGGATCAGAGACCATAGGCCAAATCGTCGAAAAAGAGTGAAGGAGAGAACTACCATCTGGAACGCGTGCGAAATTTCTTTGACATGCCTATTGTAACGCCCCGGATTTTTCGCTAACTTGGAAATTGGAAGTCCTTGGGCGTTACCTTCGGTTTGTCGGTTATAGGGTGCACCCGCACGTGTGTTCACATGTATTAGGGACTAAAATGAATGTTTTTACTAAAGAAATGATGGAATTAGTTTAGGAGTTGGAAGATCATATGATTCGGAAGAGTTTTTCGACGATTAGGTTGACTCGGGTATGTCGCTGTCTGTAAAGACTAAGTAAAGAACCCTGAATTATCAATCCACTCGTAGATCAACAAGAACATCATGAATATTTTACCGAACATTGGTGTTTTAGTCTATTTTTGGTATTTCAGATTTTTTGAACGGTTTTAGATTTCGCAAAAACCCTCTCTTTTAAAAGGCGCTATGTTTTGGAAATGCCAAAAAGTTGCGATTTGTACTTGGAGTGGAAAATCAAAATCTTTATTATTGGGATTTCAATTTTTTAGTATTTTTTATTGAATCCAAATGGGGAGTACTTTCTTATTTACATAAATAACTTAAGTAAATGGAAACATAAATTAAACATGGCATTTACTTAAATGTTATTTTGTAAATAAGGCTGTTAAGTAGCTTGGACTAGAAGGAAACTCACTGTGCAGGGGAGGAACCCTGCATTTTGAGCAGAAAATGTACAAGGTACGACCGGTCGACCGGATTGGCAATCGGTCGACCGGTTGCTGTTGCCCTATATGGGGGAAAAACGGATGGTCAGCGTGATCCGGCCGACAGGATCTGGAACTGGCCGACTGGTTGTGGCTGGTTGGTTTTAAAAAGGGGGTTTCACACCCCATTTGATCCAACTCTCTCTCATTTCCCTCCTTCACTCTCTTCTCCCCTAAACTCTCAAGCACCCCTAGCTCCCATCTTCCTTCCTCAAACCCATTTTCTTCCTCATTCCTCCCTCAAATCCTCCTCCAACCTTAGAAATCTCGGATTTCCAAGATCTCTCCGGCCCCCATGTCCTTTCTCGCGTCTTCTCCGGCCAAAATCCAGTGGCTTTGGGTCGGATTTAGCTCCACATGCTAGGTAAGGTGTTCTTTTACCTTTTCTTCCACCTCTTCTCTCTATTTTCTTCCTTTTTATGTCATTAGGGTTAGAAACCCATTTGTTTCTGTCGAAACCCTAACCTAGGGTTTGCTCGTGTTAGAGCTCGGGGCCCCGGCTATCATATTGGTGCAGCCCATGCCTTGTAGAAGCCGTGATCGGGCAATGCCCCATGTGGATGCCGTCGTGCTCCAACTCGGGCCCAATTCACCGAATTGATTTGGGATTTTTCCAAATCTGAGATATGTAAACCCAAAACCCTAATTAGGACTTTAATTAGAATAAACCCTAATTGATTAACACTAGATTTGTGATTCATTGTAGGTCATTGAGGTATTCTCCAATTTTCGACGTTCGGACCGTATTTGGATCGCTCAGGCCTCATCTGAATCAAGCAATTTCGATTACTAGGTGAAGATCTACCCTCAAGCTTATTCTCGACAAATCTTAATTAATGATTGGTTGAATTTATATGTTAATTGTTGATGTGTGTATAACATGTTCAATAAAATGCCTCTATTGTTGTTTGATTGATAACATGCTCGATGAAATGCCTGAATGATATAAATTTATAATATTGTAATATATCTATACTTGTGGATGCATATGGCGTCCTGTGTTATCCGGGCTATGTCATCCGGGTCCTTTGGATCGGTCGTCGGGCTAGTCGGTCGGGCCAAGTGCTTAGATATGTTTATGATTAAGTATTTAATAACCTAAATTATCATTATAATAAGGTATGCGTTGCTTTGGATTAAGCTTTGAAAACCGTTGATATAATGTACTGCCTGCCACTAGGTTGGCAGTCGCGGACTTATTCGATCGACTAGGTGGGATACGGTCAATCGACAGTGGCCATTGTTGGGTTGTCGTCGTCCACTTGGGTCCATCGAATAAGCCCCATTCAGAGTTAATCATTCTTGTATTTCATTCTTGAATCACACTATATGGAATCTAGAATACCATCGTTCCCACTGTGAATAGTCCACTTAAAACCATACTGCGACTCGATCAACCAAGTCTCATGAGCCAGGCATGGTAGGTATGGGACACCGTGTCTGAGCTGTCGGCCTACGCTGGAGTGGTGCCTCCCCGTAGTGACCAGTGAGCATTGACATGGAAGACCGATTGTTGTTCGAATCGCCCTTGTGACAAATGTGACCCTGGCCGATGTTTGCGTGCCTGTGCACCATTCGAACGACCCGGGCGTGCATTGGGATATTTTCGAGTGAAACGCCCGCACCTCTGAATAAATTAATCGTATTTGATATTTGGGATATGAGACCTTCCACTTTGATTTAGGCGTGGCTGACGAGTCACGGTCGAACCAAGCTTTCATGGTAGGATAACTCAACCTTGGATCGAGGGGTTACTGGCGATGATTGGCGAAGCATCGCAGGGAGCCAGATAATCCCAGTTAGACTTTACGATACGATGTTGGTATTCTGGCTTCACCAATTTGCTGAATGAATTGGACTAATAAATACTTTAATTAATCATGCATACATGACATTGCATTTGAGGGGGGCTCGTATAGCCTGGTTGCTTGATGTGGCGCCAGCGCTACCTTGAGCACCTCATGTCATTTCTTTGTATCATCCGGGCTGTGTACTCAGTCATGACTTATGACCTGCTAGATAGGTGGACTGTGGATTCTGATACCAGTTGGTCGGGCCAGGGCTTGCTCGGGACATGCATTGTGTTCGGAATCATGACATCCATGCATTTAATCAACTAGCCTAGGATGATGTATGATTTGTATGTGGACATTACCTAAACTTGATTGATTTGATAACATGCTTAAGAATAATATACTTATATAAACATGTTTATAATTTAAATATCCCGAGTCTAACCTTGTGGTTATTTCTTCACTATGCTGGCGTTTTGACGCCTTCTATTTGACATATGCAGATGTCTCAAGAATAGGACCAGATGGTGATGCGCACGGGCGTCTTGTAGTCTTTTACCTTCGTCCCTTTTGGTAGATGTATTTTCCCTTCCTATTACTTTTATTGCGATTCGTATAATCTCATATGGGCTTACACTGTGATTGAATTGTACATCTAGGGTGTTAGCCCTATATTTTTTAATTTACCTCCGCTTTGCTTATGATCCGTTAATTGAAATGCGTTATTTTGATTATTTGTGAATGAAATGAATGTAAATCTAATTGAGGACACACGTGGGTGCATTTTCCACGTGTGGCATTAATTCCTAAAATAGCATTTTATTAAGTTAACATTCGGGAACTCGGGATCAGAGTCTCCGCACTCGGGTGCTGAAATTTCGGATTGTTACACCTATAAAGATTGAAAAAGGGTCCACATCCATTTCGATCCCAATCAATCTCAGTATACCCAGCATCAGAAGCTATCAGGTGGGATCAGAGACCTTAAGTCGAATCTTCGAAAAAGAGTGAAGGAGCAAACAACCATATGGAATGCGTCCAAAATTTCTCTCGCATGCCTGTAAGGTTTTAAAAAGGATCCACGTCCATTTCGATACCAATTGAACTCAGTATACCTAACATCAGAAGCCATCAGGTGGGATCACAGATCCTAGGTCGAATCGTCGAAAAAGAATGAAGGTGCATACAACCATCTGGAATGCATTCGAAATTTCTCTGGCATGCCTCTAAAGGTTGAAAAAGGGAACACGTCCATTTAAATCCTAATCAGACTTGGTATATTGGGCATCAGAAGCCATCAGGTGGGATCAGATACCCTATGTCAAATCATCGAAAGAGAGTGAAGGTATTACGAACTATTTTTAGTGGGACAAAAATTTCTCTAGAGTGTTAGTATTGGTTCTAAAAGGGTTAACGTCAGTTTCGAGCCCAATTGGACTTGCGTATCCCCGGCATCTAGGGACATTTTTTTTTCATCGGGGACATTAGAATGCATCAGAAACCCTGTGTCGAAATGCCAAAAAATATTGAATGTGCACCTGAACCATTCTGAATGGGACTGAAATTTCTCCATAAAGTCTGTAAAGGTTTGAAAAGGGTTCACATCCATTTTGAGCTCGATTGGACTCTGTATACCCGGCATACAGAGACATTAGAACACATCAGAAACCATATGTGGAAATGTCAGAAAACACTAAAGGAATGCCAAACCATTCAAACTTGTCCAAAATTTCTCTGGCAAGCCTATATGGGTTTAGGGAGGCTCCACGTTCGTTTTCAGCCGAATTAGAATCGGTAATCCAGGCATCAGGAGATAGGTCTCATCGGGATGCCAAGTCCTAAACACATGAACCGCGTTTATTTTCTATGGTGTGGTCCACTAGAGGTTTGGTTAACCTTGGATTTCTTGATAAACCCCTAAATTGAGCTGAAAAAAAGGATGGACGGGGTGGATAAATCACGATGGATCTAACAGAGTCAATACAGGCCCCACAATTTGTGCCTTCTACTAGGGACGTGGTTTGGGCATTGGCGGCCAGCGAGGATTAAGTGAGTGTTGAGAAGGTGATCCACCGGAGCTCACCTAGACTATTCGGCCTGTACCACAGGGGGCCTCCTTGATGTACGTATTCTGTATCCACGTCGTCCATCCATTTTTTCCAGAACTTTTTAGATTATTATAAAAATAAAAAAACCAAAGCACGTCCAATAATCAGGTGTACCATATGCCATACAAGACAGTGGTGATAGGATGCCCTATGGTTTAAAACTGCTTAGGACAGACACATACGTTTCGGCAGTGTTTGTTTGTCATCCAATTTGCTCACGAGGTCACACACTCCTTGACGAAGGGAACAAACAAATATCAGCTTCATTACAAACTTTTATGCCCTATTAATGGCCAACCACCACTATTTGCCATGTTATGGTCCAACTGATAAGTGGACCTGCTTCCTTTTTAGGATAGTAACCTAAAATGATCTAAAAAAACCGAAGGACGCTGTGGAAAAAGAATTCATCCATCAACATGGCCCCCACATTAAAGGCCATACCAGGTTTGGTTAGTCGATGATCTCACACAATCGACGAAAGCCACGCTGCCTCTATCAACGTGAATTGGTGGTTGGTGCACTTTAGGCCCAACCATGATATAGGTGTTTTATCCACAACGTCCATCCATTTTTTCGGATCATTTTAGGAATTCATCTAAAATATGGGGCAGATCTAAAACTCAGGTGGACCACACCACGAGGAAAAGAGTAAGGAATGAATGTTCACCATTAAAAACATCCTATGCCCAATGTGCCAAACTACAACCCAGATAACTCTCAATTTTTGGACCTTGACCATGGAGGACATGAACAATCTTATGGACGGTGTTGATAACCTAAATTAATGAAGGTGGCCCGAATTCTCTTTTATGTTGGGAAATAAAATAATGATGGCAATGGGGCAAATTAAATATGATTCGGGCGAATATAAATTTTTGTGTAGTAGTCCCCCCCCCCCCCCCTAAAATCCACTCATCCCATTCTATATGAAGCGAGAAGTGTTTTCCTGTGAAAATCTAAATTAAGCACTTAATGCCCTTATTTTTTACGCTTCATATTTCTCTAAGCTGCTGCTCTCTCCTCGTCCCTCTTCCTTTCCATGTGTTACGCAAGTGCCACAGCTCTTGTAACCAGTGTTCGCGGTATCGGTATCGCGTTACTTTTTGCACCTTGGGATACAGATACATATCGCGTATCACTAGAGATATATCAGTTGTATCATGTAATGTATCACACTTTTTGGGAAACATGGGGAAACATTGAAAAATTGATTGATTTTTTCAATGAAACTTCAGGGATTGTTAAAATCGACATTAATACACACATTTAAATCATCATATGTAAAAACAAAAGTCCACATAATGGAGTTCCTTTGTAAAAGGATCCTAAGCTATGCGTTGTCTGACTGAACTGATGCAACTATCGTTTAAATTGATTCCATAAGATATATAAATGCAAGAAGACATTAATGAAAACACAACTAATTCATTGACAAAGTAAAACAAGCAAGAGAGTTGAGAAATATACCTATGGATGAGCAACTGACTGAGTATCCTCCAAATGCAGTTTTTACTATCCTAGTTCAACGTAATGCAAGCTACCCTATATGACCTAGATATATATGAGGACTTAAAAAAATCTAGAAAATGGCTTAACTAGACTCAACAAATTATGACTCCTATGCAAAGCCCTACGATTTTTTTTAGAGATAAAAAAATCATTTTTTTTCTACAAAATGGGGGGCTCTTGTGCGTCTGACTGATACCTGGATGAGATCGTCTAGGTATCGACTGATATTTAGAATCCGTAATAGAAAAAAGGCGATAAATTGACGATATATCGTGTGATATCGATATATCTGCTGATATTATTGATATCACACAAGAATCAGGTGACTGGTCTGTTATTACTGGGCCAGTGTTTATCGCTGGTTACCAATATCGATAATATCGACTGATATTATTGATACTGCAAGCACTGCTTGTAACATAAAAAGAGGATTGCTAGTTGCACAGTTGCACATGCGCATATTTTGGTCTTCTGGCCCATAATTAATGCCATTATTCTTTAGGTGGGCCCCACCGTACGTAGCAAGCAGGGGTTAAAATTTTTCTTTAGCCATCCATCTCTTTTGTACACGATCGAAAGGCTTGGATGTCACACCCGCATGCCATATTGGCAAGCCACATGTGTGTGAAGTTACAAAAATCATGTTCTTTTTTAGTCCGGATCCTCTACTCAAACTGAGTAGAGAACCTCTGCTACTGCCTTTTTCATTGCTCCTAGCTCAGCCTAACTGTGTCAGAGCTGCTCATCACTAGTCAGGCTAAGCTGGACCAATCAAAGAGGTGAAAATCAGGATTTCTTTGCTTCAAGCAGAGGATCCGAATTCATTCTTTTCGTATGAAAAAAGGGGGAAAAAATTCACGTAAATATAAAGAATGGGGATTGTTTGTGTTGAAAGCACAAGAAATTTTAGTGCCGGCGCTTCTCAATCGCCCATATCATTTTCGATATAGCTCACAAAATACCATCAATTTCTCTCCTACCAGTACATTGCGTGCTACATAGCACAACTTTTAACATGTGAAACTTCATCAGCCCCTCACCATGACTTTTATGTTATATCCACACCGTCCATCAATTTTTCCCAATACATTGAGAGCATGACTCCAAAAATGAGGTACATCCAAAGCTCAAGTGGATCCACACCAAATAAAGCAATGGGAATTACACAAACTGTGGTTGAAACCTTCATAGGGCCAAGCGTGGGGCTTATCTAACATCTAACCTGTTCATAAGATCACCCATCTACTTGATCAGAGCCATCCGTGGCCCTAAGAAGTTTTCAACGGTAGCTTCAATTCCACTGTTTCTTATGGTGTGTTCCACATGATCACTGCCTTGTTTTTAGGCTTATAACCTAGAAAGATATGAAAAAATATAAGAACGGTGTGGATCTCAAAAATAAATCATCATGGGCCGCATAAATTTCCCATGTCAAGAAATTTCGTTGCTTAGAGAAAATAAGAACAGTTGAAATGTGGAACTTCCATGGGGCCCATCATGATGTATTTATTCGATCCACACTGTCCATCTATTTTGTTTCATACCTTTTAGTCACGAGGTTGAAAACGAGTCAAATCGAAGGCTTAGTTGGGCCATAAGATAGGAAAGAGTGGGAATTGAATGCCTACCATTGAAAACTTCTTGAAGGCATAGACGAATCTGATCAAGATGATGTTTGTGTTTTCCCTTCATCAAAGTCTAAGTGACATTATGAAGAGGTTAGATGACAAATAAACCTCATACTGGACCATAGGAAGGTTTCAACAGTTACTTGTTCAATCTCATGCCTTTTGTTGTGTGGTCCACTTGAGCTTTGGATGTGTCTCATTTTTTGTCTTATGATTTAGAATAATCTAAAAGAACTGATATATGATGTGGATATAATAGATAGATCATGGTAAGGCTTAGAGAAATTCCACATGCTAAAAGTGAGGTTGTGTAGCACCCAATCTATACTTGATAGGGAAATTACACAGGATAAAAGTGGGGTTGTGTAGCACCCAATCTATACTTATAGGGAAAATGAGCCTTTTTGTGAGCTGACGTCACTAGTGATGACATGGACCACGGAGAATAGATGGCACTGAACTTTTTAATGCCTTCAACATCAGTGCTAGCAATGAGAATCCGAATCCTCTTGCGGCTCTCTTTGAGTGGTCCAGCTCAATTGGACTGTGTCAGAGCCGAACATTTTAGCTGAGCCCGACAAATAAGAGAGGTGAAAAGTAGGATAAGAGGATCCGGACTCCACTCAAATATAAACGATAAAAGAATATTGAGTCAGGACTGCATTAAATGTAGCAGTGCTTACAACATCATATAGCTGAGCTGAACGAAAAATCCTGTTAAATCATAGCAGACGATCCGGATTCAAGAGAAAAAAACCCACAACTTCCTACCTTGCTCAACAGTAATAGATATTAAGAATAAAAGAGATGAAATCTATCATGGGTCTGTACTATTCATTCGTTCAAGCAACTAGAGCATGGTGTAAGATTCAAGCGCTCAGATGATCTAAACCCTTTCAATGGGGCTAATTTATTACAACTGTTCATTGCTTACAAGCCATAAGTCACGCGGTTAGAATCTTCAAATGCAAAGTGGGATCCATCGGCTAGGATCGCAGGAGCGGTTATGGATGCGGATTCAAGGGATGCTTTTTAGGTGGTAACTAGTAGGAGTGGTGGATGCAGGAGAAACTTCTTGGGTGGTTGTAGTAGGGGCGAATGCAGGAGAAGCTTCTTGGGTGGTGGTAGGAGAAGCAGAAGAGGGTAGAGAAGTAGGAGCGATTGCAGATGGCGGTGTAGGAGGAGGTTCTGAAGTCGATGCATGGTCAGTATGGGAAGCATCTGATGTGGTGGGTAGTGGTGGTAGGAATGGAAGAGGTACCTTTAGGAGCAGTTGAAGGTTCTTTATTAGGCATCGAGTGTTGGTAGTAGGAAAAGGAGAAGGCGCCCATGAAAAGGCCGTCGGAGCAGAAGAAGATTCCGGAGCAGAAATTCCATCAGAAAACGTTGGTGCATGGCTCGCGTCGGAAGCACTGGAAATAATAGGATGTAGTGGTAGGTGCTGGTGTTGATGCTGACGGAACCATAGCAGGCCTAGGGGCCGAAGGCTTCTCGTTTACCCACATCCCATCCCTGTCCATCTGGTGACTCACTTCAATCTTGGGGCATTTGTAGATCTGTAAATAGTCCAGCTTCTCGAGAAATTCCCCAATGTTGTCGGGTTTCAGATTCAGTTCTCGTAGAAACTTCAAGCATAGCATTTTAATCTTCCAGTCTCCTTGAAGATCGAGTTTCGCGAGCTTTCCTTCACGGATATAGAGCTTCTCCAAATTCGGCAACCCCTTTGGGTTGAACCAAGGTGGTAGATTGGATTCAGGGAAGCCTCGAAGGTCCAGCTTCACGAGGCCAAAGGGAAGTCTGAGATTCGTGAATGATGCAATGCTCCAAGTTATCGTAAGGGATCTTAGGCCTTTTATTTTGTTCAGATCTTGCAAATCTACATTGTCCGAATCCACCCCACTCCAGATCGAGATGCTCAACTTCCACAACTTCTTCAATCTCGCTAAATCAGCTAGCTTACATGGATCATGGCTCCTGTAGCTTCCGAACACGAACCCCTTTAGCACCTCAAGCTCCGATAGAGAGCCGAGCTCCTTTGGTAAGTCTTCCAGCAAGGGACAGTGAGATACGTCTAAGTGGGTCAGCTTCTTTAGCCACTTGATCTCGTCCGTTATTTTCTCCAGGTTATAGCATTCTCTAAGATCCAAGATCTTCAGATTCTGGAGTGCCCCAATAGAATCGGCAGCTTCGTGATCATAGAGATGCTTCGCAGGCTCAGATATCTTAAACGAACTAAAGCACAGATCTTATCTAAGATTTCAGGCTTTATAATCTCGATGTGGTGGCCGGGGTCGTGTTTGGTTATGGGCTCTTCAATGTCCATGTCATGATCGAGGTTTGAGCACTGCCAACTCCCCAGTTGCAAAACAACTAGGGTTTTGAACTTAGGCAAGGATTCGCCACCGAAATTCAATCTCAGATACCTCACGTTTAGGTTGAACAGCGTTAGCAAGTTGGGACCGTCCGGTTTCGGGCAGTATTCATCAAAATTGTGATGCCCGTCTTGGTTCTTGGACATTATGCATGCATGTTGGGATTTGAAGCGAGATAAAGATGGAGTACCTGATTCATCCAAGTTGAAGAACTCTTCCTTCCTCGACCGCACAATGATCATCCAACGGATCCAAGGGTGCATCCGGCACCGCACGATGTTTCCGCATTTCCTGTTGTAGACGGGCTGGATGAAGTCGAGGTCCACTAGCTCTTTGAAGCAATCTTTGCCGACCTGCTCGGCGGTCTTCTCTGCTTTGGCCGTCACAAACCCCTCTCCAATCCACCAATAGATCAAGACCCTCTTCTCAATCTCGGCATCTATCGGGAAAATGGAGAAGCATAACAAGCACAGTTTCAGTTGCTCACGTAGGCGGTTGAATTCCTCTTCCTTACTCTTTATGGCTGCGTCTTCCAGAATCTTCTCTAGCACCGTGTCCATCACCGGCAATTTAGACTCCAGTTCGTCCTCCCCAGCTGCTTCTCCCTTCTCCTTTGAGGCTGAACCCCGAGATTGGAGATAGGAGGACGGCAGCTTGTCGAGTTGCTGATTATTAAGATAAGCCTCCAAATTCTTCTTTATAGCTTCCATTTCCTGGATCTTCTCCTCCAACTTCTTCTTTCCCCCTTCGATCGCTTGAGCAAAATTGTCACTACCTTCAGTGGTTTCCTGACTTTCTTGGAGGATTACCTGAGCTTCTTGGGTAATAACTCCGAGCTGTTCCTTCACATATCCTTCATACCTTTTGAGGATCTTCGGCAACATCTTCTCTATATCCCGACGAACATTCATCATTTTCTCTTGTTCTGCGATCATCATGGGAGCCATCGTGGTCTTCTGGGTGGCGGCCGCCATGATCGTCAGTTCCGAGGGTCCGAAGATAATGGACGTAGTGGTGCTATACCATGCAAGCCAATAGCGAAAGCGCTATGAAAAATCTCAGTATATGTATGAATGGCGATTTTTGTTTTTCATACATATCTCAGTATATGTATGAATGGCTAATAAGAGTGCTTGGTGCACTTGCACCTATGGAATTTTTAGGCTTTATCTCGTGGTTTCGAAAGAGGAGAATTTTTCTTTTCGGCTTTTTATTTTTTTATTATCATTATCTTTTTTTTTTTTTAGAGCAACGCAAAGAATCACTTCAAGAAATAGCCAAGCAAAGAATTATTTGGCACTCTGGCAAAGTATTATCCATGATACTCGGGCACTAAAATTTGAATGAGTGCCATAATTTCGCTAAGAAACAATCTTAAAATAAAATTGGTTGAGTGATCTTAACCTCTGATTCTTGGACACTTGTCCGTTGAAATAGGACCCATGGATGTCTTCTACTTTTGCCATGTTAGCCGCCCATATATAGTTTGATGTAGAAGTGGGCACAAACCAAGCCAGCTCGAAAGCTCGGCTCAAATTGGTTTGAAAAAGCTAGGCTTGGATTGGTTCAAATAGAAGTTCAAACCAAACTAAGCTGTGGAGTCAAGCTCGTTTGAAAAAATAAACCAAGCTCAAACTAGGGCCATACTTGCTCAGCTCGGCTTGAATCTTGACTTGATTAGCTCGGCTTGAATCTTGACTTGAATCTTGACTTGATTAGCTCGGTTTGATTGGGCTGGTAGATTGTAAGCACATTATTTCCTTTGGTGTGATCCACCTGAGCTTTGGATATGATGCCATTTTGGGATTATGTCCTAAAATGATATGTAAAACAGATGGACAGCATGGACAATACATATACATGATGACATGGATAATATATAATACATATACATGAATGCACAATGTTTTCCTGCACTTGTAATATTATGCCCATGTACTTTTGTTTGGAAAATGCTCTTACATGTCTATTTTGAAGGTGCACTCCTTTGGAGGATGTTAAACATTATATGGTAAGATACATTTGTACCTTTTCTTTCCAACTTTTTAAATTCTTTTCTATTTAAATAAACAAGTAAAAAAAAGAGCTGTCACTTGTTTGAACACATTTCGACCCAATTCAAAATTTTCAACCAAATCGATCCTGGCTCGAACCAGATTTTTCTGGAGCAAACCAAACTCGGGCTGCATGGGCAAGCCCGAAACCCAAACCAAGCCGATCCACAAACTGAGGTGGCACAAAAACAAGCCAAACCAAACTGGGGCTAACTTGGCTCGGCCCAGATCATTGCCCATCTCTAGTTGGATGTAATTTAATTTGCTTTTGTTGAAGATTATTTAAACAGTTTCTGGAAGAGTCAATGAGAAGAAGACATGACTTTACAGGAGGAGTGTACAGCACGCGCGATCTGCTAATACATGTGAAGCGTATTTCGTGCAGTTGAATTGGAACATGTCATTTAAAGGGATAGCAGCCGAGTAAAGTTTGAAAATAATTATCAGATAAATGCTACAAGAAGGAAGAGATCAGAGCATCAGGGTAGCACTGATTAATGGCTACTGTAATGGCTAAACGTGATGAGCATTTAGATAGTTTTTTTTCCCTAGAAAAGCCTATAAATGGTTGAGAAAATCAACAGAACAAGGGGCCTCATACCAACCAAACTAAATCAAACAAATCAATTATCCTTTATGTTCCTTAGCATAATTAGTTATCTACTTTTCCTAGCGTAATCGATAACCCAGTAGTAATGGTAATCTTTAACTATAAAACAAATTTACGATCATACAATTGGTGGGTTATCCTTTCAATTCGAGCAGTTTTTCTATCTAGAAGGTGTCCTACAGTTGTTTCCTATGGTTGACTATATGTATTTCCTTTCAATTCATGCGGGAGGTTGGGTTTGGGGCACGGTAGAGGCGGTATCAAAGCATGAGCTTGAGATTACCTGCGGGCAATAATCAGTTGATAAGAACTTAGAGTAATTGAAACTAGAAGCCCTTTTGTGAGAACCTAGTTAGAATTAGGATCCCTAATTTAAAGAACTTAGAGCATTGAATATAGGATTCTCACCTTGAGAAATTAGCTAAAAATAAGGATTTCAATTGAAGAACTTAGAGAATCTATACTTAGCACCGTGGTGTACATGTATGATGATGATTGGTTATGAGTTAATGACGAGTTTGCATTTGAAAATTTTCAAGATAAAATTTTTTGTTAGGAGGGAAGATTGTAACACCTCGTGTCTTCTTATGCCATTCTGAGTGCATGTGTGTGATGACCATGATAATAGCTATATATAACCTGAACCTACTCAAATTGCACACCTTCAATACCTTGTACGAGTCGTCCGACATTTTCGACGAGACCAAAATCGTGTGCACAAGTATGCATCCAAGCAAAAGAAACCTCGAGAACCCGAGACCTATGTCAGTGCGACCGTGTCATCACTACAAATCCAACTGTACCCCTCACGCGCTGAGGCGTACACTCAAACCTGAATTATCACGTGAAGAACGATTGTCATTCATTTGTGCAAAAAGCTCCTTAACCTCTAAATAGTGTTAAATTCTTCCTTTTCTGTGGAAAAATCATGAGCCATTGAAATCACTTAGTCGTGTCTTAATGGTACCTAAAACTAGCTTAACCTATCATTATTAAACTTTAATAAATGTAAGTATTATTTTTTCCTTAAAATCAATGCCTTTTCATGAATTTAAGGGGAAAGAGACACCTCATACATTCTAGGAAATGGCTTAGTCCTAATTAATCATACTTAAGAACCCTAATACATATTTTAAATGGTGTAAAGATAGTTTTGTTTACCTTAATAAAGTGGTATTAACCAAAAGTCAATTCAATCTCATAATTTAAGGAGAAGTTGCCACCACATCACTTCTGGAAACAATTAGGCCTAGTTTAAGTATAATTAAAACTCAGTAAAAATTCTTAATTAGCATAAAACAGTGATTAAATTGAAGTAAATAAACTTCATACACCGAAGTCAAGATCTTTTCCTTAAAAGTCTATTGTTTTGTCCCCACTTTTTCAGAAAAGGAATTTCATGTATTATTAATAAGTAATTAAGTCCCTTAAAAATAACTTAGGTGGGACAAATCACCCTTGAAACAATGGGATGCTTCCACCTATGCTTAATTTAGAAATATCCCCTTAATCACCCATTCTCTCTCTATATATTGCCCTTTACTAAACAAATTTTTCCATAAGTAGAGAGAGAGAGAGAGAGAGAGAGAGAGAGAGAGAGAGAGAGAGAGGTGGTGGACCAAGGAGATCCAAGCCATCCAACTCTTAATTTTTTATTCTCTTTCTTGATGACACGTATGATTTATGATGATCATTATGTAAAGATGGTGATGATGATGTGGAACCCGCTGATGGTTGACCCCACCATGAAGTTCGAATAAAATCCAAACCCTTTAGTGGGTCACATACATTTGGAGGAAGAGAAGATACAAAATTCAGCATGATCCAAACCCACTGGTGGGACCCACCGTTCCTAGCCCCATCATGATGTTTATTAGCCATCCAATCAGTTCACAAGATCATAAAGACCTGGATGTAGGGATTGCACAAAAATCAGCTTCATCAGGCCCACGTGTAGCCAGTACTGTTTATAATAAATCCAAACCGTCCACGTGTAAGCCCACTGTAGGATTCATCACACACACATATTTAATTTAATATAATAATAAAAAAGAGGAGGGAGTATGTCACCTCTCTGGACCCGGACGTCCAGAGAAGGACGTTCCTCACTTCACTTTGGTTGCAAGGGTGTGGGTCCACTGTGGGACCCACCATGATGTATGTCTTAGATCCACACCATCTACCCAATTTACCAGATCATTTAGGACATGGACCCAAAAATGGGCTAAATCCTAGTCCCAAAAGTACCACGCAAAAAGGATTAAGCATCCACCGTTGAAACCTAACCAGGGCCAACTGTTATGTTTGCTTGCCTATCTAACCTGTTGCAAGACGAAAATTTTTATATATATATATATATATATATATATATATATATATATATATATATATATATGTATCGCAGCGTCTTCTTGCCTACTGACGTCCCAAAAGTG
Source organism: Liriodendron chinense (assembly GCA_003013855.2). Lineage (NCBI taxonomy): Eukaryota > Viridiplantae > Streptophyta > Magnoliopsida > Magnoliales > Magnoliaceae > Liriodendron > Liriodendron chinense. Next base: position 1,251,832 of record PVNU02000607.1, on the reverse strand, counting down.
GGGCCCACTGCAGGTCCAACATGATGCGTGTGTATTACATTCGAACCATTCATTTCTTTTGGCCAATCATTTGAGCGAATAGGCTAAAAAATGAGGCCGATCTAAAGTTCAAGTGGACCACACATCGGAAAGACAGTCCCACCGTTGAAACCCGTTTGGGCCACCTCCTACATAAAGACAAAAAATAAATAAAAGAGTGCAAATAATTAGAAAAAATAAAAATAAAAAACAATAACAAATATATATGGGAAAGGTACTATGCGGTGGACCTCATGAGAAGTTCCCATGAGGTCGAGCTGTGTGGCCCCACTGTGATGTTTGATGAGCATCCACCCCATGCATTTGGTAGGTCTCCTGTTGTCTACGGGATATCCACAAAATCAGCTGGATCTGGAATTCAAGTGGGCCATACCAATTGAAAGAGTGCAAAATCATGCCCACAACATCTAAAAGCAATTGTTGGGCCCACTTGAGTTTTGGATACGTTTGAAAATTGGTGTGACTTCTTGTTTAAGTGGGCAACACGAGAAAATACAGTGAGCTACCGTTGAAACATTTCATGGCCAAAGTTTGGTATCATTCTCATATTTTGTGTTTTCTGTTCATCCAGTGGGATTGATCTTATAAACGGTTTAGATGGAATATAGGCATCAAGATGGAGCTTGGGAAGGTTTCAACGGTTGGCATTTCTTTCCCATTTTTACCTTTCGTACGGCCCACTTGAATCTTGGATCAATCTCAATTTTGGTCTTGATCATGATTAAAAAAAGAAAAAAGGAAAAAAAAAAGGCAGATCCAAATGTTGGTGCACCACCTAGACGTGGGTCCACTGACCAGCTTGCATGCCCACTAGGGACCTTACCTTGATGTATATGTCACATATACACACCGTCCATCGGTATTTCCAACCTATTTTGGCCATGAGCATCGCCATGATGTTTATATTAGATCCACACCGTCCATCGGATATTTCAGCCCACTCTAGGCACTAGACCCAAAAATGAAGTAGATCCTAAGCTGGGGCGGGCCACACATGAAGGAACTATAGGGATGTATGTCAATCCTTGAAAATTGCTAGGAACCCACTGTTATATTTACATTTACAATATCGACCATCCAGTGAGTGGAACTCACTGTGATGTATGCGTCATAGATGCAGGCTGTTCATCCAGAAGGTGGGACCCACTATGTTTGCGTCTTTAAGCCATTCCGTCCATCTGTTTTCTCAGCTTAGGGCCCCGAACTCAAGCTCCCAGGTGTGGCAGATCCTTTTCTCAGATGAATCACCCCATAAGAAACCGTGGCAATTGTTGATACCGTGGAAAGCGTCTTAGAGATTGGCATCATGTTTATTTGTCATCCTAGCAATTCATCACATGGGGCCGGCCCACTGTGGACCCTACCTTGATAAATGTATTGTACATCCTAGCCATTCAATCACATCAACTCATTTAGAGCATGAACCTAAAAGTGAAGGAGATACATATCTCAAGTGGACTGCGTGATTGGAAATAGTGATAATTGAACGGACACCATTAAAATTTCTTAGGGCCCGCTGGACCTGCCACTCGTCCAAACTATCGTAGACCCACCGTAGACGTACGTGTTTTATTCACTCCTTTCAACCATTTGGCCAACGGAACCTGATCTAGGAACCTACTGTAGACCTCACATTGATGTGTGCCTTGTACATGTATATCGCTCATCCTTGATCTACCTTGATGTTGTTGGGAATAAGAACGCCGGCAACGGAAAAGCGAAAGCTGAACAACATAGTAAAATATGCGATCAAAGGAGAAAACATCAAACGAGAAAACAACGCAATCACACCACACAAGCATTTAACCAGAAGAGACAATCCGATTTTACATGAAAAAACCCCTTAATGGGTAAAAAACCACGGCACAAAGCAATCCACTATGATTACAGGAGATTACAAAGATTGACAGCCCACAAGCAAGGAAAAATACAGAGAAAACTCAAGCGCTCTCTCTCTCTCTCTCTCTCTCTCAAAACACTCTCCCCTCTTCCTAACACACTTAGGAAACCTTGGACACCTTAGGATACCATCTAAGTTCGGATTCATGCCATATATATAGCAAGAATCCCGAAAATAGAAACATCTTACGCACAATTGTGTAACTACGTAAGAAAACGTGTACACATCCAACTGGTTGTCCGATCAGTCGGAGCTAGCACAAAAACAATCCAGAGGAAAAATAAAACAGATTCTTTACGCTGCCTCAACAGCGATCGGTCGCTCGACCGGTCGGAGCCCCCTGCAGATCGGTCACCTGACCGATCAAGGGTACATGAAATTTGTATAGCAATCTTCCTGTGCACTTTAGGGCTAAAGTCATATTGGTCACCCGACTGGTCTAAGCACCCAAGACATGCATAGTTTGAAGGCTCTCCAATAGATGTGTGTGAGTTAACTATGACTATGTGAAAAAGCGCTAAAAACGACTACTAAATTCGACGGTTTTCAATAGTCAAATAACTTTGACTGTGCTTAACAGTCGTACTTACCGCCAGGACAAATTTGACTATCCTTACAAGTTAAATTTAAGCGCAAAAAATTCGATTGTCTTTCACAGTCGAATTTTGGACAAATATTCAATTAACTTTATGGTTGAATTGAACGACTCAAAAGTCGATTGTCCTGAGCAATCGACTTCAGCGTGTACAAGATTCGACTGTTTAGGACAGTTGAATTTTAAAATAACCCTAACTAAATAAAATTCCCAATTCCTCCTCATTTCCTCTCTCTCTCTCTCTCTCTCTCTCTCTCTCTCTCGGTCTCGCTGGTGCGGTCGACGGCTGCACGCATGTGCCCCTCCGTCTCCACCTTCGGTAGCTCTCTCTCTCTCTCTCTCTCTCTCTCTCTCTCACACACACACACACACACACACACACACACACACAACCCCTCTCTGCTGGTAACTCTATGTCTCTCTCTACTCTCTCTTCTCACTCCTCTCGTCTCTCTCATAGTAGTAGAAGCTCCTTGGCTCTCTCTCTCTCTCTCTCTCTCTCTCTATTTCCCTCTTTCGATTCTCTCTCTCTACTCTCTCTCTCTCTCTGTATGTTTAAAAGATCCACGCCATCCATCCATTCATTCAATGGGCCCCACCTTAATGTAGGTGATGTAGATTCACACCCTACATCTATCTTCTTATGGGACCCACCTTGATGTGTGTGTTTTAGATCCACTAATAAAATCCATCTGTTATTTTAGTGCGGCCCACACGCCACAGGTGGGGTTAGTGGGGTTAGTGTGTCTCCTTAGCATCGAAACTGAGACCTGTTGTTGAAACCTTAAGAGGTCTTCGATCCACCTGGGCCAAAATTGATCTTATTGTCAATCTACCACCACTCAAGAGCATATGTGATATTCGGTCCTCCCTTGGACACACAGGCTTTTGTAGGCGATTCATAAAGAAGTTTAACCTCATCTGTCATCCTTTATGCAATCTCCTTTAAAGGACAACCAATTCGAGTGGAGTGTAGAGTGTCAAGAAACTTTTACAAAGCTTAAGGATATGTTGAGTAGTGCACCTATCATGCAACCACCAGATTGGTCCCTTCCTTTTGAGTTAATGTGCAATGCGAGTGATTATGCTATTGGGGTGGTGCTAGGATAGAGGAAATACAAAAAGGCCCATGTCATCTACTATGCAAGCAGAACTTTGAATCCTTCCCAGATGAACTATTCTACTATGGTAAATGAGCTCCTAGCCGTTGTCTTCGCCTTGGACAAATTCATGCCCTACTTGATAGGATCTAAGATCGTATTCTGACCAATCAGCGCTTAAGTACATTCTCTCTAAGAAGGATGTTAAGCCCCGATCGTTTAGATGGATCATCATTGATCAAGAATTTCATTTAGAGATAAAGGACAAGAAGGGAGTGGAGAATGTGGTGGCGGATCATCTTTCACGCTTTATTTTGTCTAATTCCATTGAGACAACCCCCATACAGGACTTATTTCCTGATGAGTAACTCTTGGTTGTCTCTCGTCCACCATGGTATGCTGACAATGTGGTTTTTATTGGCCAATCATATTTAAAGACATCTACAAATTCCGTAAATCATGTGAGTAACGTAAAAAACTAGGAGGATTGTCCCATTGAAATATGATGTCACACAACCCGATCCAGATAATAGAAGTATTTAACTGTTGGAGCATCAATTTCATGGGATCATATATTCCCCTCTTCCTTCGGATATGTATATATATTGCTAATGGTGGACTACGTGTCCAAGTGGGTAGAGTCTATTCTATGTAGAACTAGCGATCATCGTATAGTTTTACAATTCTTAAAGAAAAATATCTTGTCTAGATTTGGAATGCCTCAAACCATCATAAGTGATGATGGCTCTGACTTTTGCAATAGGCCATTTGAAAACCTCATAAAAAAATACGCCATTTGCAAATGGCTCTCACTTGATTCCTGGTCCAGGCTGTGCAACAACCCCCCCCCCCCCCCCCCCCCTTTTCCTTCGTCGTTCTTTTTTTTTTTTTTTTTTTTTCTCTCCTTTTTCCTTGCTTTGCTTTGTCTCTCTCCTCCCTAGCGCCTATGGTGTGAGTTGCTTCTTTTTTCTTTTTTTGCTCTTAGGGTGCGACCCTTCTGTTGTATCTTTTCAGGTTTTGCCTTTGATAAGTAATAAAAGAGTTTTCCTCACTCTCTCTCTCTCTCTCTCTCTCTATATATATATATATATATATATATATATATATATATATATATATATATATGGCATAACGCATAAAGTGAGTACCCCATATTACCCATAGACAAGTAGGCAAGCTGAAATTTCAAATGGGGAAATCAATCACATATTATAGAAGGCGATGGATCCCAACCACAAAGACTGGTCCCTCTGACTGACCGATGCATTGTGGGCTTACCGTACCACATATAAAACCCTTATCAGAATGTCTCCCTATAGACTAAACTATGGAAAAACTTGCTACTTGCCTATGGAAGTTGAACACAAGGACTATTGAGCAATAAAACATTAAATTTCAATGTTGACAAGGCGAGCTCACAAAGAAAACTTTAATTGAATGACCTTAACAAAATTCGGAATGATGCATATGAAAGTTTTTAAATTTACAAGAGTTAAATGAAAGCTTTCCACAATAAACATATATTCAGAAAATCATTCGAAATGAATTAAAGGTTCTCTTGTACAATTCAAGACTTCACTTATTTCCAGGTAAGTTGAGATCTCGATGGATCGGCCCATTTCTCATTAAAACTATTTATCCACACGGGACAATTGAGATTGAAAATCCTGCGAATGGTAACACATTTAAAGTGAACAGTCAAAGATTGAAGCCATTTGTAGAGAATTTTGTTTAAAAGGACATGTCCATACCTATAGAGGATCCTGTTTATCAAGATGATTTATCTCCTAGTCTAATGAAGGCATATATATAGTAGAGTAGGATAAGTAGGTCTGTTTTAGTTGTTTTTGCTTTAGTTAGAATAGTTAGATGTAGAGTGATTCTCTTAGCCTAATGGAGAAACCACTTCTCGAATCTCTCTCAGGTACTCTCTCTTTCACACACTCCCCTTTATTTTTCATTTCTCTCATATGTTGCATATTTCTTATTTTTATACATTGAGGACAATGTAATTAAACTTTAGGTTGGAGGGTGAAATTCTTACTGAATCCTTAGGATTTTGTTAGTTTGGAGAAAAAAAATTAATTTTTTATTTTAGGAATTTTAAACTCTTTTAGAAGTACAAAATCCTGTGTACCTGAGCATATTTAGATGGAAAGATGAAGAGATGGATACAATGTGATTGTTTGGAAGATAAAAGCTAACGAATTGGTAGTTTTTAGACGAGTTTCTTTTATCAATGAATCAATAGAAAAATTTAGACATCAATCGAATCTAGTTTTGATATCTTTAATTCACATTCATAAGGATTGGTATAAACTATGATGTTAGCATGATGATAACTTAAGAAATGTTAGAAACCAAGCTTGGGGAGTTCGTCCATCTTGTTCAAGAAGAAAAATAGAGAAGTATTAAAGAAACGAAGAAAGAATTGAAAAAGAAAAAGAAAAGAATGATAAATTAAATCAGCTAAAAAATAGTAAGATTGAAAAGGCTACCTATGATCATAAAAAATAAATAAGATTAGAGTGAAAGTCGTCAATGAAAACATCAAAAGTTGAAAGGAATCCTCATTAAACAGTAAGGTAAATTCTGGTTTAGTCCTATGTTAATTTCACCACTACAGGTGATTGTCATTGTCAATATCATAGGAAAATTTGTCTTTATATTGATTGTTGAGTCAAGGTGTACTGTGCATTTTAGGATCTTGATGTTTGAACCAATTTTATTGATTACTTGATGATTGAAACTCGGGTTAAGAACTCACTAGTTAAGTTAGAGTTTCGACTAATAAACACCCACTGCTTGTGTCTTTGAAGCCTTTTGTCTATTTACATTCTAAGTTACACAGAAATTCATTTTTCTGAAAGGGGGTGAAATTTGAATTTTAAAATTGTTTTCACATGTTTTCCTCAAGGACTAGCAAAATGCTGGTTGGGGTTGTTGAGCTCTAAATTGTGCATATTTATCCCCAATTACATAGCATAGTTGCATAGATTATGTAATTAAACTTGCTGACTTATGTATGTTTTTATGTTTGTAAGCAATAGAGAGAGATCTCATGAATTTAATGCTGAGAAGGACAACTTAGGATGTTGAGAAGACGAGCTTCTGATATGCCAAAGGATTGAAGAAACAAGCCACTGAAGAAAAAATTGAAAACCAAAGTTAAAAAAGAAACAACAAAACTCGGCCGGTCAACGTTTCGGTCGGCCAATGGCATGTGTCGACCAGCCTAATTAACTACAAAATTAAAATTTTTTAAGCTCAGAGCTGCTGGAAAAGAATGTTGATTTCAACCGGCTAACTAGGCTAGTTAATTGGTGGAATTTCCCTCAAAATAAGAAGATTGAAGGCTGAACTACTTGGACAAAAATATGTTAAGTTCATGACCAACCGACAGGACATGACGCCTTTCGAAAATATGTTAAGTTCAGTTTCTCAAGGGCCGTCGACCGATCAACGCCCACTAACGATCGGTTGACGAGCGATGTAGGTGAAAAAATTGTACACAATCCAAGAGTCGGTGCTCAATTTTTCATATATATAGAGGAGTCTTTTGCACTTCTAAATCATCATGTCTTTGGTTAGCTAAACCTCTTAGATAGGGCTACGAGGTCAAACTTATAATTGTTTGCAATGCTTTCATTCATTTATTTCAAGTACATTAGATTTAATGTTAAATGTTTTAAAGATTAGTTCAAATAAATTTGATAGTTTTAAATAATTCTAAATATCTCTTATGATTAATGTAATAGTGGATGCTTTTGAGTTTCTAAGATTAATGAAATTGGTTTTATGAGATTTAGTTAATGGAATCGTAGATTCATCGTGATTTCCGAATATGGTGAATGCTTCGAAGTTCTCCATCAGTTCAAGTTTTTCATGTGAAGTAGAACTACTCTTTTGAAAGTTCTAATCTTACTGGGTTGTGAATGTGCTTTAATTGAATTTATCATCCGATTGATTCCAAACGAGTTATATATTTGGATGAATGAATTGACCTTGTAAATTGATTACAAGTGGATCATTGGTGCTTTAGTGTTTTAATTATCTAAATTCTCTTTACTTCTTACTTGTTTATATTTCTGAAATCCATCACATTCTCTTAAAATCTGAATTTAGTTAAAGTTAGTCTAGATTGGTTTGGAATTAAAGTCTATGTGGAATGATCTTAGTCTTAACTGAATTATTATTATAGTACAGCCCTACAATCGGGGTTAACTAACAGTACCTGAGAAGCCATCCAGGCATGAGGCGACATTGACTGAGATAGAATGCACTATGCACCTCCTCAAGAGAGGGCTCCGTCATCAAACAAAGGTTGTCAAATGGAGTGACATTCTACGGAATCATGTCCAAGAAATCGCCCACTTGTTCAGTTAGTTCTTCATGTAGCAGAGAGGAGAAGAAATTAGTCGTCGCTTGCCTAATGGATGGTGGTCCCTAACAACTTCCCCTAAGTTAAGAGGAATTTCCTTAATCTTAGACTTCCTGGATCCTTCAGAAGAAATGGCATGGAAGTATTTAGTATTTTTGTCCCCCTCATCAGCCATTCATTTCTTAACTTCTATTTTCAAAAAATTTCTTCCGCTAGTTCCATACGAGATAGCTTCTCCTTGGCTTGTTTGAGGCGAGTTAAAGAACTTGGATAAGCCGCATTCTGCGCAACGTACTCAGCCCGAACAAGATCCTCCTATACTACTTTTAGGCTCTGAAAGACATTGCCGAAGACTTCCTTGTTCTAGTCCTTGAGGGCCATCATAAGGTTCTTCATTTTTCTTTGGAGCATGATCATAGGCTAGCCATATCAGAGACCCAAGAGTCCCTCATTCTAATATTAGTTGTGTTTATTTGATTTAAATTATTAATTGTATTTTATTTGATGTGAAAAAATAGATTATAGTGATTTTAGATTGTAAAATGTGTTTATCAAGTGTAAATTCTACATTTTTAAATATAAAATTAAAATACGACAACCCTAAGCCATCGTATTTTATAGAAAACGACGACTTCTTATCGGCCCTAAGCCGCTAAAACTGGGCTCTAGAATGATGACCCAAGGATGTCGAAAAACCTTCGACATTTTTGTGTGGTTGAATTGGGTTTTAAACTTCCAAAATTTCAACGGCCATATTTTGCACCTACATCTGTCGAATTATCGAAAATTTGACAGTTTTAAGCCATTGAATTTTTTTCATCTTTTACCTAATGGAATGCATTTGAATTTTTCAATACATTCATAAGAATGTGTGTGTGTGTGTGTGTGTGTGTGTGTGTGTGTGTGTGTGTGTGATATCCCAAATCAACTTTAATAGCCCAAATTAGTGTGCATAGTATTTAATTGAATGATTGTAATAAGCCCATTAAAATATATACTTCAGAAAAAAAAAAAAAAAAAAAGAAGAAGAGAAAATTAGGAGCCTTAGATAGGCCACAAACGTAAGGATCATAAACAAGAAACTTTCTAATATTTTTTAACCGTCTATTTAGACGGCCATCCTTGTGGATGATTTGGATCATTCTTTTAGTGTGATTTTAGTAAGGTAGCCGATATTCAGATTGCTGGGGAGTATCATTAGTGTGACGTGCATGGCGGACATGTGCATAGCAGTACCTTTGTTTACACATTCGACTCTCCAAGGGAGCTTATAAAGGCATTTCACCCCATTTACTTCCAAATCCTTTCTCAAGGAGGCTTTCATTTGCATACATATTTACTCTCATTTTATTTCATTTACATGCATTTTTCATCCAAACACACCCCAGATATTATTTACCTCCATTTACTCCAAATTCCACTCATGTACCTCCATTCACTCCCATCCAAATGACACCCTAAAGATAAATTCTAGAGTAAGCATAAAGGAATTCTATGTTCTTTCATATCTGGTACTTTTCATAAAATGAATTTTGTTTTATCTATTTTATTGGACCGTTTACTTTTATTTAATGTATGATTTTTGTGCTATCTCTGAATGTATGTAAGAAAAAGAATCTTTCAGAATTTGAATACGATATTGTATTTTATTTGGTTATAATAATTTTAGATAATATAAAATGTGTTTATCAAGTATACGGGCATAACCAGAGCCCTGAGGCTCCAAATTCACCAAAGTTTACTGTTGCTTTTCAATAGCCAAAAAAAATTCGACAGTTATGGCTGTCAAATGTTGAAAATTTTCAACTCAAAACGATTTCTCTGAGCTGTCAAATCCCTACCTAGAACTATGACTTTAGACCGTTGATTTTCTCTCCGTCGACAACTTAATTTGATGTCTCTGGTAAGACCAACCAAAGCAATTCGGTTTCGAACTGCCAATTAGGTCTCCGGTGATATTCTCATTCGTCGGCTCATCCGGTCCAACAAAAATAATCAGATGGTTTGAAGCCATCAAATTTTCTTTTTGACTTCAAAATATTCGACGGTCATTTTTGACACCCATGTCCATCGAATTGCCAGAAATTAGACAGCTTCGAGCCATCAAATTAGAACTAAATTTTCACGTATTGATGCCCAATTTTTTCCCAAATTAGAAACTGTTAGCCACAGAGATTTGCTTTTCTGAGTTATGGGCAGTTGGTTGCTGTATTTCTCTTATTCTTCTGTATATAGAGATCTAAAACTAAAAGGATATATCTATGCCACCTAAAAATTCCTTCAGCATATCCCATCCAGTGTGTCCAAAGGATATAGGCCTTACTTAGAAACTAAAATATAGATCATATAATTACTTAGCTAAGGATCATTTAGCTATTTATGATTCTGGCATACTATTATAAAGCATTCACTGAAACACACAACTGCTGTGTGCCTTAATCTAAACCTTGAAAGTTTTGGCCCCACCTTGTAGCCATCAAATGGAATGTTAGGATTAAAAAACCAAACGATGATCCATTTGATGAAGAGGTCCACTAATCAGAGGCTAGACTCGTCCAATAAATCAATTTTAGGCACATCGCCCATCTAAAAAAAAAAAAAAACAAGAACAGTTTTGGGGCTTTTGTGTGTGTTCAATGCTTCATGCATGTATACAGATCATTTTAGTCCACTAAAGTACCATTATTCTTCTCATGCTACCTGTGCAGAGCATCCTCTTCGGTTCTTTTCCTCTCTCCCACGCAAAGAGCCAGCATCTGATTTTCTTTTCTTGGGTCGACCTGTGGTGACTTTGTTCCATTGCAAGCAAAGCATAGTAGCGAATACTCTTTCTCAAAAGGTAGCACATGCACCAGTTGGATTGCGGTCAAACTAGCATGCAACTGCCTACTTGTTATGACTCTTCCCCATCAAAACAGTCCAAAAGGTTACCCCACGACGAAGATTAGGAAGCATAAAATCTAGGACGATCCATTCATCAAGTGGGCCACACATATACTTCATATAAGATCCTTGGCTGTCCATGGTTTTATACGCAGTGGCTTACATGGAGTTTGTATTGATATCATCTTCACGGTAGGGCCGGAATTTAATTATGACCGGTTGGATACTGTCCACAATGGACACCTTGCACTAGTTGTACAATCCTAAGAGGATTTCGGATTTGGCAGTGACCCAAAAGCTCTATGTGACCCCACTATGATGTATGTATTTTATCCATTTCATCTATCCATTTTACCGGCTCATTCTAGGGAATGAGCCCAAAAACGAAGTATATCCAAAACTCAGGTGGATCACACCATAAGAAACAGTGGTGGGCCATAAAAGTTTTGGATCAAGGGAATATTTTCCCTAGGTCTTGTGACCTAATGAACAAGTTAGATGGCAAATAATCATTGCATTGGGTCCTAGGAAGTTTACAATGGTGGGCGTTCAATCAACATTGTTTGTTGTGTTATGGTCTATTTGAGATTTTGATCTGCTTATTTTTGGGCTCACACCTTAAGATAAGCCAATAAAATGAGTGGATGGAGTGGATAAAATACATGAGTCTTGATCATCTACTCATCTTCAATAGGATTTTTCTGTTTGTCAACCACCTGATTGGTCCAGCTTAGCATTGACATTGTCAGCACTGCTGTATTTAATGCAGTAAGTGCTGACATGTGCTGAGCTGGACCAATCACATATCAGCAAACGAAAAAATTCTGTTGAAGCCAAGCAAACAATCGCAATTCAAAATACATACATCATGGTGGTGTCTACATCACCGACTAGTACTGAGATCTTGGTTTTAGAGGGGTCACTACGGAGTCCGTCCAAAGAGGCACGAATAAAGCAGCTTATCTACTAAGTGCCAGGTGGCATAAATTCATTTGGCATGTGGGTCCGATTTTTAGGAAAGAGTTCTGTTTCTAATATTTTGACCTGCTTTTATGTAGACCAGCCTGGTTCATCTGTCGGGGCATTTAAAGAATGGGACCCACTTGATGGACAGCTTGGATTTCACGACTGAGCTGAGGTGCCATGTTTAGTGGCTTTCCACCTAAATATAACTTGCTTCCCTTAGCAATCTAAACACAGAACAGATTGTATTTTCATCCCTGTTTTACATCTGCCCACTGTCTTCTTTCCTTGCTTAGAAAAAGCCTCAATTTCCTGGTATGATCTTCCCTCTCTTACACCTTTTATTTTTCTCTTAATATTTTTTTAATTTATTTTTTTGTCTTTGATCTTTGTACATGCATAGCAGTCTTTCTTCTAATTAACATCGGGACGAAAGCCCTTGAGCTTGTTTTTCTGGGCTCACAATCCTGTATAAGGCAGCACATCTACATGCCACTGCATGTGCTAAAGTGGGAATGATTTAGAGCCGTCCGCTACTTGGCTTTCTACTATATATTTAGATGCATTGGACCAAAAGATGTATAAGGCCAGTCTGATCAATTACTGCAAAATATCAGCAAGGTTTTACTAAGCCGTGTAGGTGTTTTTAATACATCGGCCACATGGTGTGTTGATCAGCCTGACTTCCGCAAAACATCAATCACACGGATCTTGCACCACGGTGCAACAATAGTACATGTGACATGTAGGTGGGCAGCACTTGGCTCTGCCAACTAATCTTTTGAATATTTTAGTGTTCCATTAATATTATAAATTTAAGTTTAAAAGTCATTGTTATATTAATTGCGAATGGTTTGAATTCATGGTTTGCAGTTCAACACAATTAAGAGTTCTGGTATGTATTATTAGACTTATTTAATCCATTTTTCAAATTGTTTGATTAACATATTGATGCTCTGACTCAACATAGTTGGATCCTATTCATATAAGAGTAAAATTCAATAATAAACACATATAAACCCTCAATATCTTTGTAATATGTTAGAGTAGATTAGGGTAATTTCTATTAAAATCACACAAATCTCCCACCGCTTTTATATATTTTCCTTATTATCAATGAAATAAACAAGTTATGGACTCTACCATATAGCCTTTTCTGGATTGACATGGTGTCAGAGTACTATTGCATTGATCGTCCATCTTCCCATGTCTCACTTCCATTCTTCACCTTTGTCACTACTACTTTAGATCCAGACCTGTTGCAACCTAATCCTGACCCACATCTCTATCGATCTCCATCAACTGCCGCTGCACAGCACCACTGCAAATGCCGCCAGCTCAACGGTTGCTCGAACTCGACTCCCCCAGCAGTAACACTCATTGCACCAAACGACTAAGCAATGCTTGATGGAATTCCATCTCTTTATAGTTTGCTTCCCATGGCCATCTTAACACAGAGAAGATTGTATTTACATCTTTGAAAACCCTTAGTTTCCATTTGCCTCCTCTCATCAACTTTGCTGGTCACAAAACAAGCCTCAATTGTTTGGTATGTTCTTCCCTTCCTTAAACCTCTAATTTATCTGGTAGGGTTCATTTAGCACACATCTCTTCTCTAATTCAATAAGAGCTTTTTCAACAAGAACTACTGTAATAAGTTCTTTTTATTCTAGCTTTTGCTTTAAATAAGATTGTTTGGTAAAATTACTTTTTCAAAAGCAAAAAAAGTTATTATTTCAAATAAACATGTTTAGCAAAACATTTAAACAAGAGCACTTTTTAGAGGTAATTGTGTCATTTTTAAAGATTATGACAGCTCCATTATAAAAGCAATTCAAATGGTTGTTTTGGTGCATCTCACCATAGATGGACCGTGCCGCAAATGGAAATTAAAAGACTAGACGACTACATGCAATTCATGTTTTAAGACATTTAAGTCATCCATTGTGTCAGATATTGGATGTGGATCATCTATCATATGGAGCCCACCTTTGATGCGGACCGTCTATCATGTGAGCCAAACCTTCAAAGTGGGTTGTCTATCATGCAAGGCACGGCTTGGATGTGGACCATTCATCATTAGGGGCCCACCTAGATGTAGGTCATCCATCATGTGGGGCCCACCATCAATGTTGATTGTCCCTTATGTGGGGTCCCTCAATGTCCACTACCCATCACCCATCACGAGGAGTCCACATTTGATGTGTCCATATTGGGGGCCTTACCTTCGAAGTAAATTGTCCATCATATGGGGCCCACTTTTGATACCCACAATTCATTGTGTGGGGCGTACCTTCTATGTGGATCACCCATCATGTGGCCCACTTTGGATATGGATCATGGATCATGCAAGACCTTGGAGGTGGGCCGTCCATGAGGTGGGGCCCACTTGATGTGGACTGTCTATTACAAGGGGCCACACTTTGATATGGGCTATCCATCATGTGAAGCCCACTTCATCCACCATATGGGCCCACCTTGATGTGGACCATTCATTGTATAGGCCCCACATTCAATATGGGTTTTTCATCATGTGGGCCCACCTTTGATGTCCACCAACCATCATGTGGGCCCACCTTCAATGACTATCATCCATCAGGTGGTCCCCATCTTTGATGTGGACCATCAAATGTGGCCTACATTAATTATGTGGATGTTCTGTCATGCTAGGCCACACTTTAATGCTAGCCATCCATCATGTGGGGCCCACCTTTGATGTGAACCATTCATTGGCACACCTTAATGTGGACCATACATTATGTGGAGCCCCCACATTCAATGTGGGTCGTTCATCATGAGGAGCCCACCTTTGATTTCCACCATCCATCATGTGGGTCCCACCTTTGTTGTGGACCATCTATCATGTGGGACCCACTTGATGTGGATAGTCCATCATGCGGGTCACATTTTGATCCAAGCTATCCATCATGTGGGACTCACCTTTGATGTCCACCATCCATCATGTAGGTCCCAACTTTACTTTGGACCGTCCATCATGTGAAGCCCAACCTTCAATTTAGGTCATTGATCATGTGGGCCCACCTTTGATGTGGACTATGCATCAAGTAGGGCCTGCTTGATGTGGATCGTTCATCATATGGGGCCACACTTTATTGCAGGCAATCCATCATGTGGGGCTCACCTTTGATGTGACCATGCATTATAAGGGTCCACCTTTGATGTAGACCATTCATCATGTGGGGGCCCACCTTATATGGGTCATCATGTGGACCTACCTCAGAGATTGTAAAGAGATGTCTACCAGCCCATTTAAGCTAAATAAGTTCTTTTTAAAAAAGGAAAGGCCCATTTCGCATCTCTACTCTAATTCAATAAGAGCTTTTTCAAAAAGAGCTACTCCAATATGTCCTTTCTATTCTAGCTCGTTTTAAATAATATAATTTGGTAAAATGTCAAAAAGAGACTTTATTTAAAATAAGCATGTTTGGTAAAACTTTCAAATAAGAGCTTTTTTTAAGGCAGTTGACGTCATTTTTAAAGGTTAGAACAACTTTAATATAAGAGCAATTCAAATGGTTGTTTTAGTGGACCATCCATCATGTGGGGCCCCTTAATATTCACTACCCATCACCCATCACGTGGACTCCACACTTGATGTGTCTGTAGTGTGGGCCCTACCTTTGAAGTAGATTAACCATCATGTAGGGCCCACTTTTGATATCCACCATTCATCCTGTGGGGTGTAGCTTCTATGTAGATCATCCATCATATGGCCCACTTTGGATATGGGTCATCCATCACGAGAGACCTTGGATGTGGACCATCCATTAGGTAGGGCCTACTTAATGTGAACTGTCGATTATGAGGGGCCACACTTTTATGTGGGTCATCCATCATGTGAAGCTCACTTCATCCATTATGTGGGCCCACCCTGATGTGGACCATCTATCATATGGGGCCCCACCTTCATTATGGGACGTTCATCATGTGGGCCCACCTTCAATAACCATCATCCATCATGTGGGTCCCACCTTTGAAGTGGACTGCCCATCAAATGGGACCCACTTGATGTGTATGTTCTGTCATGTTGGGCCACACTTTGATGTGAACCATCTATCATGTGGGGCCCATTGTTGATGTGAACCTTTCAATACGTGGGCCCACCTTGATGTGGGTCCCACTTCAATATGAGTTCTTCATCATGAGGGGTCCATCGTGTGGGTCCCACCTTTATTGTGGACTATTATCATGTGGGGTCCACTTGATGTGAATAGTCCATTATGTGGGACCCACCTTTATTGTGGACTATCATCATGTGGGGCCCACTTGATGTGGATAGCCCATTATCTGGGACCCACCTTTATTATGGACTATCATCATGTGGGGCCCACTTGATGTGGATAGCCCATTATGTGGGACCCACCTTTGATGTCCACTATCCATTGTGTAGGTCCCACCTTGGCTGTGAACCATCCATCGTGTGGGGCCCAACCTCAAATATGAGTCATTCATCATGTAGGCCCACCATGCGGTCCCACATTCAATATCCACCATCCATCATGTGGGTCCTACCTTTAACGTGGACCATCCATCATGTGGGTCCCACCTTAATTTGTTACGGACCATCTATCATGTGGGGCCCACTTAATGTGGATAGTCCACATGTGGGACCCACCTTTGATGTCCACCATCTATCCTGTAGGTCCCACCTTTGTTATGGATCATCTATCATGTGGGGCCCAACCTTCAATATGGATCATTCATCATGTGGGCTCACCCTTAATATCCACCTTCCATCATGTGGTCCCACATTCAATATCCACCTTCCATCATGTGGGTCCCACCATTGATGTAGACCATCCATCAGGTAGGGTCTGGTTGATGTGGATCATTCATCATGTAGGGCCACACTTTGAAGTAGGCCATTCATCATGTGGGGCTCACCTTTGATGTGACCGTGCATTATATAGGCCCACTTTTGATATGGGTCATTCATCATGTGAGGCCCACCTTCACTATGGGGTTGTTCATCATGTGGGCCTACCATGAAGAAATTGTAAGGAGAAGAGAAGAAGATAAGATGGCGATTACTCAAAAAGTTTAGGGACAAACTTATCCAAAATTTAACCCAAAATGTATACCCACATAGGCCCAAAAAAGCCCTATTTTAAAAAGCAATCCTTCCCCAACTTATTAAATCAGAGCTTATTTTCTACTTTTTAAACAAATAAGCACCTTGGTTAGACTTTTACCAAATGGTCTAAGAGCTTTTTTTTCTTTTAGAAATAAGTCAATAAGCTCCTATTCGTAGAGATGTCAAATGCCTCCCCTAGCTTCTACCCAAACTAAAAAATCAAAGCCTTTTTTTTTTTTTTTTTAACTATCAGATATTGTTAACAAGGGAGCAAGAAGAACAAGCTGATTCGGGTGGTCCCACAAAAAGGATGGGCCACACCTATCATTAACCTCATAGCTATACAACCTCCCTAACCTGCCTCAGGAAATTATAAAAAAATAAAATAAACTAAAATAAAATAAAAGAAAGACCGGCTCAGAGTAAGCGATTAGCTCTATTCTGCCTAATAGCCCCCACTCTAGCATAATCCAAAGCAATCATACCTCGAACCAAGGTCGGAAGCTAAGCTCTAGAGTGAAAATTTCTGTCAGAGTGGCTGCCGCTTCCCATCTTGACAAGGGCATCTGCAGCCCCATTACCTTCTCTCAGAACGTGAGAGAATTTGAGGTACATGATGAGGCATCTGTAGCCCCATTGGCTTCTCTCAGAAGGTGAGAGAATCTGAGGTTCATGATGCTTATAAAATCAAAGCTTATTTACTACTTTCTAAATAAATAATACCAAATAGTCTAAAAGCATATTTTTTTTAAAAAATAAGCCAATAAGCTCTTATTTGTAGAGATGTCAAACGTGTTCTTCCATTTTTCCGATATCACAAGTTTTTCTAAGGCAACCCATCTACAAGCTACCACATTTGCCAATTTGGCCCATGTGTACGAGTTTAGAACCGTCCATTAGTTGTGTGCCCACTGCTTAGATGCATAGGACTAGAAAATAAGGGTGGTCTTATCATCAACTGGGCCACGGTGTAGAGAATAAATCAATGGATGGAAAATATATATGGGCAAAGTTTTCCTAAGAGATCTACGTGTTTTTAATCTGTCCCACATGATGTGTTGACTCACTAGATTTATGTGACAAAATAGTTTCATGGTGGGACCTCAATAATGGATATCTTAGTTCATTACACCAATGTTCCACACTAGCTAGTAGATGTGGCCCATAAATGAGCAACATCTAATACTCTATGACTAGCTTAATATCTCACTAATATTAGAATCTAATTTATTTAACTAAAATCATTGCTATCTAAATTGCAGTTCAAGTGGTTGGAATTATTCATAACTTTCACTTCAGTATATATTTCTTTCAAAGGCTCCATTAATTCATTGTAGTGCTTAACCTATAAAATAATTTTCTAGCTATTGTGATGCATAAATGATATTCAATCCGTCTATCATGTGCACTCTCTGGAGTCCTTCTTTGCTTCCAAAAATCAAGTAGTTAAAATACTCATAAAATGGCTACCAATTGAGTAGTTGAGAAGGAAATAGGTGAGGAAGTATTTTAAATTTTTTATTGATTATTTTTGTTTGGAGAAAGATCCTTTCTCGATCACATGCATAACAATATCGGAATCAAAAGAAAGCAGAAAAGAGGCAAACCATAACACACAGATTTGTGTAATTCCCTTTTAGTATGTCCTTGGATTCACTTGAATCCACTATGCTTTAATGCAAAAACAAAGAAGCAACTCTTAATACAATGATGACTCTCTCTCTCTCTCTTTACTCGAAGTGCTGCCATCCCAAGAGTGAAAAGTAAGGATATATATAACCTCTCCCTCCTCTCCTTCTATGATAGGACCTTATTCAGGAGAAATAAGCTAGGTTTTCAAGAGGATTCTAGCATATGATGCTCCGCCTCCCTATGGATATTGTGTACTCTACTATGAAGGATGTTTATTAACCTTTTTTCATTCAAATATCCCATCAAATCTCTCTTTCATGCATGCATGGTCACCATCCCTCGGCAAATCCTATGTCAGCTACAGTATGGATCAAAATTGATCTCAACATTAGATGTTCATAAAGCATAAGTTAAACAAATCAACGTTTAAAAATAAAAGTTAATGGTTAAAAAATAACATTTAACTAATTAGAACCTCAAAGGTGTTAGTCAACAATTTAAACACTTGATCGATGGTTCAAATGTGTAGCTACTTATTAGAAACTTCAAAAGTTAACTAATTAGAAACCTTAAAGGTGCTAGCTGATAGCACAAGAAAATGCTATAGAAGATAGAGAATTCTCTTTGAGTTTTCTATATCACGTAGAACCAACAAGGGTTTATTTACAGAGGATACAATCTTAGCAATTAAGAATATAAGACCTAAGTGACTTAGTAACAAAGTGACTTAGTAATGAAGGGAAATTAGCTATCACCCCCCCTCAAACCGATGTGGGTGATCAACCAATAAAGAGAATGGTGGCAGCAGGGCAAGGGCAGACGGCGGGGGGTTGCAAGCTGCGATGGCCATCAATTGTTGGGTTGGACCGAAGATGTTGTGGACAACAACCCTGATAAACTGGGTGGTGACAACGACCATGACTTTTGAAGGCCCATTGATCAATGGACTAGATTAACCCACTCTAATCTCAAGGGAGTATGGATAAGCGTGATGTAGAGAGTACCAGATTAGACTTAGTCCCCAAAAGGAGAGGGCGTGAATCTAAGAGATTTGAGAGATTTTTAGGAACAGAGATCTGTAAAATGTGCAGAAGGCGCATCGGTTTCTGGAGCACACGACATCGGTGTAAGGATTTTTAGTGTGAGGGTTGTCGATTGAGTGGAGGGCTAGAGAAGATGACATGTGCATGAAGAGGCGAAATTGGGTTTGAGGTGTGCAGCTTATGGACAATAATAGGTGGATGACTAGGTTGACATAGAGGTGGCGCTAAGGGGTTTTCACAGGAAAAGTCGGTGTCGGTCGTGGGTGAAGTGTAAGGATGAAGATGGCCAACAACAACATCATGTTTGGATGGGAGGTACCGGTAGGGACAGTGAGGGCATGAGATCGGGTGCAGGGGATTTTGAAGACGAAAGGGCAGAGGGTTTTCCAAATTCGAGTGCCGCAATGGCGGCTACAATCATCGATATGGATGACACTTGAGTTAGGTTTTGAGATACCAATGGGAATTGTGTTCGCCAACCCTAAGTGTAAAGTTGGGTTGCGATGTGGTAATAATTTGATCGTAAGACCAAGATCACCCTCAGGGATTGTCGTAACAATTCTAAATTATACGATTATGATTATCTAAATTCGGATTTGATTCATAAGATAAATTTTAAAAATATAAAACTATATACTTTTGAAATAAATCAATAAACTAAGCACTAGAGCACCAAGGATCCACGTATAATTAATTTAACCATTCAAGCTAATAACTCAATTGAAATCGGAGTCTTATCCCTATCCAATCCGAATGTGGAGCAATTAAATCATCATGACATATCTAACATGGATGGTTTATCTATTAATATAGTTCCCTTATAACAACTAAGGCATTGGGTGTATTCAATCACACATGCTAATCCCTCAACAAAACAAGTGATATCATATTCATGGTCTTCCTCCTTGACTCAGAATCATGAATTAAACTCCAATCAAACCAATATTAATTCATAAAACATCCATCTTAAATTAAACAAAAAGATATGAACTTCTTCTAGTTTAGTTCTAAATAAGCACTCAAGAAACTTAGTTTGTAAAATCACATAGCGTCCACTTGTTTGCTCGCCTCAAGTGCAAGGCTGCGATGTAGTAATAAACCTCGGTAAGACCGAGGTCGATCCACAGGGAAAGAGGTAAACAATTCCAACTACTCTAATAACTTGAATCTAAGAAGTTTTTTTAGAAAAATAGTTTTAAGAACTAAATAGGAAATTTGAGATTTGGGTAGAACTATAGCATCAAGGATCCACTTGTAGTAGTTCAATACCAATCCATTCATCCAAGCACAACACAATTAGAATCAAAGTCCTATCTCTCATCTAATTAGATGATATAACATTCAAGCACAAACAGTCTCACTTAAATCTGAAAATCGAATTTCTAGTTCTAATGAAGCACATAGAACGCAAACTTGTAGCCTTCGAAGTAACAGCCATGCCAAGAGACTATGGCATACTCTGGGGTTACCACAATTTGAATATAAACAAACTCATCATGACAATCTTAGAGAATTATAAGGAACTCATGTCCGGAGAACACAAACTCTCATAATTTATCTAAAAATCCAAACTTTATTCAAACTAGAAGTTCAAAATTCAAAATTAAGAAAATGGTACTTAAAATAAAAGAATTAAAGCATTGAAACCAACTACAAATTTCACCTCTAGCTCTAGCTAAGAGGTTAACTAAGAAAAAACATATTAAAACTAAAACTAGAACTGAGAAAATGAAGAAAAACTAGCTGTAGGAGGCTAGGTAGCTTCTTAGGACTTGAACTCCTTTCTTCCCACGTCCTTGCTTGATTTGGAATAGAAGAGAGCACCTCCTTTTATAACACAGCAAGAGTACCGCAACATAACAGATTTTGTTTCGCTTCGTACGGCTTAACCAATGGTCGGATTGCCTTTAAATTTGATTTGTAGCTTCCTTGTACTGTGATCTTCCTCATAAATGATTTAGATTTCCAAGATTATCTTCTGAATGGGCCCACCAATCAGATCAACGACCGCCTTTCAAAATTGAGCAATTCGGGTACCTTCAGAACCAGTCAT
The DNA here is from genome assembly GCA_003013855.2 of Liriodendron chinense. Taxonomy (NCBI): domain Eukaryota; kingdom Viridiplantae; phylum Streptophyta; class Magnoliopsida; order Magnoliales; family Magnoliaceae; genus Liriodendron; species Liriodendron chinense. Next base: position 1,230,148 of record PVNU02000607.1, on the reverse strand, counting down.
CTTGCTTTCAACGCTACGGAGTGTATAGAGGTCGGATTGATCTCAAATTTTGAACATTGGTAAAAAATTCCTCCTATACATGATAGATGGATTATATTGTCCAAAACAATTCTAGAATATGGTCAGAAATTAGAACACTTAGGGCTTTTTATAAAATCTGCACAGTTGAATCTTTCTGGATGGTCCATCTTTCTCCAACCGGTATGATCAAACCACACATCCTTTTGATCTGAAACTTTGTGGTTATTCATATATAGATGTGGTCTAGAAGATGGTCAAAGTAGATTCTTCATATCATCAATGCTGGGCCACCTGGACTGGCCCAGAGTTGAATAGGTGGAATCTGGAACTTTTTGGACAGTTCGTATTGTTTTGGCCACCACGGTCAATCCGTAGCTCCGATTGACACGAAACCACTTGGGTCATTTTGGCGTCGAGCTCCTCTTCGACATGGAATATTGGATTTTCAAAAATCATCAAGATGAGCCCCAAAAACTGGGCCAAAAAATAAAAAATGGGACTGCCTATGTTTGAAATCTGGATTTTAAAAGTGCAAGTCCGACCTGTCAGCCGACCGGTCGGCCGACTGGGCGGCCAGTCCATCCGGCCGGTCGAACCACAGGTCTACCTTCATAAAATATGTCTAGAGAATTTGTTTTTTCTGGAGGGTTTGGTCAGCCGGTCGGTGGTTGTGACCGGCCGGCCGGTGGGCATGAAAAATGTGATTTTTTTAGTTTTTCTTCCTCCATTGCATTGCATCTTTCCTCCATCTCTTATCCTTTATCTCTTTGATCTTCAACGCATACAAAGTGACTCTTTTAACCATGAATTGGTGAAGTTTCCCTCTTATTCCTACAATCACAAAACTAGCATTAGATGGGTCTTTTAAACATGCAAACCATGCATATAATGTAATGTAATGGGCTAGATCATGTATAAATTGGAGGCTTAACACACCCCCCAACTAGCTTTTTGTTAGTCCCGAGCAAAACATGCTTGAAACAAGTTCAAATTTCCAAAACCAACTCTCCTTCAGAAACAATACTTCTATTCATTCCAAGACATACCAGTACAAAAATTAAAGAAACTGGGTGATAGAGGTTGCAACTTTAAACTCTCAAAACATAAAAAGTGTTCATATAGAATTCCCGCCGATTGATTGATAGATAGAAGAACTTTGAACAAAATTCAACCTAATGTGCATAGTGATAGCTTATCTCATGAGTTTCCAAGATCATCTTCTTCCTAGATCAACTAAGCTATAGATCTCAAGGTGTACAAATCAACAACAAGCCTATGACAGGAATTTGCCTTACCGTCATTCCGACGGTTTTCACACTATGTCCCATTTCCGGCTTTGGTTATGGGTAGACTATCCCCCAGTTGATAATAGGTAGCCTTTTTTGTAATTTTCCACAATTTTCTCCATCATTCTCAATTTTCATCATTCCTTTTCCTTTTTCTTTTTCATTAAATAGGATTTTAGAAATCCGTATCTTTTGTTATTTTTCCATGTACAAGGATGGATAAAGTACCCCGACTTGGTTTCTCAACACCTTAAATCAAAGTCTAGCTAATCCACAAATCACATAATCCTTTCAACCTATGAAAATCATGAAATGTGAACTAAGTGTAAAAGTGTTTAAATTTTCTATCAATCACATAAATAGGGGAATTCACATATAAAACCATTATATTAAGAGAAGTTCAAAGCTTGCAACATCACTCACTTCGTATCTCCTCTTCTTATACACGTATCATCTCAAATTCATAGAAACAAAGTTTTCCAAAAGAGTTTTAAATTTTAGAAAAATTGAAAATTTTCTATATAATTGCTCAAAATGTCACAAAAACTAGTAGATTCATCTAAGGAATCTCACCCCCCAATCAAAATCTTACATTGTCCTCAATGTAACAAGATATGCACTAAGCATGACATGAGAGCAATGAAATAAAACAAAGGAGAGTGAGAACGAGAGTACCTGTGGTAGCAAGTTGATCAATTCTAGCATCTTCTATTGTCTCGATGAGACTTATTCAATCCTAATTGCAGAAAAATAAATCCTGACCTACCTACCTACCTTTGACTAGTCTGATTGACTACATGATTAAATTTGAGCAAGATCTTCATAAATTTCAATAAATTTCTCATGAGGACCATCCAAAGTCTTGCTTGACAGTAAACATGTGTGCTTCTTATCATTGAAATCCAATCGTATTGTGCACCACATGCATAAAAGGAGGAGATAAGAGCGCAAAAAGATATCTCCTCAAATTTCGATATGGGTTATGATCGATTAAAAATAGGTTCTCCCAATCAGAATTTTCAATGGGCTGAAGGACCCATGATGGTGGAGAGACATTCGTTAATTTTTCATTGGTTAAAGTTATCTCCTCCACAATTTCAGAATTGTACGGTGCTTCTACAAACAATGGTAAAGAGTGTAATCAGTGGAATGGTATTCTTCCGACACCGAGATCGTGTCTAACAAAATATCCAACTCTTTAATCATCTCATCATCAAGATCATAAGAGTGGGCCAAGCATTCCTCTAGGAAATCGAGATAGTCGGATGAAGGATCATGATCTTGCTTGAGTGAATGCAAAAATTCAATTTCGATGGTGAGGGACTTGCCTTCCATGGAGTGAAATTCTTCCAAACTAGGTTCTCCATAATTAGTATGAGGCACCAAGTCGGAAGTATGCAAGGCGTTAACAATCTCTTGAATAATGGGGTCGTTTGAATTTTCAAAGTGAGCCAAGCATTCATCCAAAGAATTTGAATTTTCACTCATGGGAGTCTCATTCTCCACATTAAAATTAAGCATGTTAAGTTGGTGGAGTGACTAAAAAATATCAACCTCGGCCATCTCTCTAGCATGCATATCCTCTAAAGACTCATAATCATTATGCCTTTGAGAAAAAGAAACCATAGGTTCATAAGCATCCACTGAACCCTCGTTGTACGTAACCCCACCATCGCTTTCAGATTTAATGGATTCCTCGGGTTCGTCAACCGTCATTGAAATCTCTTCATCATTAAGTTCAAAGCATCTAAAAGAGATTGTGGACTTACTATAATTGATGATGACATTGGGATCATCAAGATCAATTTCCTCTAAAAGTCTATTCATTAAATCCAAAGAAGGTGGGACTTGGGTAGCCCCATCCTCCTCATTAGAGGGAATTGATTTAATGCCCCCAATTTTGGGCTCAACGTCTTCATAAGATGGCGAGTAAGCTTGATTTGATTGTTTATCTACATACTATTTCCATATTTTCTTAAGTATTTATGTATACATGTCATCACAAGAGGAAGATGTTTTAAGGTGATTGTTATTAACCACGGTTGGTTCTTCTCTTAAACAAGGAGAATGGTGGTTTCCCCAATTAAGACCGTACGCATTGTAGGATGAAGAGTTATATAATGGTTGATAGGCATATCCGTACAAGTGATCACGCATTGTCTTAACCGGTTGGCCACTATTCACCTGTTTCTTTTGTTGTTGCACACCTCTTACCATAACTGGTAGAACACTCGTGTTATTTTCAATCCGATAATCACGTAATGTTTTTCCTAGATGATTATTCGATTTGGCTTCATTCCGGTATTCCCCCATTGTCTTACGTTGTCTCTCAATATGTATATTGCTTTCATTAATGTAATCCTGCATCATCTTGTGTGTGTGTGTGGGGGGGGGGGGGGGGGGGGGGGGGGGGGGGAGGGGGTGGTAGTGGAGGTTCTTTGAATCTCAGAAAAATATTCATGCTTGGAGGAATCCCGATCACAATGAGTTTGGGTCTCCAAATTCGACGTCTCATCCTTCAAAAGGTACTTGTACGTACCATTCGTCCAATCATACATGATGAAATTTTAAGGAATTAGAAATTGCTATAATCTAGAAAAAAGAACAAAAAGAAGAGAGACAGAGAGATGTTACCCAATAGAGTGAGATCTATGTCAACAAAAATGTCCTACAAAATCAAACAAAACATTGTTAGTAATCTAGAAAAAAATCAGAAAATCTACTTCTATAAAACTGAAAATCCTACCTAACTAAAACTACTCTATAGCTACTAGAATAATTAGAACCGTTTGGCATTTTCCCTGGCAACAGCGCCAAAAACTTGTTCGCTCCCCTCGAGTGGAAGGATGCGATGTAGTAATAAATCTCGGTAAGACTGAGGTCGATCTACAGGGAAAGAGGTAAACAATTCCAACTACTCTAATAACTTGAATCTAAAAAGTTTTTTAGAAAAATAGTTTTTAAGAACTAAATAGAAAATCTGAGATTTGGGTAGAACTAGAGCATCAAGGATTCACTTGTAGTAGTTCAATACTAATCCATTCATCCAAGCACAACACAATTAGAATCAAAGTCCTATCTCTCATCTAATTGGATGATATAACATTCAAGCACAAACAGTCCCACTTAAATATGAAAATCAAATTTCTAGTTCTAATGAAGCACATAGAACTCAAACATGTAGCCTTCGAAGTAATAGCCATGCCAAGAGAATATGTCATGCTCTGGGTTAGTACAATTCGAATATAAACAAACTCGTCATGGCAATCTTAGAGAATTGTAAGAAACTCATGTCCGGAGTACACACACTCTCATAATTCATCTAAAAATTCAAATTTTATTCAAACTAGAAGTTCAAAATCCAAAATTAAGAAAAGAGTACTTGAAATAAAAGAATTAAGGCATTGAAACCAACTACAAATTTCACCTCTAGCTCTAGCTAAGAGGTTAACTAAGAAAAAGCATATTACAACTAGAACTAGAACTAAGAAAAGGAAGAAAAACTAGCTGTAGGAGGCTAGGTTGCCAACTAGGACTTGAACTCCTTGCTTCCCACGTCCTTGCTTGATTTGGAATAGAAGAGAGCACCTCCTTTTATAATACAGCAAGAGTACCGCAACATAACAGATTTTGTTTCGCTTCATGCGGCTTAGCCAATGGTCAGATTGCCTTCAAATTTGATTTGTAACTTCCTTGTACTGTGATCTTCCTCATAGATGACTTAAATTTCCAAGATTATCTTCTGAATGGGCCCACTAATCAGATCAGCGACCGCCTCTCAAAATTGTGCAATCCGGGTACCTTCAGAACCAGTCATCTTGCTTTTAACACTACGGAGTGTATAAAGGTCGGATTGATCTCAAATTTGGAAAATTGGCAGAAAACTTCCTCCTCTACATGATAGATGGATTAGATTGTCTAAAACAATTCCAGAATATAGTCCGAAAATTAGAACACTTAGGGCTTTTTATAAAATCTGCGCAGTTGAATCTTTCTGGATGGTCCATCTTTCTTCAACCGGTATGATCAAACCACACATCCTTTTGATCTGAAACTTTGTGGTTATTCATGTATAGATGTGTTTTAGAAGATGGTCAAAGTAGATTCTTCATATCATCAATGATGGACCAGCTGGACCGTCCTAGAGTTGAATAGGCGGAATCTGCAACTTTCTGGACAGTTTGTATTGTTTTGGCCACCACGGTCAATCCGTTGCTCCGATCGACACGAAACCACTTGAGTTATTTCAGTGTCGAGCTACTCTTCGACATGGATGTGTTGGATTTCTAAAGATCATCAAGATGGGCCCTAAAGATTGGGCCGAAAAACAAAAAAGGGGATTGCCTCTGTTTGAAATCTGGATTCTGAAAGTGCAAGTCCGACCTGTCAGCCGACCGGTCGGCCGACCGGCTGGCCAGTCCATTCGGCCGGTCGGACCACAGGTTGGCCTTCATAAAATATGTCCAGAGAATTTGTTGTTTCTGGAGGGTTTGGCCGGCCGGCCGGCCGGTGGTTGTGACCGACTAGCCGGTGGGCATGAAAAATGTAATTTTTCTAGTTTTTCTTCTTCCATTGCATTGTGTCTTTCCTCCATCTCTTATCCTTTATTTCTTTGATCTTCAAGACATACAAAGTGACTCTTTTAACCATGATTTGGTGAAGTCTCCCTCTTATTCCTATAATCACAAAACAAGCATTCAATAGGTTTTTTAAACATGCAAACCATGCATATAATATAATGTAATGGGCTAGATCATGTATAAATTGGAGGCTCAACACCACCACATCATAATGAATTTAAGATCTCTACAACCCAAAATCCTCTCAACAACAATCCATGGATCAATCTTAGTAAATCAAAATATCTCATGTAAACATATCACAATAGATAGAAGATTAAACTAAAACTATCAACTTTATTTCAAACCAAAACTACAATTGTTCATTATTAAATCTCAAAGTACTTAAATTAAATCAAACTAAGCATTGTAAACGAGTATAAGCTCCACCTCTTAGCCAACCATGAAGAAAGTTGAATTAAAACTCAAAAGAAAAACTACTAAAAAGATAAATTAGAACTAGAAAAACACGAAAAACGGAGTTGTCTCCCCTTTGATCTTCTCTACCTCTAGCACGGCTGAGACTCTTCTAGAATAGTTTAGGAAGAGTACGGAGATGTCCTTAACAAAAATCATCCACCAACTTGAAATCTTCGAGAATTGTGTAAGTTTTTATGTAGTCGGATCGGTGGCTGACCGGTCGGAGGTGGACTCTAACTGGTTGGAGCTCAAAATCCCAACGAATATAACTGAAAATTGGATTTCTGGGCATCTACCGACCAGTCGAATCTGAGAAAAATAATCTAGCGAGTTTGAACCAATCCCTAAATCTCCAACTTTCCTTAAAACCAATCCATGTACACACAGTCCCAAACTATGAACGTAGGCATTAAAAATACAACTAGGCAAAGCCTTAATCTGAGCATCTGCAATGTTATCCGCCGAAGCAACCCGCAACACCTCTGTAGCCTTGTCCTCAATAACTTTTCAAACAATGTAGAACTTCCTATCAACAAGCTTCACTATATCGTCATAAGTCCTTGCACTAAACTACCGCACTCTTATCTTCACAGAAAATATTCAATGAATTGTCGATGCCAAGGACAACACGAAGTTGCGACCCAAACTTCTTACTCCACACAACTTCCCTGGATTCCTTAGTGACAACCACGTACTCTATTTTCATAATAGAATTTGTAATGCACTTTTGTTTGGCACTACGCCAGCTCACAACACCACCCACCATTAAGAAAATGTATCCACTTGTGGAACACATCTATATTTTCTTGAAAGTCCACGTGAACTATAGACAAATCCTCATGCCCACAAATCCTCATGCCCATAAATCAGGACAAGTTCTTTTGTCCTTAAATATTTCATGATGTGTTTAACTTCATGCAATGATTTAGGCTAGGATTGGTTTGGTATCGGGTCACCACTCCTATTGCGAAAGTAATGTGAGGCCTCGTGTACAAAATAACATTTATCAAGATTGCTATAGCAGATTTGTTCAAAAAAGACACCCCAACCATTACCTGCAGCTTCTCTAAGGCTTTAGGATAATCATTCCCCGAGAGAATTTTGTGCCTTGAAGTTGGCATAAGATAAAATACATCAATAGTTATACACAACCTTTCTTAGAGTTGGCCATGAAGAAAATTTTAACCCCCATTTATATGTATGTCAACTGAGAGAGGCCCAATAAGCACAAAGCTCAATTTTGATAGAGTTTAATATTGAGAATGTAAAATGCATTTCTCCAATTCTTCGTATCAAAGGTGATGGAGCCTTAACCTTTGTCACGAATTCAATATCTCCCTATCAGAATTTAATATTTTGGATTTGAATACCCCTAGCCCCAGTCACATCATGCCCTACATAGAACTAGAACTGGATTTGACGGACTTAGTCCGCTTCTGTTCAAGCTTTTTTTGGTTCATCTATGCCAAGAATAGGTCTATGGTCTACATCAGGCTTGGACAAAATTTGGCTTAGCCATAACCTGGCCCATTGACACCCATACTAATGGGAAATGTGATGGTTTAATTTACCTTATTTTTGGGGCATCTCACTTTTTTAGTAGGGGGTCATTCTGTATTAGAGACATTGGTAGGATTAAAAACAATCTTGAAAAAAGGGCCTGCTTTTCGATTGAATTCCAAAAAAGGGCCTGCTTTTAAACTCTTTCCTAAATCAGCCAAAGGTTTGGTAAAAAAAATCACTTGCTGTTTGACGCCATTATGTATTCATTGTTATATTTTTCAAATGACAATATTACCCTTAGAAAAAAACCCTCGAAACACCTGTGAGGCCTGCCTGGACGGATTATCATCCAGGCGTGTGTAGGACACAATTCGTTTCCTAATCCGTCGTGTGTACGATGCAATCCATTTCCCTCCAATACCATGTCCTGTGCTGGGAATGTAGGTGGGACCCACTGTGATGTTTGCGATAAATCCATGCTGTCCATCCATTTTTCGATATCATTTTAGGATATTAGACCAAAAAGAGCCAAATACTAATCAAGTGGGCCAAGCGTGAGCCTTATTTGAAATCTAACCTGGTCATAAGGCGACCCATTCCAGGATGAAAGTTAAACACAAATATCTGCTTGCTTAGACCTCTATGTGGCCCTAAGAAGTTTTCTACGGTAGCATCAATTCCTATTGTTTCCTATGCTTTGGTGCACTTGAGCTTTCGATCTGCCTTGTTTTTAGGCTTTTATCTTAAAAAGATCTGAAAAATGTATGGACGTGTGGGTCCAAGAAATAAATAATCATGGGCAACGTAAATTTCACATGTCAATAAATTTTACTGCTGGCTGGAGAGAAGAAAACCAGAACAGTTTGAAATGTGAAAATTCCGTAAGGCCCATCATAATGTATGTATTAGATCCACATGGTCCATTCATTTTTTTCATACCTTTTAGGGCATAAGATAGAAAATGAGGCAAATCCAAAGCTAAAGTGGGCCACATGACAAGAAACAGTGGGAATTGGATGCTTACCATTGAAAACTTCTTGAGGCCATAGATGACTCTGATCAATCTGATTTTTGTTTTTTACCTTCATCCAGGTTTGGGTAACCTTATGAAGAGGTTAGATGGCAGATAAACCTCACAGTGGATGGTAGGAAGGTTTCAACATTACTCATTTAATCCTCATGGTTTCTATTGTGTAGTCCACTTGAGCTTTGGACTTACCTTATTTTTTTGTCTCATGTTTTAGAATAATTAGAAAATTTTGATGGCCAGCGTGGATCTAACAGATAAATCATGATAAGGCCCAAAGAAATTCCACACGGTAAAGTAGGGTTGCCTAGCACGCAATCCATCCATGAGAGAAAATCGGGGTGATTTGTGAGCTGGCGTCATCAGTGATGACGTGGACCAATTGGGTATAGATAGCACAGAATTTTGTTGGGGGCGCTGGGAACCAAGGTGGGGCCCACAGTGATGTTTTTTGATGAATCCACCCCGTCCATCCGTTTTGGGAACTCATTTTAGAACATAAAAACAAAAATGAACCGGATCCAAGACTCAAGTGGGCCTCACTAAAGGAAAAGGTGGGTAGGTAAATTACTACCGTTGAAACCTCCCTGGGGTCCACAGTGATGTTTATATGACATCCATACCGTTCATAACGTCACTACTACTGGGATGAACTGGAAAAACAAATAATATCCTGATTCGAAACTCATATGGCTCCACAAATATTTCAACTGTGGACGTTCAAATCTCACGTTTTCGGCCCACTTGAGTCTTGGATCCGGTTTATTTTTATTTTAATATCCTAAAATAATCTCCCAAAACGGATGGACGGTGTGGATTTATCAAAAAACATCACTGTGGGCCCACCTTGGTTCCCAGCGCAGGAAATTCCTGCGCAAGGCTTTCGCAGGAAATCCGCGCCCATTTTGTTGTGCCTTCGGCCCTGAAGATCCGCATTCCAAGGGAAGTACCTAATCTGTGCCCATGCGAAAGGCTTCTCCCAGTAAATCAGCTTCCCAATGTCAAATTCCACGTTGGAAGTTCAATAGTTATGGCCCCATCATGATACACCATCCATCCATTTTATGAGGTCATTTAAGGGTATAGTTCCAAATATGAGACATATACAAATGCCAGGTGGATCACACCACAGTAAAGGAACCCTTGTATTTTTTAATGGTAGCTTTTAATTGCCATTGTTACCACTTGTGGGGTCCATGTGAGATTTCAATCTTTCTCATTTTTTTATCATGCCTTGAAATCATGATCCATGAAGAATGGACGATGTGGATTAAACACACGTATTAATGTTGGGCCCACGACATTGGAGTAGATTACGGGAGAGAAGGTTAAAAAGGGACAAAACTGTCTTTTTAAATACTAATGGATGAAATCTTATAACTACCATTATTCCAAGTCAAAGCATATAGGTTTTTTTACCGTATTTCGAAACCTTTGGCGGATTTTAGAAAAGAGTTCGGTTGTTTTCTAAAATTTAACCAAAATATAGGTGTCCGTAGAGCAATGTCACTTTATATAGATTAGAGCTCTACCAGATAAGTTGACCAGATCATCAAACGTTAGCCATATGACGATGGCAATGAGGGCATGAATGGTAGCTGTGGCGTGGGGGCCACGTTCTATCAAAACTCGATCTGAGGCCACACCTTCCTCTACAGAGGCAACAAAGCACACCTTGCAAAGTAGTTTAGACATCCAGGCCGGTTTGTCATTTTGGTAGCACTTTTAGATGTCCTTGCTCAAGATTAAGGCCCATAATTAAACTGAAAGCATATGCCACAAACCCATGAATATGCATGTTGCTTTAAAATTTCAGCAATGGTCTTAATTCATGATCGGTACCTTATATCTGATGGCCCACAGTGATCATTGGTGGACCCACCTTGAGTCCCCAGAGAAACTTGCTACATATCATGATGAGTGGTGCAACCAAACACATCCCAAGATCATGTTTCGACTTTCTTTCTTTTCTTGAATGATTTCAACATTCAATGCAGTTGTGAATGTGGGATTAGAAAACTCTTTGTCATGTTTTTCAGAGAGAAGAGACAGCAAGCATGGCCAGTTCAGGAGTAAAAGACGTTACAATATTCACGGGCGAGCCAGAGAACTATTCAGAGGCCATAAGACGTGCTGGGGATGAGCTCCTCAAATGCTTTAGGAATCTGAGGATCGGAGCAGTTTGTGTCAATGGGTATAAAGGTGTGGGGAGATGGAGGATTGTTGAATATGCAGCTCGAATGTTGAACGAATCCTATCACTTCCAGGTGCAGATATTGGTAAAGCTTCAGGGAAGAGATTTCAGTGAAAGAAGGGTGCAGATGGAGATCGAATCCCAGTTGGGACTGCCAGCCAACCCCAGTACTGATAATGATGAGAACCTAGATGGCACCAAATTTTCACTTGCTGCAGCAGCCAACATCCGTAAATCGTTGGCAGATCGGAGGTTCTTGCTAATTGTTGGAGTTACGACGGACAACATCGACTTGGAAACAATGGGAATTCCCCTGTGGAGTTCTGCAAAAGATACCAAGGTTTTCCAAGTGAGTGACGGCAAGAAGCAGAGATGCGATGCGACTATCAACTTGGAGGAGTTGTCCATTGATATGTTACATGAAGAGGCTACCCAAGTGGCCCATTCTCCTAGCTTCAAGGGCTGGTTTACTCCCAAGGAGGTCGTCGACTGCTGCCTCTACCTCTGGTTTTTCTTCCGTGAGCGATTCGAAGGGCATAGTGATGAATTTGATGTAAAAAGGCTGGCAAGGAATTGGATAGCGGAGGGATTTATTACTGGAGGAGGGACAGGGGAAGAGGAAGAAGGTGACCAGACACTTGAGAAGAAGGCCTGCGCTTTATTTAGAGAGCTCGAGCTTCGTTCTCTGGTTACATTAGCTATAAGCAGGGAAGGTTCAGAACCGACCTATTGGCATCTAAATGATGTTCCAGATAGTGTTTTGACTAGCTGTGGATACCATATTCAAGTTCTAAAGAACATTGAGTATCGCAAACTCTCCACTCTACAGATTGGACTGATTGAGAATACTGGCGAATTTGTATTCAAATCTGTCATACCAGACTCCTTCTTCCAGGAAATGGAGGGCCTTCGAGTCCTCCATCTTTACTACCTACATATCAAATCTCTCCCTACCTCCATCACCACCTTGCACAATCTCAGACTCCTAAGAATACACAGTTGCAAATACTTACAGTCTCTCCCCTCTTCCTTCAAAGATCTGGACAAGCTTGAGTTCCTCGAACTTTACCAATCTTCTTCTTTGGAATCAATTGCCGATGAGTGTTTTCATCAGAAGACCAACCTGCGATTTCTCCTCCTCCATGAAATTAACTTCAGATCGCTACCTTCCTCAGTTTCCAAGCTGCACAATCTCCATCAACTCATGTTAACAAATTCCAAATCTTTAATGGAAATCCCAGAAGAGAGCTTCGAGTACATGAAGCAGCTTCGGGTTCTTGACTTGAGCGGTGATTCTAATTTAAAATCTCTACCGTCCTCGCTCTCCAAGTTGATCAACCTTAGGCGGCTCATACTATCAAACTGTTCTTCCCTAAGGATGAATTTACTGCCTCATTTGCAGCAGCTCCCTGCACTCGAGGAACTTGATCTCTGCAGCTGTAATTCCCTGGAAGGTATTGATGTTGTTTCTTCTTCTCTTGGAACTATCTTGCCAAATCTCCGAATGCTCAATCTTTCCAAAATCGAGGCCATTCGGCAGGTCTCCTTGAATGGCTACCGAAGCCTGGAGTCTGTATTCTTGAATTGGCTTGAAAACCTTGAAGAGCTTAGTATTTCGGGAACCAAAATCAAAAGCTTTCCTGAAAATCTGACCGGCACTGATCGTCTAAGGCGCTTGGACATGCTACACATGAATCACATTTCTGAAATTAAATGGGATGCTATAAGTGATAAGCTCGAAGATCTCAACATCAATCAGTGTGGTACCTTGAATTCATTGGCTGGCAATGATGAAAGGCCGGAAAATATTGGTGGGGCTCGCATAAGGTTAAATAATCACCGTTTTTTACGATCTATAGCACCATCCTCAAAAGTATGGGGAGCAAAATGCTTCTCTAATGTCCATATATTCATCTCTGCTTGCCAAGAAGATGAACAACAATGGCAATTCGTATATGCAAACAATGGTTCCAATAACCAAGCATGTAGGCATTTGGAGATCCAAGGAGGAGGCAATACTTTCCTAAGCGGCATTGATGGGGTTCTCAGTCGAATGGAATTATTTACGCTGTCCGACAATGTCTTTGTCAAAAGATTGTCGGATTTGGTCGAAGTTACTAAATTAACAAAACTGAAAGAATGCCGGGTCAAGAGATGCGAGCAGATGGAGATACTGTTTGAGGGAGGGGATGCAAGTTTCAAAGCTTTACGTAGTCTGGAGAGGATATGGATGTCCAACCTTGTAAGTCTGAGGAGTGTGTGCAGCGCCATAGATGGGAGGTTCATATTCCTGAAGCATATATATCTGGAGTACTGCCCGATAGTCACGTTCGTCTTCTCCTCAGGCATAGGCTTACAGAGCCTGGAAACACTCCAGATCAAATTCTGCAATAAACTAGAGGCGGTGTTTCAAGGGGAAGCTACAGCACAAGGCTCGCTGCAACTACTACAGACAGTGTGCCTGTGGGAGCTGCCTATGCTGGAGAGTATTTGCAGTGGCGTGCGCTTGCCTGCATTGAAGAAGCTGATAGTGAGTGGATGTGAGAAGCTGAATAAGCTTCCTCTTGGAGTCCCACCTGCCGATGTTTCTGCTTCTAATGCCGTTGGTGGGAGTAGCTTAGAGGTGGAAGGCGACTTAGTGTGGTGGGACAACCTCAAGTTGGCAGGAGAGAGCATCGAGCATCGTGTCCACTTCAAAGAACGGCGTCCTTTGACGACTCATGATTCTACTGTGATGAACGGTAGGTAAGAGAGAGCATCAAGCATCGTGTCCACTTCAAAGAACGACGTCTTTTCATTAGCTGTGTGTGTTTGTGTGTGCGCGTGTGAAAGCGTGTTAGTTAGTTGATCATAAAGCTGTTGGTGTGGAATGGGAGGGGATTTGCTGTGGGGTTTTGTGGGGGCTACCATATTGATGTTTGTGTTATATATCCACTCCGTCTACTGGTTTGCCAGCTCATTTTCAAGATATTGAGCCCAAACACGAGGGAGATCCAAACTCAAGTGGGGCACACTATAGTTAACCATTGGGATGGAAACATCCACCATCGGAACTTTCCTGACCCATGTCTATGTGCCATCCAACCCGTTCACAAGACCTATACAAAGGGAAAACAAAGGGAAAACACAAATATGAGGTTTCAATCGGGGTTGTAAATGGTTGGGTTTGGGGTGGGTTTGGACAAAGCCAGGCCCGCACATTTACTAAATGGGTTTAGGTCTAAATTTTAAATCCATTCCCTTTTACTAAATGAGCGGGTCTTAGTCATGGTCATGTCTGTGTCAACCCCATCAGACCCATTTACTCATTTATAAATGGGTCTAGGTTTGGTAGAGGGGGATCCACCCAAACCCATTTATAAATGGGTCGCGTCTAATGGGTCTAGGTCTAAATTTGGTATTCAAGCATTATTTGCTAGTTTTAAAGCGAAGTTTGGACGGATCCGGGCCTAGATGGTTCTCTTGCAACATTTACTAAATGAGTTTAGTTCAGGTTGGGTCAGGCCTAATATTAAGGAAATCAGATCCAGACCCATTTAGCAATTGGGTCTATTATTAGACTTAGACTGGCCTGTACCATTCAACAAAAGGGTTGGGTCTAAATCGGTTGGGTTTGGATACTCCATCAATCTGCTGACCCATTTGCAGCCCTAGTTTCAATGGTGCAATCTCACTGCTTCTTGGGGTGCATGTAGCCTACTTGAGTTTGAGTTATAGATCTCCCTGGTGTTTTCTCGTATTTGAGCTCATGTCCTAAATGAGCTGGCAAAACAGATCCATAGAGTCTATGCAGGACAAACATCATGGAAGGGCCCCACAAAACCGACAAGTGGAGAATGGAATTTGATTGCTAGTAGTAATTAATTGTGTACTTATGTAAATCGTGCTGATATTAATTGCATACATTGTACTGTCCACCTGATGACGGAGGTCAGAGGCATGCCCTATATTTTCTCTATGTTTGTGGTTTCCAGTTCTAGAACCGTGTATCTGGCTTGTGAATAATTTCCATTGTGATTTATGCACCTTACATCAACGCAGTCCATCTATTTTGGTAACTCATTTTAAGACATGAATCCAAAAATGAAGCAGATCCAAATCTTAGGTGAACCACACCACAGGAAACAGTGGTGATTGAATACCTACCATTAAAAATCATAGTGTGATCCAAATCTTAGTGTCTCGCCTGCTAGCTCAGCTGAAAGACCCCTAGGCGTTTCAACAGCAGGTCTCAGAGGGTGGGTGCATCGTGTGACCAACTGTGTCGGTATGTTGCCTAGCTAATAGGGTGGGTGTGTTGCATGACTAAAAAAACAAACGTATTGAGGAGCACCTGAATGTTTATTTACCACATCCATCCTGTTCATAAGGTCACAAATATCTCAATGAAGGGACCACACAAATATCAGCTTGATCCATAACTTTTGTGGATGACAAAATAAGATTTTAATGATCAATCACCACTGTTTCCAGTGGTGTGGTCCATCTGAGATTTGGATCTGCTTCATTTGTCCATGCCCTAAAATGGGCTTTCAAAATAGATGGACAACATGGATTTAAGGCACATACATCACGGTGGACCTTACAGTCAGGACCCACTGACCTCGGTGCATCCGGGATCAACCGAAGCCACGCCCATTGGTATGGTGCACACTTTTGATCTCATCTCTGTCAAAATTCACTTCGATTGGATGACCCTGACCACGTGATCGTGGCTATGAAAATGGACAATTCATATAAAAAATCAATATGTTTCGGTAATCTTAGACAGCTTAATAAACGTTGGGAAAATGGAGGTCCCCATTAATTACACCAGCAAAGGTATTGGAGGCGGATTGCCTCCTGCCCCCGCAGGCATGGGTGGAGGGGCCACCATGATGTATCAGTTTATCCACTCTGTCAATCTCTTTTCTAAGATCAATTTCAGGCATGAGCCCAAAAATTAAGAATATCCAACGGTCAAGTGGACCACACCACAGATGACTCTTGCATTTAATGCAACCCAAGCTTGCTATTTGGTGTGGTCCACCTGACTGTTGGATCTGCTTCATTTTTTGGCTCATGCCTTAAACTGATCTTAGAAAATGGATTGACGGAGTGGATAAACTGATACATCACATTGTGGGCCCCTCAACTAGTCTGCAGGGCAGGACGCAATCCACGTCCAAAGGTCTAACCATTTATCTGGATCACCCATCATATGGGGCCTATCTTTATTGTCGTGTCACGCACACATGAGAGAGAGATTCTCCAATCAAAGTAATGTTGAAGGAGGAAGAGGAAACTAGAGGTCCGCCTCAAGTCATGTGCGGTCAAATAAGCTACAGGACCTCGTCTATTATATACAATATGGACGGTTGATTATATGCAACATTAATTGTCTCTTTTTGTAGCCATTGATCAGATGGTTGGGATCATCTAATCAAGCAAACTTTAGGAGGAATTTGCAACCAAAGGTGGGACCCACACGATGGATGATCAAGATAATTAATAAGGCCATCTATATTGTCATAAATACAGACCATCGATAGTCATTGATCGAATAGTTATAACCATCCTATTAAAGTGATCTGTATGTTGACAATTAAGGGTAGGCCCCACATATGGACCAACCATATCAGGGTCTAGATCTCTATTTTAACAAATATGAGGAATTTATATCATCTAATCAAACTAACCTTTTGGGAGGGCATGCAATCAAAGGTGGGTTCTAGATGATGGACGCTCTGATCACTTTTTAGTCCTTTATTATAATAAATATGGACCAGATTTTACAAGTCAGTGATCGAATGGTTAGAATCATCCGATCAAATTGATTTTTTTGGAACTATCAACAACCAAAGACTGACATCATATGATAAATAAACCAGATCACTAATCAAACTTTCTATATTATAACAAATATGCATTATCGATTTTCTTATCTACCCATTTCCTTCCTGGCATGTCGAGTAAAAGCGCATTTCCATTTTCACAAGTTGTACAACATTTCTTTTCCTCATTCATGGCTCAAGTGGTAGACTCAGTGACGATAGCCTCGATTCAACATGAGATCTTGGTATCGATTCCCAAAGTGAGGGTGGCTAACATTGTGATGCGACCAACACTGACATGAGCATACTAACAGCAGGGTGTGTGAACTAACCCTCCCAAAAAATTTAAAATAAAAATAAAAATAAATTGCACAACATGTCTTTTCCTTGTTCCCAGACATTCCTAAGAAGTAATTATTTACCTTTTGGGAGGCCTACGCCCCATAGAAACTGTCTACCTGATATTGTCCCTTAGCCTGTAGGTCCTGACACAAGGTTAGAATTCTAGCTCTTCAGAGTGGTATCTCACTGATGGCTCGGGCCCCCCCGGAAGGAGGCCTTCTTCGCCCTCCACCTAAGATGCGCAGGAAAGGCCCAAAGCCAATCCCAGGGAACAGTACTTTGAAGCTGAAAAACGTATGCGCGCGTTTGACTAATAGGCTTTTGAGCCAGCTTCAAAACAAACTACTGAGCGCGCAACGGCTTTGCCTCATCATTCAACATTGAACTGATGATCCGAAGGGGCGCTTGTTCTGCTGGGCGGCTAAAGGAAGGCAATCACGACGAGACCGGGGGCCGGGGAGAAAGGAGGAAAAGTATGCCAGACAATAAGCCCCTTCGGGGGGTGGGGGCTATGTATGTAGAAAGGGATCAGTCTCTATCCATCCATCCGGATACTAACGTAGGCTGCCAAGTCAGTCAATTCAAGTAGTGTATATATAAATAACAAAGGGGGGTACGAGTAGCCATGAGATACCGAGATCATCCAAAATCTCTTCTTTGTGATGATAATGCCAAAATATCAAGTTGGCTCATCCGTCTTTATGTTGATCGTTACAGGCCTCTTGAATCTTCTCTTCCCCTATTTATTTTATTTTGGATTTGTTGTTTTTGTTTGTGTGTAATACGGATTTACTATATGTTTTGTTTACTATTGATAGGAATTCTCTTGTGGAGACCCTATGAATCGATTGAAACCTCAGATTCATACTAGAACTACGATGATTCAATAAAGCGCCTTTTTTTGAAGATCTACTGAAGTACCAAAGGCGAACCCGGCTCCCAGGCCGGGACGTCTGGCAGAATGCTTGGCCTCCATTACGCCTTGTCATGGAAGGCTGAGGATTTCTGGTAACCTATCGGGATGGCCTTGACCTCCTTTTCTCCTGCGCACAAACACACTTTATGCCCAGGCTTCCATACTGATCCGGCCTTCATCATAGGCTAGCATAGCAGACAATCTAGAGAAATCCAGGAAGGGGGAGGGGAATGCAAAATCTGAAGCAAACTGTTAGGCTAGTTCCGTGGGGAGCCTGGACCCACGGAGGAGGATCGAACCATGGGAACGAATCTACAGGGCTATCACCTTCTTTGGCCATATCCACCTCCACGACGCAAACGCTGAAACCCTCGACAAAAGAGGAAGACCGCAATGCAAATCTCCTTCGAAAGACCCAACATATAACTTAGCAATTAGCGTGGATGAGACTGGACTTCCCTTCCTTTTCAAATAAGGTGGGGAGGTCTTCAGTATGCAGCAGAGGGTTTTCGGGACTCGTACATCGTTCGGGCGACGTCAGGACAAGGCTGATTCTCATAGGGTGGCTTCCTTGATTGTTAATGGCGGGGCAGGGGTTTAGGGGGTTACGGCCCAGAGGATTTGGGGTTCGTTTCAGAGAGGGGAATCCTCTCGTAGAGCTCAAGATGCTTCTGATGCCAGGTTTTTGGTTCCATCATAGAGCAGTCGACTAGAAGTAGAAGACTGCTGGCCTGAGAGAAGGCGGCCTCTCTCGGGAAACATGGCTTTTTTTCTCTTCTTTCTTTTTTATTTAGGTTTTTTTTTTCATGTGGGATTGAGATGAGACTATAGCGTCTTCCTCTCATCAGGAAAAAGATCATGAAAGTCTTGTTACCGTTATCTTTATGTATATGTCGTGTATAGCATCGCTTGTTTGATGGTACTTTATTAAGTCGAGACTCGCCTCCTTTTTTGGGTTAGTACAGACACCCTATTGTTAGTACACTCACCCCCTTGTTAGTCACACCACAATGTAATTAGTGAAGTAAAATTGGAAAGCTTGGAGTGTTTATACCCAGCACCCTCTCTTATATTTTTATTATTAATTAATGCTTAGGGCCTGTGGCTTATTACTTAACCTTGGGCCCAATAGGCCTAATTCCCTTCAACACATGACAAAATTACATTCATTCTCACTTAATTTTTCATTGGTTTTCTTCAGAGTCTCTCTCTTTTCAAGTTTCATGTTAAGGCGGCATAGTTGTTCTGGCCCATGTACAATGGGTGCACTAAGCGAATGGGTACAAGTTTTGTATCCTGAAGGCTGACTATCTCAAGAATCCATTTGCACTACGGACATTGTCTAATGAGGGAAAATTCAATTTTAAGCCAAGTGATTCCAAACCATGCATGCCTCTACTAATTCCAATAAATTTCTTTCTTCTTCTTTTTTTTTTTTTTTTTGGGTTGTTCCTTTTGAATCATCTTATATTCTAAATAGTTTTTTCAAATCCAAATCCAACATGTGCACTAACTTGAACAAAGATTGCTTGCAAACGGAGCGGCAGGAATTTTCTGGTAACCATGGTGTGGCCTAATGAACACCATGCATGCACATCTATCCGACGCAAAAGGCTAAAAAAGCAGCATTTCACCCAGTGGAATATTTGCTGCAGCCCTCAGATGAAAACGCATACGATCTTTTCCCTAGACTTAAAGGCAAGGCAAGGCATTGAATCTTTCATTCCGTGCAACGCTAGAGAAAGCATACTGTCGGTGTGAATAATGTATGACTTTAGTTATCAATCATTTTATTTCTTTAACATGCGGCACACAAGCATGAGATGTCCTGATCATTCATTAGATGGGCCCTATCATGGATGGAACTTACCATAAAAGTCAAATCGGTCGAGTGAAGGATTTTTTAGCTGATTAGAAATGGATATTTTGAAAAAATAAAATAAGAAGCCCTCGAGTCAGAGACTAGGATTATCCTACTGATGTATTTTAGCAAGATGACCATCCATGGTAGGACACACCACACGAACAGTTCGCATTTGGTACTTTTACATGCACTGAATACTGGACGACTCAAATACGTAAGCGTTTAACAGTGGATCGTCTCCCATGAAATTGATACAACTTCATTATTTTGAGAGAAAAAAGCACACATTGGGGATGTATGTGAACTTTCACATAAGCCATTTCTTTCCCTCCAACGTTTCACATGTGTAGAATACATGACCTGTTAAAAAGGTGGCCCATGCCATGAAATCAATCTGACACAGGCATCGAGTACAACAAGATGTCAAAATAATTGGACAGCCAATGGTGTGACTAACAGCATTGGTGTGTCCCAGCCAATGAATGAATCAGCTAGCTTGATTTTCATACCAAGTGATGTTCTTGGTCTTGGCCCACCTTTTACATCAACCGGATGTTCTGCATATGTGAGATGTTGGCAGGAAAGAAATGGTTGTATATGAAAGTTCAGGTACAGCTGGCTGTAAACAATGATTTGTCTATCTTCATATCCTGTATTCACAAAAACATAACACAAGGCAAGAGCACAAGGCAAAGAACACAAGACATGAAATATTTGGATCCCTTTAATCAATGTAGGATATTAATATACATAATTACATATACACAATCATCAAAATCCCATGAATTTGCTTATATTTTCCGAAGAATGATTTTACCCTTTGCATCTTCATGGACAAGTCGCAAAATTTCAGATGGAGGCTTTTGCCGCCAAACGTGGAGCTTATCCAGTTCATGTCCCATATTAGCAAGCTTATCAGCAGGTCTATTGCCTTCTCTATAGATGTGTGTCACCCTGCATTCTTTCAATTCTGTTATCATCATGTTTATGTCCTCCACTAATCTTGATATTTCTTTTGATTTGATTCGCTTCCTTTTCGCAAGAATTTCGACCAATGTCATTGCGTCTCCTTCGAGCCAAACATTCCACCAACCATTTTCTAATACGAATTCGAGACCACGCTTGAGAGAAGTGAATTCCGCAATCAATCCTGTAGTTCTGCCGATGGGTTCTGCATAGCCTAGTAAGAACTCGGCTTTGTGATTTCGGACAAGCCCGCCGATGCTTGCATTTCCATATTTACCTTTGGAAGATCCATCAAAGTTCAACTTGAGGTAACCCAAATCAGGTCTTGGCCACTTCACCGGAATGACATTGTGGTGCAACCTCCTTAACATCAACCCAACTGGGGCCCGAATAACACCATGACCCCTTAAAATTGACGAAATATTTGAAATCATTTTGAATTGATCTCTCTCTCTCTCTCTCTCTCTCTCTCTCTCTCTCTCTAAACTTTTTATGAAGAAGAAGGCAAGAGAAACATGAAACTTGCTTGGACTAGAAGTATGAGAATCAAATGAAATGGAATTGATAATTCATGGCTCTCTCTCTCTCTCTCTCTCTCTCTCTCTCTCTCTCTCTCAACCTTTTTACGAAGAAGAAGGAAAGAGAAACATGCAATCTTGCTTGGACTAGAAGTAAAAGAATCGAATGAAATGGAGTCGAAACTTCATGGCTGGTGGATTTTTGTATACCCACAAAATGGAAATTACTAAAACAAATTTTAAAAAAAAAAATCACATAAAAAATGTAGAAAAGATAAACTGAATTGAGATGGAATTTTGGAGATGTTGTAGTCTAATCCATGTGGAAGAGTTGAAGAAGTTGGCATAAATGAGGTCTCTACAAATGAATTTGTAAGGGTGAAATGAGAAGGAATTCAATGGTTGCTGTCGTTGAAGGTGTAAAACCGAAAATGCATTGAGAGAGCAAAAGGACGAAAAAACCGTAATTTTCTAAACGTGGAAGTAACTACCTTATCCGCAAAAAAGTAACTACCTTCGTCAAAAGTCAAAACAAGATGGACTGTTGTTATAAAACCCAGACCAGACTGGTTTGGACTCAATCAGTAGCACATATGCACTGGGTCTCTAGGAACCATTTTTGGGTTTGGACTGCTACGGTCACATTGACTTTCTGGCTTTGGTCTCGCATTTATGGCCCAATCAATTTATGGACCCAACGTTGTGGTTAACCATGGGCCCACCTGCTCCAACTAAAGACGAACCCGGATGCGCCATCTGACCGGAGGTTCCTGTAGTCGGAAGCTAGGTGTGGCCTACCTTGATGTTTGTAAGAAATCCACCCCAGTCCAGCAATTTTGACAGCTCATGTTAGGACACAGGCAGGAAAACAGTGGAGAATGAACGCCTACTGTTGAAACATTCATGGGGCCAATGAAGTGTCGTTTTTTGGTTAAAAACTAATTTAAAAATAAAATAAAATAAGCTTTGGTTTTTTGTCCCATATGGGATGGGAGAAGAGTTTTTTACCTCTTTATGAGTAGGGTGTTGTGCACCTTACTTATTTATGGTAGGAGAGAGGAGTATGTTGACTGGAACATCGCGCACAGCGCACGCGCACGAGCTCAGGCTCGGTGCAAGGGCGTGGGCATATGAGGTAGTGTAGCTGTAGAGGCGCTAGTGGCGCACTTAGCACTTCACTGGAGCAAGACTGGTGTGAGTCGCGGTGCGACAGATGCTAGGTAGTAGGTCAGGTGGCTAAGCTCGGAACAGAGGAGGTGTTGTGGGTGGGAGGTCTGACAGAAAGACCTCTCTGCTTTTTATAAAGAGCTGCAAGGCTATTTAGAGAGGACTTGTGTAACTGCTCATGCAGTAACGGTCCAGACCATACAGTAACAGCTGCAGCTAGTATGCAGGTGTGTAACTTCCACATGTATAATAGTCAGAAACTGCAAAAAACGGCTAGTTTCTCTCAACAGCTAGTGACATTATTGCTTTGGACCAAAACTGCCAACCACCCTTGCCTATATAAACCGGACAGGTCTGGTTCATTTCATCATAACAATTGCAATCACAACCATCTCTACTGAACCAGCACCCATCTGAGTCTATTAGTCTCTCGGTTTGATTGATACAAACCAAGCCACTTAGACCAGCGTAGTGGTCTACTACTGTAAGAAGAAGACCTGTCATTCCTTTTTTTCTATTTCTTTTCGTCATCTGCTAGATAGTGTTACGGAGGTTCATATTGGTTCATTCGGTTCTTGCTGAACGCAGAACCACATAAGGCTCGTCGTATCCTGGAAGCAATCCGCCTACAACCTATCAGCAGATTCAAAGTAATTTGAGTAGGGGTGAATTACGCTTTAAGGACAGCGTGTTTTTCACGTACTTCAGCCTGTCCTTATTTTCGATTTTTTTCAATTAATTTATTTTCCGAGATCAGAAATTCACAACATTCTTAAAGCGTAATTATTCTGATATGGAAACCAAATGGGTATTATCAATCAAACTGATGAACCAGGATCTGATTCATCTGGACTGGTTCAATGGAACCAATTTCACCAGATGGCAAGATAAGATAAAGTTCCTGCTTACGGCATTGAAGATATTCTATTTCTTAAACCCGAACTCGAAGCCGCTTCCTCCAGCAACTGATGATGACACAACTGAGCAGATCAACGCACGTATTAAAAGAGAAGAAGATAATCTGCCGTGTCGAGGACACATCCTGAACATGCTATCTGATCGTCTGTATGATCAATATACCATAATTGAATCTACCAAAGAAATCTGGACCGCTCTTGAGTTCAAATTCAAGGCCGAAGAAGGTACGAATAAATATCTCATAGTATTTCGACTACACCATGATAGATAACAAATCGCTGTTAGCCCAAATCAGAGAACTACAACTAATTGTTAGTAAAATTAGTGCTCTAAAAATTGATATCCCTGAATCTTTCTAAGTCGGGGCTATTATCACAAAATTACCCCCGAGTTGGACAGAATACATGAAGGAACTGTTACATAAAATCGATGACAATTCACTAGAACAAATCCAGAAACATCTCAAAATAGAGGAAGAATCCCGAAACCGTAAAAAGATAAATGAAAATGGGAATTCCTCGTTTAAGGTGCAAGCAGTAGAAAGTACCAAAAATAAGAATCTCGAGAAGAACGATTTCCTGAAACCCAATAAAGTGTGAAATTGCGGTTTTACTGCTTATAGAGATACTTGGAGATATGCCTAACGTCCTAGAGGGAGGTGAATAGGACTTTTTAAATCCCAATTACAATTAGAAACAATTCAAGTCAATCTTATCAACTAAGATAATCACAATAGCATTCAAGACATTTATATGAGCAGTTTGTAAGCAAGGACTATCATAGGCATTTCATCAAACAATTAGCATTCATGATTGACTAAACCATTCAACATATAGCAATCATTCAATCTCAAAATGCAAGGCGATTTATAGTGGTTCGGTTTCCCTACTCCACTCCCGGTTCACGATCTCAACCTATGAGACCACCGAATTTCACTATAGTCTTGGTTTTAAATCAGGTTAACCATCAACCTTGACATCCTTTGATCTAGGACCGCGTATACCATCCACCGATGGCCCAATCCAGGGGCTTGACGAGTTTGGATCTCAAACTCTCACCAATCCTAATCCAAGGATAGTCACGTACCCTCCCGCCAAAGTTTCCCAATCCAGGGAATAGAGATTTAAAAGATGGACTCTCAAATACTAGACATACCTAGACGATTGAGCCCCGATTCGATGCCTTTGATGAGTAGCTTCAGCTTCTCTTTGAGCTCCCAAGATCAGCTACTGATGCAAATGATGAGGTTAAGTTGATGCCGGATAGTTGGGAGAGAGTTGGTCTAGTTCCTCTTGCCTATTCAATGCAATGGTAATGAGGGAACTACCAAACTTCAAGCATTCAATGGCTATAAGTAACCTAATAAAGATATTCAGAAGGTAGGTCAGCCATGAATGAAGGTCTTGAGTTCATACTTCAAACCGAGCTTAGAATACTCAATGACAAGCCATTAATGGCCAAGTTTAAATGATGAACTCAAGGGAGTTAAGAGGGAGGAAGGATGAGAGTAAATGCTCTCTCTCTTAGCTCTAGATGGGTGTTGAATGCATACCAAGAAAGAGCTCAAGACAAGACTATATAGAGCCCCAAATGATGGCCCCAACGGATCTAAAACGGTCACGTCCGACCTGTCAGAGATAGGACTCGACCGGCCGGATGGACCGGTCAGCATTCAAAAACAATAGGCCTCATATGGGACTGGCCGACCGGTCATGACCGGTCGGACCCCCTTGCTGGAGTGTTATGAAAAACCTGGTCGACCGGTCATGACCGGTCGGACCCCCTTGCTGGACTTCAAGAGCTTGTGAAGGCCGACTGGTCATGACCGGTCGGCTAAGCTTGCTGGACTACAAGCATTGTGAAGGCCGACCGGTCATGACCGGTCAGCTTCCTATATGAATGCAACAGCAAAGCTTGCTGGAGGAATTTAAAGTGACTGGCCGACCGGTCATGACCGATTGGTCAGTCCAAATGCACTACAACCAGCAGACTCTGATGTGTTTAGAAATGCTTGGCCGACCGGTCAAGTCCGGTCGGCTGTCCATTTGTCCTCTTTACAGCAAGGATGCTGATGAGTTGAAACGCCTGGCTCTTGTCTAGATGATCTTGTCACAGCGTGTTTGCTGGGCCAAGGCTTCCAACGCAGCAGAGGATCACTCCAATGATGAGGCATGAGAGATTTTGGTGCATAGGGTCCAATATATGGACATATCTTCAATTACATTTAGCACCAGCCAAGGTTCACAAGTCTGATCAACTTGTGCAAGGGTCGAGAGGTAATGGGGATAGAATATGTGAGTCTTTACGCCATTCTTTTGATGTTTTGGGTTTTCTATGGTCGGTCTATATGCAACTTACCTGAGATCTTGTTGCAGCATGAGTTTGAGCAATGGACGAAGCGTAATCTTCAAGTCTTGATCTTCAATTCTTCGACCGGGGCTCACATGACACGACTGCGACCAACCAACACGTCAATTGAAAACAAAAGGTGTACTAACAAAGTGAAATTCAAGAAACCACAGAAAAAGAACGAAAAGTTCAAAAGTTCTTGCCATGTTTGTGGGAAAACCGGGTATTACGCTCGAGTATGCCAACTTCAAAAATCGAAGAATGAGGCAAGTGCAGTTGAAGAAGACATAGTTGCAGTGATCACTGAGGTAAACATGATCCAAGGCAAAGTACCTGGTTGGTGGTATGATACAGCTGCCACAGTCCATGTAAGCTATGACAGATTAGCCTTTAAAATTTATGAGGACATAACCAATGGTCAAGAGGTCCAAATGGGTAATGAAGTCTGATCGAATGTCAAAGGCAAAGGAACCATGGAACTAGTCTTTACCTCTAGAAAAAAAGTGATCCTAACTAATATACTAGATGTCCTGGACATGAGACGAAACTTAGTTTCTAGGGATCTTCTGAAAAACCCGGAATATGGGTAGTATTTGAGTCAGGAAAACTGATTATATCTAAGAATGAGAACTTCATTGGTAAGGGATATGTTTATAATGGGATGATTAAGTTTTCCTTGAATGAAAGTAGCTCTTTCGCAGTATATGATTGAATTTGTAGTATTGTGGCATGGTAGATTAGCACACATAGGTTATAGTACCTTAAAATTCATGTCTAAGAATGACTTAATCTCATACACAGATAGTCAAAATGACAAATGTGAAGTGTACAAAAGGTACAAATTTACAAAGAAACATTTTCCTAGTGTTGAGAGATCATCTCAAATATTGGACCTAATGCATACTGATATCTGTGAGTTAAATAGCATTCGTACACGTGGAGGAAGAAGATACTTTATAACCTTCATCAATGATTGTTCCAGATATGTACATGTATACCTTCTAAAGAATAAAGATGAAGTACTAAGCATGTTCAAGATATATAAAGCAGAAGTGGAAAATCAACTAAACAAGAAAATAAAAGTTCTTCGTGGCAATAGAGGAGGAGAGTATTTTTCAAATGAGTTCTTCAATTTTTGTGAAGAACATGGCATAATACACCAATGCACTGCACCGTACACACTATAACAGAACGATATAGCTGAACGGAAGAATATAACCTTAGTAAAAATGGTCAACTCAATGCTAATACAAGAAAAGTTGTCATCAGGACTTTGGGGAGAAGCACTCGCAGTGTGTCACATCCTAAATATGGTTCCTTCTAAGAAGTTTAACACTTCATCACATGAGGTATGGAAAGGTAAAAACCTAATCTAGGATATCTTAAAGTGTGGGAGTGTTTCGCATATTATAGAAAGCCTGATCCCAAAAGAACTAAATTAGGATTCAGAGCTATTAAGTACGCCTTTGTAGGGTATGCAAAAAATAGCAAAGCATATACATTCCTAGACTTAGAATCTAATACAATCATAAAGTCTAGAGATATTGAGTTCTTTGAAAACTTACTATCCTTAAAGTCAAAGGATAATGAAATCCAAACTTCAACAGATAAACCTATGGCAGAAGCTCAACAAGAAGTTGAGGCTTCAATAGAATCACGTAGGAATCAGAGGGTAAGAGTAGAAGAGAGTCTTGGTCCTGAACAAATAAACTCTCAGCGTATCTCTTTTCATCTAGTAGAAGAAAATAGAAAATGTCATTAGAAAGATACCTATAGTTATAACTATAGAAGATGATCCAACAACCTATAGAGAAGCTGTAACTTCTAGAAATTTAGCTTTTTGGAAAGAAGCTATCAATGATGAGATGGACTCGATTATGTCAAACCAAACCTGAGAACTGGTAGATCTACCTCTAGCTTCTAAACCCATAGGGTATAAGTGAGTATTTAGAAAGAAATATCACATTGACGGAACTATTTAAACCTTTAAAGCTAGACTAGTAGCTAAACGATTCAGAAAAAAAGAGGGAATAGATTATTGTGACACATACTCACTTGTGTCAAGAATAACATTTATTAGGATAATGTTTGCTTTAGTATTCATGCATCAGCTATATATTCATCAGATGGATGTAAAGACTACTTTCCTGAATGGAGACCTCGACGAGGAGGTATACATGGAATTACCTGAAGGGTTCGTTCTACTAGGAAATGAGAAGAAAGTCTGTAAATTAATTAAATCGTTATATGGACTAAAGCAGGCACCTAAAGAGTGGCATGAGAAGTTTGATTCTAAAGTACTTTCTCATTGTTTCATGCATAATGTAGTAGACAAATGCATATTTTCCAAAATAAGTAGTAACTATATAATTATTATTTTTTTATATGTCGATGACATGTTAATAATAAGTAACAAGATGGAAGGTGTAACTGAAACAAAGAAGTTTCTGTCTTCCATATTTAAAATGAAGGCTCTTGGGTAAGTTAATAACATTCTAGGTATTAAAGTAAAAAACTCATAGTGGGGGTTATGCGCTGTGTCAATCTCATTATATTGAGAAAATAATAAATGAGTTTAAACACTTAAATATTAAATAAGCGAAAACCTCATTCGATTCAAGTATCAAATTAAATGAAAATATTGGAAGAACAGTTGCACAATTAGAGTATGCGAGTGTTACAGGAAGTCTATTGTATGCAATGCAATGCACTGGACCAGACATCGCATATGCTGTGAGTAAACTAAATATGTTTACTAGTAATCCCAGTATAGAACATTGGAAGGCAATAAGAAGAGTACTTGGTTATTTAAAAGCAACCAAGGACTTAGAGTTATTTTACTCAGAATTTACAGCTGTACTAGAAGGATATACCGATGCAAGTTGGATATCGAGTGCAGGTGACAACAAATCCACTACTAAATGGGTTTTTCACCCTAGGAGGTGCAGCTGTGTCTTGGAGATCTAAGAAACAAACCTGCATAACTCACTCAACTATGGAGTCTAAGTTCATTACCCTTATTGCAATAGGCAAAGAGGTTGAGTGGCTTAGGGATCATCTTTTAAAAATTTCATTCTATGCGAAGCCGATACCGGCTTGTTTCGCTACATTGCGATAGTGAAGCCACATTAGCTAGAGCCTACAGTGGCACATATAATGGGAAATCCAAACATATAAATCTGAGACATGACTTTGTAAGACAACTAATTCAAGATGGAATCATTGCAATTTCTTATATAAAATCAAGTAATAACTTAGCTGATCATTTTACTAAATCTCTGACAAGAGGGGTAATAAGGACAACATCCAGAAGGATGGGGTTGAAACTCTTTTCAAAAGATTTCACCAGTGATAGAAACCCAACCTAAAGTTAGAAAATCTCTATATAAGGGTTCAATGGGTAAAAACGAGTCAGTAATACGTGAAAAGTTTCAGCACTAAATTATACATATATCTTATCCATGATTACAGTGCTGGCCGTTATAGATAGAGGGTTGAGTATTAGAAACTCTTAATGCGGTCCGGTCTTAAAAACAAGTGTTTGAAAGTAATGAAGATATTGGAAGGACTTCACCTATATGAACGTAGAGGTGGTGCCGCATCTCATGAGAATTAGAGTTTTCTCAGGATCGTTCATGAAACAGGACAATTACAAGACCATTAAATGTGCTGAGCAAGAATTGTAGGAACTCAAATAAAACTTAGAAAGTATGTGTGTGGTATTTCCGGTCCTATTATCTAAAAAATAACTGGTTCAAAGCTACAGTTACAGCTACCAGTAATTTCGATAGGTCTTTGAAATACTTACACTAAGGAATGATTCAAATCGAAAGATATATTTCTTTACGCATATGATCTTTATACTCTGGCAGATGTTGTTTTTTGTTTTAAATTATTTTCAACCAAGCGAGGGATTGTTGTTTTTTGGTTAAAAACTAATTTAAAAATAAAATAAAACAAGCTTTGGTTTTTTGTCCCATATCGGATGGGAAAAGAGTTTTTTACCTCTTTATAAGTAGGGTGTTGTGCACCTTATTTATGGTGGGAGAGAGGAGTATGGTGATTGGAACACCACGCACGGGCACGGGCTCGGTCTCGGACTCAGTCTCAGTCTCAGTCTCGATCGTGGGCACAGGCTCTGGCTCAGGCACGGGCACGGGCTCACACTAGGACTCGGTGCAAGGGCATAGGCATGTGAGGCAGTGTGGCTGTAGAGGTGCTAGTG